>JACTAT010000039.1:3724108-4324108 GCA_014526335.1 Chrysaora quinquecirrha
AAAACTGCTTATAGACAGGTAAAATGAATGCTATTAAAAGCCCTAATTTTACCATGAAATTCACAGATACCAGTAATGCCATACTAGCAGTACGCAATATTGTGATTAAAGAGGTGGTGTTAAGATATTCTATGTTTAAAGCCTAGTTTCAATATCGTCGGGGACGTTTACGACGCTGTCGCGTCCCCGTCTCTTATGATATAATGGGAACATGAATTTTGATATGGGAACATGGTTTTTAATCGCCACCGTCGACGGTGAACATGCTTTTAAAACTTGTTCCAATATCATCTCTGCGCTCTGACAATAACCATCGCTTGAGGATTTTCCTGTGTTTCCTTCATCCCTGTCGCGTCGCTTACGATTAAAGTATTGGATCACGAACATCGCTGTCATGATGGGGGACACGACATGGACGCTTCTCCGTCGCTTGTGACAGTATGGAAAGCAAGCTTTAGTATACAGAAGGTTTTTAAGATTTTCCCTTTATCGGTATGTGATTGTAAAAATTTATTTTCCAGAGACCCAGATGGAGCAGTAGCTTACACGAAACAAATTATTTCCGATTTACTCTGTAACAGAATCGATATATCTCAATTAGTTATCACAAAAGAACTTACAAAAACTGGGGAGGAGTATTCTGGAAAACAAGCACACTCAGAACTGGCAGAAAGGTAAAGTGAAATAAGCAGATTGATTTTACAATACAGAGAATAATCGTTAGTTGAAAAATTGTTATGAAGACTTGTAGAAGAATCTGTATGTGTATCATATGCAGGTGTAAACGTTTTCTTTTTAAATGAAATGAAGATTAAACGTCTCTCCAGAAGTTTAAACATTGTTATGAGAAAGCGAAAGAAAGATGACAATTTGTTTACTATCGACTATATATTTGACTCCATTTTCCAGCAGTCATCATCAGATGGTAATCCATTTACCATCATTTTTCTTTTTTTCTGCAGAATGAGAAAGCGAGACCCTGGCTCTGCCCCTAAACTTGGAGATCGTGTCCCATATGTTATAATAGCTGGTACAAAAGGAGCTAAAGCTTATGAGAAAGCAGAGGTTGGTTTTTAATTCTCTCCTATTAACTGGGATTCGTTTACTGAACTGGGTGTCATTTATATTCATCATCCTAATCATCATGTGCTTTGCTCTATTGCGTTGGAGACCATGTTCTACCCATCGCGATCACTCTAAGCATGTATGTTACACTGCTTATTTAAACCAGAATGCCAGCCATGCATGCATCCATTAATTTATCCATACATCAATCCACCCATCAATCCATCTATCCATCTATCTATCCATCTATCCATCTATCCATACAATACACACGCCACCAATCCATTCATCCATAAACTGTGCGGTATTAGACGATGCTTAACTTTATGAGCAGAAAAGTTCTTTGAGTAAAGCTGTGAAAGAAGAAGCAGAAACTGAAATGCAGAGCCTGATGAAGGAGTATCGGAAGATTCTGAAAAAGAAATAAGCTCATCCATCCATTAAACTGTCCATCCATCCATCCATCCATCCATCCGTCCGTCCATCCATCCGTCCGTCCATTCATCCGTCCATCCATCCATCCATCCATCCATCCAGCCATGCACCCATCAATCCTTCCATCAAAACAACTTTTCCTGATGTTCTTGTCTTTTTTATTAGTTGTCTACTCCTTTCAACCTGACCTCATTTGATTTCTTTACCATCCCATGACTCTGTTTCATTTCTTTGCTCCATAATGCTTTTTACTCCAACATTGATAACAGTAATCATAATTCTTCATATTTTTAGGATCCTATCTATGTTCTGGAACATAACATACCAATAGACACAAACTATTATCTGGAAAATCAACTGCAAAAACCTTTGATGAGGATATTTGAACCAATTCTAGGAGAAAGCAAAGCATTTGATGTCTTAATGAGTGAGTATATACACATCAATGATGCACAGTTTCTGTAGCTACAGTCGCTCCTTGAGTCGTGCAATTTATGTGCAATGTATTCGAAGAAGACTTAGCATGAATCTACCACAGAAAGTAAACGATGACTTAGTAAAATATACGCCCCATTGAATGCGACTAAAACAGCCGCACTACCTCCGAGCGACAGACTTCTCGAACAGATAAATTTGTAACCGCATCAAAAGCACTTAACAAATCTGTTTAGAAGATCTAAATATCACTTCTTTTAATATTGTATGTAGTTAGGTTTCAAGTAATGTCTCATCCTTATTTGTCTTTGCAGAGGGAGAACACACAAGGGTGAAGACGGTGGTTACGTCATCAATCGGAGGATTAGCGAAATTCGCTAAGAAATTGGCAACATGTATTGGATGCAAATCAGTACTGCCTAAAGATGGTGAGTTTGTTTCGCATATGTTTTATGAATTCCGCTGCATTGTTTACCGTTTTTGCTGAGAAATTTCGATAGAGAGTGAAGATGTCTTTCAAGTTTACGTGTCTCTGTTGGCCTTTCCGGAATTCAATTTTTTCCTTTTGAGCGCATCGTTTCTTTGTTTTGTTTCTGCAATGTGGAGCTAACAGGTTTCCAGCTTGCTGAACTTATACAAATCTAATTTGTGTCTCTATGCTATGCAATTCTCAATTTTCGGACCTTAAAAGGAAGAGACTCAAACTTGAAGCATATCAGGTGGCTTCTGATCTTATTTTAGACACGAGAATAAATTTTTGGTAGGGGGTGGGGTAGACTGGCAGATTATGGGATGGCGTCGCCGACTGGTAAAGGCGTTCAGCTCACGACCGAAAAGTTGTGGGTTTTATAATCTTGTCGGGACTACTTTTCACAAGCCTACAATCAACTCAGCTGTCCATCCTTCTGAGGTCGTTAAATAAATACCCATGGTATTAGTTTGGAATATCAGTGTTGGGGCACAAGCCGCAGCCCTACATAAGCTGACAGCTGCCAGAACCCCAACCTGCGTAAACAAATAAAGATTGATTGCTTGCTTGCTTGATACTGGGTTCAATGTGTCGGGTTGATCTTCTAAATGATAAATGAAAAATCGTAACATCGCTACTATCTTTAGGGAAATCAGGTTTGAACGTTTAAAGTGCCAATTGTGAAAGACTCAATGTGTTCTTCTTTCTAGCTCAAAACACCGCTGTTTGTAAACACTGTAAGACCAGAGAATCGGAAATATTTCAGAAAGAAATGTCACTTTTGAGTTTCTTGGAGGAAAAATTTAGCAGATTATGGACACAGTGTCAGAGATGTCAAGGAAGCTTACATGAAGATGTCCTTTGTACCAGGTACATAAATATATACTTACTTAACCCTCATAGTTCTCCTGGTGAAAGTGAAGGTGAAATAGTGTTTTAGCGCCATCCTGCAGCCTGAAATTATAGCCATTTCATTTCAGTCTTTTATCTTGAGGTACTACTTATTAAAGTGTTTCAATTCGCAGGTGGTTTAACAGATTCTTGAAACATTGCGTTGAGAACAATGTCTGATAATGCTGCTAAAACCTTAAACCGTATTTTGTTTTTCTGGCGATTGTTTTAGCATAGTCAGTATGTTTTAGAACCTGCACCCCTGATTATGGTAGCTATATACCGCATTGCACAAAAACCTAAACAGACTGGCATTCGAATCAAAAACTGGGATTCTAATGTACGGGTTTTTATTGTGTATATCTTTTTTTAGTCGAGACTGCCCCATTTTCTACATGCGAAAGAAAGTCCAAAAAGACCTTGCTCATCAAGATGGCATTGTGAAGAGGTTCGGGAGCTTTTCTTGGTAGAATAATCGAGACTGAAAATCTTTTTGACTGATTCAACTCAATTGTCAGAGATGTAAAAAGGTAACTAAAGATAAATGTATAAATTTTTTGTAAATTAGTGCATATATCTTGTATGCTCAAGAAACTGCAACATAAGCACATCTTTGAACATGCTTAAAAATCTTGTACAAAGATGCTTCCAATATAATTTCAAGATTGCGAAACTATACTGCTCGCAATGCCCTATTCGAAACTGCGCTGCATATAAGTCGATGTGTCTGGTTTTCAAAGCCAGGCTTCATCATAGCGTACGATACGATACACCTTACGCGAATCAGTTGTAACTGTTAACTTACGTCGACCTTTCAACAACTAGGCAGAACTTATAGGAGACTGTTGATGGTTGTACAAGCGCTCAGGTCGACTGTGACTGACAGGAATCAGTTTGCAACTATAGCTAACCGCAGAAGTAGAGCACGCCAAACTTTCTGAAACTGTGCGCCGACTAGTTGCCCTCAAAAAGGAACTAGGTGCCAACTAGCTGCCAGAACGCTTCCAAAATACCGCCGATTAGCAGTCGGCAACTAGTTCTAACTGTGGGCATTGTCGACACAACCCTGGCAACGCTAGTGCAGTTTCACTCTTTTTATAAGAAAATTTTGGCAATCCTGGATTTTTAGCCAAAATCTTAGCACAGGTTAGAACAATTTGAGACTAGCCTTCTCATAAGCATGTGGAAAATTGGGTTGAATATTAAACTAAGACTACCAAACGGAATGTGAGACAAACAAACAAAGCGAGAAAGTTAGGGATTTTTGGTTGATTTTTTGCACAAGGGCGCAGTTGCGTTTTGTTATGCTTCTCTGCCGATGGTGATCGTTTTGGCGGAGAATGCTTACAGCTGTCGTTATTCTGCTGCCGTGGCGGGTTATTTTGCTTGTATGGGCAGGTACCCACCTTTGCTAACCTCATTCCTGTCCGTTGGGAGAAGCATGGCCCTCTCCACCCTCCCTGCTTGCCAATGTCATTGTCAACCACATTTGTGCGGAAATGTTGCTGCTGCAAATCCTGCAAATGCTGCAGACCGCATTTTTTCCGCATAGCCTACATACAGCTATACAGCATTCATGGTTTGAAGGTTGAATTGTTTTGGTTGTAAACCACAAAGAAACAGAGACCCACACGAGCTTCCCCACCCACCCGATTCCGCCCCTCCCTCGCCTGCTCTGTTGTCTGCTCAGCGGAGGAATTATTGCGGAAGCAAATCGACAGGAAATGTGACCCCGCACAGACGGATCTTCTTTCTGGCTCAAAAGAAAGAACAAAATCGTTGTTATTGGGAAAATAATGGTCTGGAACTTTACAGCCAAAATAAGCATTTTCCAAAGACTCACTTTCGGGAATAGAATTGTTTTTCATTAATTATGCAAGCTGATCATGCTGTTCTGAAGAAGAAGTGATGGGCCTGGCCTAGGCAGCAAAATGACTTCAGCCATGTACTCACGTATTGCGATTGGGAAAGGCAAAGAAACAAGCGAGCAAAACGAGCTCCAAAAGACGGAGGAAGAAAAGAAAACAGTCGCGACTGATGTGGCAGGCTCGCCTAAAAAAGAAATTGAACAAAGGTAAGATTTTTGTGGCTGTGCTTTGTTGCTTTGAATGGTTGTAAGGGCTGTAAAGTGAGTTCACGACTGTCACTTGACTTTACTGCTTGACTATCATTTTGTGTTTTCCTGGAACTCGCAAAACAGACCATTGACCGTTTTCTAACGTGATGATGGCCTAATCTTTTGAAATTGAAAGCATTTGACTGTTTAATTTCATTTTGCCTATTTTTTACCATGTAATATTTTAATCTAATGATGATATAGTGTAGTGACATATCGTCTAGTGTCAAAAAATTGCTTTCATTTTCATATGGGCCCTACCACACTCAGAAAGCAGTGATCCACTATGCAATGTTATATGCCCTTGCCTTGCCAGTCTGCAGAGTATGGCAGAAGCGCACCTGAGATCACAATCCAAGGGCACACTTGGTGCACCTGAACACAAGCATGCTATTCAAGTGTACCTGTGAAAATTGCAAGACATTAAAAAGTTAGGGCCTGAACGGTGTGAGTCAAGTGCATGCTTCCTTTAAGCAAAACTCTCTAAAAATGCCTTGAATTTAACGATTAAGTGGCACAAACATACGAAGTACCCCTCCCCTGAACATTTGACATTCCTTTGGAAGCAATATTAAACTTTGAACATAAATAGAGCCTGAACAACCAAAAATCTGTTTTTGAAATACAATGACGTAATATTCAACCCAACATTAACCAGGGGCGCCGGAAGCCCTGCCCTGCCTTCCAAAAAAATTGCCAAATTCTTTTATTTTCCTTTTGTTTTGCCCTAAATTTGTTGCTTCTGCCCCCACCGCCCTGCATTGCTTCCAGCGCCCTTGACATTAACCAAATTACAGTAACCCCAAACTAACCCTGCTGTTGCTCACATTATTCTTATTGACTTACTGAATGTTTTCTTTACTTTCTCAAAAGTTCTGAGGTAGAAAGTGAAGATGGAAAAGAAAAGAAAGGGAAAAATAAATTCTTAGATTCAATAAGGTAAGTCCTTTATTGTGCATTATTGTGTTTGCTATGTGTATCCCTTGATTGAATGAAGGGGCCAGTTCAGGGCAGGGGGGCAGTAAGAGGTCTCAGGGGGCCAAATTTTATGCTCCTTTCCAAGGCCTTGAAAACCCACAATGGCCCTGTTGAATATTTCTCATTATGCGCTCACTATCTTAGAATTCCCTGTCTCCTCTCTATCTATCTTAAAGTAATATAGAGAAATAATCAAAATTTAAAAAAATCTTTTCAACTTAGTTCCTCCAGTTCCTTTGGGACATTGGGCAATAATTAAGCACCACTCTGCTCTATTCAATGGCTTTATAGAATGTTAGTGCAACATGTTGGAGGTCATCCTTCAGCATGCTTCACAAGGTATATTTGAATTGTGACATCATTCACTGGGGTCCAGGTAAGGTGGTATCCTCTCAAGTGCCTTGCCTTGTTTCTAGTCTTTGTGGAAAAACTTCTATGACAATATATATTAATTCAATTTGGAAGTTATATAAAAATAAATTTTTACAAGAGAATCAGAGGCAAAATAACTTTGAAGTGCAGCAAATACTGTACTGTACTTCAAGGTATTTTTGCGTCCGATTCTCTTTTATATTATTTAGACAAATTTATATTAATTGCAATATATATAGATACTTTTATTACATAATACATATAAATAAATTTATAGCATAGAAATTTGTATAATCTGTTTCCTATCTCTGATGACTATTTAGACATGTAGCTTCTAGGGGGGATTGTCAACATTTGTCCATAGCACCCCCCTAAAGTCAGTAACTGGCTGTGCCCCTGGGGCTGGGACTAAGATGGGGATGAGAATAATTCAATGGTGCCTGATAAGAATTGCTGTCAAGTACAGTAAAGCTATCATAAGTAAAATTTGACCTGTCTTTTCTGCATTTCAGGGAGTTCTTCAATAGCCCAAATATAAAGATCGTATATGGAAAGTCAGTTGTAGATGTACCGAGTAAAAAAATTCGAGAAATACAAACTGAAGATGTCTGTGCCTTTGAAGCACCCGAGGGCGCACTTACGATGGTACACAATCGCCGTTTGAAGCAACAAAATGACGAAAAGTCGATAAAACGCCGGCCATCGGAATTACGAACTGGAAGCGACGGGGCGATGGTTGTTACGGTATAGTTACGTCACTTTACGATAAGAAAAAGGACTGCAGTGGTAACGTAGGTGATCCTGTAGCGGACTGTTTAGCCGTATTAGCAAGACCGAATAACGCTATATTGGTACTAGCGGATGGCGTTAGCTGGGGCGATAGGTCACGAATGGCCGCCCGGACTGCAGTGTACGGTTCACTGACGTATCTCGCGCAGAGCGGATCGTTAACAGCCGCGCAAACTACGCGGGATGTATTCCGGTCGATTTTGAGGTCATTTGAAAATGCGCAGAACATGATAACTGATGAAGAAGCGACCCTTACGACTTTATGTGTCGGCGTTGTTGTTGAACTTTGTGAAAAAGACAAATGGGGATTCTGTGTGGTAAATGTGGGCGATAGCCTCGCTTTCGTATACAACGAGAGTGCAGGTGTAAGAGAGGTTACAATGGGTTCACACAGCATTGATCAAGAACGCGATATGAAGTTCTCTGGAGGTGCACTTGGACCTGCTGATGGTTACAATCCTGATTTATCGAATTTAACGTGTTCTTTTACGGCTCTAGAATCAGGAGATATAGTTTATCTAACTAGTGATGGAATCTCGGACAATTTCGACCCTTTTGTTGGGAAATTTCCTATGGATGTTAGAAACAGTCCCAATCTAAGCCGTGACGTAAAGAAACCACTCACACCAAGGGAAAGACATACTGGAATGCTTATTAAGATGAGGCAGGTATGTATTGAGTTGAATTGCTTAAATTTGCCTTGACTTTTTGGAACTGATAATTTAATCAGCACCCGTAAAAACGGTATTATTATAAAATTGCGATGAACAGCGGAGAGATTTCGGGCATATTTAAAAGCTTTTTTCGTCTGACACTCCTCAGATTATAAACGTTAGAAACAGACCGAAACACTTGAAAAAGGCGGAATTTATACCCAGATGCGGATCGAATTGCACCAATCAGAAAGTGCAGCTGAATTGGCATTGTGTTTCAAAGACCAATCTACTTGCCGGCTACAGCGGGATCAAAAGAATTAAGAGTTAAGAATTAAGAGAAAACGAACTCTTTCAGTCTACACAGAACCGGCCTTTTGGTTTTGATGTGGACAGATTCTGAAACCCCTAAGTGAAAAAGAGACCTTGCTTTGCCAATGATTTTAAGACAATCCACGCTGTAATTTTCTGCACAACTAGGGTCGTCGAGTAGTGTCAGTGTCACGATGAAAAGGACAATAATCACCATAATAATCGTCATCATCATCATCGAAATCGTTATCATCATCATCATCATCATCATCATCACCATCATCATCATCATCAACATGCTTTCATAATCATCATCAACGTATGCCCGAAAATTTCTCCGCTGTTCATCGAAATTTTGAAGTTTTGTATTTCTCAAAAAGTATTATTATAACCATAATTTCTCTGCTTTTACAGATAATAGAAGAAGTTGAAGGCCCTACAGGGGAAGAAAAATCAGCGATTGGTGTGTGCGCTAAATTCATGAACTTCGTCGTAACGAACACTGCAAAAAGGAGAACAAACTCTCGAAGAATCAAGCCTAAGTGAGGAGGAACTAAATCAACTGTCTTCAAAACAACGGAAAGAACGTTCAATGAGAATCAAAGACCTCTTAGAACCAACGCCGGGTAAACTCGACCACGCGTCGATAGTAGCGTGTCAGGTTGGTTATCTTGAGCCGGCTCCGTTGCATGAAACACGACGTACGTCTTTATTGGAGAACTGGATACATGTTTATGGTGACAGTGGAGATTTCGGTATGTTTTTATTGAATATCTCGACCTACGATACGATACGATATGGTACGATACGATGCGATACGGTACGATATGTAACGGTACTATACGGTACGATACGATACGATATGGTACGATGCGATACTAATTGGTACGATACGATGCGATACAATAGGTACGATATGATACGGCTTATGTCGACCTACGATAAAATAGAACTAACAACAACTAGTTGTAACTGCTAACTTTTGTCGTCATGTCAACAACAAGTCAGAACTTATAGTCTACCGGTTACAGTTGATCGTGGTCGCAAGAGCGCTCAGGTTGACTGACGGGAATCAGTTGTCGACTAATCGCAGAAGTAGAGCACGCCAAACTTTCTGGAACTGTGCGCTCACTAGTTGCCATAGAAAAGAAACCAGTTACCCACTAGTTGCCAGAGCGCTTATGTCTACAGGTCCGTTGCGATAAATTAGTTCTAAGAAATCACCGATTAGCCGTCGACAACTAGTTTTGACTGTGCGCAGTGGGGACGTAATGTCAACATAAAGCATGGCTTTACATAAAAAGAATTTTATCGCTCCCCAAGCCGAAACCATCTCTCTCTGAGACCGATCTCTGAAACTGGTTGTAGTGGTAGCCGGTTTTTGTGGTGTGATGGAGCAGAAACTAACTACCTCATGCGATGAGTCTCTATTTCTCTTTTACGTGCGGTGCTTGCTATAAGCTATCTTGAATGCCGCGTATCTCGTATTTATTTACATTTTTCATTAATCTTAACTGTAGAAATAAACTGTCCCTTTAAGCTAGATTAAAACTTGCTGCACCTTTCTTGCCGGTAGGCACAAAATATGCGCTTTTCCAAGCTTAGGCAGTTGGATCCCATCCCATGACTCTGCGAGAGAGCTACAGCATTTGAAAACCACAACGACACACAACGATGGTTATCGTACGACCACTTTTAAGGACCACTTTTGACTTAGGCGAAGCCAATCCACACTAGTTTGGAAGTGGTTCTAAGCCTTAACATATGAAACTTTTTGTTTCAGGTGCGACAAAAAAGAAGAAGATATGGACCAAGTTGACAATACATCTGAATCAGAAAATCAAGATGCTGAAGATAGAAGACAGGAGATGTTTGAGGTTTTAGTTCAAGAAACTATTTTATGACTTTTCGTTGTATTTAAGACAGCCTCTGCAGATTGCAAACAGTAGATTTGAGAACCTTAGTCTTTCTGAGATCACGGAGCCCTGGGCATTGTAGAGAAGAGCCAACCAACAGAAAAGGAGTCCTTCAGAGAATGCGCAAGACAATTGGGAGAATAGACACAAACCCCGTCTCTAGGGCTAGTTATAATATGGGGCTTTATAGTTGGCCTCAGGTCTCTTGCACTGCAAGTTCTGGAGAGTGAGAATTTGCGAAGCTTTGTGCAAGCGATCATAAAGTGAACTTTGAAGTGGCATTTGTATCGTTTTCCAAATTCTATTCAATTTGGTGAAGACATGTACTGCTTAACATGGGTATCATTTCGTTACGCAAGCCCCACTCTTCGCAAACAGCAACGAAAACCTTTAGCAGTGACAACAACCATTTACAAAAAGTTGAATTCGATGCTCAGAGTGACCTATCGCCTAAGAGGCGAAAACTACGACTCGTGTAATTAGTCTACTAGCTCGACATAGAGTAGAGTCTTTATTAAGTGTGGGTATATACATGTGCATAGGGTATAGTTTTTTTATGGGGTAATCAACGAGATTCAGGACTTCGTTCCTTGTTAATTTTTGTATCATAATTTGTAGCTCAGAGTGCATAAAATAGAATTTATTAATTTTTTAGAATGCACATTTACTCAGTATAGTATTTTTTATCGAAAGACATTAGAATTTCACAACCATCAAATTTTACACATAGATTGAATCTTATGGGTCTGAGAAATATGCTGTATTGAAATTTATATCGAAAAAATTACGAGAAATTCAAAAATATGGACTTCTTGTTTGAACGTTTCGATCTAAACATTTTTATATAGGCAACTGGTCAATAAGCAACTAGGGCTTAAGTTTTGCTAAAAATTTTGGTTAAGATAGCTTTCTTTTTTGAGTACATGGTTGCAAACTTGTCAATTACATTGAAAAGCAAGAAAAAACCAAAATAAGAGTTTTCAGAGGGTACTAGTCATTCTGTGAGGGCTGAAATACTAGACATTTTAAGCAACTTTGAAGGCTGGACCAAAAGTCGAGTTGCTTTTTAAAAAGAAGGTGCTTTGATCTTCACCAGAATACTGTTTTTCTCGTTTTAATACTTTATTTCGATGAAGTTTTTTTTATTTTTTAAATGAACTGAAATGGTCACAGATATGTCGGACAATATCGCGAATCTTTCCTTAACTGTCTCCAATTTCTCAGCCTAAGCATGGCCAAGCCTGCGATGCTGTCAACATTGGGGAAGACTTGTGATTAGAATCAAGGGAAGGTCCCTATCGTATTATCTTTATCGTTCCTTGGAGACCAATCATCCCTAAATAAAGTTTACAAAATTTCTGTCGAAATGTACGATTTTTTGGGATTCCTCAGAAAACAATAGCTTTCGAAGCAAATCTTGATTCATGGGAGTGGATTTACACTTATACTGCGAAGTTTCCACGACGTCCCGTTCCAAGACAGATCAAGTCCAAAACATTACCCATGAACGTTTGCCTTTTCACCCCCCCCCCCCCCCGCCCTTTGAAGTCACTTATAAAAGCATTTCTTTATCCTAGAGCCAGAAGTCTGCAATGTTCTCAGCATATTCAATGATTAGATGAAACTAGAGGGATTTCAAATGTTGGTGGGTGTAATTTGTCTATAACAACATTTAATCTTTCGTTTTTTGTGCACAACCGGCAACAAGTGCTGTGCTGCAACCAGTTTGAAATATATGGTGATAAGAATACTCACTAACAAGAACAAGTACTCGAATTTGTCAAATTCTCCTACAAGTGCACTCTCCCATTAATATAGCGTAGCCGTAAAAGTCAGTATACGCAGCTTAGTGTAGCCATAATAGATTAGTATTATAGAGCAAAGCGTGGCGACCCTCTCCAGGCACTCTGCCACACCGGCTCAAGCACTAAGCTATCAGCTATGTCAGAAACTCCGTGCAGGGAGATTAATTCCCTCGATCATTGGGTTCCTCTCCCTCCTAAAGCGGAAATTTTCATCCCGCCAGCCGAAATCTCACTAGTGAAATGGTGAGATCTCGCTCACCGGGCTGGCCTGCTTCCTCATATTAACGGAAACCAATTATCCTATTGATTTGGAAAGAAAGCGAGATCTCGCTTAGCAGGCCAACCCGTTTACCGAGCTCAAACAGCTCCTTAATCTCCCTGGACCCGTGCCCGTTTTATCTGTATTGTCAAGGCCATCAGTTTAAATTCTATCCGTCGGGCTTGCAAGTGGGATCAGAGACTTGGGACTGGTAGTCAGGTTCACACTTGAAATGTTCTAGCGCGGCAGTTGGTCGATGTCTGAATAAGTCTCATCCGTGCCGCGCGGCAAAACACGGTCGTGCCATGATTTTAGCTCTATACCCAAATAAAGGTTTATTTTGTTCTTTAAAAAATGCGTAGTTAAACCCATTCAACTTTCAGAAGATTAGAGCCGATAAAATACACCATTTTATAACATCAAACGAAATATTGAGTTAATAAATTAAGTTTTACATAGTGCACTACAGAGTTATCTAAGTATATTTACTACAAAACACGAATCTTAAAAATGCTGGAAATCCAACAAATAATGCAATAACATTTAATTAAAAAGCATAAAAAACATGCCATAGATATATAGATACAAAGATCGATAGGTAGTTTATGTTTAATTGCTATGGAGTCATATTCGTTGCTAAAATCTCGTTCATTTTCATTTCATTTTTAAGTCACTTTTAGCTTTTTGTTGAAGTGTTGAGCCAACGCTAAAGGTCCAACGTTTGGCCTGTTTGAGGGTTTGTGTTCTCTAGATGAATGTTCCTCGTCTCTGCCAAAATATTCTGGAGTGTTCCTAATTATGTTTGAGGATCTGTGTTCTCTAGACAAGTTTTCCTCGTTTCTGCCTGATTACCCTTGCAGTTCTGCCTTTAGAAAAACTGGCGCACTTTGGGGGTTTCGCACATTTATTGTTAAAAACAAGGCATAGATTCAACGCTGTCTTAAGAGTCAAATTTTTCTAAACAGTTATTTGTCTCACTGTCTATTACATATTTTTTAATGCAGTTGGCTTATTTCTTCAAAGGAAATTGTTTGTACTTTAGACAGATCTTGCACTTGTATTGCAATTTTCGTATAAGAATGAAATCTTTCGTGTTGCCTACCGGAGGCCAAGAAGACTTCATCCTCTATCAAAAGTTCTATCCCTTAATAGAGTATCAATGCTTAGCTAAAAGATCAATGTTTGAAATTTCCTTATCAAGCAAAATGTTTTACCGTTTGACCACGTCGCGAAACATCACACGTCAAACTTTTTGCTCGCGGAAAACACAAATTGTCTTCGAACATTAAAAAAAAGCATTGCGAAACAAATTTCGCTTATTTTTGCTTGTCCAGAGACGTTTGATGACGAATGTGCAAACATTGCATGATTAGAAAATTTCAAATATTTGACAAACAATGTTTGATCGCTTGACCAAGGCCTGAGTCCATGCAGCTTTCACCTGGGTTCATGCCTTAGTTAATGCAGTTGATCAGGACTGAGCCCTTCGTGTTTGGGGGGGTAGACAATTTGGTACTGTGGCAAAACATTTGGTCCTTGTTGGTTTCCCTGCTTTAAAGCATCTTCTCAATGCATACCAGTTTCAATTAGAAATTTAAAGTTTCTTAAAAAGTGGTTTTAACTAGTGGAACTATAGGTAGGAATCGCATTCTTTGGACAGGCATCTATTCTCCATTCTGAAGAGAAGATATATTTGTCTCAAATAAGAAAATTTCAACATAACGGTGACCAAATTCTATTAGATTTTCCTCTTCACCTTTCATTGTTTCAAGAGGATCAAAAGTTAAATTGCGAAAATTAAACTGATGTTTTATGCTTATTTGAGATGAAGCATTCGTCTATCTGAAACATATAGCTATAGTTGTAATTATTATTAACAGTATATCCTACTTTAAACTGAGAAAGTCTACATTAAGTTACGCTACAAGATAATAATAGCTACTATTGAAAAATACTTGAATATTCAGAAATAGCATCTAATTACAACGATAACACAGTTCGGCTTCGTTCACACTAGAGGGGAACGGATCGTTCGCTCTTTCAACGCGAAGACGGAAAAGTTCATGGAAAAATGCAGGAAAGTAGAATATGAATCCGCAAGGGCTCAGATGAGAACGATTAAGCGGGCTTAAAGTTAAACAGCGGAGGGAACTGAACGAACAGGAAATTTCGTTTGGAACATTACGTCTCCAATCTGTGGATTCGTCTATGAAACACTCTAACTTTGGCCCTGTCCAAACGGTCAAACATTGTTTGTCAAACATTTGAAATTTTGCATGTCTAGAAATTTTTTTATCGTTGGCAACATCGCAAAACAATGCTCGTTAAACATTTTTGTTTGCATCAAGCAAAGAATGTTTTGAACTTTATCAAAAACATTGCGAAACAAATATCGCTCATTCATGATTGTCAAGCAATGTTTTGTGACGTGGCCAAACGTTCAAACATTGATGGATAAGCAGGTTCCAAGTTTTCGACAAACAATGTTTGATCATTTGGCCAGGGCTTTAACGTCACAAGAATACGTGTTACATGACTCTATCGCAATTAAAAGAGATCAAAAAGCCCTACCTTACAAATCGTACGAAAAATAGGCCAGAGAGAATCAGCAAAGACCCGAAAGATGGTTTCAGCGTCGTCTAAAATCTCCAAGGAGATTCCGTTCCAGTTCAACATTTAGATCCCCCTGTTCCACTCTAGTGTGAACGTGTCCTCAATAAAAAAACAAAATGCTGCGTGACGGTGTGTGACCCTTCACTGACTGCGTGCGAAATAAAAATTTTGGATGAAAAGTTACCAAAATGAGGAAAATTTTTCGAAAATCCCTTAAGAAAAGACCTAGATGACAAAAAAAGCAAAATACTTCTATGCTGATGCTACTTCGAATACAATTAAGAAAAACTTTAAAGATTAAATTTATAAATTCAATAAATAACATATGACCCTTTTGGGCGAGTTTTTCAAGCGTCGAGTTCCCTTATGATTGCGAATGCCTTTCTGGCACAGCCACAAGCGCAATTTCTAATTGTCTACGACTTAAAAGGGGTGGCTTAACAGCGAACAAATCCGAACATCTTTAATGAAGTTACTCAATACATCTCAAAACATATATACTGTAAACTATTAAGAATGTTTTTATCATTCCCTTTAACAACAAAATGTTGCTTATAATATATTCTTGATTTCATTTATGGTTTTAAAACCTGCATCTGATAACTAATATTGAAAAGTTATCGATAAAATTTGGACCGAATGATATGTGGGAGGGTAACCCGGAAACGTCCTCGTGTTTACAAAATACTGTGGAGGCAGACTTCATGGTGCGAGCGTAAATCATTCATCTTTGAAGTACTGTGTTCGAGGCCTTAGCCAGGAAACCTTGGCCCTAACCAAATGATCAAACATTGTTTGTCAAAACATTTAAAATTTGCTTATAGCAATATTTTTCCGTTCGGCTACGTCACAAAACATCGTTTGATACGAAGAATATGTCAGCAATGTTTTTGGAAAACTTCAAAACATTTTCTGCTTGTAACATGCAACAAACAAAAAATATTCAAGAAACAATGTTTTTCGATCAAACAATCGAACAATTTGTTTTACAAGCAAATCTCAAACATTTTGCTTAATTTGAAATGTTTGACAAACAATGTTTGATCGTTTGGCAAATAAACCCGAAATGTTTGCTCTGGATTTCCACAGGGGGGACAAACTTTTCTTAACTAGTTAACAGATGCAGAATATATGTATTTTAAAACTAGATTACTCAACTGATTGGCCGATTGAAGTTGCGGTGAACCCCCCTGGACCGAAATTTACTGAATTCGTTTGATTTATCCTATAAACCGGTTGATTTGATGCGGGAAAACCAGCCGGATCGAGGAGCGGGATTTTCGAATCGTGGTTCCAAGTATCAATGTTCCTTACCATCAGTGATTCCGCGTCCGGGATATTCATCGGGTAGACGTTAGCGGTTAGGTGGTTCAATTCTTCGAATCTCGTCCCACCAAAGGCGTTTGCGGTCGATGAAAACAACCCTAAGGCCGGGTCTTTTGTAGTCGAGGTGGCAGAAGAGAGACTGATCTCTGGCTTTGCGAGCGATATCGTATCCGGCATAAAAGAACCGATGATTTGCGTATGTGCGATAGTTGAATACGGACTTGATACAGGCTGGGCGGTTCGATGGGTCGACAACTGGATATCAGATGGAATCATCGTCGCATGCATCGGTTGATGTCTTATAGTAGTTGGTATGGTCTGCTGTGCGTTGGTGTTTGGTTGTGTTACCAGCGGCGCGGAAACGGGCTGGTTTGGGCGCTCTACTGTGACCTCAGCGGAAGGAGAAGAGTTACCAATCAGGTTCTGAGAATAAGGACTGGCAGACCTGCTTGACACCAGGCTTTCCGCTTCGTCCATGAATCGATCCATGTAGTCACTGAAAAAATATCAAAACACGATATGACTTACAGTAGAGCCTCCAATTACTGATACCTCTGTACAACGGAAAAATACAGGGTGTTCCAGAAAAGGGAATCTGCTGTAGCTTCAAGGCCAATAAAATTTTGTCATAATATTTACTGTGCATAACATATCTTGTGGGTAAAAGGATGAGTTTGCCTATTTCTTTTTTATAAAAATATGCTGTAATAAATAAAGCATGTGCACAAAGTCTACGCACTTTTCATGTCGTTGTCTTGTGCTGGGGACGTGTACCAAATTTTATGCTGAAAAATTAAATTTTGCCTTTTGGACGAAGATTTCTTTACTGGGTTATTTGGAACACCCTGTATTTTCTCCAAACTTTACCGACAATGCAAAAAACATCCAAACTACATGCTTTTTTATGAAGACAAATTTATAAGGAACCTACATAAGGCCATGAAAAATTTCAAGAACTTATTCTACTAAAGATAAGATCGCTTAGAAACTTTTCCATTTTGAATATTTGAATCAAGAGTTGAATTCACACAACTACTTACGCTATGCCGGGTGCACCATACTTCTTTTTACCAAATCGTGCTTGACTGCAGAATGCGTCGTATCGTTCAGTCTTTTTCCAAAGATAATAAAACTGGACAATATCTCCGACACTTCTATGTGATATTTTATTCCTTTGAATTTGTCGAAAATCTTTCCCATATATTCTAAGTCCTGAAAAATAGAAAATGTTCTTTGAGTTCGCCGCACCTACACAAGATGTTCGAGAAAATAAAGTAATCCGTTTTAGAAACTGTTTCCATGAAGGAACCTTAGCTATAAGGCCAATTACATTTTGTCCAGTGGCGTACCCAAAGAGGGGAGTAGGGGTCCGGACCCCCACTTTTCTAAAATATGGTCCTCGAGATCTGTCCAAAAACTTTGTAAAACTCATTGGGGGGGGAAAAGGGCGTTTCCCCGACTTTGCGAGAGTGGAGAGTATGAAGGGCGTGGTCTGCAAAATTTTTTCCCCAGACCCCCCACTACTTAAGACCTGGATATGCCACTGATTTTGTCATAAGGGTTCCAAAAATGATGGAATAAGACAGACAACAAATTGAATGTAGGATATAAACACGTATGAAAACATTGTTCATTCTGAGTTGTTCTTTTTCGAAGTGCATATTTGACTGTTTTTGTGTTCACTAAAAAATTCTGTCAAAAAATTTTGTTTCTTTCCAGTGTTATTCATAAAATAAAGCATCAAAGGGTTGCCAGCATGATTGTTATTTCTCAAAAACGTGCACCAAATGTATGATCAAACAATTAAATTTTGACTTCAGTATGAAGGTATCTTCTTTACCTGGTTTCTATTCTTTTGACATCATTATTTATGAAATGATTTATTTCTGAATTTTACTATTTATTTTACTTTGCTACAAAATGGAAAAATGACGTGAAAAGACATCATAAAGTTAATGACTTTGCAGCAATTCAGAAAGCAGGTTTCAAAACAGATCGTTCGCATCTAATGATTAAATCAAGCTGTCGTCAGCATACGCACCTAGTTCGAAATTGCGACACTCTTCTTCTGACCATAAAGTGACGTCAGGAGGGAGTTTCGATTGTTCGCTTTTCTTTTTTAATGCCTCGTCAACATTACCACATTGCAGCAACATATAAAGCGCCTGGAAGGAAAAACATTAAAGAAATATAGGATTCTTCTCGAATTCAATGTCTATAAAATCATACTTTTGTACAAAACACAAGCACAAAATCTTCAAAATAGATTATACGGACGGTTATTCCCTCTTCTATTTTACTTAATGACTTGAATGGAAACTCCGACATTTCGATATTATGGTTCATAGCCCTAGGTTCGTTAAAAATCTTAAAATTTCTCTTATGGGTTTAATATGGAGTACGATGAAGTATCCTGTTCTTAGCAATCTAATATGGACATTTTCTGGAATTGACCTTACGCACGATAGTTTTTGTTGATTATTTGGGGAACATTTCTGTTAAAATCATTTAGTGAAATCGCAAACTTCTTCTGAGCAAGAGCCTCACTGTAGGAGCCTCCATGTAGGAGACTTTGAGGTCCAGTTCCAATGCAATTTGTCGTTTCTGTTTCGCCCTAGGCCCGTTACTTAAATCTCTACCTTGCTCCTTAGAGCTAATAGGTCGCTTGCATGCCCACACCATTGCCTTCCTTGCCCTCTTTCAACGGTTCTGTACTTATAACTTACCTGTTCGTCATCTCGAAATGATGTCCCAAATTCTCCCTCTGTTGAGCTGAAAATCCGGCTAAGATACTTTTTCACTGAAAGAAATGAAACATTTATCACCAAACGTGAACAAACGAACAAAATTAATTCAGAATTATAGAGACTTTGCTTGTTTTAAAAAGATTAACAACTTAAAAATTACTTACGTTGTTTATTATCGATAACGTCAGGTTTCCATAAGAGTTTGTCTTCACATTCATAAGCTGAAAGCCAAAAGGGGAAACAATTAATGATACACATCTTTTAAGAGAAGTATCAATGTTTCCAAGTGTTATGTTGTCACTCTTTTGCATGGAAATAAATACTAATAAATACCAACTCAATACTTGAAATGTTCAAATGAAATTAGTCAGACAATGAATTATTTTGAAGCAAAGGATAAATTTTGAAACATTTTCCAACTAATTGAAACATTTTGAAACAAATGAAGCATTTTGAAACACATGAAACATTTTGAAACAAATGAACATCTTGAAACAAATGAAACATTTTGAAACAGATAAAACATTTTGAAGCGAATGTTGAAAATGTTACAAACTTTATATACTCCATTTGAGACAGAGAATTGGATCTGAGTGCATAGTTTTTTATCTGAGAGCCATTTGACCTTCCTTGTTTGTGGTTGTTATAACCTGTTTCTGGCTATTTCGAAAGCAAAGATATATTGATTGATATAAATTAACCAATACCTTTTGAAGTATCTTTAATAGGTGTCATGAATTCTGGTACTTCTGCCTGGAAATCGGGTCCAACAGCAACATCCTAATAATATGGATAAAATGTCTAATTAACAGAAGCCCCAAACAGTAAAAAAAATTTCCTTCCATGAAAAGCAACTATAAACTATAAATGTTGTCTCACAGAAACATTTGCATGTCTCTTGCTACAAATTGTGTCATGGCTACAAAGGTCTTAGGTGGCTAAACTGGGAGACACTGAGGGGACATCAATGCCACACACGACATGTCTCTTAGTTTAGCCAGGCCTTAAGTCTCACCTTTCTCCATTCATCTGCAAGAGGTTGATACTCATCATCTGAGGTGTCATCATTCTCAAAATAATGTGCATGCAAGGATGCAACTGAAAAATTACAACAGATACAAGTTATAAGTCTCTGTAAAATTAGCTTAGCCTTTTACCACATAGAGGAAGTATATTGTATTGATAAACCTAACAACAGACCCCAGTGATTGTATCTAAGGCAGTGGTGTATTAGAGATGCTTGAGGCCTGTAGGAAGTAAAATGAGCTGCAGGGAAAGGGGGCTTTGGGGAGTGGAGAAATTTCTGAAAATGTGCCTTTAAGTTCCTTGAAAAATGCAGGTTAACTGTCCCCTGGTTAATGAATGTTTATTGGATGGCCTTGGGAAGCATTTTAGCATAGCATGGCCAAAATGCACACAATACAAGAAATTCATGGGGGTCTTATGGTAAGGGGCCTTTAGTTCTTGAACTAAGGGAGCCTAATCTGTATCACCATTGGTCCAAAATTTGCCTAGAATTTTACAAATAAAATTATCCTAGGCAGTAAAAAACTGTTGACTATTGATTGAAGTTCTCTTCAACACGATATGGCATTTTATCTTGTGTAACTAGCATTTATAGTACATGAAAATTCAAACTAATACATACTTCCACGAGTTATTCTCTGATTCTGAAACGGATCATAGCTGTTCTCTTCTTGTGAATTAGATGTCGGTAATGAGCTTGCCCTTGATAAACTTCCTTCACTTGAAATACTTTGACTATCTTCCTCTTGAATCATTCTCACAGGCTCACTGTCAGGCACTGTGGTAACTTTCTCAGGTGAAAATGGATGAAGGGGCTGTGGTCGAATTTCTTCCAAAGGCACTTCATTGTGCTCTCCATCACCATCATAGCCATACAAAGCTAGAAGATCTTCTATTGGCATGTCTCCTTCCTAAAAAAGAACCTATTTCTTAAGCTCTGGCTAAACTAGGAGACATGTCACGCAACACTGTATTCGATGTGTCACCAAGGGTGGCTAAACATGCAAGTGAAAAGTGAATAACATATTCCCATGAGTCATTTGCATGTTGCAGGGACAAGAAATGTTTCTGTTGTCTCCCAGAATCTTTTGCGTGTCTCCTGCTACAAATTTTGTTGTGTGGTACAAAGTTTCCAAGGTGGCTAAACTTGGAGACACCAGGGGACATCAATGCCCTACACGATATGTCTCCTAGTTTAGCCAGACCTTTAGACATTCTTACAGGAAGTTTTTGTTGAAAATGGGGCAAGAATCCAGTTTGGCTGACACCTTTTAACTAGAATGGGTATTTGTATATATATCATGCTAAGTGCATGAAGGAACTATTTGATCAACACTAACATCATGATATCATTAGGACTGGTGCATTTTGGTTTGCACCTCTGTTTAAATTCAACCTAATTATTACAATGTCTTTCTGATGTTTATTCTCCGTGGAACGTCAGACAAGAAAGCTTAAGAATGCCAAAAAAGTCTCTGCTGTTGCTAACAGCAAATAACCTGATATAACATAAATATAACAGGGCGTAAAATGTTTTCAGGCAAAACCTTTTGCAAATTATTGACTTCATTTGAGAATTCTTCCCCTGATTCCATCATTTCTTCTTCCTCTATTGTTCTTTCATCATCTATGTCATGTACCATCATGTCTGCATTCAGCTGGAAGTCTGCATCATTGCTCTCTGTCAATCAAGAAAATATCCTAATACAGATTTCAGGTACATCAGTATTCATTGTAATGCGATGTGATGATTATGATGAAAGGATGGTACAATCATGATGATGATGATGATTATGACAAAATGATTAGGTTGATGTTAATAATAATTAAGATGATGGCATTGATTACCATGGAGATATTTACAATGCAATGTTTGCCACTTCCAATTTGTCCCACCTCTTACTCAGTCTACTTTTAGGTTAACTTGCCCCACCTTGAAACTAAACTCACCCCAATCAGACTACTGTATGAATGATGGTGGGTTTACAGTTTGGGGTCAACAAGAGTTGGCTTCACAGGTGGTACAAGTAGGATGAATGCATGAGGCAAAATAACTTGAAAGAGTTCCAATTTGACCATGTTAAGGTGGGGTTAGAAAGGTGGGGCAAGTTGACCTGCTACAATTACAATGACAACAATGATAATGATGACAATCAATGATGGTGATGACAGTGATGATTATGGTACTGATGATGAAAGTGAAAATGATGATGACAATGATGATGTTGATATGATGATCATGATTATGACTATGATTAACAATTCAAGTTAAGAGTAAGTACCATAGCCTTAATTACCATATTCTTTAGTCTTAAATTTCCACACCTGCTTCTTTAACTCAGTAACCTTTTGATACATTTCTGATTTTTATTTTTTATCAAAAATTTATCATTATATGTTACCCTATATAACATAATGCTGAATCAGCAATTTTTTCATATTACAGCTGACAAAAAACAAAGGCAACAAAAAAAACAACCACTAAGAATCATTTTTAAACTCTTTTAAACCAAAACTTTTGAATTTTGAAAAAATCTAGAATCTTCGATTTCTCGAAACTCTCAGCCCTTTGCGTGACTGATTACAATAAAATTCATATACATTGAATGTATAATGACGGTTACGCAATGTATGATAATGATTTCTATTGGTTGAAATTAACAAATAAGCCAATCAATAAATCGCATATGCTACTTGCGTACTGTGTTTAAAAACTGACAAAGAAACTAATTCGGAGAAAATGGCGGCCTTGAATAACGAAACAATATTCATAAATTCCTCAATTACGTTATCAAATCTTCAGGGAAAACTTTCTCAATTTACATACCTGACGTCTGTGGACTGCCAATGTATTCGCTCTAAAACAAGAAAGCACAACTCAGACTTTTCACAGAGATGTTTACGTTTTCCGCTAAAATTTCAAGAATGACGAAAACGACAACAAAAAAGAGAGAAATGAAAATACATATTTTCAACTGATAAAAACATAGTTTCTAAATGTGAATTTTTAAGGAAAAATTAATTAATTGCAAAATAGATACAAGAAGTACGAAAAAAGCAATCCATCGGACGATTTCGGATCACTTCCTCTATCAGATCGCTAAAAAAGATAACGCGACACCTACCTTCGGGTTCTCCGCCATCTTGAAAGAACTCGGCGCTTCGAGAAAATCCGAACGCCATTTATAAATCATGACGACGCATGCGCGTATTGCTAATCTCATTTCACTGGATTGGCTTGGCCTGGGCAGCCGGCTGAAGAAGTGTGATGGTAAGACAATTTTAAATTTTTTAATGCAAATTTCTTGTTATTTTAAACTATGCATAGCAATAAACCTGTATTAACTTGCGAGAAGCATAACAAAAAAAAGCAAGCCAAATCAAAGAATGGGCAAGGCAAGGCAGGAGGGGAGGGAGAGGGAGAAAGGGCCAGCAAAAAAACAAGATGGGACAGAACTGATAGGTTCACGACAACAAAAGGGAAGATCAAAGAATTTTGCAATTTTTATAAGAGCAAAGGGACAAATGCCCCAATGCTTCTGTTACTCTTGAAGACTCCTTGACAGTGGGTACCATACCTAAGTTCAAGTTCATGCACCTAGCAGACAGACAATAAAAAAAATCATCCCACATATCTTGATGGTTCCTTTTATCAACCTTCTGTAACACTCTTTGGGTCTTTCAATGGAGTAAGAGAGTGACACAGCCTAAGGCAAGGCCCAAGGGCCAAAGCCTCGATAACAAAATAGAATATGTCCTCAATTAAGTGCCACTGATTTCTGTCCTTCTATTGACAAACTCCTCTAGCATACATATTCAGATAATTTTAAAATGGTAATACACAATAGCCAGAAATGCACAACACAGTCTTACAACTTAACATGTGAACATTTGGCACCAATGGTGAGAAGTTCAAATAGCAACAAATTTGGCCTATTGAAACACCTTTAATTGCGTAGAACTACGGACCCGTTACACTTCTTTAGGTTAATGCACCCAACAAATTTGCCAACTTGCTGTATGACCCATGCAAGGAAAGCATCATTCATGTAGTTGTTGAGGTCTTAATCAAATAAACACCCTGTCATTAGGTCCAAAAACTAAATACCCACCTGGATGATCAATCAAGGGTTTACCATTTGCTGTACAATACTTCACAATTCGCTTAAATTTTATTTTTCTTTTTCTTATGCAGGGTGGCGTTAAGAAGTTTGATTATCCAAAATATGTCTGGTCACCCTGTGGAGGATGGTGGTGCCAGCCTAGAAATTGGAAAAGAAATTTATTCTTCTATTTTGTAGGAACATTTGCTGTCTGTGTTCCTATTGTTAAATGGGGATTTGAAAACGAGGTGATTATTTATGAAAAATTGCTCATGATGTGATTCTAAAAGGAAGTGGGGCCATGTGGTCAAGTCCCTCATCTTAGGATCATGGGGTTGTGGTGACCCACTCTCCACAAGCCTACAGTCAACCCAGTTGTCCATCCTTCCAAGGTTGGCAAATGAGTACCCAGAGTATACATCTGGAGGCACAATCTACAGGTCCACATCAGCTGTATAGCTGCCAAAACTCCTTGCCTGCATTAATGAATAAAGATTACTTGCTTGCTTGCTCTTTGTTAGGCTTATATTTTATGGCTTTAAGAAAGTAAACAGCTCATTAATATTCACATCTATATCAGTTGAATGATATCATCAGATTGACACTATGAACATGAAGGTTAAGATGAAATGGTGTATTTTGCACCAGTTGCCAAGATCTCAGCAGCAGGTTAACTAACCAAGTCCTTGACCCTGGCTCTGATGCTACAATAGCTGAGGCTGGAACTCCAACCTTGCCAACTTTCTAACATTACGAATCACCTGAATTATGCCACAGCACGTTCATTATCTATAACTTCAAGGCAGAAAATTGTCAGGAAACCTTGTTGTAAAATCCTAAAATTTTCTTTTTTAGAGAAGAATTAGACCTCCACACAAAGTTGTACCATGGCAGCGATTTTCGAAACATGCAGTGGTAAATATGCAGTTTCATGACCTAGTTAATATCTGATTACCATATTTCCTCTGATGAGGCCCATGGCGCTTTTGCTCAGCCATGTTTAGGTGCAGCGCTTATTGGAGAGAGGTGCTTATTAGAATGTGGTGCTTATTTTGTAATTCATTTATTAGATGTACTTCAATTTCAAGAAATAAGAAAATATGGTACGGGTGAACTCATACTGTCTTTTCAAAATCCACTTTCTACCATTGCTTCTAATAAGCATGCATTTAGATTTGGTGCTTATAAGAGGGCGAAATACTGTATTAAGCACCAGTTGCCAAGATTGCTAGTTCAAGGGAGGGTGCTTGTTAGGGGAAATAGCGTACTTCATTAAGATTTCGTCTCACCTACTCTCACCTTCATAGTCTCACATTTTCGTCCAATTAGAGGGCGGTGCTTATTTCGCTCAATCAATCTCAGGTGCAGCGCTTATTAGAGGGCAGTGCTTAAAAGAGACCGTAGCTAATTGGAGGAAATACAGCATGTGTTTCTCAAAGTTGCAACAAAATGCAAAAGAAAGTGAAATTTCGGAAATCATATGATTTTTCTCTTTCAAATAGGAAGATGACCCAAGACTCAAAGACATATTGAATAAATGAATATATTCATCATTTCTAAATTGCTGTGGTGAGATTGTTCCTTGAATTCATTGACTTCTAAAAGCTATTTCTATATAAATTGTGGATGTGTTTAAAAGCTTAGAGGTATTTTGAGAACCTGGACGGTTGTTGTTTTCTTGATGAGACTTAGAGGCGATAAAAAACTTCTAGCTTTTGTTATAACAGCTAAAAACGATATGCAATTTGTAGCCAAACCAGGCAATTGGTAGAACAAACAAAATGGCTGGCGTGCAGCAGGCCTTGCCAGGAAAGGTGCTGGATGGAGTTTCATGCCTACAATCATGGCCAAAATTATTGAGATAAGAGGCATGCACATATACTTGCCTGTGGCCCCCTCCCCCACCTAACTTCAGAGAGGATGATCAACAGATGAGAAAAATAAGGCAGAGAATGAAAATATGATTGAAAGAATTACGACAACCGTTATTTCTTATGGTAAAATGCAAGAGTTCCCCTTTCTCCAAGATACATGCATTTTTGGCGATTTTAGGTAGGTCTATGAAACAGAGTGCCTTGGGTTTCTGAAGAGCTCGTTTTGTAGAGCAGCGCTATTTTGCTCATGGCAAAGCCTGTGTATAGTGCACTTTTCATCTCATTTGCTTAAGGTTCAGGGGATCGCATTGTAGTTTGTAAAGAGTGACAGAGTACAACAGACAAAGTTTCATGATCTTCTCTCTATCACTTTTCACAATATCATTTCATTTATCATTATATTTTCATAATATTTAATCCGCTACATTTGACATTTCAACACTGATATCTTGCTGAACGAGCCGTCATTCTGACTTCGTTATCTTGACTGTTTAGCCATCTGTTGAAACAGCCGACAAATCTAAGAAAAGATACATATGACAAATCATTATGGAATTGTAGATCAATGTTCGTTTGTACACTACACATCCCTTCAAGCTATCGAGCTCGTCTGCTCCTTAGTGTTATGTTGTTCAGTAAACCGTTGAGTTCCTTTGACCAAAGCTTAGTCGAATATTGTGTCTCAGTGAGAATTCTGCTATTAAAAGCCTTGGTGCTACTAAGATCATCAGAAAGAACTTGCTAACCGGACCTTAGTACATAAAGACCTTTTGTGGACATCCTTGTACAGCGGCAGATAAGCTTCTATTGTCAAAGCTTACTATTAATAAGCTTCGAGAGTCCATTTGAGATACTATTTGTGTTGAAGTGTAGAATGTTTTTCATATCCCATGCACTGCATGTATGTGGTTCCCTTAATGTCATGAATGAGCAAATAACTAAGCTATCCATCCTTCAGATGTCATAATGTGCCTGACAGAGCCATTGTTCTCTCTCTACTTTTTCACTCTCGAGACACAAAGCTGCACCAGGTCTGCATCAGCTGTAAAGCTGCCTTGAATCCATGCTTTTTATATTAGAAGGTGCAGTAGTGTCGTAGTTCAGTCCAGTTGGCTCGTGGTGTCAGCAGCTCAGAATGGTCGGTATTCGAGCCTCACTCAGCCACAGTAGTGTCACAGCTAGGGTCAAAGTCTCGATTAGTTAACCTACTACTGAGACCCTTGTGGCTGCAACTTAATAGACAATTTCACTTTCGCCTTGCTTGCTTTCTTGCTCCTGTTGTTGCATCCAGTTACGGTATTACCTCGATGAAGTGCCCTCGGCGCTTATTTAATAATCCCGAAGCGGAGCAATAATTTGGAAATTCACCAACAAGTAAAGTTCTGATAAGTACGTTTTGCAGCAAAGCAACTGGCAAAAGGTGTCTCTGGATTCATCTCATCAAGAGCTTGCACATACACTATCAAAGAGTGTCTGGGACTAACTAGCCTGCGCGCAGACCCGAACCTCTCCTCCTTTGAGGCTAGGGACTAACCTAATGGACAGCTTAATCCAAAGCGAGTGCTAGTTCAAGGGAGGGCGCTTGTTAGAGGAAATAGTTTACTTCATTAAGATTCCGTCTCACCCACTCACACCTTTATAGTCTAACATTTTCGTCCATCAGCTTAACAATCTTATCTTATTTCAATTATACCAATTTTACCATAAGGCATAATTTTGACTCACCGACTCACACCTTTAAAGTCTCACTTACGTTTTCGTCCATCAGCTTAACAATCTTGTCTTATTATAATTATACCATCCTTTCAATTGAACTTACCCAGTAATGCTGCCAAATTTCTCAACTTCAACTTTGTGCAGATACCAGTAATCAAGGAATCCTTCATGCCACACTTTGATTCGCTCCAGAGTACCAAGATCATGTCTCGTTGTCACAATAAAGTCTTCCACACTGCCAGCGTCAAGAGATCGGCTTTGAAAACAAGAATAAAGGCTCGTAGGTCACGTTAATGTTACAAAAATGTTCTTTTTCACGAATGCGTTTCGTGAATTTTTCTTGCTATGGTTTTGCCGCAAAGTTAGAAAATTGATTGGTTTCTTCAAGTCTTTTCTTATTGCATTAATTGCCTTTTTTAAGGGCTGAACTATATTTATAGTATTCTTATAAAAAAAGAGTGTACAATGTTGCCTCTTACCTTGGAAGTTGTATTTCTTCAGATACTTGATTATCACCTGTAATTATCATTTTCACTGGTCCAGATGATAAGTCTGCAAATAGTCCCTTTCCTGTGTAGAGTCTTACTTTGTAGTGGTACGCTGAAAAATCGTAAACAAAAACAGCTTGATTGGTTGATTGGTTGTTTAATTCAATGATAATATGGTTGTGTGATAGTCTGATTAAGCCTGGTTCTCTGATTGTACTGATTTGGTTGATTGCATGATTTGTCGACACATTGATTGATTTGGTGAATGATTGCTTTGATGATTGATTGATTGATTGGATGATTGATTGATTGATTGGATGATTGATTGATTGATTGGTTGGGTGATTGAATGATTGATTGGATGATCAATCAATTGATTTGATGATTGATTGTTTAATTGATTGATCGATTGCTTTCTTGATTGGGAGATTGATTGATTTTTTGATTGACTGATTGAATGATTGATTGTTTGATTTTATGATTTGATTGATTGATTGATTGATCGGATATCTGTTTCTATCTGTAAAGTTATGTCTTTTCATGTTATCCCAACAAATAGTCCAACGTTCAGTACAAATACATACCACAGAATGGTTTCTGGCCTCTTGTTTTCAAGTAGAACTTTCCATTTGCATTATCCTTATGCTCACTTGCGTAATAACCCATAGACGGACATCCATTCAAACCACAGGACGTGCATGAAGCATTTTTGAAATCTTGGTAATTCTTGCATGGGTATGCAACGAACGGGCATCTACTGCTGCTGATTGATTCGATAAAATAGTGCACTGCTCTGTAATGACTGCAGGTGAAAAAGTCGATTGCACCTGTGTGAAAAAATAGCAACGCTGTAGCAATGTCCGAAGGACGCTGATGATTATGATAATAATGATGAAGATAATGTTAATAATGACGAAGATGACGAAGAAGAAGACAACGATGATGAGAATGATGATTATGTTGGTGATGATGATGATGATGATGATGATTGATGATGATGATGATGATGATGATGATGATGATGATGATGATGATGATGATGATGATGACTTTGAAGAGGATGATAATGACCATAATGATCATGCTAGAGACGATCATGATGATGATTATGATGCTCGACGACGACGACAACGATGATGATGATCACGTTGAAGACGAAAATGATGATCACCGTCTTCATCATGTTGAAGACAATGATTGGTGATTGTGATGATGATGGTGATGATGATAATGATCCATTACGATGATGATGCGATTGTTGACAATGTGATCAGATGAATATTTCCTGGAAGAATCCCAAAACTTTGAATCGAAAATAGAAAACCTCTAGTAACGTATAATATAATATAACGTATAACGTATAACTAATAAATTTGAGCTCATAGGTTAAACTGTGTAACAAATAACTCCCTTCAGTGCACCGAAACCTGTAATCTTCGCCACAAATGATGAATTTAATTCTAGAATCTCCAAAAGCTATCATAAGAATTCGCATACTATGCAGATGACTATATTCGATAATTAATAGCACTTTGAAGAATTGATTGCCAACTTTGAACCATTTATTTTCAGATGATTTTTGAAGCCGCAAACTGTTTTGAAAAATTTCTTCTGTCTAACTTGGCAACAATTTCTACTGCGCCACAATCTCCTCTTCTTTTCACACGAAAGTATCTTACATGTAATAGGACTTCTAGAAACCTCTGAGAATAACAACCCAATCAAAATTGTATGAAAATATTTAAAATAAAAATAAAATCAAACTAGATTTGAGCAACATTTTGCAATATTGTAGTCAAACTTTTTTGAAGACCGACCGAGCCGGCTTTTTGCGAGAAAATCTTGGTGTCAAATTTTTAGTTTCCTGTATCGAGCTCGCAACCCTTAGCACAAGAAACAAGCGCATTATTCCACTGCGCTACAATAACAGTTGATATTAATTGATGTTTTTGGCAAGCAATTGCATTTTGCTAATTATGCCCACTAACAACAACACTTAACGGCGATTTCAAAGTTTAATTCCTATCATTTGTGGTTTATCTTTTGTTACGCGGTTTGGCACGAAAAAGCGTCTATATGCCTGCCTACCTATGCGTACATGCGTTCCACGACACCCTCTTAATATGTCCTTCGGACATAAAAATGTATGATCGTCCGATGTAGCTGATTGGCGAACTGATTTAGTGATGGCTATGTCTGTTTGATTGATTAATTGATTGTAATGATTGAAATTATTGATTGTTTAGATGCTTACTTTTGTTTGTCAGGGACTTTGATTGATTTTATTCAGATCTTTACTTACCTATCTTAATTATATCTGATCTGAACTGCCTGACACTCATTGCAAGATTGATTGTTTCAATTGAGTTTGTGATCAAATAATTTCGGTTGGTTGTATAATTAATTGATGCTATAATTAATTGATGCTGATTAATTTTGATGGTTGCTTGAATATGACTGATTTGGTGCTTGATTGATTCTGATCGGCTGATTCCGATTGATTTGTGTTTGATTGATTCTAATGGATTTGGTGATTAGTTGATTTTGATTTATTTTGCGATTGATTGATGCTAATTCATTGTGTGATTGATTGATTCTCATTGATTTTGTGATTGCTTGATTTGACTGATTTGATGATTGATTGATTCTGATTGATTTTGTGATTGTTTGATTCTGATTGATTCTGTGATTGATTGATTCTAATTGATTTTGTGATTGATTAATTGTCATTGACTGAATAGCTCTTATTGACTTTGATTCAGTTTTGCTTACCAGTGATTCGTGCGATCGTGTGATTATTTCTTCTCAAATTCCTTCCCGTATATCCAGCAAGCTGTGCTCCAATACTAAAGCCAATCAAATGAACATCAGAGAAACTCAGACCGAAATCCCTGTGCATTAACTCAATCAGGTGACTTGCCTGCGCACCGACCAATCTGACGTTTCCTGCTGTTTGGTGATATGGGAATCTTGCTCCCTTCTGCCAGTCAACAACGATCACATTTGCGTCTTCGACTTTTAGTAGTGCGTCGATCATAATGCGCATGTAAAAGATGCTTCCTCTCTCTGAAAAGGGACGATTAATTTGTGGTTATATTAAAAACAACTTCGTTAGGCCCCTAAAGAGGGTTATATAACTTATTTTGAGTTTTTCAGGGTTGACATGTTTGAGAGCAGAAACTTTAACAAAGAGAGAGCTTAATAATTAACTAGAATGTCGACCTGCGGTACGACAGAACTAACGCCATATAGGTGTAACTGCTAACTTTTTTCGGCACGTCAACAACTAGTCAGAGCCCACAGGATACATAGGATACAATGTCGACTGCGACTGACCAGAATCAGTTGTCAACTAATTGCAGAAGTAGAACATGCCCAACTTTTGGGAACTGTGCGCCGACTAGTTTCCATGAAAGAGGATCTAGCTGCCAACTAGCTGGCGAGGCCGATGGACAATTCACCCTTTGGAATCTCGTACACATTTCGTAGGGATCTCTATTGCTCTGAAATCCTTTTGTGCAACTGGAATCTCGCACGCCTTTTTCGATAAGTGAAATGCACTGCCCCTCTGGTAGAGCGCTTATGTGATAAATTAGTTCCAAAAAGTCGCCTGTTAGCCGCCAGCAGTTGGTTTTGGCTTTGCGCAATGTCGACATAAACCAGTCTTGATGGGATCAAACATACTTATGAGCAGTGACTGATACAGTTATTTACATGTAGCCTTACCAAGATATCCATGCATTATGAAAATAGTCTTTTTGCTTCCATCAAACGTCGATGTTCTTATACTGGATAGATCAGAATCGCTCAGAACATCTGGATTCGCTTGTTGTGCTCTCGTGTATAAGAGAAACTTTGTACCAATTTGTTGTGGTGATTGTGGAAGTTGAACGAGAGTTCTGTGGAACGGTGCGTCATCATTAAAACATCCATAGGGATGATAGCATACTTCACCTCCTAAAATAAAGTAATAAGTTCTATCTGTTAAACAGGAGGAGAGAAAATGGGCAAGGCAAGACGTCTGCATCAATCGTCGTGCCAAGTGTCGAGTATGTGACGTGCTACAGTATTGCTGGCAGGGCGCGATTCTGACAAGACATTTGTATTAGGCTCTAGCTTACTGCATACCCTGCAAACATACAAAAAGTGGCCTGACTAGATTGAAATGCAGCGAGCCTGAGCCGAACGCCACCTCTAATTGGCAATTAAAGCTGACTCACCCGTCCTCCAGACTCGCCCGTCCCTCCACTACATGTTGTTTAAATTAGAAAAGTTCTTTCTCACCTTGTGCAACGCTGAATAATATAGTCAATGCAAGTTCAAGCAACATTCTGCCAATAAATGCTATTGCCTTTTTCAAATGCTTCAAGAACGTTCCAGTCACCTACTTTATGCCTGTGATTGCCAAACTACGGAATGACAAATGAGTAGCTCCTAATGCAGTTGGAATATTTATAACATTATGCCTGTATGTTCTGAGGTGTAGAAAACATCTTTGTCCACTCAGCTGCTCGAGGAGCCAATCGAGAAGGCAACAAAACTAGTAATTTTTTATTCAAAGAAATCAAGAACATGATAATCTTGATTGCACAGCTTTTGATTATCAAACATAAATGTAAGATATATAGATATCCCCTCTCAAGTACTTTTAATCGCAGGCAATTTTTATTGATTATGTGGTAGCAGAAGCAATGTTGCCCGTCCCCTCCGTGGTAACAATGTTGATTTTCTACGGTCTGGAATATCCCACAAGAACGCGCAATGCATCTTATAAAAGCTCAGACTGTACTTGGGTAGAACAACATTGTTTTGGGGGAGGGGGTTGATTTTCTGTATTTCCCAGCAAGAAAGGGAAGAGGAGTCGTATTTTTTGTAAACTATGGGGGTGTTCCAAGGACTTTTGGCAGGCATTGTACTTTCTTGAAAACAACATTGCACCAGGGTTGGTTGCGGAGAAGAGGTAATACAGGGCTACCCCTCCCGCTCCCGGTTTCTCTGAAGTCGAATGATTCAGCTTGTTTGTTGCAGGTGTATATAATTAATTACATTTTGTTGTACACCTGAATACTACTGATGATCTCATTATATATTCAGAATCAACTTAAAAATTCAAATACTTACTACTGCTCGTATATTAACGATGACCACAAATCCTAAATATAAAACATTTCCATTGCTGTAAATAATATCTTCGTATTAAAGCCTGTGTGTCTATATTTAAACTGCTCGAATAACAAAGAATTAAAGCGTTAAAGTTGAAGACTCTTAAATATAAACAAATAAAGAATAGAAATGCTTATAAAGTAAACAATTGTTGTTGATATGTCATCAGGTCGCGGAATACTTTTTGTTGTTGCACAGCGCACGTTTGGCAAGATGTTTATCGTCATCTGTCTCGTAACGTCATTTAGCAGCATGAAGAGATTCTTGCAACAAGATGTCTGAGCATCGGTGGTAAAACTGACCCGAGATAGTTGAAGTTATTTTGTGTTGTTGAATTCAGCATTTACGAGCTTTTTACTAGATTGAAACATTATACTTTGGTCGATGTTCTACTGAAAAAATCAAACATGGATTCCTTTACACTTTAGGTGTGGGGAGCTGCGAGGATCTCCGCATCATCCATCTTTCAATAGATTTTGAAGCAAGTCAGAATGGAGATTTTTGGAAGTATCTGACAGAAATTTGCCAGTTCTTATTTACTGTATCACCTGGAAATTCTGGAAATAAAAACAATGACTTCTTTATCAACAAAATTTGGAAACTTTGTCATTTTTGTGTTGGTTTTCTCTGTAAACATCGAAGTTACAGTTTTGATTCATTCAACGCGGAACAAGGAAATTTGTAACACGACTCTATCAATGCGAAATTTAACTGGTGAAGTCATAATAGCTGGGTTGTTTCCTTTGAATTATTACAACTCAAAGAAGATGAAATTCGTGAGGAATAACGTTGCAATAACATGGGTAGAAGCGTTTGTGTATGCGATTAGGTCAATCAATGAGGATCAAAATATTCTTCGAAATATTACACTGGGATATGACATTAGAAATAGCTGCAATGAGGAAGAAATCGCCCTTCGAAATGTTCTGGATTTTAGGCTTGATAGAAGTCTTTTTGATCAACGAGCTGCAAGGACTGATGAGTTTTCTGGGTGTGTTTGTGGTGGAGGAAGAAACCGGATTTTGGCTGTAGTCGGTGGAGCTTCGTCCAGTATCTCCACTTCCGTTTCCCATGTGCTTGGTGTTGACGGTCTGCCACAGATCAGCTACTCATCGACGAGTCAAGCATTGAGCAACAAGGAGAACTACCCAAATTTTCTACGAACGTTGCCCCCTGATAATTACCAAGCTAAGGCCATTGCAGAGATGTTGAAGTTTTTCGACTGGACCTACATTAATGTTCTTGCTTCAGACGACGATTACGGGCGGTTGGGGTTCTTTGGGCTCGATAGAGAGTTAAAAAACAGGGACATGTGCGTGTCTGAGGTGAAGATATTCAAAAGGAGCCTGCCTAAAGCACAAATAAACGAAATAATGAAGCTCTTGCAAAGGGGGCAGTCCAAACATGCTAATGTTGTTGTGTTGTGGTGCCAGATAAACGAGGCTAAAATCATCATTGAAGAAGCATGGAAAAGAGGCTTGCGAAACATTACTTGGATTGGTTGCGAGACATTGGGGACGAATGCTGATTTAATTGAATTGGGAGAAATTGTCAATGGGTTTTTAGGGTTGAAACCAACATTGAGTAAAGTTCCGAAGTTTGAAGAGTATCTTCGAGTTCTTGGGCCGAAAACTCGGATACATGATAACCCTTGGTTGGATGTATACTGGGAGTCAATATGCTCGAGTAACAGATCAAACGCGTCTGTAGATCCGAATGTTTGCGAGAGCTTAAAGACTGGTATAAATTTACCAAGAAGCAAATATTCGCATGTAATAAGTGCGGTGTATGCAATCGCATTAGGAATACAAGGAATTTTAGACCGAAATCACCGTCTATCCTCCATTACGCCATCTAAGCTGCTAAAAGAAATCAAACAAGTGAAATATATGGATGCCGAAAGCAATATAAAAATAAGCTTTGATAACGCTGGGGATCCGAACTTCGCTTCGTATACGTTTACTAATTTACAGCCCTCTGATGATGGACCGTCATATCACTTTGTAGAAATCGGTAGTTGGGAGGGCGAGAGTGGAAGATTGTACATAGATAGAAGCAACGTTGTTTTCCCTAATAACCAAAAGACCGTCTCCTCTCAATGCAGTATGCCGTGCGAACCCGGAAATTACAAAGTTCCTGGAAATATACCGTGTTGTTGGACTTGCATTCCTTGTAAAGAAAACACAGCGAATACCAATAGTAACGCATCATTCTGTCCGGCTTGCCTGGAAAATGCGATTTCTAATAATAATAGAACCGCATGTCTAAAACTAACCGAGATATTTTTCTCTAGAGGTGAAAATCAGGCGATTTTTATCGCTATTCTGTCGACTTCGTGTCTTGCCGTTGTTTGCGTGTGGTACTGCATATACCTGTTCATAAAACATTGGGATACTCCGGTCGTAAAATCATCGAATCGTGAGTTATCGTTAGTTCAGCTCGTGTCGTTAATGCTCTCTCTATGGTACCCATTCTTTTTTTGGCTTTATCCGACGTCGCTTTACTGCAAAGTTACGTCACTTTGGTTTTCGTTCTTCACGACAATCGTTATCGCAATAGTCCTCGTAAAGACTTATCGACTGTTACGGATATTCAAAAAAGAAACGACAAATGAATCGAAAATTCTTCAAAATAAGTACCAGAGTTTATTTGTGCTTGGTTTTGTCCTGATACAAGTTATCATCGATGTTTTATGGCTTTCATATAATAAGATGAATGTTATCAAAACTGTTTATAAAAATGATAGGACGTTTGTTAGGCATTGCTGCAAAAACTCGGGAACTTTAATCGTCATAGAACAGTCTTATATACTTCTGATGTCGCTTGTTAGTGCTTTCATGGCCTTTAGAGCTCGAAATCTCCCAGACGCCTTCAACGAGGCAAGGTACATAAGCTTCGCAACGTTTATATATTGTGTAACATGGGTCTGCGCCATCCCATTGTATGCTAGTCTGGATATCATAGCAAAACTTCAAGTCATTTGTGCGATGAATACTATTGCAAATGTTGGATTACTCGCGTGTCTTTACGCGTATAAAGCAAGGATAATATTATTCACGCCGGAGAAAAACACCAGGCATTTCTTCACGACTCAAGCGACTATTAACCGCTTCAGGAGAACTAAGACGTACTCGTCCAGTTCAACCTCACTGCCGAATGTCGGCCTAAACCAAGTTTATTTCCGCAACGGTTCTGCTAGCCTCAGTCCTCAGACAAAACATTTATCCATGATAGATTCAGGTTCGTTTACTGTCAGTGGAGCTCGTTTTAAAAATATGGAAAGGCCGATGATCAACCTATGATCAGGGCCGTAGCTACGGGCGGGTATGGGGGAGTGACACCCTTTTGGCAAGTCGGCCGTCGGCAAATTTGAGAAGAACGGAATTTTGGGGCAATAGTAACTAAGGGCGAAATGTTGCAAATCGAAAGAAACAAAATAAACGTGTCGGCAAATGTCGGGAAAGCGCTCAGCACATAGCTTGCCGACGAATACTAGCATCCGCTTTCCGCAGCTGCCGACATGTTAGGTATCGATAACAGTTAGGGGGTTGCCAACCGCGAGCAAATGCCGAGAGAAAGTGTTTCCTTACCAGCTAATATTATCTGTATATGCCAGTTTGCCAGCCATAACAGATACCAGCACACAGGGGCAAACAAGATGGAGATACAGTACACGGGGTCGCCAAGACTGCCTATGTCTAAAATTGGAGGTTTAGTCCTATTTCAAACTGTAAAGCGCTCTAGAGTGCATTATCAAACTAGTCTCAAATTATACAGTGTATACGAGAATCAAACTGACAAATGATTACAATGTTGTTGTTCAACAGCTGAAAAGGTTGCGTTTCACGGCATTTTAGAGTTCAAATTTTCAAAATTTTTCCGGGGAGCATGCCCCCGGACCCCTCTTGCATGTGTGTCGCCCATTTCTATATGATGTTCTATTATTCAACTATAATATTCCTGGCCAGACGGTTTTGTGCAAAGCATGGGAAACAAAAAGAAATTCGCCAAGGAAAAAGCAACAGCCAAGCCACACCCATCTCTAAACAGCCACGCCCATTTTGTCGGCAAAATGCCGAGCTACACCCCCCCAGTCGTTGAGCCCTAGCGACGGCCCTGCATGAGTTAAAAGCTTGCCGCTAATTATTGTGTTTTGCGTTGGTTTTGTTTTGGGGTTTAGAAATGAGAAAAGAGAAGCAAACACAAAGCTTTCCTCCGCTCCGAACCTTATCCGAGCGTAACGCTGTGAAGGCGCATTTGGGGGTGGCCTTGGGTTATTGACATATGACAACCACAACAATCACGTGACCAGCTCCCCTGAGATACATAGTGGTACAGTGGCTTTTGAATAGGGGTTTTCTAGTTGACCTGATCCTGCAGCTTCTCTCCCAGGCAAAGGGCTGCCATAGTGCATTGAAATCTTGTAGACCCTTATCGGGAAATTCTTTTGTTTTCACAGAAATCCTTGTAAATCCTTTTGTTTAAAAGAGTCTTTCACAGCTTTTCAAAAAGTGAAATGCCCTTGTAATTGCAAACCATTGATAACTTTGATCACCCTTCAAAATCGGGTACCCCCTCTCTCAAAATCAAATTCTAGTGCTCTAGTGGTCTAACAAGTTCAGATCAAGTTAGCTGCTAACCTTAAGTAGTGCAACAGTGTTGATGATGGCTTAAACTTGTCTCTTCTTTCAGGTAAAATGGCAAAAATAAAAGAAAGGGATGATATACCAAGTAAATGGCAGTTTCAGCCTTTGCTTGGGCAAAGTGACCAGAATCCTTATTTCAAACAAAATGGAGATCTCTCTGGAGAATGATATAGATGTACAAGGCATGACTGAAGGTAAATCAGGACCTTTTTCTTATTGGAGGAAATTGGGGGTAGGGGGCTTGGTGGCTATGCACCTGCTTTTTACCCTTCAATAATTTTCTATCCAAGAATTCAATTATGGTTTCCCTTCTTTCTGAAAATGCTAAAAATTCTAAAAGACTTCTTGTTTATGTTTCAGAGCTCCTTGTGAGTACCCCCTTAGAACAGCTGAAAATTAGCAAAGGCAAGGAACCTGAGCCAGTTGTCAAAAAGAAAAACAAACCAAGGAGACCAACTGTCTACCCAAAGTTTGCAGGTAATTCTTATTCTCTAATTAGAAACATTAACATTTAATGTGGTGAATAGCAGATGAATGAGGAAGAGGGTGAGAAACAGGGGGTGTGAGGAAAAGGGAAACAGAGTGAGAAAGACAATAGAGAGGCAGGGGTGACAAAAAGGCAGAGGAAGGAAATAAGAAATTGGAGAAAGGGAGGGCCAAAGGGAGTAAGAACATAGGGAGGTGCTGCAGATAAAGAAGTAGTGCAAAGTGGGAGTAAGGGAATAGAAAGACTACAGAGAGAGAAACAGAGAGAGAAAGTAAAAAGGCAAATGAAGTTGCCATTCTGTGTGTATATGGAAATGTTAATCTCCGTTTACATTTTGCTGGTATGAAATGAAAACGTCGGGCAAGCTAACTAAAACGGCATAGTTTTGTACCGTATTCGTCTCGTTCCAACAAAGTGTAAGCGGGGTCTGAGAGTTCTAGAACGGCATAGTTTCGTACCGTATTCGTCTCGTTCCAACAAAATGTAAGCGGGGTCTGAGAGTTCTAGAACGGCATAGTTTCGTACCGTATTCGTCTCGTTCCAACAAAGTGTAAGCGGGGTCTGAGAGTTCTAGAACGGCATAGTTTCGTACCGTATTCGTCTCGTTCCGACAAAGTGTAAATGGTGTCTGAGAGTTCTAGCAAGAATGTATATGATTGTTAAGATTTTCAAGGAGTAAATTGCCCCTCCGCTCTACCTTTTGCTTTCAATACCATTGTCGATAAATTAAATTCAACCTGATATTGCCTGCAGAAAATGAATCATTTAACTTGAACACAATAGAAAGTTTTAAAGTTTAAGTATTTTTTTATAGATCAATACGATCTAACTGATGAAGTTCTCGGCTGTGGATCTAGATCTCGTGTCGTTGTTGCAGAAGATAAAAAGTCGTGCAAAAGATTTGCTGTCAAGGTCAGTATAGCATAATAGCAGTATAACCATATTTCACATTATATGTCCTTTCTCAATGTTGTTTCCCTGAGTTTCGTCAGACATATCAGCAACGAAGAAAATCAAGGAAAGAATTAAGGAAAATTCTTTCGATTGCGAAGGAAAACGGAAACGTATTTGACAAAAAGATGCTGAACCTAGTCAGAGAATTACAGCGAGAATTAGTTCCGAATAATTTGCAAAGCCATATCTTTGAAACTGTCCATGTCAAAACGAAAATGTCGGCTCTGTAAACAGAGAAACAGTTCGTTTTCTCAAGTGGACTCTTCAATAATTCTATCCGCCTTCCCGATGTATCCCGTGAACAAAACACAATACTCATTCAGATTCACTTTTATGATTGGTGATTTCAACCCTTGCTTTTGATTGCTGCTTTTCTGATTGGTGCATTACGATTTTGGTCTAAATTCAACCAATTTATTTGACGTGTTTCTGACATTCATACTCTGAGAGGGGGGCTTTGGGGTTTCACGGGTTGTGGGTTTGGCCGATTTTGCCCTCGGGTTTTCGGGTTTTTCCAAAAAATCGTGCGAGTTTTCGGGTCAAGTATATTTAACGGGCAACGGGTTTTGCCATTTTTCTAGCTCGGGTTTCGGGTGTTGTAGTAAAAATGGGCGGGTTTTCGAGTTTAAAACCTCACAAAGGATGTCAATACGTAAAATTCTTAAAACGGTTGAAACTAAGGTCATCCGGGTTTTTGGGTTGGTCCCAGTTTTCTTCCGGGTTTTCAGGTTTAGATACCCCAAAAGCCCCCTCCTCTGAGGGCCAAAGATGTTTCCGCTGCTTTTCGCTACCTTGAGGTTTTTACAACTGAAAAAATCTTTTATTTTTTACCTTGCAGATAATTGACAAAACTCCTGGATATCTGCGAACGAGTATTCTAACAGAAATCGATCTTCTGCATTTCACGAAAAAACATCCGTAAGTATTTCAGACCTTCTCGTTGGCATTATGGGGCAAAACAGAAATTGAAATGTCAGATTGCCTTTTGCCAGAGGTGTAGCTACAATTCTGTGTAGAAAACGAAAGGACTTCGAAGGACCTTTCCAAGGATTTCAAGGCTGAGGGGGCTTTGGGGGTATCAAAACCCGAAAACCCGGAAGAAAATTGGAACAAACCCGAAAACCTGGATGACCTTAGTTTCGACAACTGTTTTAAGAATTTTGCACATTGATATCCTTTGTGAGGTTTAAAACCCGAAAACTCGCACATTTTTACTAAAATACCCGAAACCCGAGCTAGAAAAATGGCAAACCCTGTTGCCCGTTAAACATACTTGACCCGAAAACCCGCACGATTTTTTGGATAAACCCGAAAACCCAAGGGCGAAACCGGCCAAACCCGCAACCCGTGAAATCCCAAAGCCCCCTCCTTGCTTACTTCATCAGAAATTGTCGGTGTTTCCAGCACTTATTTAACTCTTTGAAATTTCTTAAACCCAATCATTGCCTTCCTGTAAATTTCTGGGATACAGTATACGTAAAAGCTTTCTTTGTCTGTCTCTCCTCAGAATAGGCAGATTGTTTCGATCTATTTGACGTTTATTTTAAACTAACAATAGTTTTACTTTTTTCTAGAAATATCTTGACACTCATAGAGAGCTTTGAAGAGAGTGAACAGTATGTAGCTACAATTTTGCTTTCTTTTATCACTGTTTTTGTAGTTTATTCCATGTTTTTGCGCGTTAATTTTTCTTGATCCGAGATATTTCTTCCTTGCAGCTTCTACCTTGTCTTTGAGATGATGTATGGAGGTATGTTATATCTTTTATGTTGTTTGAGAGCCCGGGGGGGGGGGTACTTCGCTTATGAATGGACGGGGATGTGCCGCCCAGATTTCGGAAACCCACCCACTTATAATGTAAACCTTTGCAGAAACAGACCCTATCTTATGAGTAGAAATAAGCATATTGTACTACGAACATCTTTGACGCGATTTTGCCACTTTTCTGACCGAGTTAAAGTTAAACTTTCGACTTTTCTTCAATTTGCCACCCACTTTTATGGGGTTTTGGTTAAAATCATACCCATGTTTAGAGAATTTCAGTGCCCAAAACCCACCCATATGGGCGGCACATACCCGTACCCAAATTATACTAAGTACCCCCCCCGGGTTTGAGAGTCGCCAGCGTCTTTTAAGTTCGCTAGCCTGTCGCTGGCTACCACTGAAATCTTATCTCAGCGACACTAAGGAATGCTCTCATTGAAATCTCGAAAAGTGTCGAGTCAACAACGTATTGGGAACCAGGATAAAAGATCACCGAGCACGTTTGGAAAGTATTAGGAACATTAGTGTCCCTGCCATTAACAGAGTGCAATAGTCTTTTGGTTCGACTGAGAGGTCCTTGTCTTAGAGAAATTTTGGTTGAGGTTATAACAACGATCCTAGGTCACGTTAAAAGTATAATGTCAAGCATTACTCTTGAAGTTAGTGTACGTCTTGCCTGAAACTTTCTGGCATTCTATTCTCCAAGTGGTTAGAGCAACTTGTGGCATTTAATCTGATTCATCGATCTTTAGGCTTCATTTTTCTCTCCAATACCCTTCTGATTTCATTCCAGGTCCCTTACTTCAACATATTCAACGGAAGGAACGATTCACAGAGAGGGAAGCTAGCCTTGTTATTAAAGATATAACGAAAGCCCTGGAGTTTTTACATACTAAAGGTAAGAAGTCTGCATTGTGAAAGTTTTAAGAATATTTAATTTCAATTTCCCAAATTACTGTGCAGTATGAAGAAATATGCATTTCTATATAGCGGACACGTCGGACTACAGCGGAGTACAACAGAGGAAAACATTGGTCCCATTTTGTGTCCGTTATATGAAAGTTCCACTGTATTATGTATACACTATTTTCAATTAGCAACTGGGCTTGTGTGCAGCCCTCAAAGTTGCTCAAAATGTTGGACATTTCAGCCCTTCAAGTTGCTTAAAAGATGCTTAACATTTTTTGCACCTTACTACCACTCCTGATTTCTTGGGTCAAAATCATCAACTGTTATTAGGCTTAGAACAGAAGGCTTTTGGGAGACAGTAAATCGAAACACGTTAACGGCTGTTATATCTTTTCACATCAAATGTATATTTTGACATGAATGCAGCAGTTTGGTTGTCTGACTTCTTAGTTTCTAATAGTGATTCCATTGAGGCCTCAGGTTTCTTGATGTTCAGGTCAACCCAGCCCTAGTTGCTCATTGAGCTGCTGCTTATTGAAAGAAGGTACATCGAAATATTTTATGTCTGCTTTGTTGGTTTAGGTGTGGCACATCGAGATCTAAAACCTGAGAATATCTTATGCCAGAAGAAAAACCAGGTACGAAGTCATTGAGACTCTAAACTTATGCTGCTTATTTTCAATTGCTCTAAAACGGCGCTCAAACTGCTGATCTTGTGTGGAATTTTTTGTTCCATGGCTGACGGTGGAATGGTGTTTTAGTGCCAGTCGCTAGAACCTCAAAATTAGGTCAACCAAGCAAGACTTGGACCCTTGGTGTGACGCTACCTTGGCTGGGCTCGAATCCTGACCACACTGAGCTTCTGACACCACGAGTCAGCTGGGTCAGGTGTTCCTTTCTTTTCATGCAAACTAGATTGTATGCATTTGTAAGAAGATCAAACTTTCTTGCTTTTTCAGGTCGTTCCAGTTAAGATCTCAGATTTTGATTTAGCAAGTGGATTGGAGTCATTTGGATGTGCAACACCAGAACTCTTCACACCGGTAATTTAATGTTTCTCTTAATTCCTCTGTGTTTCCAGATTTCTTTTTTGCTAGGCTACCATGCTTTCGCGTTGTATATTTATATTAACCCTCATTCATGACAAATGTATGTACACGTGCGAGTACATATGTATGCGAAGAAGCCTCAACATAAAGGAAACATGAAAAAATTCAAACGAGCCTTGGGCTGTATGACTGCAGTCCATGTCGACTACCATGTATTATGGTATGCCACTTAAAGAAAAACCTTTCCTAGTGTTCGCCATTCATTACTATATATATGCGGTGTCGAAGAAGGCTCAACGTAACCGAAACACGAAAAAGTCAGACGGGAAGAGAGCCTTGGGCTGTATGCCTGAGAGAGTTACTCGGCGATATCATTGAGTTATTTAGCTCAGTGAAAACGTCGTTGGCTCTCTGGTCTTGCAGTCCAGGTTCAAATCCCATTTATTTTTGTATGCCACTTGTGGAAAAAATTATATCCTATTCGCCATTCATGAAAAAGATACACGGTGCTGAAGAAAGTGCAATGTATATAGATGTTCATCATTATCAGCTTCTGTATTCTAATCTACGTTGTTCGAATTTCTTGATGAATGTTTTGATTCTTTTCAAGGTTGGTTCAGCAGAATATATGGCACCTGAGGTCGTTGAAGCTTTTCATGGAGACGCACCAGCCTACGATAAAAGATGCGATTTATGGAGCCTTGGCGTTATTCTGTAAGTGTTTTTCTTGCGCTATTTTGGTTCACACTCTATTTGTTTAAATGCCCACAGGGATGGCTCGTTATAGTTATACAGTCACTTTCTTTAAGAGATGCGAACAACTCTGTAAAGCGGAAATCTTGAAAGGACGGACATTATGTTTATCTTGATTAAAAAATTTCAAAAAATTTCTTCCAGTAATATTTGGTATGTTTGATACAATAAAATAAGATGCTAAAGAGAGGCGGAGGCAAAAAGACAAGATTTGGCACATTAAGGCCATGAGAACATTGGTTCGATAGGCCTTAGTTTGCCAAATCTTGTCTTTTTGTCCCCGCCTCTCTTTAATATCTTATCTTATCTTCTAGTAAGAGGGACACATCCCGAAATCGGACACTGCCAGTAAGTTCCAATGCCGAAGGTGTCTGCTTTCGAGAGACTCTCCAGCCTCGCATAAAAACCTGACCCAGTATGTCAAAAACTCAAAGTGGTAGAAGCTTGATAGATCACTTGGAACAGTGAAAGAGCAGCGAAAAAAGATCATTTACGAGTGAGAGACCCAGGCCGGGACGGGAATATCTTAGAGAAAACAACAATTGACAAGTGAGAACATCTAGAACCTTCCAGGAAATTTAAAGTTTTGAAATCTATTTTTAGATGTTTCTAACTTTATGATTTATTTTTAAACCGTCGAGTTCTAAAAATAGCACAAGAATTTAATTATCTATCCTGGACTCTACCTACGTCACATTGCGTTTTTCGTTTTTCTGTCATCATCATCATTATGAAAGATGCCGTAAAAAGGAACTTTTCAAACTTGCCTATTTCCGATCATTATCAAAGTTGATTATTTCTTGAATACGGCACCCACGTGATAGCTGGATGCTTTAATTACGAAAAGAAATGATATTAATTTTTAAGAGCTTTCATTATTTCGGTAAATCGCGTGCATAATTGTTTTCCCTTGCTTGAGACGGCCTTTGTTTGTTTGCGTGCAAGTCTACACGAACCTGTCTCGATCATTGACACAGTGAACTGTGGTGTTGACGACCCGTCAAAACTTGATATTTTTTGCGTGTATTATAACATGCAAAGGCAAGCTGCTTAGGATTTTATTTCGATAAAAATCCCTAAAATCCTTTTGTTTTCAAAAAAATCTCGTATTTTTGGAGCTTTGCTGCAAAACCTTATTCTTTGTCGAGCTTGAGCAAGCATAAGCAACATTTATCATGGTTAAGTTAAGCCGCAAAAATCAGAAAAGCAAGGCAAAATTTAGTTGATAACCTCCAAAACTTTATAAAATCTTTTGCAATTTTCTAATCTCAAAACGTTTCAAATCTCAAAACTCTACACGCCTAAACCACAATCAACTAAAATTTTATAAACAGAAAAAACTTAAATAAAACTTTATTTGTCAACTTAACTTACAGTAATAGAAAATAATGGTTTTTCCCAACATTAACGATTGCAAAATAGCAAAATTTAAGGTTCAAAAATGTTCAAAACACTTTCGAGTCCTTCATAAAAATTGCTTCTAGCTTTCGCAGAACAACTGAACTGTAAAGTCAATCAGAGTTCTCTGAAAGAAAGTCTTCGCCAAATATCTTTTTCTCGCTTTTTCTTGCCTTCTTTCGGCCTACAAAGTTTCATGTTTTATGGCATAAAGGAACTATAACTTGCAGCAAATCTGTTTTTTACTTTCTCTGCAAAACCATCTCGATTCACGCCTTGGTTTGTCTGATCAGAAACTATCAGAATAGGCTTGCTTCTCCAAAAAGTTGAAGGAACTGTCTTGTTCAGAGGTGTTTTGCCTGGAAGCAAAAAGCATTCTTTCGCTACTGTGCTAGGACCTGTTGGCTTACACATTTTGAATTCAGTTGCTTCAAGAAGGTTAGACGAGACTTGACTTGAACTCAATTTTCTTCTCTCAACAAAACTTCGATTGCAAGAAGATTTCCTAAACTTCTTCAGCACAACCTTTTTGGCGAAAAATTTCCGGCACTGATCTGTTGTTTACATGTCCGATCTTATCAACTCTCATTCGAAAACACTTTTCTATTGTTCTCAGTGTTATTGGCGTCATTCGATTTGTTTTTATTGTCTCATGTCACAATGAACGTGCGCAGTTATGGGTCAGTTTGGCAAGTCCCTATGCGCTTATTCTCTCACCGTTCGTTTCGTGTTTGACACTTTATTTAATCTTTTACGTGGTTTACTTGTCTCATCACGTAATCAAAGTGGAGATATTGTCAAACAATAATAATTTCGAAAAAAATTTGAAATGATCTTGCTAAAAATTAACGAAGTCATAGAAGATTTTTTGAACATCTAAATGCAATTCACTCCTTTGAAATCTCGTACACCTTTCCTGGAAATCCTATTGTTTTCATGGAATTCCTTTGGAAATCCTTTTTTTAACGGAAATCTCGTAGGCTTTACTTCAACTCCAAGTTCAAGTAAATCAATTCGAAGTCAAACCTTTAGAATTTGATCTGACAAATACCGAGGGAGAGGGGGGCATTTCACTCCTCTAAAAAGCATACGAGAATCCTATTGGAACAAAAGGATTCTTACAAGATTCCTACAAAAACAATAGAGATTCCAGCTGCGGATGTACGAGATTCCAAGAAGTGAAGTACCCCTCAATAAATACGAAATACAAGGGTCCAATATGGGCAGCGCAGTTCTACGAAGTGAGAGTCCTGTTCAGTCATGTAGTGTATCCCCTGGATTTTGCATTTTGTTGCTTGCTCGATTATTTTGGTACTTTTCTTTCAGCGTGAATTATACAGCAGGACAGTCTTTATTGAAAGTTTTATTTACCTCATTGATTTATATCAACTGCATTATATTCAAGATACATATTACTATCTGGTAAAGCCCCCTTTATTGGAGACTGTGGAGAAGACTGCGAATGGGAAAACGGTGGATCATGCTACGAGTGCCAGAAAATGCTATGGAATAACATCAAGCAGGGACACTTTGAATTTCCAGAAAAGGAATGGGGTCATATTTCAAACGAGGCTAAAGATCTCGTTTGCAAACTGCTTGTCAAGGACGCATCGAAAAGACTTACCGCAAGCGAAGTCTTGAATCATCAATGGATTTCCGAGGTAAATAAAGAATTGCTTGAATATTTTTGCTGTAAGGTAGCTATACCGTTTTAGGTAGTTTTGCACTGAAATCCCTTGGGCATCCTTTTATTTTAGTCGGAATCTCGTACACCTTTCGAGAGAGAAATGACATTCGTATAAAAACCTTGCCTAGTAAATCCACGAGACCAGGCTGTATTGAATCTAACATTCCGCATTTTCAGGCATTCATGCGAAACTGTTCTCATTTCTTCCATTCGTCAACATGTTCATTTCATACTGCATCTACCAGGTTTTTCATTTCATGCTGTATTTGTCAGCATAATTAATTTCAAACTGTATTCTTCAGCATGTTCATTTCATACTGTATTCATCAGAATGTTCATTTCATGCTGTATTCGTCAGTATGTTCATTCCATACTGTATTCGTCAGCATTCTCATTTCATGCTGTATAAATTACCTTGTTCGTTGCATACTCTTTTTAAAAGAATGTTCATCCTTTGTCAGCATGCTAATTAAATACCATACTCTTCCATTGATAGGTTCCTTCCGAAGTTGTGCTGAAGACACCAAACGTTTTAAGGTAAGACTTCAGCTATTGGAAAATCTACCATTACTGTATTAGCTATATTGAAGGATGGTTTATGACTTAATGGTCGTCCGGTTAACAAAATTTCGATTAGATGTTTTGATTTGTTTCTAGCTCTGCAAACACGGATAACAAATTTGATCCTTTTGAACTGATGAGCACTGAAGTACTTGCCTACAGCAGAATCATGTCAGAACAGACTAAACTCGAAAGCAATTCATTCACTGATATCATCAACGAATCGAGCTGGCCTAAGGCGGGTTTTGGACTTTCCCCACCAGGGAAATCAGACTTAGCGCGAAGGAGGGCTGAACATCTCAAGAAGAAAGAAGAAAAACTAAAAGAAACTCATTCCATCGATCAGCCGGTTGAAACATTTGAAACAACGTCCACCACGAAAAGGAGTTTCTCGAAATTAACAATGCCCGTTTGTAAAAAGACTGATGATGCATTAAGAACCCCTTAGATATATTCTCCTTGTAGATTTAGAGTCGTTACTCGTTTCTGAGCATGACGAACTTGGATCTATTCTAATTCATTACTTTGGCCAGAAAACCCTGACTTTCAGACACTTCAGGTTTGGCTTGGTAAAATAGACAACTAACTGAAGGATTGCAGGAGAGTTAGGCCTTGATCCGCCTAAGTCAACGAACACATTTTCATGTAAGAAAATTTTTAAGGGCAATTTCCACTTTGCCAGATATTCCATGTAGATAGATATTACCTCACTGTAAATTCCTGCGAATCAGAAGATATGAATTCAAGAACCTACAGGCTATTATCTTATCTCAAATAAACCTCTCCTTTTTAAGAGTAGGGTAAGGTCTTCCCTTGAATCCTTGAATCAGGACTTTTGAACTTCTGAAATATACTTAGAGAGTCAGCTTTTTTAGTTTTATGTTCATATTTAAGCGTCGATGTCATTTATTTATGTGTACAGGACAGATACTGATGTAAAACAACTGTACAGGACTGATAGTAGCAATTATTTTGTGTTACCTATGTCATGAATTTGGTTTTTGTTTATCATAATTATTTTCGTTATAATAGATCTGTACAATTAGATGTTGAAAATTATTGAAATTATAGACATTATTGATTATTATACGACCTTCGTTTATTTATGTTTGTACTTCTTTTTCTTAGACAAAATCACCAAAAGAAGCCATCATTTCAAATCAAGTGACCATACTAACTGTGACCTTGGCTTGATAAAACTTTCGTTTGATAGAACTATCTGATCTGGTATCATGAAATTCGTAATGCGAGTTTTATTGCTGAAAAGCCCATTTTAGATGATGGGACATACCACTGATGCATAGCTACATCCCTCATGTCGTTATTTCTCGGGGCATAAAATTGAAATCGTATATGACAGATTGCTCGAGAACATGATCACGTGATCTGAAATGGGTATAAGCAATAGGTGAATTAGTCTGTTAAATGAGCTGCGTTGAAGGAGAACGCAATGGGAACGAATTCTACCATGCAGGCTGTGAAATGAGTCGCTTCGCTTCTCTAATCACACTGAACCTGAAGTTGGAAGCTTGGGTTTCGATTAGAGATTCCTGTGTTTGAGACAATTGACGTTTGACTTCAAGAACGAAGTTAATCTTACTGAATCTAATCAAATCACTAGAAATGAGTAAGGACCGGACCAACGTTGAAAGGTATTTCCAATTCTGGCAAGCTATGACTAATTTTGATTATCAAATTTATGATTGTGTTTGCATCCTAATATGCAAAATTCTCTTTTTTCAGGAGCCTTTTAAATCTCAAGTCAGTGTTACTGGTAAAGGCAGTTACAGACCACTGGACCATCCAGCTTGGAATTTGGGACATCATATTGGATTTAAATGCTTTTGTTCTCTCGGAACAGCAGTTGCAAATAGAGGCAAACCGGCACAAAATCTGCAGTGAGTGTTCTACTGATTTTAGCTATATCTCTCTGTCCTAAAACTCTTTTGTGCTGCCAAGATAAGATGTGTCCACACTGAAACTTTTCCCCACATCTACGCTTCTTGCTACATAGACATTTAATGGTTCGTTTTTTGGGGCTTTTCTCTCTTTTGAATTCTGAAGAAAGAAGACTTCGGAGACTTCCGATTCCAGACGTCAAAAACGCACTTTCTTAAAAAACGGAAGACTTGAGAGAAGTTAATTTGGAAACAATTTCTCTGCGAAATCTTCTAGCTCTGGAATCATGAGAGTTCGGATCCTTCAAAGTCTCGTAATTTCCCGAGATGCCCAAAAGAACAGGCTTTTGATCTCTTGGAAGTATCCAGGAAAAAGAAAATGCAGAAAAGGTCCTAAAAGAAGGAACCCGAAGTCTTGCGAGTTGCTTATTTTTGGGCTGATTTTTCACCATCATACCACATCACCTAGTACGAACATTGTTGCGATGACGATAGAAAAGATTTCTGCATTTGCAATTAGATTTTGAAAAAATGAAGAAAATCTCGTCCTTATACTGAGCAACAATCGATATTCAGAACCTAGTATTCAAAATTCAGACTTCCACGGGACCAACAGTAGCTATTGCCCGAATTACAGAAAGTCCGTGCTCTCAAGATAGCTATAGAGACAGTTGTCACTTACATATAGACATCTATGTAGCCATCTTTCACTTTTACATAAGTCAATTAAACATTGAAAATGTCTCACTCGCTAACAAAAGCATTTAACTGGTAGGAGAAAACTACTGCACTGGTGGGACAATCACAGGGGCGGGTGGAGAATTTCCCCCACCAAATTGAATGTCAAAAGTGCCTTATCGGTCTCTTATGAACTCAGAGGCTGAACAAAAACAGATGAAATGAGACACAGCTTTTGTCCAATCATTTGCTATTTCTATTTACACTGATGTTAATTGATCATTGAGAAGAATATAAATAAGAGCAGAGTACGCGCCACACTGCTTTACAGCCACCTAAATAATCTCAATAAGAATACAGTTATGTCATTCATAAATTCAGGTCCATTTTTTCACGCGAAAGCTTGTAATCCAGTGATCGCTCGGCCTAGAATCAGTCCATGAATGTCGTGGGTTCCTGTCGAGGAGTAACATACAGTAGTTTGAAGATACGAGTGTCATTCAAAGTTACAAAATTTCTTGTTGAATGTAATTTTAAATTTTCATATTTCAGTTTGACGCTTTTCAGTGACGTTCATTAAAGTTTTAAAAAGTAAGCATTGAAGTATGTTCAAGTACCTTCGTAAGTGTTTACTGCTTCCAAATTCATCATGTGCCGAATAACATGGTACTCATCAGAAACACCATTGCCTACAAAAATATCAACATGAAATATACAATTTTGATAGCTTTTTACATTTCTAAATACATGGAACAATAGCAAGCTTATAATTGCTCTAAATTGGACTCGATTCAGGCATATAGAGGTAAAGGCTGTCAATGGAACGTGACTACGCGGCAGGCACAGAAAGAGGGACCTTTCAACATTGACTAAAGAAAATTCAGGGAGCAAGGCCTGAATAGGTGGAATTGTGTACTGGTACGTGTATGTTATTACATGTTGCACGTGAAATTGATTTCACGCATCAGTCATGCAGAATATACGCAGACGAGAAAGGATGTCCGGTTACACGTCGATAACGTGTTTTGTAAACAGGTTCATTGGTTTTGAGCGTGATTATAAATTGCTGTACCGAGAAGTACCTTACTTCTGTCGATTTAAAACTCAATGGAAGATTAATGTAATTTCTCTTGGAATATAAATAAAAATTTACTAGTTTTAACCTAGCACTAACCTCCAAGCATGTCGCGAGCAGTTCTTGCAATTTCCAACGCTTTTCCACAAGAATTTCGTTTCACAAGCGATACCATTTCAGGACTTAGTCTACAAAAGTTAAAAATTTGCTAAAATTGCCAAAAAATTACTTTGAATTTACATTAATATGGTTTTTTCCTCTGTACAAGCTCGGTGTTCAAGAATATCAAGAAAAAGTAATTAATGAAAAATTTATTATGTGACTCACTTTCCTTCTTCCTTTAGTCGTCCAACTTGAAGACAAGAGTGCAGGCCAATGTTTATCTAAACAAACAATAAACAAACAAAAAAGGTGAGTGCATTAGCTTCTTGGAGTAACAAGAAATGGAAACCCAGGATTAAACTCGTTGAAACGTTTAACTACCACCAGATACCGGGAAGAACTGCCGAATTAACCTACTAAAGCAATTTAAACGATCTCCGACCCCCCTCCTCCAAAGAAATGCTGGGTATTTTTTCATTTTAAACCTTACATATACATTTGTTGCCTGTGATGCTTGTCGCAGACTTGGAAAAAGCATTCTTTCAGCATCTCTCTGAAAAACTGCAGACTCCGGAGGTTACAAAACCTTCCCGTCTCTGAAGCTTGAAGGTTTCGCAGACTTCGTATGTAATTTCGCTTTACCCTTACGTTCTAACATTTTCGTGATTTCGCTTTCGCTTTTTACGAAGTTTGCCATCTTTGCGAAACCCAAAAGAATACGCCCAAGTTTGCTTCTAAAATACACGTAACTAGCACTGCAGAGAATGGCCAATCCACGTGTAGTATTTCTGACCACGTGACAAAACCCATGCTGATGGTGAATGAGAAGCAATATTCAAGTCGCTTACATCTGTAACCATGTCAGCCATCTTCTTCTGCATTAGCTGTGTTTGAGCGAGCGGCTTTCCAAATTGTTTCCTGCAAAAAAGCCATAAATAGATAATGACAGAATTTAAACGCCTATCAGAAATAACTGACTGACTAACTGACTGACTGACTGACTGACTGACTAACTGACTGACTAACTGACTGACTGACTGACTGACTGACTGACTGACTGACTGACTGACTGACTGACTGACTGACTAACTGACTGACTGACTGACTGACTGACTCATTAATTAACTGACTGACGGACTGACTCATTAATTAACTGACTGACGGACTGACTCATTAATTAACTGACTGACAGACTGACTAATTAGCCCACTATTTAACTAACCAACTAACAAGCTAACTAACAAGCAAACACATTAACTAACCAACTAACTAACTCCCTCATTTTACTCGGCAGGTAAACAACGATTTTGGCATTTTAATTACCTGTCAATTGTGTATTGCCTTGCAGTCTCAAGGCAAAATTCAGCAGCACCAAGTACTCCCCAAGCTATGCCGTATCGAGCACTGGTCAGACAACCAAATGGTCCCTAAAACAAAAACAAAATGTATACAGTTAATGTTGATAAACAAAATGAACATTAACGAATCGGTGAATAAACACGAATTTTCCAATGCTACAAAACTCTCACCTTCAAACCTTCGACGTTTGGAAGTAGATTTTCCTCCGGTACTTCGACATCTTCCATTACAATTGACCCAGTTTTGGACGCCCTCAGGGAGAACTTTCCTTCTATTTTCGGAGCCGTGAGTCCTGGCATTTCCTGGAACAACAAATACAGGTATATTGTGAAATGGAGAAACTTGAAAGAATTTGCAACATAGGCTAAGTACACGACTGGTGATAACAAGGATGACGACCTAATTTTTACCCTCGTTTAAACCCATCACCCACCCCCTATTAGCTAAAGACTGTGGCTAAACTAGGAGACATGTCACGCGCGACACTGTATTCGGCATGTCTCCCAGGGTCGCTAAACCTGCGAGTGGTAAGCGAGAAACAGGAACCGTGTATCGCGGAGACAAGAAAAGTTTCTATGGTCTCCCAGAAACATTTGCGTGTCTCTTGCTAGAAGTTTTGTTGCGCTGTACTACAAATTTTCTTAGATGGCTAAACTGGGAGACATCGAGTCGAGGGGACATCAATGTCACGTCGACTTGTCTCCTAGTTTAGCCATCTAAGAAAATTTGTAGTACATGGAATCTGTGTAGACAGTGGAAGTGGAAGTAGATCAGTTCTTGTATTCTTAAGGCCACAATGCATTCCAGAATAGGGGTAGAAATTGCTTGAAGTTGTGAGTGTAAAAAGTTGGGATTAACTGCAACAACTTGAGGTACAATAGAATATCATGCAAAGGCAACCGAAAAGCAGTGATTCAGCGAGAAACTTATGCAATCGGTAGTAAATAGATGGATACCTTCTCAAGAATAAATCCCCTGATTTGGTGATCTTCACATTTTGCCCAAACGATGAAAACGTCAGCGATGGGAGAATTTGTGATCCTAAAAGAAACGACATTATTACTAAGATACATTTGGCTCTCTTTAGTAGCTACGTCAATTACATTCAGAGATTTTTCGAAGAAGTTCCCATGTGAATATTAAGGCACCGTTTACGCTACATATACTGGATAGCTTTAGGAGTGTCCTGATTTTCCTGATTTGCCCGATAAGGGTCGGTGCTTACATTATGCCAGAGCTATACCATACGAAACGCGACAAAAGTTTGAGCGATTTCACTTCGTTTTGTAGGCGATATGAAAATCCCTCCCCTCATGGTGTACAGTAACTGACATTCTTTTGTGAGTGGAGATTAACTACTGAAATTTTCCATTTTCTCGATAAAGTGTAAAGTGGTAGTATAACGGTCCGGTAGACTTGCCCTGTCCGACATGGGTTAAAGATGCAGCTATCCGGTAAAGACTATAGCTATCCGGTAAAGTGGAAACGGGGCCTTATCTGAGATCTGCAATTATCTTTTAAGGTCACTCTTACCACTGCTTGCTTCCATTTAAAATAAAACTATTCCCTGCTGGATTATGAATCGCTTTTGTTTCCATGCCGCCAGGATCACTACCATGGTTTGGTTCAGTCAAACCAAAACAGCCAACAAGTTCACCAGTGGCTAAAACGCAAAGAAAAAATAAGGTGAAAATTAACTCTCTTTCCTATCATAGAGAACAATTATCTCCCTTTTTTTTCTTTTCGTAGTCCTTAGCCTCTTCAATTATTAGCAAAACTGCCAGAATGTTTATTTCATGCATTTATCGGCACGTTAATTTCGTACTGTATTCGTCAGCATGTTCGTTTCATATTGTATTCCTCAGCATGTTCGTTTCATACTGTATTCGTAATCATTTTAATTTCTTTCTGTCTTCGTCGGCATGTTCATTTAATTTTATAATGTATTTGTCAGCAAGCTAGAAGTACTTTTTGTTTTCACCTTCAAATCCTCACGAGAAAAGGTTTGATAAAGACAGACCATAACGAATAACGATGAATAGACTCCCCCCCCTGCAATTTCAGCTAGCTTTTGTCTTTGACTCAGCCCCGGGCTGTGGAAACGGTAGAAATGTGCTTCAATGCTAGCAATATTACAACACTAGCAATTTGCTTTATATAGCTGTTAGTCGTATAGAAACTTACAGAGTTTTGGAAGGTACTTCAGTCTTTGTTCTTCTGTTCCATATGTGTAGATGGGGTACATGACCAATGAAGATTGAACACTCATTGCTGATCGGTATGCACTGTCAACTCTAGTTAGATAAACAATAAAGCAAAGTAATTAGGAAAGAGATTTCCTAATGTGCTGTTTAGGCAAAAGAACCTACCTTTTTCGGGGCGTTTATCTTTTAACATGGCGAATACATTTTTGCCAGCCTTTGATTTTCTCTACCATCATATCATTTAACCTGAACCTTGGGAATAAGGGAGCAAGGGGGTATGACTTCTCCAATTTTCAGTGCTCCTTTTTGAACCAAAGTCTCCCTTGCACCCTTTATACCAACTTGACGTTCATTTTTAAGGAGGTCCCACGCCCTTCAACATTTAGATTTATTAACCAACTAGATAGGCAAAACATCCTTTTGAAAATACCCTTTTTGGTTCAATACGGTACAATCCATTTAAAATGTACTCCTTATAATGTACTCTCTGATATAGCATACAATTTACATTGTCCCTCGAAACTAACTTGCAAACCCACTTACCTTTCTACCTCTCGAGCAATTAAACCGTAAGTGACATCAGAGACTCCAGAACACCCATAACCTGTAAAAGAAGTACAGTTAAATAAGTAGCCTTAATGGCCTGTTTTAAAACTGCAGCAGATTAAATAGTATTTTCCATACAAATGGACATTCAAGGCTTTCAGAAACACCTAATACCTTCTAAAGTGCACCCCAAAACACCAAGCTGTCCAAATTCATTCATTATTCCACGATCAAATTCTGTGAAAATACAAAAAATGTTTGTTAAAGATTCTTCTTGAAATAAGAACGAATATAACCGTGAACCCATTTCAAATTGAAAGAAAATTTTTAGTTTAATGCACCTAATAAACAAATTCACAATTTCTTTACCTTCATGTCTGTTGGCCATGATAATGCCAGGCATTAGTTTTTCTTGACAATAATGTCTCACTTGATCTCTGCAAAGTAAAATTATCTCTGAGAATTGTTGGTTTCTAGACAGACTGCCAACACAGTTGAGAGGGGGTCCGATGGGGTCATAGGTCTTGGGCTGGGCTGTTAGGGGGCCCACATAAATTGAAAATTCTTTCAACACTTCCCCCAAAACCTCCAAAAGGCCTGGTACAATTACATTACCCCAGGGCTCATTCTGCCTCTCAACAGCCATGCAAACTGCTACCAAGCTGACCTGTCACCAGACCAAGTCAACCCACCTTTGTAGTCAAGTCCAGGGACAATCCACTCCTTAAAAATCACATACACCCTTGCTTGAAAACCTTTTTCCATGGAAATCCCTTGGAAATCCTTTTTGTTTAACATAAAATCTCATATGCCTTTTTGAAAAGTTGAATGTCCCCTTGAGTTGATGCTATGTGGAATGCACACTGGGGTGCATACTTAGCATCATTGAGTCATACCGTATCATTATTTCTTCTTCGGTCAATCTGCATTCCAAGTTCAAGGCATCCTTATAGTCAAATTTTGCTGCAAGGGAAAGTCACATAGATAATAAAAATAGTAAATATAAAAAACACCACAAGTAGTAACAATTATTATAATCTGACCATTAACCTTTATATTTTATTCAATTTGCTATACATCAATTAAATCAAGAAATCAAGAACATTGCGTTATAAAATGAACATAATATAGAACAATAAGGTTAAAGTAAAAGCATTACAACATACCAAATTTTGGAAGCCTGCTTTTTCCGTCAGCTTCTCCTACTGCATATTATTAAAGAAATAAATTTTTCACTGAGTGATAAAGATATTTCTTAATGATACTTATATCTGCATTTTTATTTTTATCAATGGACGCCCTGAGTTGAAGTTATGTAACTTACAAGACTTAGGCTAATGGAAATAGCTTCTGTTTCGCGAAAGTATATCAATTTTCAGGCCAATTAATAAGGTTTTCAATGGAAATTGTTTACAAATAATAACAGAAAAAGATACATCTCCTGAAGGGAGAATCGGCAGCGGCGACAGAGCTTCCATTTCTCAAAATGACATTGCGAAGACTTCCAAAAACCTCTGGTTTTGCGACTCGATAAAGTGACTTCATTGCCTTTAAATTTACTCTTTAAAATCTTTCACTCTTTATTGATAGTACTTCTGAAAACTTTCAATATTTCTTCAATTTATCTGCAAATTTTTAGAGAATAAAGCGAGAACATCAGCCAGATCAAGTAATCGCGTCGATAAAATTCCAAAGAATGATCGCTGACAACAAAATTATGCTGGCATTTGTTTGTAGCCTCTTATCTATTTTAGAGCCTCGAACATCGTTTATACTTTGGAGCCATTTGGAGCTTAGTTTTAATCATCATCGTGAATCTAAGTGAGAGGACAGGACAGGAAAGCAGGCTCAACTTGTTCAAATGTTGGCAAGGAGAAGTTAATACATTTCCCCAAAATGATTATTCCAGAAGGTAATATCGTAAATAAAAGATAAAGAGTTTGTTAGAAAAATCCACAAATTGGTAGCTTGGGGTGGTGGGACTATATAGATAGGCACAGGTAAAAAAGGTTTGTAATGCTTCAGACGTGTAATACCAGAATTTGGTGTAATCTGATGTGGAATTACACCATTCTGTTGTATTACATTTATCTTGTAATCCTCCACAACATGAAATGTTGTTGAAATCCTACAGGAGGATGAAATCACTCACAATGTAATGATGCAGTTAGTGAAATCCTCCTTGGTGAAATCCTACAGTAGTGTGAAATCACTAAAACGTGTAATCATGCAGTTGTTGTAATCCGTTGTTGCATTACACCGTATTTGTAATGAAACACCGGTGAAATCCTACAGTAAAGTGTGAAATCACTAAAACGTGTAATCATGCAGTTGGTGTAGTCCCTTGTAGCATTACACTTGATTTGCAATCAAACATTTGTGAAACTCCACAGACTTCACTGAAAACCCACAAGGAGAGGTAGAAAATTGAACATATTACATTTATCACACTATATTTAGTTCAGACTTCGACAAAATAGGACAAATAAAAAAGTTTCGCAACGGAAAAGTTCTTTCAGGTCCTGGAATACCAAACTTACAATACAATAGTTGAATTTGTTTATCAAAATGGGGTCAAAAAGACCCTACTACTCTGTTCAACTTTCAGAAAAATATGCCTATAGTTTTTTCCTTGCTTTTTCATCATAAACATAAAGAAAGCAGCCTTGTTAGTTTAATTTGAAGTGGAGTGGAATAATCCATAAAAGATCTAATTCCTGCGCTAATTCTGAAAAACAAATGTTCTCTGCCCTGTAGTCTCTAGAGTATTTTCTTTCTTTCACAATACACCTTGTAATTGTCATAAATGGAATAGAACAATAAGCGCCGAAACAAGGAAAGAAGTCATTTTCGCACCAATAATTAAAAGTAACAATAGATCATAGAATATGAAAAGGAAAAAAACAAATTTCAACCAATCAGAGCAACTATTTTATTTTGAAAATTACGCGCTTTCCGTTGAATTTAAAGTCAATGTTGTTGATGCGATGTTGATATTTTCATAACGTTAACGTGATCGCGAATCGCTATATATTGGCAAAGTCTTCCTAGCTTGATCGGCAAAGTTGACCATGAAGAAGAAAATGAAAAGCTGCACCAAGAAGCCAGTCGTTTACCGAAAAGAAGCCGTTATTTTTGTGCAGCCAGAATGATGCTGCAGGATGATGGAATGAGATTTTCCACGGTAAATATCAATTTTCTCCGAAATTTTCATTCGCAAAAAGAATTTTTTAATTATTACTTCACCGAGATTTTGACATATCTGTATTAAACAAAGTTTATTTATCAAGCTAAATTCATTTATTTTCAGATAACAGATTAAAGGCGACGATGCAACCGTTTAGAAGCACGAACACGAAAGTATTGCGAAAATCAGTGGACTTGACTGAGACTGATGGCCTGTTACAACATCGCGAATGTTTTGGAGTAGAAGCCTGACTTTTCAAAAAGACGTAAGTTGCACTTGTTTTTCAAAATTATTGTTTGCTTTGATTTTTGTTATGAAATGATTTATTCAGTGATTTATTCAAATTTTGTAATTATTTCAGCACCCATTTCGAATCGAAGAGGAAGATGTTTGCTTTGGATTTAAAACGTTGAAGATGATTTTGAAAAGAAAATATTGAAGGTTTTGAAGAAGATGAGTCCCGTTGTTTGCCCAGTCAAGACACGAGAAAGAATGGAAGAGACGATTTACTTTAAAATAATTCTGAAAAGTATTTTAGAGCATTATTTCACAGGCTATGTGATTTCATGAATAAATGCTACTTACCTCAAGCACAATTGTCTATTTGTTTGATATTCCTTATTTTCATTCTGGCGTGCACCATTTTATGTGGGACGGGGGGCTTAGCTGAGTGATTACATTAGTAATTACACAAAGTGGGATTACACAAAAGCGTTTTTTGGGATTACACGTATATCGAATTACATGGCGTTATTTTCGGGTGATTACAAGTGGGGAGGATTACAGGGTAAAAACGTCAGATTACATGTATATTGGATTACAAAGCGTTTACAGATGCTTACACTGATGTAGGATTACATGTTGATTTCACAATTCGTCCAATCCTCCAAGTGATTACACGCCAGTTGTGATTACAAAGAGTGCAGTGATTTCACGAGGAATTACACGGGCGATTTCACGTTGCATTACAAACCTTTTTTACCTGTGAGGTGCTTCAAACTTAAGAATGTTTGTCACATCACAGCAGAGGCTGAAACAAAACAAGTCTAATTGATAGGGAGAGACTGGCAGCATGAACCATACCAAGTTCTCTATTCTGTGCCAAGTGAGTAAACGTGCAGAGTGTAGTGCATCAATAGAACAAAAGAAAAGAACAATGTAAATATGCACATCTGCAGGCTAGAGATCTCAAGAGCTGCCATACTCTCTGGGGCCAGTCTCGAGAGTGTGGCCTGTACACATGTGAGATAAACAATAGAACAATAGAAAAGAACAATGGAAATGTGCTTCTACATGCATGAGATCTCCTCGAGAGCTGCCATACTCTGCAGATTAGCTCTGCAGACTGGCAATGATGCATTCCATGCATACACCACACCAAATTTTGCTGAAGATTGAGCAATAGAACAAAAGAAAGAACAGCAGAAAATCATGTGAAAAATGAGTTTTTCAATAGAACAATAAGTTTGAATTTAACAATAGGATCAATAAATAGAGAATGCCTCTTGCACGCCTAACGTATTGATTAAAACAGTCATACCATGATAGGTATGCTTATTTCGATAAGCAATGGGAATAACAATCAACCCTTTTCTATACATGCAATAGCCATTGGTGCCATGCCATTATGGTACATAGGAACCTGGGGTTCCCAAGCAAGCTTGTCACTCTGGTCAGCAAAAAAGTTGATTGCTTTTAACCTTATATTGCAACTTTGCCATTTTATAACATTTGTTGCTTTTTTTCTTCATAGATCAGGATCAAAGGAATATAATTGACAAACTCGCAAATTTTGTTGCAAGAAATGGCCCAAAATTTGAAGATCTTACAAAAGAAAAACAGAGGGATAATCCAAAATTCCAGTTCCTCTACGGTGGTGATCATCATGCGTATTATAAGTGGAAAGTGCATATTGAAGGTAATAGTGTTGGTACTGAATTTAGAATACCTCGTCAGTATGGGGTTAATTATAGGCACACCTAGACCTTCTCCTGTGCTTTAAGAGATTATAAAGTGTGCAAAATGCAGGGTCACCAATGACTGAAATCCAAGTTTTCTAAAGCGGCACCTCATATAAGTGGTCTTTGGGCATGCTCCCCTTGGAAAACTTTTAATCTTCTGTTGCTAGAATTGCTTTGGTAGTCATTCTTGATGCTTTGGTAGTCGCTCACAATTTAATTGTGATTTTTCTCAATTATTTCAGGGCAACAGCTGAGAGCTCAGGAAACACAGCAACCTGCTTTGCAACCTCAACAACCACAACAAACAGGGCCCTTACAATCTCAAACAACATGGCAGTCAGCACCTCAGGTGAGTCAAAGCCTAATAGAGGTTTTTGGGGCAATTTCTAATCAACTCACCCCACTAACAACATGCCCCACTTTTAGAGTCAACTGGCCCATCCTTCAAAGCCAACTTGCCCATCTCAAATGTCAACTTGCCCCCACTGAACTATAAATTTTCAAGTTGGGAACTCTGCCCCCAAACTCCCTTTTATCACACTTACGGATTCACTCAATTTTATCACTTTCTACCATTTATTTAATGGTGGAGCAAGTTGACTTGATAGATTGGGTGAGTTGTATGAACATGTGGGGTGACATGACTTGAAAGAGTTCCAACTTGACCATGTTAAAGCAGGACGAGTTGATAGTTGGGCACGTTGACCCATTTCCTTTGGGGCTTCCCTCCTATGTCTTTCCTCAACTTTTTGTCTTAAGAGAAGATTAATAAGAGTTATTAATTACTGTTGCAGTTTCAGGCAGCTAAAACAGACTTGCAACCAAAAGCCCATATCCAGGCGAAGCCTCAGCCACCAAGCGACCTGAATCTTACAGAATTTGATGGCTTTTTGACCAAAATCATGGATTCATGCACAAAAGATAATATTCAGGTCTGCAAATGATTGCATTTTTTATTTGTTTATTTGTTTATGTTTCACTTGTTTACTTATTTTGTTTATTGATTTGCTTATTAGCTTGTTTGATTGGTTGTTTGGTTTTATTTATTAAACAACAATCACTTTGTGTCAGACTCTGAGCAATGTACTTGTCAAGGAAAAATAGGTCGGGCCACACTCCATGCTTCAACTCCCTTCTACTACGACTTTACTATGCTCTGCTGTGATATTTGAGTACTCTGTGTTTCAGTGTGGTGCTACATTGCTTTGCTTTTTGGGCACCAGACGGCTGAAAAAGTAACTGTTTCAAAAATAGGTGAATCAAGTCATTGACCTAGGCTCCTATCTTTTTGGACATTGAGACAAACGAAGCAGTCATGGTCTGAGAACAGGTCTAAGAGGGTTATCACATGATAAATATTCTGGCGCAAAGAATAATCCCAAGATATGGTCAGATTTGAGAAGAGAATTTGAGCTCGGTGCAGCCATGTTCATGTGGTGGACTTGTCTTTCTGGCACGCCATAGGATTTCTGAAAACGATAGACTTAGCTTGAAAAAAGCTTCCAAGAACTGGATGTGAAACCTGCCGTTTTCTGAAAATGGTACCAAAAATACACTTGCTTTCTTATGCATTTTCTTACACTTGATTCTTATGAAAATTGCTTGCATTTCAGAACGGCAAATCCTGGATAATCAACAATGCGAAATCAACACATCATTGCAGACACATTGCAGAACATCTTCTGACAAAGTGTGTATTGTCTCTGTTTTGTTGCAAGAAAATATAAGTCTTTTACGTGATATCAAAGTTCCAAACGTTATTCTCGGGTGTTCGTTTTACTGAGTTATAGTGTATGAGAAATATAAGCATCGTTTTTATTTCAACAGAGCATCCACACAACCGAAGAAATTCTCACATTTGCTTCACATCGTTTATCTCATAAATGACGTTGGTCATCATTGTTCAAGAAAAAACCTTCCAGATTTGCAGAAAGCAATAGGAGAAGTCGTGGCTTCAATTTTGGCCATTGCTCAGCATGATGAGAGTGCTGAAAGCAAAGAAAAAGTCACTAAAGTGTTGAAGATCTGGGAAACGAATAAAATATTTGCTGATGAAGTCATGGAGGTGGGTTAGAGCTACGAGTTTACAATTTAGAATAGCCCTAGGTTCATTAATAGAAAGGCGTTCCATGCATGGGGATGCAAAATTTTTCTGACTTTAGTCAGGAATGGCCAATGAAATGAAGATAGTAGAGTACATCGATTACGACACCGAGTTTAGCTGTATTTGATTCACTCAGATACAAACTTTGTGGAACAAAGTCCCGAAGAAAATAAGGCTGAAGGTGCTGTGGCGTCGTGGCGTAATGTCGTAATCCAGCTGGCTCGTGGTGTCAGAAGCTCAGCGAGGTCGAGGTTCGAGTCCCAACCACGGTAGCGTCACAACCAGGGTCAAGGTCTGGGTTAGTTAACCTACTACGGAGATCCTAGCGGCTGGCGCTAAGTACACCATTTCACCTTCACCTATTCTTCCTTGCTGAGATTTCTTCAAGAAAGCATTGAAAGATTTCAGAGATAGTATATTGTATATACTGTAAACATATTTATTGTATGGTGTTCGAAAAAGAATTTTTTTTATTTCTAGAAACTGAAAGATCCGGAGAAAGCTTACAAGGAATTCGAGGCGAAAATTCAAGAGGAGAAACAACACGAGGAGCAGTTATTACGTCAACAACAACAACAACAACAACAACAACAGCAAAACCAACAGCAACAACAACAGCAACAACAGCAGCAGATAGGAACTATCAATATGCAAGGTATGCTAATCAGTTTGTAAGCACAAAGTGAAAGTAAACCTCAGGGTAGTGTAAACTTCGTTATAACTAAACTATAGGAATTTCGTCATGTATGCTTTTCAGTACGATGGAGAATCTATGTATACTGTTCCTAGGTTGAATTTCTAACATGTAAAATAACTTTTCATCGTTTTCCAGGGCAGCAAAATTATGGCCAGGCCGCAGTTCCCGACTTTCAACAACCACCACAACAACAGCAAAATCAGGTAAAGCGAAAGACTGTTTTGCTTGCGTAATCTTTGACGCAATTTTTGTACAAAGCCTGTTGTTCTTTTTTACCTCTGAGGCACAAATTCAAGGGCCTTTTTATGGGCAAAATTGGAGTCATCCTGTCTTCCATCTCATGATCTGACCGTCTTAGTTTCTATTTCTCATCTCAGGGCCTCTGTTAACTTACAAAACTACAGCAAAACCCCACGAAAACGGCCTACTTTTTTGAAAAATAGAATGAATTAACCTAAATGAGAAGAAAGCCAAGCTAGCTTGAACGCAACCAAATTAGAAGCTTTGTGGTAGAAAACGCTCTGATGATTCACGATTTAGCATTTATCTAAGATGGTTAGAAGCTAAAAGTGAGTGCATAGAAACAAAATATGCTAATATATACGAAACACTACAAGAAAACTAAATATTGAATCATTTTTACAGCAGTTTGCACAGTGGCAACAGTATCAGCAACAATATGGCCAGTATAATCAAGCTCCTGCACAGTTTCCGCCTGGGTCATATTCTTACCAGTACCAGCAGCCTCCGCAGATGCAAGCACAGAGTGATATGATGAGCACACAACAGCAGGATAAACGGGATCAAAGTCGAGAAGGTATGCTATTAATCAAATTAATGACCCCCCTGTTTAGCTATTAAGTTTCAATAAAATTGTATGCCTTTGGACAATGAAGCAGGAGGTTATGCTTGTGACTGTTTTTTTTCAGATGTGAAACAACAAAGTATGGATCAGAGGGATCTGAGAGGGGACAATCGAGCCACAGATGAAATGACTGGAGATCAGCAAAGTTTCAAACCTCACATGCCACCGACTTCAGCTCCTCCGTTTCACCGCGCACCTGGGGCATTTCCACAATCACGTGGTCAATGGGTAAGCAGAACATCACTTCCATTTAAGTCTTGTTTCTATAAAGATGTGAATGAAAGATATAAGGGTTGTTTTTGTTGAGGAACTGTATATTGGCAAATGTTCTTTATGGTTTTCAAATTCAATGATGATTTATTTCCTCAGTGCCATACAAAATTGACGGGACTCGATCCTGCACTTCATGATAAGACAGCTGCCAGCATTTCCATTGAGCTAAAGAGTTACACTCTTGTTTATAAGAACCAGAAATTTTTTATCAAGGCTGGCTGTTCTTTTGTTTTTGCCTCTTTTTAGCCTGAAATGTCCTTAAATCTGTTCTGAATTCCTCAGTTACTTAGATAGAAATTTTTTCAGTGAATGGCTGGAGGGGTACTAGGTTTGTGTAAAAATGGTGCATGGTTGTCATTTCTTTGTTCGCTTGCCTTTTGCAGTCGGTTGGACTGTTTAACTTCTATTAAAAGCTGATAATCTTCGGGGTTATGAAAAGACCAGCCTCAGCTTGTTCTTAATCTGTTCTTAAAATCTGGGCAGAAATCAGGCTTGTGCTCTTACAAAATTGTTCTTACAAAAAAATGTAAATGAAATTCTCGATAAGCTCTCTTAGTCATAAAACCCAAGGATCTCAGCCCATTGGACATTTCGTTTTTTGGTCATATTTAACTTTGACCAATACCAAGAAACGTTTTGTATATTTTTCATGAATTGCAATTTTCATTTATTTATACTTACAATACATATTCTTGGATTAAAATCTGATTAATTTCCTTCTACAGCAGGGTGGACCAGGCGACTACAACCAACCCCGCCCGCCATTTCAAGACCAAAGATTTCCTCAGCGTGGCCCACGGCCCGGCTTTCAGCAATTTGATTACGCTCATCAACACAGAGCTCCTTTTCCCGAAGCAGGAGGCTTTCGTGCTCCACAGACCTTTGACTACGACCATGGAAGAGCTCAACCCGACATACGACAAGCTGGACCACCACCACCAGAACCACGTGATCCTACTGTACCCCTCGCACCCTATCATGATTTACCAGCTGGCCTTATGGTGCCGTTGATTCAGGTAAGATAATTTTGTTGTTGTTGTTGCTGTTGTTGTTGTTGTTTTCTTTTTTATTACCTTGTTGACATCTTTTTAAACAGGAATAAAATTAAGCCTTGAGATTCTTTTAACCTCTTTTTACCAAATCTTGTTATTTTAGCTCTGGGATTGTGAATATAAACCACTGGATACAAAAGCCCTCAGACTTCCAGTTCCTCAGCCTCCAAGTGAAAGACTTTTGGCTGCAGTCGAGGCTTTTTATAGCCCTCCATCTCATGAACGGCCACGTGACAGGTTAGTGATGCTAAATTTTGTATATTGGTGAAGGGTGGAAGGGTGGTTGTTTTGGACGTCTACGTCTAACAACATGCTATTGTCATACGAAATCGTCTTTACAAAGGGTCTGTTATTCGTCGTAACACTCAAAGAGTTTAATAGAAATTATGCTTGAGGTCCAAAGGCAATTGATGATAATAAGACATGCATGGGGAATTGGCTTTTTTTAATGGTTTCCCGAGTAGGCCGGATAATCGAATATCTACTGTATGCCCCTCTCTCTATAAGCATCTCTCTCTAATATGAACCTCTTTCTAATAAGGTCCTCTCTCTTTTGCTCCTCTTACTTATATGCCCCTCTCTCTAATATGCTCCTCTCTCTAATATTCTCCTCTCCCTAATATGATCCTCTCTCTAATAAGGTCCTCTCTCTATTATGCTCCTCTTACTTTATGCCCTTCTCTCTTAAATGCCCCTCTCTCTAATGTTCTCCACTCTCTAATATGATCCTCTCTCTAATTAGGTCCTCTTCCAATTATGCTCCCCTTACTTATATGCCCCTCTCTCTAATATGCCCCTCTCTCTGATATTCTCCTCTCTCTAATATTCTCCTCTCTCTAATATCCTCCTCTCTCTAATTAGAACCTCTCTCTAATATTCTCCTCTCTCTAATTAGCCCCTCTCTCTTATATGCTCCTCTCCATCTCTAATGCTCTCTATTCTTATATGCTCCTCTCTGTCTCTTATAAGCTCACCTTTTATAAGGTCCTTTCTCAAATTAGGTTCTTTTTTCCAATAAACTACTCTTTTTCCCAATAAACCACATACAGTGACTACATACTGTAGTCACATACTGTAGTCACTGTATATTATTTTGTTATGGAGTTTCAGCTGCTTTAATAGCTGCTGTTGTTTTCTTTGTAGCTCTGGTTGGGAGAAGAATGCTTTATTCGAGTTCTTCAAAGCCAAACTGAAATATATGAAAGATAAGCCGAGAAATATTGAAGCAGTAGAAAGAAGCCCAAGCCCACCTCCAGTAGTAATTGAGAAAGAAGAGGAAATAATACCAGTTAAAAGTCCAAAACCACGGTGAGTGTAGATTTTGTTGTTCTCTGTACGGTAGAAGACCAGACTTAGGTTCAGGCCAAGCGATCAAACAAATTTTAAGTGACGTCACAGTTTCTTCAAAATTTCACACCAAAATAGGCCGAAAACTATGTGAAAAACATCTATAAAAACCAAAAAATGATGCTACATGAGATATTGTATCTTGCCTTACAGTTATCAAAGAAATTCTTTGCATTTATTTTCTAAGATTTGGGGCCTGGGGATGAGGTTGGTGAATTACAATGTTTGATCGTTTGGCCACATCACAAAACATTGCTCGTCAAACATTGTTTACTTGATACAAGCATAGAATGTTTATGAGGCTTTAAAAGCATTGCTGAAAGAATTTTGCTTGTCAAGGACTGTTTTGCGACGTTGACAAACGGTCAAACATTGCTTGTAAAGCAAAATCTCAAATGTTTGGCCAACAATGTTTGATCTTTTGGCAAGGGCCTTAGTACACGAGTCCCACTTTTCGTAAACAGCAACAGCAATAACAACAACATTAACAATGGCAATAACAACTAAAACAGTCTTGTAATAATTTTCTTTTATGTACCACAGCTTTTCTAATTTATACTTTGATTTATTTAGATGTAATTAAATACTGCTGGCAGTTATTACTTTTTATCATCAATCCCTATCATACTTTTGTTTAGATCGAGGTCAAGATCACCAAGAAACAGACGAGGCAGATCACGTTCAAGATCAAGATCTAGATCCAGATCACCTAGACGAAGGTAATCTTGCACAATCCGTTTTCAGATAGGCTCAGAGAATCGAAATTTTCAGCCAATGGTTTTTACGTCATACTGTTTGGAACCTGTTTTTATTAGTCATTTTTCTAGAGAACTGTAATTTTTGTGATTTTCTTCTGATGATAGCTTCTGATCAAACCTTGAAATCCTTTTTTAGATCGCGATCGAGGAGTCGGGGAAGATCGAGATCGAGAAGTAGATCGTTATCTCGTGGAAGAGGTCGTAGATCAAGGTAATAAATGAATCTCAGCCTTTCAATACATTTTGCATACATTTCTTATGCATTTTGTATACAGTCTAAGGAGGAAGAAGAAGACATGGGTGGAAGAAATGATGGGGAAGCAACATCCAGGAGTTAACTGGCATCAAGCTAAGCGAGCAGTAAGGAGGGCTGAAAACGCGGAATGCGGAGACAGTTGATTTTATATTTAAGCAGTGCCATCACGGTTAAGTAGACAAGGGGCAGATGAGATACAATTAGATGAGTATGCATTTCGTGGTTATAGAACATGTCTTTGGATAGTATTTCATGATTTACTTCTTTTCCCTTAGATCAAGAAGTCGTTCACGATCGATATCAAGATCACCTGTACGGTTTCGCGGTAAAGCCCAAGAAGAAGCCCAACACCTCCAACAGGTTTTGTGTAAGTATCTTTGAAGTATTCAATTTTGAACAAAGCAAGGTAGTATCTACACTAATGTCGGTATTAGAGAGATAGGCTTATTAGAGAGGGGGGCCTTTTAGAGAGGAGGACGTTTTAGAAAGGGAGGCTTATAGGAGAGGGAGGTTTATAAGAGAGGGAGGCTTATTAGAGAGAGGGACTTATTAGAGAGGGGAGCTTATTAGAGAGGGAGGCTTATTAGAGAGAGGGGCTTATTAGAGCGATTCTTATAATAGAAGGAGGCGTATATAAGAGAGGGAACCTTATAAGAGAGTGAGGCTTATTAAAGAGACGGGCGTATTAGAGAAGGAGGCTAATTAGAGAGGGTCTTATTAGAAAGAGGGGCTTATTATATAGAGAGTCTTATTATTAAGGGGGGGCTAAACTTATGGAGAGGGGTTTGACAGGGAAAGGGGTCTTAACAGAGAGAGGGGTTAAAATAGAGAGGAGGCTTAATACAGCTTTTACGCTGTATAGCCTTGTGAGAAATGCAATTCACTCGCTTATGATTTTGACTCTTTTTTCTTTCTGTTTCTATAGTATGTTTGAATCAAAAACATTAGAATCAAAGATCGAAGAAACCAATGTTGGACATCAACTGCTTAAGAAAATGGGTAAGTGGAAGGCTTTTCATTGTCAATGCGATTTAACATTAATTCATTTCGTGTTGCACGATAGTATTTTTTCAATTATCCTTGTGATTTCTGATGCACGTTTGAATGATGCCGTGTCGATGCCGATGCCGTGAATCAGGACATATGACATTAGCAAGTACACTGGTATTTTTATAGTCTATTACTAATCCTGAGGTTGGTCAATCGGTTTAACACTTTACCCATCGTCTGAGTTTATGCAGCATATAGCATGGAGCTGTCACACGGTGATCACAACTAGTAACCTACAACAAGGTACCATTTTGTAAATCCGGGTAGAGAGAGACACGTTGTTAGAGACATAGAAACACACACAATTTGCCCAAGGCTGCTACATCTCTGCAAGCAAAAATAAAAATACTGTGAATAACCAACAGCTTTTTGGTTGTATGTTTTGCACTGGTCCTGCACGCTTAGCCACTACGCCTTGGAGATCACGAAAACCTTGCATTCCATTTCTATCCTGTAATATCTCCAGGCTTCAAATGATACTTTTGACGTTGTTTCCTCCTCTTTCCTTTCTTGTGTAATGGAATTCTGTATTATATTTGTCTTTTATTTCAGGGTGGGCTGGTCAAGGTCTGGGAAGGGCAGGACAAGGAATTCAAGAGCCCATCAAAGGAGGTGATGTTAGAGAGAAAAGTGACATGTTCAAGGTACCTAACCTTTTCATTCGTCACTTTACCCCCGGACTGATGCCTGCTGCTAGACTCACTACAGAAGTCGTAGTTAAACTCTCAGCCCCCACGCAACACAGTCCGCTCATACTAACAACCAATATGAACAACTAATATGAACACAAACAGCATTCACTCAAGAGTTACCATGTTGCATATATGACAGTCTGTAATGCACGGGAGGTCTTCTCTGTGTAGCTAATTTCAGGAAAAGTATAGAACTTCTTCTTTTATTTTCCAGGGCGTGGGGGTCGAGTTGAACGATCCTTTTGAATCGTATCGAAAAAGCAAGAGTTATACATACAACAAACGTAAGTAGAAATTTTTCTGTATTTCATATATTTCTGCATTTTTGCTTTACGATACCCGTCACCTATCAACTTCGTGCCTTTGTGGCACATAAAGCTTCAACAGAGCTTATCTACTTCTCCTTTTCGGCCGCAGTTGTTCTTGCTTCAGTCCACGATCTCCACCCTGCTTCTTGGCGCTTCAGGCTGTCTTTTGATATGGTCTTGCTGGTGAAATTGGCCCAGAGGCGTCCTCTCGGCTTCGACTTCTTGGCGTCATGATGTCTCTCTTTTTAGGAGGATTGGCTGTCCTGTCCCATGGGTTTAATGAATTTGCTCTGTTTCTGGTTTCTGTAATAGTATGTTTTCTGGGAGTGGGTTATGAGCCCTCAGCCCAACCCGCAACCTGAAGGGCTAGTGAGAACATTCTTCATCGTCTCTACCTTTCGACGTGTTCGGCATGGTTGGAAAATTCCATAATGATGTTTTATTCCTTGTTCTAATTTTAACCCAACAAGATGTACCTTGAAAATTATTTTGTGACCCTATTAGGATGGCAAGACTCCTGCCAACATGGCTTCTAGAGGACATGGAGACACGCAGCTATCCCACTATGATAAGGTGATAATCTTGAAGGTGCTTTGACGTCGTCATGGTGTAATCCAGCTGACTCGTGATGTCAGGAGCTCAGTGTGGTCGGGGCTCGGGCCCAGCCATGGTATAGTCACAACCAGGGTCGAGTCCGTCTCATTTAGTTAACCTGCTACTGAGATCCTAGCGACTGGCGCTAATACACCATTTCTTCTCACCTTCTCATCAAAGCAAATAAGCTTACTTCACGATAGGTATGTAAAACTTTATCAATGCCTAGTATTTTTCTATATTTCTTTCTTTCTTCTTCTTTTGTAGCTCGAAAAGAAAGATAGGGCCAAGCATTTTGTAATGTATCGACCAATTCCGATGGCAATACTAGAGTTGAAGCTCAAGAGGGATTGATAAATTGATTTGAACATCAGTGGTGAGCGAAAACCCTTCTGAATCGTTATCAAATGTTTACATTTAGTGTCAGTAATTGTTCCACTAATACTGCGTTATATACCTAAAGGAAATGTGGATGAATAAATAGGCCCTTTATAGAATTTTTTAATTTGCGGATCAAACTGAAAGTGCGAGTATTTAACTAAATTCTTTCGCGGCAATTTGCTTCTTATAAGATGAGTGTGGTTCGTTTTGACTTGGTTGCTCATAAGCAAAAACATGAACATAAACATAAAGAGAAGCATAAACATATGAATCATGTGTGTTTGTATATTCGGTTTAAATCATTACATGTATTGTCATAAAGTCGCAATCAAAACCATATCCATCGTACAATTAGGTCTGTAGCGTTCGTACTAGGCTCTGAAGTAGCAAAGGTTTTTGAAATACTGCTCAGAACTTCACAGTTCATCACAGAGAGTGAATATTGAAATTTACTAGCTAGTAAAATTAATATATAAATTTGTCCTACACATATTTCTAACATTGAGACTCGTTCACGGACGTGCAGGATATGAGCCAGTCTCCAGAGCCCATCTCATGTCGTTTGAAGCCTAAGGAGTATAGGCCTGAAGCAAAAATGTTTAATTATATGGGCCTAGACCTTCGAAGTATGAACCATACTGGCCTAAGCCTAGATTCAGTAGACCAAAGTCAGTGAAGTCCAAATAATTTAGACCAAGACAATAAAACCAGTAATGTAGGTCTGAGCAACAGTCTAGAACATTCCCTGTATCGCATCGTAGATAATCTCTGCCATTCTATCATACCCCTTTGGTGTATAATGTAAATGATCATCCCAGTACTTCGCTCTTTCATCATCAGTCATCGTTCTATAAGGCAGTTCCTCTGCTAAATCACACAGGATAACATTATCTTTTCCCTCGGCATATTTCCTTATCTCTTCATTTATTTTTATCCACCAATGCTCTCTGTCCTTACGCAGTGGCATCATAGAAATATTGGAATCTGGTATTGTGATTGCCACTGTTTTTGCATTCGCCTTGTGTGCCATTTCATGTAATGCCTTGATGTTATCAAACAGAGAATCCTCGCTGCAGTTGATATGGTTCAAATCGTTCGTTCCACCGAGAATTATTACGAGATCAAGCGGTTTATATTTCTGCAAAATCCTCGGCATTCGTTTCATCATCTCCGAGTAAACACATTCTCCACTCACTCCTTCATTGTATACATTATATGTTGCTGTGTTGTTTTCGGCATTTAAGAGCTCGTAAAGTTTCCTACTGTACGGGTAAAATGCCCGTCCACCTTGATGATAGCCTTCGGTGATCGAATCGCCGACACAAAGAACTCGTTTTTCGGTGTCTTCTACGTTTTGCTTGATCGTCGGCTTTTCATTTTCGTCATCTTGTAAATTATCTTCATCAGCTTCCTCATCTTCATCATCTTCTTGGTATTTTTCTTTTTTTCTTTCATTTTCATTAGTTTTTTCTTTTACTGCCTTATTTCTGTTTTTATGTACTTTAACTTTGTTTTCTACTTTCCCTTTCAACTTTTCTTCGTCGCTGTCGTGTCTGTTTTTGTTACCGACTCGCTTTTGACTATGTCTGTTTGGCTTTTCAACACGACTGCTAATTTTCTGTGACTGGGTTGAAGATATTTTAGTCGGCCTATAACTCGTCATCGTTTCTTCAGTCGGGTGCGACGTCGGATTCATGGATAGCAAGTGTTTGTTCAGTCCAACTAAGTCACCCGAGGCTTCGTTTTGGTCGCCTGATCCTGAAAACTCTTCAGAATTCTCGGCCTGTTGTGGTAATGGCGTGCTCTGAGATTCCTCTGTCGGTTTCATGCTCGGTGTCCCGGTCGTGTTCCTTGATTTTGTTGTCGTCGCTGGCAATGTGGTGTCGAAAACAGTCGTTGGCTTTAAACTTTGTTTCGTTCCTTGCGTCGGTTTCTCGTACAGCAAGCTGATATTTTCGAATAGGATTCACCATAGTCTTCTTCATTATTCGTTCCTTCATCGTTGTCGAAATTCGTGTTTTGGCTTTATTCACCTTGTCCTCCTTTTGCTCGTTATTCTTATCCCTAGTATGATTTCCGCTCGAGCCAGCTTTTCCGTAGGTGCCGCGACTAGTGAGATCATTCTTCATCGTCTCTACCTTTCGACGTGTTCGGCATGGTTGACCGAAAAAGGATTTGAAAATTCCATAATGATGTTTTATTCCTTGTTCTAATTTTAACCCAACAAGATGTACCTTGAAAATTATTTTGTGACCCTATTAGGATGGCAAGACTCCTGCCAACATGGCTTCTAGAGGACATGGAGACACGCAGCTATCCCACTATGATAAGGTGATAATCTTGAAGGTGCTTTGACGTCGTCATGGTGTAATCCAGCTGACTCGTGATGTCAGGAGCTCAGTGTGGTCGGGGCTCGAGCCCAGCCATGGTATAGTCACAACCAGGGTCGAGTCCGTCTCATGTAGTTAACCTGCTACTGAGATCCTAGCGACTGGCGCTAATACACCATTTCTTCTCACCTTCTCATCAAAGCAAATAAGCTTATTTCACGATAGGTATGTAAAACTTTATCAATGCTTAGTATTTTTCTATATTTCTTTCTTTCTTCTTCTTTTGTAGCTCGAAAAGAAAGATAGGGCCAAGCATTTTGTAATGTATCGACCAATTCCGATGGCAATACTAGAGTTGAAGCTCAAGAGGGATTGATAAATTGATTTGAGCATCAGCGGTGAGCGAAAACCCTTCTGAATCGTTATCAAATGTTTACATTTAGTGTCAGTAATTGTTCCACTAACACTGCGTTATATACCTAAAGGAAATGTGGATGAATAAATAGGCCCTTTATAGAATTTTTTAATTTGCGGATCAAACTGAAATTGAGAGTATTTAACTAGATTCTTTCGCGGCAATTTGCTTCTTATAAGATGAGTGTGGTTCGTTTTGACTTGGTTGCTCATAAGCAAAAACATGAACATAAACATAAAGAGAAGCATAAACATATGAATCATGTGTGTTTGTATATTCGGTTTAAATCATTACATGTATTGTCATAAAGTCGCAATCAAAACCATATCCATCGTACAATTAGGTCTGTAGCGTTCGTACTAGGCTCTGAAGTAGCAAAGGTTTTTGAAATACTGCTCAGAACTTCACAGTTCATCACAGAGAGTGAATATTGAAATTTACTAGCTAGTAAAATTAATATATAAATTTGTCCTACACATATTTCTAACATTGAGACTCGTTCACGGACGTGCAGGATATGAGCCAGTCTCCAGAGCCCATCTCATGTCGTTTGAAGCCTAAGGAGTATAGGCCTGAAGCAAAATGTTTAATTATATGGGCCTAGACCTTCGAAGTATGAACCATACTGGCCTAAGCCTAGATTCAGTAGACCAAAGTCAGTGAAGTCCAAATAATTTAGACCAAGACAATAAAACCAGTAATGTAGGTCTGAGCAACAGTCTAGAACATTCCCTGTATCGCATCGTAGATAATCTCTGCCATTCTATCATACCCCTTTGGTGTATAATGTAAATGATCATCCCAGTACTTCGCTCTTTCATCATCAGTCATCGTTCTATAAGGCAGTTCCTCTGCTAAGTCACATAGGATAACATTATCTTTTCCCTCGGCATATTTCCTTATCTCTTCATTTGTTTTTACCCACCAACGCTCTCTCTCCTTACGCAGTGGCATCATAGAAATATTGGAATCTGGTATTGTTATTGCCACTGTTTTTGCATTCGCCTTGTGTGCCATTTCATGTAATGCCTTGATATTATCAAACAGAGAATCCTCGCTGCAGTTGATATGGTTCAAATCGTTCGTTCCACCGAGAATTATTACGAGATCAAGCGGTTTATATTTCTGCAAAATCGTCGGCATCCGTTTCATCATCTCCGAGTAAACACATTCTCCACTAACTCCTTCATTATATACATTATATGTTGCTGTGTTGTTTTCGGCATTTAAAAGCTCGTAAAGTTTCCTACTGTACGGGTAAAATGCCCGTCCACCTTGGTGATAGCCTTCGGTGATCGAATCGCCGACGCAAAGAACTCGTTTTTCGGTGTCTTCTACGTTTTGCTTGATCGTCGGCTTTTCATTTTCGTCATCTTGTAAATTATCTTCATCAGCTTCCTCATCTTCATCATCTTGGTATTTTTCTTTTTTTCTTTCATTTTCATTAGTTTTTTCTTTTACTGCCTTTTTTCTGTTTTTATGTACTTTAACTTTGTTTTCTACTTTCCCTTTCAACTTTTCTTCGTCGCTGTCGTGTCTGTTTTTGTTACCGACTCGCTTTTGACTATGTCTGTTTGGCTTTTCAACACGACTGCTAATTTTCTGTAACTGGGTTGAAGATATTTTAGTCGGCCTATAACTCGTCATCGTTTCTTCAGTCGGGTGCGACGTCGGCTTCATGGATCGTAAGTTTTTGTTCAACCCGACCAAGTCACCCGAGGCTTCGTTTTGGTCGCCTGATCCTGAAAACTCTTCAGAATTCTCGGCCTGTTGTGGTAATGGCGTGCTCTGAGATTCCTCTGTCGGTTTCATGCTCGGTGTCCCGGTCGTGTTCCTTGATTTTGTTGTCGTCGCTGGCAATGTGGTGTCGAAAACAGTCGTTGGCTTTAAACTTTGTTTCGTTCCTTGCGTCGGTTTCTCGTACAGCAAGCTGATATTTTCCGAATAGGATTCACCATAGTCTTCTTCATTATTCGTTCCTTCATCGTTGTCGAAATTCGTGTTTTTGGCTTTATTCACCTTGTCCTCCTTTTGCTCGTTATTCTTATCCCTAGTATAATTTCCGCTTGAGCCAGCTTTTTCCGCAGGTGCCGCGAAGTTCTCCGACGGCCTATTTTTATGCTTGGAGCGCGCGGTTATGTTATGAACTTTGGCTCTTCGTTTTCCTAGAACTGAGAAACATTAAAATTAGCAGTATTAAACTTATGTTAGCTTCAGTCTTTAGTCAAGTTCCAAATAGAAAATGTGAAGCCTTTCTATTGGGGATCTATAAACGGTATAGTGCATTTTATTTGACGCTTTTCGTAGCGATGATGTTAAACCCTTTAAAAGTTTAATCCGTAAAAAACTTTATGTTTATGTGAAAATATGGTAACTGACAGAACAGTACCTGTAAGGTCACTAACCAGCACACCACAGATCAAGCAAATCCATGCCAATATCAGGACTGTAGTGTTCATTTCTTACTGTATTCCGCTATTTCTTCCGAACAGCCTAAGAAACTAAATTCGATACGTACATATGGTTGTTGTTGTCTGAACTGGTGCAACGGTTTTGGTTGTTTGGTCCGAAAGGCTTTCATGCTTGACCAGTTCTCACTGGGTTCGTTAATTTGAATTATAAGACAATATTGCTTGTTGAAAACTATCCTCAAACAACCTTTAGCCACAAGCGTTTTTCTATCTTAAGGCAGCTGAACTTTGCAAGCGATATGGTACTTGTTTCCCCTGTGTCCAGCATTGATTCTTTTATTGTTGGATGGTGTGTAGGTCATTGCCAGAAGTTTTTAACTCCCCCATCCAATGATTCTTTAAATGTCCCAGTTTATCTGCGACCGGTCTGCAATTTTGCTTCTCCGTCGTCAGTTGAGCAAATAGCATGCGTACTAAAAATCGCACTGCTCTTTCTAAAAACCACATTGCTCTAGCTTAAAATTTCCTCCGTGATTCCTCAACGCTCCGCAGTTTATCTGCGAAGGGACCGCAATTTGCAGGTTCAGCTCAGACCTTGAGCTGATAGCATCAGTACTAGAACTGCACCAAATTACTCTTGCTAAAATGTTGTATCAAAGGGAAACGAGGGAATTGAAACGTTGTTGTTCTGCTCTGAATCATCTTGCTCTTATCGAGCAGATTTTCGCCAACGGTTGTTCGATTACTTTTTTCCTGCTTTGCATTGCAAGTCAGTCAATTTTAGACCCTGGCCAAACGACTGAACGGGAAAAGTCAGCTACATACAGTCATAATATCAAGTAAATTTGTGCGGCAGCCTTAAAATGTTAGCTGCGTTTTCTACGCTCTTAAATGTGGCTTTAAACTGTATTTGTGCTACGAGGTTTGCATTGATAATGGTCAATAACCTTCAGTCCCATCAGCTGTCTATTGTTTGTCCAGGCTTCGCTTTGTTTTGCTCAAGCAACAAGGGACTGACAAAATTCATGATTAAGTACGGAATCTGAGTTTGTTAACTATCTTAACCATTGCAAAGTCTTTGCCTGCATTGGTAGGATTTAAGACAGCTTTGACAGAAATTTGTTTTCTTCGATTTCGTTAGGTGCTGTAGACAGGCTAGACCCATTACACAAATCCCCATATTGTACTGATTATTTAACAAAGATGTATTTTCAGTGGGTTATGCGTATTTAGGCTTCTGTTCGCTGCGAGTCGTATATATTGTCACTGGTTGTGATCTAGCTAATGCTGATGCATATTAATCTGTGTGCGTACGATGTTTTCTTGAAGTATCGCGAGCGCAAAATCCCTAAGCTGAACGTGGCAAAAGGAGAAAGCTAACAAAACCGTTAAACAGTTTATTTGCTTGTCATTTGCAGCTAATACACTACGAACAGGTGTACCTATCTATCACACGTAGGCCCAACAAGCTATGTGCTTTGGTATCAATTGACGGATCAGACTAGCCCCATTGATACTGAATTTCGAAGGTTTATTTCCCGAACGTGTAAAAACTTAGCGAATTGATTCGATGCGGTTCTATCTTGCGTCAAAAGCGCTTGGAATAATGCGCAACTTTTATAGACTAGCTCTCTTGTTTTCCGTGTTCAGCATTTTACAGTTAATTCCATCTTGCTTCTGCGAAGTTATACGGTTAAACAGGAATAATTTTGAAGAAACTGTTTTCCACGATAATGACCCATGGATTATTGGAATCAGATCGAGAATATCGGAAGAAGAAATCGATGATGTTTATGATCAAGTTAAAGATCGAATTAATCTTGGTTCTATAGATGAGAAAGAGTATATACAGTATCTTCAAGATATTGTAAGTATATTATTTATTTCTTGATTTGAAAATTATAATTTTGTAAATTGTTAAGAGCTAAAATCTGTAAAAACGGCAACTGGATGATAGTGTAGTGTTTTCATTGTTTTGTTGTAAATTGGAGCTAGTCAGTGTAATGTAATGGAGCTAGTCGTGGGGGAGATGTAATGTAGTGTCGTCTTTTGTCGGATCGGGTCTTGCTTGAGAAGTTTTTTCAAAATTTTCCTATTCAATCTTCAAATAAAAGCATTTCCTTAGACTTAGTATAATGTAATCTATGGTCGTGTTGCATCGTGTCGTGACGTGTAGTTGGATGTAATGTAGTGTCATCTCGTGTCAGGTCGGGTCTTTCTCAAGAAGTGTCTTTAAATTTTTTCGCATACAATTTGAGTTAGTGCCTTGACCTATCGTGTCGTGTATTGTAGTGAGATATAATCTAGTGTCGTCTCGTGTTGGGTCGGGTCGGATCGGGTCTTTCTAGAGAAGTTTTAAAATAAGCTATATGTCTGTTTTTCCTTTCCTTTCAGGATGCTCCAGCCCGTGCTGTGATTCTTGACAAAATTCGCGTTTACCCATTTGGAGCAAGGCTTCATAAAATGCGAAAATGGGAGAACGCTGGAACGGTGAAACAAGCCATTAAAAAGGCGTTTTCAAGCATTCCAGATGTAACGATATCGCTTCCGAATGCTGTTGATCAGAAAAACGCATTGCTTAGAGACTTCATTCAAACATCGTATGGTAATCTACCACCGAAATTCCCTGTGGTCCTCTTTACAGGTAAGCAGAAACAGATCTGGTAAGGCCTTGTTTTAATGTTGCGCTAGCGACGCGCGGCACGCCATGTAAGTGAAATTTGATGTAAGCCTGATCTCCGCAAAGCAAGGTTCTTTGCGCGCGTAAAGAAAGAACTTTCCTCCCTACTCTTGTATAGTACTGGATTTTTCGTTCGAGTTTTCCTTGCAGCGAATAACGAAAATTACCTAAAGATAACATAAATTTCCGTCCCAAGAGCCCTTTGTCCGAAGGATTTCTCCTGGTAGAGATAGAGCTGTTGACTTAGCTATGAAATGGTTTGCTAGAGTCTGGCAGAGGCTGACTGGCAGCGAATCTCAAGGTTGCTATTTCCAGTAAAAGAGGCCTGTTTTTACTATAGCGATTTTTCTTGTTAGTTGCTTCTAGCAAGCTCCTCTGTAAAAAATCAATTCGAGGCAAGGGCTACTGTTCATGTAAATTACTTCTTTTCTTATTTGCGCTATTTCGCTGGCAAAATCGTCTCCCTTTATACATACTTTCGCATTTCTATATTTTCTTGCTTCCATATTTTTGTGCGCATATGCTGATTATCTTTTTATTTTTACTTCTTTCCAATTATCTGCATTGAGAAACAATTTCTGTTATTTCCAACTGTTTTCATACTGAGCGAAACCAATCCAAATCTCTTCGAAATCCCAAGAAATTGAAGAGATTTGCTCAAGAAACAACAGAAACAGTTTGTTAAAAACCCTATAACAAGAAGGCCTTGGTTGCAATCCATCCCTGCCAGTCCGCCCCTGGAGTCTGGCACGAGATTCTAGCACAGCAAATATTCGCTGTCTCAAACTCTTAGGTGGGCGTATAACGATTTGTACCAGATGTCAATTACGCGAGATACAGTAGTGGCCAGACTCTGCAAATTAATTCACTTTTTGTTTTTATCCTATACCAGTGTTTCTTTTCAATACTGTTTATATTAGCTAACAAACACATTTTTCTGCAGATGAGAAAACTACTCCGATGTACTACAAACTCATAGCCTTGAAATTTTCCACACTCTTCCATTTTGGAGTCATTCGCAACCCTCTACCATCAACCATGGCTGTCTACGCCATTTCAAAACTGCCTCATCTTGGCGTTCTTCTAACCGAGATTCTCAAAGACGGAACTCCAAGAATCAAACCTGTCAATTATCCAGATGAATTACATGGTGCCCTCGACTACCCGCGTGTTCTGCGTTTTCTTTATCTGGTCCATATGAAGTTCTTCAAAGAGTTGCCTGGAAGCTCGCATGCAACCGCTCATGATATAGATGAATTGTTTGGTCCGCATATTACGCTCTTTCCTGAATTGCTCCGGCTCCCAGAAGGAACTGAAAAAGAGGCTATGGCCAACAAGCTGCTGCCAAGTGCGAAAAACGGCGAAGAGTAAGTACTGGTTAGTTGTTCATAAGCCGCGGAAAGCACAAAGAGAGCAGGACAACGCTGCCCTTCAGTCAACACATTTAAGGAGCATTTATTCGAATGTTTTTTGAAACTCCATTCAAATACATGTCGATTTCATACCACATTCATTGTTCGTTTCGTACTGTATTCGTCAGCTTGTTCATTTCATGCTGCATTCTTCAGCATTTTCATTTCATTCTGTATTCGTCAGTACCTTCATTTCATACTGCATTCGTCAGCATGTCCATTACATGCTGTACTCTTCAGCCTTTTTATTTAATACTGCATTTGTTAGCATGTTCATCTCTTGCTGTATTCGGAAGCATGCTCATTTCATTCTGTATTCACCAGTATCTTCATTTTATTCTGTATTCGCCAGCATGCTCATTTCCTACTGCATTCGTTTTATTGCATGCCGTTCTAGTCATGTTATTTTTTCATACAGTACAATATGCATGTTTAGGGCTATCCCGCTAGGTTGATTACCAGATCTAATACTATCGCTTGCGTCCGCAGGACTACAGAATCCTTCTCGAAGAAACCATGTAATGATGCTCTGGATATCTGCATCATTATCATTGGAAGAGATCTTGGTAATTCAGCAAATGCTATGGAATTTGAGAGCATAAAGGCTAATTTATCAGGAATACGAAAGCAGTTGATGGATCGAGGTTGGTAGCATATACTGTATAACAGAGATGTAAAGTTCTAGAAGGGTTGAAGTTTTTAATACCAATAAGGATGATGATGGCGATTATGACGTTGATTGTATTTATCAATAGTGATGATGCTGATGTTGATTACAATAATGATGACGATGATGATTATTATTATTATTGTGATGATGATGATGGTGATAGTGATGATATAATCATAGGGAACATGATGATGATTGATGATGATGGTGATTTTTATGGTTGACGATGTTAATGATCGTTATCATGATTATGATGAAGATAATCATGGGGATGATTATGATTGATGGGGATAATTATTGTGACGATGTTGATGGTGATGATCATTATCATGATTATGATCACGATTGTTCATGGGGATCATGATGATGATTAGCGATGATAATAATGTGATGATGATGATGATGAAAAGATGGACATTAAATAAACAATGAGGTGACACAGGGATCATCATCAAATCCTTTATTATTCAATATTTCTTGTCAACATACATAGCAAAGTCAGCACAAAAGCTCTATAAAGAATTTCAATCTGATTTTTTAGGAAAATCAATAGAGATTCACGAGCTCGATATGAATTGTAACGAAGAAACCGAAGTCAAATTCGACATTTACGCTGAAGATGTTCCAGTTCTACTTTTGCTACGTCCAAAGAAACATCTATTCGCTGTTGCGGTCATTAATGAGCTGCCAATAACAATTCAATCATATATAGAGAAAGCTCTTGGAGGCAAAATTGGGCATAGAAAATATGATGAGCTACCTGAACTGAAAACTGGGAATTGCGAGGAAAATCAAACTTATGATGAAGCTGGGAATTTCAATATGAAAACAGAGCTTTAAAGACTCGTGTAGTTTGCATGAAAAGGTACCCAATCGTGAATCCTGTTGGCTTCCGGAAACGGCACGTCAGACCTTTACCAAACACTCAAACATTGTTCGTCAAACATTTGTAATTTAGTCGTCAAAACAAGTTTGAAATTTGGAAACAGCAAAATATTGCTCCATAAATATTTCCACTTGTGACAAGCTGAAAACGTCTTAGTTTTCAAATATCGGTGCCAAGCATATTCTGCGTGTTATGTAATGTTCTGTGACGTGGCAAAACAGCGAAAATTTCTTGTAAAATGTTTGACGAACAATGTTTGATCGTTGAATTCAATCTTAAGGGCATGTTTTTATTAATCGTTATGTTTTTATAGTTTCAATACCGAGAGGAAGGCATGAATAATGAGCAATTTCAAAAAGTTTCTCACGGAATTTGTTTGAGAATTGGTTTCTGAAGAAAATTCAAAATTTTTCGCGTCAAGATGTCATCTAAAGGCAAAATTATTATGCCAAAGGGCAGCAGGAGTTTCTTTGATCTTTTAAATAATACGAAATTCACTCTACAAGGTCAGAAATCTGCTAAAAGTATAATGCGCGGCAAACCCCAAGGATTCTTCCTGTGACCTCTGCTTTTGATTCCTTGCCTTTTACTTCTTTCATTAATTTTTCAATTTTCAAAGGCAGATGAAACACATACAAAGACAATGACTGAAAAACCTATCCAACAGAACACAAAAAAAATTGACAAAAATTCTACCATTTCATTTCCACGAGCTTTTTAAATACTATGTTGTAAATATGGAAGATAAATACAGATTTCTAGGAATAAGAAGCTCTGACTAAGATTCACATAGTTTTTTGCCATTATTTTATTAGCTATTCTACTTATGTCAATGATAAAGGCCTATACGATAAAATCTTCGATACTAAAAGCTATTCATCTAGAAAATTCACTCTTTTTGTCATTTCATAATGCCTAGAAAAGAGGAAAAATTAAGGACAATGTTGTTACACAAACAGTATTGGCGGGGAGGCAAGCAAGTTAAGCAAGCCACTAGACTCGCTACATAAGTCCCACCACTTCGCTAGATGTTGTTGTTGTTGTTTTCTACAATCGCTCAGTGTGGAGTGACAAATCAAAATAAGGGGAGCGTAAACTAGAGACTCGTGTCGTGAGTCTAGCAAGCCACCATTTTTTGTTTAGACCTATTCTACACACTATTCTCCTTAAGCTGTTACCCGACAGTTAGAAGATTGCAAAAGTTTCATCATTGACCCTCCTTCTTGACTTTAGGTCGGCCGATTTTACAACCCGTTTCAATTTCAGTAGTAATCAATAAAGGCAAGAAAGGCAAGTTACCTAAAACACTCAGTCTTTCAAATCAGCTTATTTAGGCAGCTCAGAATCAGGAATCTACGACAGAAAACAAAGTCATGCGAAGGAAGTTAAATTTAAAAAAAAATAATCTATTTTCCTCATTTTGAACTCGTACTCTTGGTCAAACTCAATAACAACTGCAGTCTGCGGCTCAAATTCCACAAGTCTGCAGAATTATACTTTATCCCCCTGCTTCCAAGCTTGATGTCGACTATTTCCTTTCTGTCTCATCTTTCCAAGTTTGGGTCAAGGATGATTGTAAAACACTACTGCGTGATTACTGCAGTTAGGGAAGTCGAGAGGCAGAACGGGCTCTGTAGTAATGTAATTGTAGCGGGTCAGAGAATCGCACTTCCCGCGGGCCCCTTAACAGCCCAGGACACGGAGCTTTTACTCTGCCAGACCTCCGTCCCGTCTTGATGGTTCTGGCTCCAGTGATTTCTGATCTCAAAACCATGACTTGAGATTCTTGATAAAATAAAGCACAATGAAATCAAATGATAGCTGAAAATAGTAGAAAAAGTGAACTCACAGCTTTCTTGAGAGCCTGATCAACATCAGCAACCAAGTCCTCCTTATCTTCCAATCCAACTGAGAAACGAATCTGATGGAAAAATTGAAAATAAAAATTAATGTGGCCAAAAATAACCCTGCCTAGGCTTAGATTTAATTCGATAACATCAGTCTTTGTCTTACTAACTCTTAGGGTGTCTTCTGTGTTTTTCGAAGCCATTTTTCTGAGAACGTCAGGCTTTGGAGCTCTCCAAAACCTTCTGTTATGAGAAGCAGGTTTCCGAGACTTTCGAGAGATTCACGGTTTGAAGTTCGAACGTTCGAAAGAGACTTCATTTTACCAGTTGCCAGGATACATTCCGCGAATGGGTCTGGGGACGAGGCAAGCAAGAATTTTGGCGCGAAAGTTTTCGGATTTCCAGAATTCCTGTTTTTTGAAAGCCATGGATTCTGTTTTTGGAAGCTTTCTTCTTTCGAAATTCGGAAGGTTTTTGAGGTTCAGAGGAACACGCCCTTATATTAAAAAGCTACTACTCACCAACGTATCAGTAATTCCAAGTTTCACACGATCTTCTGGATCCACCGACATATGGGTCATTACGGCACTGAAATAAAATTTTAGGAATCTCAGAATCTGACGCAGGGAATATTTTGAAAAAGGAGAAATGGCCCACTACATATCGTCTTTAGATGCTGTAATGTTCTTAGTTAAGGGGCAGTGTTTCGATACTATTGCAAGCCTAGCTTTCTGATGATCATTTGGATCGCAGAATTATCGCGTGGTCACGCGATTTTCTAACCACAAGATCATGAATGCAAACGGAGACCATTTGATAACCACCCTTGCTTTAACTATAAGACTACAGTCGAACGATCACTGGGAAATCATTGGTACTAAATGCAGACGGCAGAAGTCAATTTACTCACGGAAGTTCAGCAAGACTTTCAAAACCTCCCAGACTTTCAGCCAATGTAAATACCTAAAGAGATGAAACACAGACCCTGAGCACTAAAAAACCTTTTCAACTACTGATGAATGAAACTGAATACGGAATGAAACTGAGGCCTTGATTAGATCGCTAGCTATCGCTGAGTGTCGTTAAGTATCGCTGGATATTTCTCCTAGCTTTTGTTGAAAATACTGTTTGCACTACCATTAGCTGTCACTAGGGCTCAAAGAAATGCTTTCTTTGGCAACATATAATATTTGAAAGAAACGTGTAGCTGTATCTTTGACATCCATGCTCAAATAGTTTACAGTGTGTTTTTCAGTAGTTATAAGAGTGTTTTCAGCGATATCCAGCGACGTGTTGCAACCATCTTTTCGAAGCGCTATTAGTACAAACCTTCAAGGAAGAAAGGAAAGTTTGAGATGTCTTGAGATCTCCACGAAGATCAAATGACAACATTCCACTAAACCCAGTGCACTGTCTCTTGACAATGTCATGCTGAGGGTGGCTTGGAAGGCCTAAGAAAAAGACGTATATTTGATTACCCTCGGTTTAAACAGAAAACATTCCTCAAATTCATCAAGCATCTTAGTGCAGTTTTCAAGCTGAAGTTATGATGGCCAAAACGTTAAAGCTGAGCAATAACAGACCAATGATTCTCTCCAACGAGCTGTCGTGTAAGGAACGCACGCATTTTGACTGGATCATTGTGATCCACATTTTGGTATATAATCTGTTCTTATCAATTAGCTATGATCCCGCTATTTATCGCAATTCTGTAAGAGTCATTGCCTGAAGACATACCTGGGTAAATTACTCTCTTGATTCTTGGTGATGCCTCTAGGTATTTTGCAACGGCAAGTGCATTTTCCTGATGCTGCTTCATTCTAACGTGCAATGTTTTCACTCCTCTATTGGCCAAATAGCAGTCAAATGGGCTTGGTACGCAACCAGCAGCTAACAAAAAAAGTCATATTTAATGCATTAATTGTCCACATCAAAACCGGCTCGGCAAAGTGTGCGATAAACTTAGCTTTGAGGCTGAAAACTGGCCAAAATTTAAGCAGCCTTCTTGGCAACCCATGAGGCTTAAAATGAAGTTTAAGCTGACACTGGCAATCCCTCTTAGCAACGTGAGGCTGAAGTCCAAAATGGGGTTGCTTAAAAGAACAATGCGTGAGACATCTATCTATTAGATTTAATCCTGTGCGTTAATCAATGTTTGAAGATTTACAAATGAGTTGATTTTAGGCTTGTGGAAAACGATCCTTATTATATGAAGGTTCTTACAAGCAATGAATTTACCACAACTTACCATTCTGCAAGAACCTCAATTGCTTATGAATGTCTTCCCTGTTTGTAGAAACAAAGCCAAGACAAGCATCACTGTGACCTGTATTAATACACACTCATCATTATCTCATTTACTGTTGTAGTAGAATTTTGATCTGTTAGTAAATGCATTGTATGTTATACACAGTCTTTTAACGTCATTGAGCAGCATACAGTAGTTAGAAATAGTTTACATCATTATAACGTTCGTTAGGAAGTCTTTAGCGTCATTAGAAGTAGCATAATCGTTTACTAACGAGTCTTCCCAAGTTTCTTTAGCTGCTGGGCTACCTGGAAAATTCGAAAATCGTTCGGACTGTGTTAACGGCCTGCCAAAGTTTCTTGCTACAAGCCTCTTTTGTGAGTTTTTAATAACTTTTCCAGCAGCCATGTGGTCATGAGTCGTCAAAAATTGTTCAGATTTGTATCTTACGCAGTCTTCGTAAGTGTCCTGTAGCGTTATAGGGAGCTTAAGACTGTAAAGGCTTTCTGTTTGCGAGTCTTAAATAACGTTATAAGTAGTTGCAGATCTTCTGGGGACCTCTCTTCACGAGTCTTCCGAAGTTTCTAACTGCAACGTCATCTAGAATAGTTAAATATCGTTTGGATACATAGAAGATCTTCATAAACCTCGACTTCTCGAAACCATATTTTGAAGGACCGTTTTAGAGTCGCTTAGGATCGCTTGAGATTCAAATTTTTGGACATCTGTGGGGGTCAGGTTTCTGACACAGTCTCAAGCGTTCTTTAGGATTGTTGCTTGATTGTTTGAACGGTAGTTTTGCAAAGAACATCATTGAAAAAGGACACAGAAGCAAATGCCAGGATGATGTAAATAGAAAGCAGAATTTATTCATATACCATTGAGATACTTGGTAACGGAATAGAAGACTATGTCAGCACCAAACATGATTGGTCTTTGGAAGTATGGTGACATGAATGTATTGTCAACTACAACAATTATGTCCTGCAAAAAATGAATTTAAAACTTATGAAAGGCATGAAAGGGTTTGCGTTTGGAAAGTAAAAAGTATCATGTGAAATGAAATTATGTCTTACCTTGTGTTTGTGGGCAATCTTGCAGGCCCCTTCAATGTCAACAATCTTCATAGTTGGGTTGGTTGGAGTCTCAATCCACAACATCTACAGTGAATAAGATAATATAAAACCTGACTTCCATAAGATAACAACTTTCATTATTGAGATTAGAAAGGGATCCAATGACGTTATAATAAAGTCACATTGATCACAAGATTCTAAAATACCTTTGTCTGTCCAGGTTTAATACTCTTTTCCAATGCATCAAGATCTCTGCAGTCAACAAATGTAAACTGAAGCCCATGATTAGTAAAAACTTTTGACAGAAGCCTGTTTGTTCCTAGGTATGAAAAATAACAATGATTAGCAATAGATATAGCAAGTTAGCAGCAAGCATGCAATCAGGAAAGCAATCTTTATTTGTCAGTGCAGGTCAGGGGTTCTGGCAGCTGTACAGCTGATGTGGACCTGTAGCTTGGGCCCCAGAATAACATCCTGGAACAACTACTCATTGATTGACCTTGCAAGGATGAATAGCTGAGTTGATTGAAGGCATGTGGGCAGTGATCCTACAACTTGCCGATTTGGAGCCAAAGGACTTGTCTCTCTAATTCTTTGTACTTTTACCTTAAGAGGAGGGCAAATGCACCCCTTCCTGTTGGGAGCTAAATATGACATGCACTTTTTAGAGTGCATGTTGTATTTAGATCTCTAAAGTAGAAGGGCAGCCATATTTTGGTGATTTGAACTTGTGACAACAGATTTTCTTAAACAATAGCAAAGAGGCCAGAAATCAACCAAATGTTCAAAATTAAAATGAATAATACCTCCATAAACATCATCCATAATAACCACATGATCACCAGTTTTCAATGTCAACATCAATGTGGTGGTGGCTCCCAAACCAGACGAGAAAGCCATTCCTGAAAAAGAATTTATATTTCTAATAGTTTTCTATAGTATAATAAACCTGAGTACATAGTCTTTGAGTTGTACGAAACTTCAAAATTGTGATAAGCAGTGGAAACATTTTCTTTGGGCATACTTAAAAGCTTTTTTCATCTGACACTCCTCAAGCTGAGTGCATACGATACTGGTAGTGCTAAAGATTTTGATGATGATAATTAAGATGATGATAAATATGATAATTATGATGATTATGATGATGATTTTGTTGTGATAATGACAATGATGATGATTATTATTGTAATGGTCACAACGATGATGTTTATGATTATGATGATGGTGATGATGATGGTGGTGGTGGTGATGAAGTTGTTGATGATGATACGGTTAATGTTCATTATAATGGTGATGATGATGATGATTATGATTATTTATTATTATTATTATCATGATGATCATGACTTGGACAGGTGATGATTATCATAGTGATCATAGTAATGTTGACAATTATGATAATATTACTGATGATAATGATGATGATGCTAACAATGGTGACAATGATGATATTGTTGATTATGACGATAAGGTTGATTATGATGGTTTGATGATGATCATGATCATGATGATAAAGGATAGATGATGAAAACCTGTCGTGAGAATAATGATCTACTGAGTGTTGATTTTACCATATTTTGCCCCGTCTAAAGCTGCAACACATTGTTCAAAGCATTCCCTTGTTGGATTTCCACTTCTAGAATAATCATAACCCTGAAAAGACAAAACAGCAATTAAATCAATGAATGCACAATTCCAATCTGATCAAAGGAATTTAAATAAAAACCGTGAGGTGGTCTAAGTCAACACCAGCTAGGGATATAAACCCGATCGGGAGGAAAGTAGCTCGATCGGGATGAAAGAAGCCCGATCGGGATGAAAACAGAAAAATCCTTTTGCAAATTTTCCTCCCGATCGGGATGAAAATGCCAGGAATGTCTATTTACGTATTCCGGGGGATATTTTAGATGTCATTTTCGAAATCTACGCCCCAGAAAACCCTGTTATGTGTAAAAAAATTTTGGGGTTCCCCGTGTGGATTTTCCAGAAATTGCGACTTTGTTAAAAATGACGTCATTTCCATTGTTCTACAGGCAGTTTATTGGAAATTTTGCGCGAAATTGTGTGGAGCAGGAAAAATGATGATAATTTTCATAAAAATTAGTTTATTTAGAGAGAAAGTTCCAAAACATTAGGCCAGGTCAACGGAAAACACGCAAGAAGGGTGCAGAACAATGGAAATGACGTCATTTTTAACAAAGTCGCAATTTCTGGAAAATCCACACGGGGAACCCCAAAATTTTTATACACATAACAGGGTTTTCTGGGGCGTAGATTTCGAAAATGACATCTAAAATATCCCCCGGAATACGTAATTAGACATTCCTGGCATTTTCATACCGATCGGGAGGAAAATTTGTAAAAGAATTTTTCTGTTTTCATCCCGATCGGGCTTCTTTCATCCCGATCGAGCTACTTTCCTCCCGATCGGGTTTATATCCCTAGCTGAACACCCACATGAGTTTCTCCAGGGTTATCTTGTTTGAATGTTGTTGCCATTGAAATAGGTGGGATTACAGCTCGTGAGTTCCATTTCTCCGGATCCTGCCCGGCATGTATAGCATCGGTTCCAAAGCTCTTAAACGGTGGAAGAGAAGTCATCTTTGCAATTGTAACAGGACAGAAACCACAACCCCAAATTGAAAACACCAGCAACCGAAAGAGATTCCGACACGTTTCGATTGTTTTTATTCTATTCACAGTCCCAAAACGAGGCCATCCTGACTTCCGTTGTGAACGTAATAACATGGACTGACTATAGATTCCTCCCACCTTTCTTTCCAGTAGACTTAATACATTCGTCTACTGGTCTTGCTCCGCTTCTCCATGCGTACTCTGCAAAACAAGCAACAATTAACGTTGAAACCAATCGGGGGTGAAAAGTTTCACCCCAAGTCACTTTTCAATTCCAAAGCCCTTGTAGAATCGGCAACTTTGAACGCTCATAAAATCAGTAGTACCAGCGCTAGGACAATTAATCTTTGCGCCCGATGTTTTAAATAAACCCCCGGGGGGATAATTCATTGTTCGGCATACAAACCCACCCTATATACCGCAAAATTTGCTAACTTGTTGACCCATGTATAGAAAAACCATGAAATTTTTTACCCTTCGCTAGCAATATCCAAACTCTGCAGGCTCAATTTATTTCGCATTTAACCGATTTCCGCCATTAAATTGACTGAAAAATTGTTGCTGAAAAAGTAACCCATTCGGTTGGGCGGCACGTCTAGTATATTGGACAATGGAAATACCCCCCTCAGAAGTACCCCCAAGATCAAAACTCGGTAACTTGAATCTTTATACAATGGAACCCCCATTGGATATAATATAAGGGAAACCTGTGGGTGGGACCCCGTGGGACCAATGTTCTTGTCCGTTGCAGAGGGGTGCCTGCTGTATGGATGTTTCTTTTTAAAAGAAATTACGTTTTGGAAGGAAAATATTGCTCGTTGTATGGAGGTGTTCGTTAGGTTCGTTATGGCGTTTCCACAGTGGCTTTTAACTGGCTAAGCCTAACTCAACTTTCCACCACACGGCGGCTGGGAAAAGCAAATTATTAATGAACAACAGATTCAGCGCAGGTCGTTAATAAAATATCTATGTAGCCACTTACTGGATGTTCTTGATACCCACCCAATTCAAGTGTTATTATTGCAATGAAAGAGTCATTTCTGCTGCTATGAAACGAATTCTTGTTTTCATGTCTCATGAAGTATCAGGTAAACATGAACTGGTTGTATTTAGTCATAAAAAGTTTTATCGTTGGAGAGATGAATAAAATGAATACAGTAGGCTGCAAAATGATACAGAAAATAGTCAATGGTCATTGACAAATAATTAATCAAGCAAAAACCATATTATTTAAATGTAGCCGGTATTTTCTTCGCATATTTGTCTGATTTTAGACTGGGGGTTGCTTATAGTTGAGCTTGGGGATGTGCCCGGGGGTGTGCCCTCTTTTCCAGATATGGTTTGAGCTGCTTTTTCTGACCGGGCATGTTTTTATTGATGAAAAGCTCTTCTGTAAAGTTGGTCATGGCGATTGAGATTGCCCTATTTTTCGCATAATTCTCCCCCAGATCTTGGGTCCACTTCCTAACAAGAACAAATGTGCATTCGTTCAGCGCTATTGCGCATAATCCTAAACACAGCTACGCAGAGCCTGGGTCATTTCAGCAGCAATATGATTGCAAACCGGTTTGCGAAGTTTTCCTCACAGCACAGTACACCCCCGTCACTTCGGTAACGAAGCACTCCCTACCCCCGGGATTCCAGTTCATTTGTAGCTTTAGATTTTCCCAGTTTGTTCAAATTCTCAAATCTCAACGAGGTCTACTAGAACAGACTCGTACTAGAGAAGAACCTGCGAAGAAAGTTCAAAATGCTCTTCGGTCGTTTTGGGGTAGCATTTTCCGCAGTGGTCTTGTTCATCGTGATCATAACAGCTCGCAAAATCTCAAAACTCAATGGAGTACAGATGCATCATTTTACTGCATTGCAACAGATGCCATCCTCGATGAAATTGCCATTTTCAAAAACGTAACTGATAATATCATCGATTGTATTGATTTCTGTATATCAGTAGCAGTGTGCAAGGCAATCAATACACACAAACGCACTGATGGAAAACTTAATTGTCATCTCTTGCAAGAGGACCATATGACAAGTAACAAAATCATCAGCAAAACTGGCTGGCGATTGTATGACACAGGAAGTTCAAACACGAATTCGGCTGTAAGTTTTTCACGTTGTTTTTTAACCTTGTATTCTAGTGAGGGGTGACAGCTGATCAATGTACCGGCGCACCGGCGTAATGTGCCAATGCCATTTATCATTGCATTTCTACCGTACCGTGTAGATTTTTAGCCTCTCGTATCGTGTATCGGGTTCTCTGTTACGGCATACCGGGAAGCTATCACCCCCACCCCCACCCCCAATTCTAGACCTTCCTTCACAGTTATGGTTCTGAAGATGCTGTCCGGTTGACCCATAGCCCGTCTGGTATTGCCTCTCCTTGGTATTTGCAAGTTGCAAGTCGGCTTAACTATGGGCCGCAGCGGGATGTTGAGATTGTTATTGGTGCCAACTCTTAAGCCGCGGTCAAACTCAGCCAGCGTTGCTCTTGCATCTTGCGAGTTTCGAGTTGTCGGTTTTCAGTTGCGAGTTCGTTTACGTCGTTCTCCAACCCAAAATAAGGCCCTGGCCAAACAATCAAACATTTTCAAACATTTGAAATTTGCTTATCAAGCGAATAAACGGAGGGGTCGGACTTTGTTTGACAAACATTTTCTAGAAACTGCTGAAACGCAAAGCGAGGGGCCCTATAGTGCTTATAGCCTGATCAAATCTACCCTGGGTGCCAGAGCCTTCAAGAATAAAAAAAAGAAAAAAAAAGAAAAAAATGATACGAGAAGGACTATAACCTTGTGCGATTTTTAGTCAATGTTCCTATTTTTCCGTGCATTCTAGTTTCCCAATTGTGAAGTAAAGATATTCAACTTTCCCTTTCCCTTTCACTTTCCTTTCTTTTTTCTTAGAGACTCTGGCACCCAGGGTAGATCAAATCAAATCCATAGTTTTAACCAACAAATTGAGTGTACAAGTGAAATTTCACACCAAGAACGTCAAAGTAGGTTTGGTAAAAAATATCAACATCAATATTAATCCAAACTTAATAAGCAGGGGATCTTAATAAGAGAGGGGGTGGAAATTTTTCAAAAAATTAATTAGCGGGGAACGGCAATTAGGTACCTGAGAGTACCCGTTTTTGAAGCAGTTCTCTGGACAACTGACAACTCGCAACTCGTAGGTTATCTTACGTCCTTAACATTATTGGAATAAGATTCAACCTGAGAAAGCGTAAAGATGATCTGTAAGTTGTCTCGATTTTCAAGGTTGGTTCGAATTGCTCAACAAAGTCGCTGAATCCATGCAGTGAAGGCTGCGCATGCGTAGATACGAGTGGAGGACACAGATGTGATTGTGGTGAGAAAGGTATCGTATGCATACAAACGCCTATCTATCCTAATAAACCGCTTCTTAAAAAGGCTGCATTAATTCTCGTCAAACTTTAATGAATGTTCTTCGCGTTTATCAGAGGAAAGTTTGAATTCGAGTCGATTTGTTTACAAAATTTTACCCACATCTGTTGAACCACATGACACTATATTCATGTCGAGTTTTTTATTTTCAGAGTCTTTCCCATCATGCAAAGCTGCCTTAGAGCAAAATCACATGATGGAGTCATTTTACTTCATTAAAAATGGCAATATGCACGAGCCCGTCCTTGTGGAATGCAAGAAAAATAACAATGGCTTTTACGTCGCTACATTCCCTCATAAACCCAATGAAAGGGTCTTAGTCAAAGGCTATGAAAGTTGTGGTTCCTACAGAAAGAGCCTCGATTACAGTCCAAACAAGGTGGCTGACATTGGAGCCTACATCGAAACCGTTGCAGGAGGCTGTAGACAGTATACGAAAGTAGAGTGTCTGGATGCTGTTCTACATGCACATAAAAACTGCGGGAATCCATCAAGCCGTTCTGGAGCGATATTAAATTATTGGGGTGGTGGGCCAACAGACGGAAGCGGTGGTTGCGCTTGTGGCGTTACCAATTCATGCCATAATTCCGCGACAAAATGCAATTGCGATGCTAACCATGGAAGCTTGACCTTGACCGATGAAGGCTACATGACCGATAAATCCGTTCTGCCGATAACACAGGTACGCTTCGGAGATAATGGTGGCTCTTCTGAATATCTTTACTTCACAATTTGGAAACTAGAATGCACGGAAAAATAGGAACATTGACTAAAAATCGCACAAGGTTATAGTCCTGCACGAATCGTACTGCGATGCTTGCAGCTAGCTAGACTAGGTTTGAGATTGATACTATCTACCCTAGCTACTAGCTACAGACAATTTAATATGACCTAGACTTTTAACTTAAAGTTAAAACTCGGCTATTCAATGTTGCTTGCAATAAGTTGCATGTTTTGTCTAGGCAAGTCCTTCATGCTGTTGAATTAGTATTGTAAGAAATTTTAAGATATGTTATGTTTTCATTTCATTTTAATTTCCTTACTGAAAATAGTTGTTTCTTTGTTCAATTTCGCGCGCGACTCTGTATTCGGCTTGTCTCCCAGAGTTGCTAAACATGCGAGTAAAGGCCCGGCTAAACTGGGTTGCTGAACATGCGAATAAAGGCCCGGATAAACTGGGAGACATGTCGCTCTCCTAGTTTATCCACAGCTTAACAAGCCAGCGAGCAACATGTCCCGGGTCACTGCAAGAAACTGCGTCGCGCGCTTCAAAGTTTCCGAGGTGGCTAAACTGGGGGGCATCGAGGGACACGAACGAGCTGAGTGATATCACAGAATAGTCACAAAAATCTCTCGTTCGCGCGTGGCAAACACCACGCAAAATCTGATTTATCAAAGGACGACTCAATTTGCGCAACGACTATTCAACGTGGTGTTGTAAGTCTAATACCTCCCGCCTTTCCACATTGAGATAATTCTGAAGCATGCTATATTTTTTCGAATGCTTACTGTACTGTACCAAAACAAAACAAGATGGCGCACCTTACAAACGACCCTAGCAGTGAGAGCAGGTGAGAAAACGATTTTTACGCCTCTTCATGTGGCTTCCGAGCATTTAAGAAATTAATTCTGTCCAATTTTATCAAATTTTCAAGGATTTATCGGCTATTGTGAAACATTTCCATATATATTTTTTACTTAAGTGGTTCAAATTGATATCATCATCAGGCCTATTACTAGGCCGTAGAGGCAGGTAGGCCCTCGTCCAGCATTTTCTTTTGCTTTCCTGTTTCCTTTCTTCATTCAATATGGTAATCATTTGAATTATTTCTACAGGTGGATAGCAGTTTATCCAAATTATTTGAATAGTAGGAAAACCAGACAAGAGGGAAGGAGAATTCCAAAATCAAAGGTTAATGTCTGTTAATTTAATTAGTGTTGGGGTTGACTGTTTTGCCAACGTGGAGATGATTCAGCCAACCCCATGGACCTTTCCGCCATCAAAGGTCAACACCTTAGCTGGGATAATAACAAATTTCTTTGTAAATAGATGTGCACAGATAAGGACAGTCTGATTTTTATGCTGTATAGTGTTTTTCAAAGTGTCACATGTATAAGTTCTCTGTGCAAAACAAAAAGTAATTATGGGGGGTTCTTTTGATATTTGGGGAAAAGGGTTAGTCTTTGGGTTGGCACGAGTTAAAAGGTGGCAGTGGCATATCCAGGTCCAAAGAAGTGGGGGGGTCTGAGGAAAAATTTTTCAGATCAAACCCTTCAAACTCTTGCAAATGCAGGAAAACACCCTTTTTGCCCCCTGCCATGGGTTTTACAACGTTTTTGGACAAGCTCAAGGACCATGTTTTGGAAAATTGGCTTGTACAGACCCCCCTATTCCCCCCTTGGGTACGCCACTGAAAGGCGGGTGTAAGGATAACTTATCAATCCCATATACCTGTTGCTTTCAAAATCACAGCTTCAGTCATAATATTAATGTAATGTCTATTAAGTAACCATTAAGTCATAAAAAGTGGATTTTTACAGGCAGTTGACAATCCAAAAATTTCTGAAATGAAAGATGTCCTTGTCTATCATGGTTTTAATTGTATTGCAGAAGAGGTATACAGTATGCCTTTGTAAACTTTATTCCATAAACTTCCAAAATTATTGTTGATTATATTTGTTTGGTTTAAAAAACTCTAAAGACATTTATCAAGTTTTTGAATTTTGCATAATTTTCTCTAAAGCATAAACAATACCCAAGAGACTCAACAAAAGAAGCCTTGTGTAAAGGAAGAGTAAAAATACAACTTAAGAATTCTGATGGCTCTTCATTTAAACCAGAATTTCCAACAAGTAAGCTCTGAACTATTTGCTTTTAACATCATTTTTTCATGTTGCCTAGTTAATGACATGTTAGAAACCCTGGAGGGTACATGACCTATAAATGAATGGGGATGTGCCGCCTAGATTTCACAGACCCACCCACTTATAATATAGACACAGACAGAGTACAGACCCTATATTATCGGTAATAACAAGCAGAATATGAGAGTAATAAGGCTTTTTAGTCCATATTATTGCTTGAAATTGCACTACAAACATCTTTGATTCGATATTAACATTATTTGAACAATTCCCCACCCTGTTATATGGGGATTCGGACAAAATCCTACTCATGTTTAGGACCAAAAACCCACCCATATGGGTGACATATACCCGTACCCAAATTATGTTATGTACCTATTAATAGCTTCTAATAGCTGTTTTTGAAGAAGATTACCACTGTAGCATTTTGACAGAAACTGACTAAAAACTTTTTGCTTTTGCATTTTCTGCATTTTAGGAGAATCTATAATGTTTCTGCTGGGAGAAATGATTCCAAAAATGAAATCAAGACAGTCAAAAGGAGCCACTGCAGCGGAAGGACCTAGTCAAACTTCTAATAAAAAAGGAAAAGATAAAAAGAAGAAATAACAAAGTTTATATTTTATGTAATTATTTATCAATTGAAGGGAAGAATATTCTCGTACAATCTTTTTGGTTATTTTTCTTTGTTAGTATTTACCCTAAGACCTGGAGGTTCCAAATAGCTACCGCTTTTGACACGTGTGATTTAAAAACCCATGAATAAGCATCCCCGAGTGTCGCGATTTTTTCACAGACCTTTCACAGACCTTCCACAGACTATAGTCAATGGATTGACTATGGATGGATACATGTGCAGTATATCGATAAGTAAGCCCCTGCGAAGGCGTGCCCTCCGGCTCTCTCTTTCTCGGCTCCGCCCTTTGGCCCTCCACTCTCTCTCCCACTCTGCTCTTCTCTTGGCATACCGGAATTTGATGACCCGGGACGCAGGTGGGACCCGGGACGTGGGACTCAAGTGGGACGCGGGACCCGGGACGGAAGTGGGACGCGGGACTCAAAACGGAAGTGGGACGTGGGACTCAGGTGGGACCCGGGACGTGGGACTCAAGTGGGACGGGACTCACTCAAAACGGTGGGACCTCAGGTGGGACCCGGGACGCTGGACTCAGGTGGGACCCGGGACGCGGGACTCAGGTGGGACCCGGGACCTGGGACTCAGGTGGGACCTGGGACTCAGGTGGGACCGGGACGCGGGACTCAGGTGGGACCGGGACGCGGGACTCAGGTGGGACCCGGGACCTGGGACTCAGGTGGGACCCGGGACCTGGGACTCAGGTGGGACCCGGGACGCGGGACTCAGGTGGGACCCGGGACCTGGGACTCAGGTGGGACCCGGGACCTGGGACTCAGGTGGGACCTGGGACGCGGGACTCAGGTGGGACCTGGGACGTGGGACGCAGGACACGGGTGGGACCCGAGACACGGGACTTAGGTGGGACCAGGGAAGCGGGACTCAGGTGGGACCTTGGACCTGGTAACGGAATGGGACCTGAGACCTGGGAAGCAAGTTGGTCCTGGGACCTAGGACGCAGTTGAGAACTTGGACCTGGGACGCATTTTGGACCAGAAACCTGGGGCCAGGGACTCAGTTGGGACCTTAAACTCTGCGCAAGGATGGGGCCTGGGACAAGGTTTTGACGTGGAAAGTGGTTGCTCGCTGGACCATTAGTAGGACGTTTCACTAGAGAAATTTGATCACTTGATAGAAAAACTGAATCAACATCATTAAATGTCTATGAAAATGCTTTTCACAAAATGTTTAAAAGTTACAAATGAAACCAAAGTTCATAACCGTTCATTAATTTTAGACTTAAATTCTACTCATAATGCCAACGAATTAAGTGTAACAGAAAACGAGAATAAAACTCATGATTTTAGTAAACAAAATGCGTTAAGTAACCATTATTGCTCAATTTTCCCCCTGTTGTACAAATTTGGAGTCTGGAGATTTGAAACTACTAAGTTAGTCGCTGCGATGATTTGAATTCCAAACCGAAAAAAATGATTGTTGAAGTTGAAGAATGAAACCTTTTTTGTTGAAATTAGACATGCTTCATCAACATTCCTTGAATAGCGGGTCCTAGAGAAAGGCAGTGCATACTTTATAGGGCATAAATCCTTACAGGGTGGGAATTTTCCTGTTTAACGATGTTCTAGTTAAGATAACAAAACAACAGAAGAAACAAACATGCGTAACGTTATAAAAATAAGAGATACAGTAATATATACTTCGTAATTCAAACGGTGTAGTCAAGATCTTCAATTCAAAAATTAAATTCCTATGCCACAATTTCGCAAAATCTGTTTGTGCTCAGGAAGCAAGAAAGGCTTCAGTTGCGGAGGAACTACAATCATTTGCGGAGAAAACATTTGATTGTTGTGCGCTATGCAAGCGCGATTAAAGTGATAATACAGTATGTGAAACAAACTCTTGCTTATTCTAATAAAATATAGAGAAAGGGCGCAGGCATTTATGACAATGTATGATTATTATTGGGACGACATTTTAAAAAAACAAAATCAACCCAAAAGAGAAAGGGGCCACCGAATGTGGTGAAACCCAAGGTCCAAAGATACATAACACCAGCGGATGCTACTCCAAATGTAACAGCACCATCAGCTCATTCTTCTGATGTTCAAATGAGAGTAGTAGATGTTCCTAATCAGCTGCATCAACCACTCGTCTCTGGCATGCAAGCGGATTCAGCCTTAAATCCACCGCCACAACCAGATCCACCAGCAAATGGATACGTACTGGCACTTCTACGATTTTGCCATAAGAATGTTGCTGTTTGCTATAAATGCAGTGGCAGGTTCTATCAAAATGGGTACCCTAGCCCACCCAATGATATGGTCGTTGTTTCAAAAACACAAAGATCATATTTTGATCAAAAAGCACGTGAGTGGAGGATATCTGCAGAATTTGCTAAAGTTTATTATCACTTTAATCGCACTTGCATAGCGCACAACAATCAAATGCTTTCTCCGCAAATGATTGTAGTTCCTCCGCAACTGAAGCCTTTCTTGCTTCCTGAGCACAAACAGATTTTGCGAAATTGTGGCATAGGAATTTAATTTTTGAATTTTAGATCTTGACTACACCGTTTGAATTACGAAGTATATATTACTGTATCTCTTATTTTTATAACGTTACGCATGTTTGTTTCTTCTGTTGTTTTGTTATCTTAACTAGAAGATCGTGGAAACTAGGAAAATTTCCAGGATTTATGCCCTATAAAGTATGCAATGCCTTTCTCTAGGAGCCGCTATTCAAGGAATGTTGATAAAGCATGTCTAATGTCAACGAAGAAGGCTTCATTCTTCAACTTCAACAATCATTTTTTTCGGTTTGGAATTCAAATCATCCCAGCGACTAACTTAGTTGTTTCAAATCTCCAGATTCCAAATTTGTACAATAGGGGGAAAATTGAGCAATAATGGTTACTTAACGCATTTTTGTTTACTAAAATCATGAGTTTTATTCTCGTTTTCTGTTACACTTAATTCGTTGGCATTATGAGTAGAATTTAAGTCTAAAAATTAATGAACGGTTATGAACTTTGGTTTCATTTGTAACTTTTAAACATTTTGTGAAAAGCATTTTCATAGACATTTAATGATGTTGATTCAGTTTTTCTATCAAGTGATCAAATTTCTCTAGTCAAACGTCCTACTAATGGTCCAGCGAGCAACCACTTTCCACGTCAAAACCTTGTCCCAGGCCCCATCCTTGCGCAGAGTTTAAGGTCCCAACTGAGTCCCTGGCCCCAGGTTTCTGGTCCAAAATGCGTCCCAGGTCCAAGTTCTCAACTGCGTCCTAGGTCCCAGGACCAACTTCTTCCCAGGTCTCAGGTCCCATTCCGTTACCAGGTCCAAGGTCCCACCTGAGTCCCACTTCCCTGGTCCCACCTAAGTCCCGTGTCTCGGGTCCCACCCGTGTCCTGCGTCCCACGTCCCGGGTCCCACCTGAGTCCCAGGTCCCACCTGAGACCCGGTTCCCGGGTCCCACCTGAGTCCCAGATCCCACCTGAGTCCCACGTCCCAGGTCCCACCTGAGTCCCAGGTCCCGGGTCCCACCTGAGTCCCCCGGTCCCACCTGAGTCCCAGGTCCCGGGTCCCACCTGAGTCCCAGGTCCCGGGTCCCACCTGAGTCCCGCGTCCCGGGTCCCACCTGAGTCCCGCGTCCCAGGTCCCACCTGAGTCCCAGGTCCCGGGTCCCACCTGAGTCCCGCGTCCCGGGTCCCACCTGAGTCCCGCGTCCCGGGTCCCACCTGAGTCCCAGGTCCCGGGTCCCACCTGAGTCCCGCATCCCGGGTCCCACCTGAGTCCCGTGTCCCGGGTCCCACCTGAGTCCCGCGTCCCAGGTCCCACCTGAGTCCCACGTCCCACTTCCGTTTTGAGTCCCGCGTCCCACTTCCGTCCCGGGTCCCGCGTCCCACTTGAGTCCCACGTCCCGGGTCCCACCTGCGTCCCGGGTCATCAAATTCCTTTGGTCATCCGTGGACATCCTTCTTAACACAGCTATTAAGCGCATAGAGAAACTAGAAGAGAACCAAGAGAACCAAACAAGCAGCCGTCTTCAGACTGAAAGCCCATCAGTAAGCAGCAATTTTAATTTGAGCTCCAGCTCTTCTGCAACTGCAGCTAGTAGAGTGAGCAGACCTTTTATGCCTCCGATGCGAGTAGGTGCTAGAGGAAATCCTCTTGTACGAATTCCTCCTTCTGGCCATGGTTTGTCGACCTCTTCTACCAATTCAGCCAGCTTTACACGCTTTTCTGCATGTGGATCGACTACCGAGCGACCTTCTGTGAGAGCTACTTTCTCAAATCCATCAGGCTCAGGCAGCTGCCTTTCTTCTACAGCTGAGGCAATCAATCAGGATTTCAGGTGAGCTCATATCCAACTTTTTTAATACAAACGAGAATACGTAATTCCTTACACTCTTTTTTTTATAAGAATACTATAAATTTTGCCCAGCCTCAATATTCTTAAAAAATTTTCGTTTTGAGCCTGAAAATATTCTTAAAGTATTCTTATATTTTCAAACATGGTATGGTTTCAGGGAAAAATAGTTAAAAGAAAAATTACGAGTAAATGGCGGAGCGAAAGAAAAATTCAACTATTATAACAATAAGAATGTTGTTTAACAATCATGAAGTTTCGTTTTAACATTGCAAAACAGGCAACTGCTGAAAAATGAGGCACAAATATGCGAGCTGAGGCTGAGCATATTCTTACAATATTCTTAAAAATTGGATGATTCTGAGCCTCAATATTCTTATAAACTTTATTCCTATAAAAAAAAGAGTGTACTTAACTAGGCCGGGCAGGGTACTCAATATTCCTTTGCGTAGCCCCTCTGAGCTTACAGTAATGTGAAAACATTGCGGAAAAGTTCAATAGGTATTTAAATATCTTATATACTAATATCGTAGTAGTCATGGCGATATTTTTGTCCGAGTATCAACTTTTTTGCCGTTTACGTTACGCTTCTGAAACCTGCACCCTTCTCTGCAACCCGTTCTGAAGTTAAGCCATCGCTTGCCAAATCTTTACTAACTGCCACCGTTCCTAGGGTAAGCGGGGAAAACCACCCCTCTTTTGTCACAGGGCATTGTCTTGCCCAATTAGAATCTTTTGTCTGCACCCCAGAGGTGGATTACTGGTTACTGTATGTTAAATTCTTATTACTTCATCACGATGACTACAACTAACGAAGCTGACTGAATATATCTACTAAATTTCGTGTATACCTGGATTGTTTACTGGGAAGTAACAACTTCTGTAGATTTAAAACGATTTGAGGTTAATGTTTACAGGAAAATTCAGTCAACCGGCTTGAATCGCATTGTGTTAATGCTTCTACCCCTTTCAATTTAAACAAAATACCATTACCTGATTTCAAAAGCTTATTCAGAATTGCGTTTCGTTCAAAGCAAAACAAAAGCCTTTTGAAAACATTTGTGAAGAGTGCATTACTGAGAACCATGAGTAATTTCAGGACTGTGGAACAGGACTGAAGACCATGGGTAATTTCAGGACTGAGGAACAGGACTAAGGAAATTGGACTAAGACCATGAGTAATTTTAGGACTGCGGAACTGGACTGAGGAATGGGACTGAAGACTATCAAGAACATGAAAAGAAACAAGACTGAGGAATAGGACCAAGGAACACGACTCAAGACCATGAATAACTTCAGGACTAAGAAACATGAACAATAACAAGACTGAGGAACAGGATGAAGGAACAGGACTGAATACCATGAATAATTTTTGGTGTGCAGGACCAAGGAACAGCAATGAACATCTGAACAATAACAAGACTTACGAACAGGACCAAGGAATTGGACGGAAAACCATCAATTATTTCAGGACTATTTAAGGAACAGACGATAGACAAAGACAACTACTGTACACTGACTAATCCGAAACTTAGGAACATCATTGTGGACTAAGGACCTTGGACTAAAACAGAGGAACAGAACTGACTGGGACTGGCATTAGGAAAAGGGACCCTCGACTAGGACCAACTTGGAGCTAAGTGGAGAGGCAGAGGTTGTTGAGGCAGAGGTCCTCGAGGCAGAGGTTGTTGAGGCAGAGGTCCTTGAGGCAGAGGTCGTTGAGGCGGAGGTCCTTGAGGCGGAGGTCCTTGAGGCGGAGGTCCTTGAGGCGGAGGTCCTTGAGGCGGTGGTCAGAGACGGGCATGAGCTAGTTTTTAAAATAAAATTATATCAACTTTTATAGGTTCAGTCGGATATTTTTGCATAATTATCATAGAAACGACATTGGCAAATATAACGCTGAATATATATATATATATGTATTTATATATAATAAAATATTTTCATACGGTTAGTTCTCAGTGTTTTGCTAGTTGTCAGCGTTCGCGTTCGCGCCCTTTCATTTCTGTTTTTCCCATGGTTTTCTTTGCCTGTTTTGCGTCATTTAGTTTCTGTGCGCGGGTCATAAGGCATTTTGCGCGCCTTATTAGCATGGCTCATGTGTCGTTGGCTCCTCGTTATTCAGTTAATTAGGCACCTTTAGTTTTTATCATGTTTAGCTTATTCTTTTCTATATTTGTAACAATGCTTTGTTTTACTTCTTTGCCAATTCGGCTAGACGCTTCATTTCTGTATTTAAGTTCGCTCATTTCATCAGTTTATTTAACTTACACTTAACAGTTGAGTTCATGGGATATAAGGTTGCGAAAATTATATCCACGTGTTTTTCTGTGTTACTTCTGTGGGAAGTCTTCGGCCAAATTCTGGGAGACCGATTTACACAAATTTTCGGCCATTTTGCCTTAGCCTTTATTTTCTGCCTAAAAAAACTTCAAACTAGTCTCATAATATGTTCAAAAGGTCTCTAATAGCTTTTAGAGGTGATTTCTGAAGGTTTCGGGCAATTTAGAAAACAGTAGATTTTTGCCAATTTTCGGACATTTTGCCTTATTATAACCTTACCTTTTTGCCAAAAATCGGTCGATTTTTAGCACTTTTTTCTGGAAAAAAAGTACTTCAAAAAGTCTTGTAATTGGTTCAAAAGGCCTCTAATAGCTTTTAGAGGTGCTTTCTACAGGTTTCGGGCAATTTAGAAAACAGTAGATTTTTGCCAATTTTCGGACATTTTGCCTTAGTAGAGCCTTACCTTTTTGCAAAAAATTGGTCGATTTTTAGCACTTTTTTCTGGAAAAAAAGTACTCAAAACAAAGGTTCAAAAAAAGGCGGTTTTCACAACTTTCATAATAATAACATTACATATTCCCATCATACTTCCGAAGAAAACTAAATTATATTTAAAATTAGAAAACGAAGCAAATTTGCTGTAAAAAGTACTAGTCATACATATTTGACGATAAGGGCCGATAAGGAGCAGTGTCAGGAACTTTAGCCTCGTTTTGAAAAAATTAAGGAACTTCCAGTTTCCTCGTATAAAAAACGTGTAGAAGAGTCAACATTTCATCGGCAAACAATCACCATATTAGTTTCAGGGACAGTTTCAGTTCCAATGTGTTGCTACAGTGTTGAAGCCGTTCGGCTTTTAGTTATTCTTTCATTGCATATCAATTCTTCATGTAGTACATCAACGGGCTCGCCTTGTAAGGCTCTTTCAACAGTTTTTGCATATAGAATTGTTTATATAATTTGCAATTTGATAATTTGGTTACCATGACGTCATACGTTATGATGGCGTCATAAAACTAATTAATATTGCCCTAATTGAAAATTTGTATTTTTCGGACAGAAAAGAGATCAAGTGATTTAAATATGTAGAGTAATGTTTGTCATTTGTCATTCGTCATTTAACGAATGACATTGTATATATGAATTAAAAACCTCATCCAGAAGTCATGCTTTCGGGCATCATGGAAAACCCAAAGAACTAAGAAAATGTCTTCATGAAGCTTGAGCCTTGCAATGTGCTAATCAGCTGTCTTCTTATATAAAGAAAATTTCAGACATTAAAACTTTCGGACAAACAAATTTTCCGAAATTGAAAGTGTCCGAAAATTTTCGGAACTAATGTATTCAAGAAATTCTTAAGAAACCCACACTCAAAATCTGAAAATTTCTATAAAGTTTCAGTACTAGATTAATTTTTTATTTTCTGACAAAATATAGTTATAAAAAACACGTGTAGATCTTATATTCAAAGATTCTTAACTTCTCTTCTCTTACTGATAGGAGAGCATTCCCAAGCATTGGTGGTGGTGGGAGTCGACAGGCCTTGCCGAAAAAAAGAGCGAGAAAGCAGACCAACGTTGTTTTCATACAGCCAAAAGAGTCCTGGACTCACGACTTTTGCCTTCTCTCAGATACAACTGCCAAGAAAACCCCCAGCAGTTCAAAATTGATTGCCTTAAAAGAGGCTGGTTTGGGAAAGCGCAAAGTGGTGTTCGATGACAAGAGATCAAGCCATGGAAAGGTGCGTCAGGTGCTTGAGACAGTGTACCCGAAGCTAAAATCTCAAGGTGGTGCATTCGAGCTTTTGCGAGCAGATAGAGGAGGCATAAACAGCAATCTGGTGCTGATCAATATGTCACCCCATGGGTATACAGTCCCTTACCTGAAAGAACAGGTAAGCCCCACCACCATGATATACATTCGACCAATGCAGACCCAACTTCCTCTCTCTAAAGTGTTATCACAAACAGATGACAGCATAAAAACAAATTGCAGAAATTGCTGTAAAGAGGTTCCACTTGCTTCCATGAGAAGCCACATGGAGATCTGCAGAAAAGAAGAACCTGCTTGTTCGACAGAAACGAGAAATGAAGTTTTCGGCGAATGGTCGGATGATGAGCTTTATGACGAGGAGTCAACTAACAATAACACTGTCCTTAATTCTGGTAATTATGAACAGCCACCTCCCAGAAGCGCAAATTTAAAGGGTGATCTTATGAAGCTTTTCCCTCATCATAAGGAAAGTGCGATAGATGCTGCACTGATTGGTTGCTCTCTTATAGAAGAGGCAGCAAACAACTTGCTAGAGAACGATTTCGATGATGATGCCGAAAAAGCAACGATTGATTCTTCGGCTTCGGAAAATATCTTCGGAAAAAGAGTTCGAATGGATACAGCGTCATCTGTTGGTGCAAGTTGTGAAGCTATGCCTAGCCTGCAATGTTTGCTGGAAGAGTTCAAAACTCTACAATCCAGAATTGGACTCGAGGAAATCAAAGTAGATAGAGAAGCGATTTGGGCTGACGTTTTAAAATTCTATAAAAGAAAGCTTGTGAGCAACGGTGCAGATCTAGGGAAAACTTTCGAAGTGACTTTCAGTGATGAGGATGGCCTGGATGGGGGAGCAGTAAAAATTGAATATTTTAATATGGCATGGGAGCATGCACAGAAGAGATTGTTTGAGGGGAATATAACTCGTCTTGTTCCAATTAAAGATGTAACAAAAATGTTTCTTTTTCGCTTGTGTGGAGCAATGGTAGTGCATACCATCGTACAAAATGGCCCACTTCAGAGTATTCCACGTTTGGCACCATCAGTCATTGCTGCCTTGCTTGGAGAGAACAGAGATGAGTTAGTTAGCCAGCTCAGCAAGCACGACATACCACTAAATGCCGCCAATGAAAGTCTGCATTGCCTTATTGAAGATCTTGACATTGCAAAAAATGATCAACAGGTGGGTGCTGTGTTTGGGGAAGATATAAAATCAGAGGCCTATTGGCAAATAGTCAATAGCTCACATTGGCCATCAAACGAAATCATTAAAAATACCAACAAAAACTCCTTTATACAAGAAATTATATATAACGAAATAATTCGTTCAAGAAACGAAGTTATAAAGGAGTTCAGGCAGGGTTTGGAGACCCTTGGTTTTTTCTCCTACATAAAAAGGTACCCAACAAGATTCAAAGAACTCTTTACTGCCACTGACAATGTGTTTGGGCCGGCTGAGTTCAAAACATTGATGCAAGAAGTGAAACCTTCTAACTTCTCCGAAAAGCAAACCTACGACTGGTTTATCAATTTTATAGACAACGGAAACCAACCAGTTGCGATTGATGACGAAGAGTCCAGATTAAAAGCATTATTGGCATTTGCAACTGGCTGGCAAACTCCTCAGCCAGGCATACCAATAAGGATAAAGGTGGAGTTTCTACCCGATGACGATACGTATGTTTTGCCAACAGCCTCTGCCTGCCTTTACATCCTGCGGCTCCCTACAGTTCACTCGTGCGAGTCGAAATTTGAAGAGGCTATTATTGCCGCAATCAAGCATGGCAGAAGGGGCTTTCCGAATCCATAAATGGTGAGGTGATTAATAACAATTGCTTCGACCAGATTAAAACAGTTTGACCTCTTTCAATGAACATATCTAAACTTTATTATAATTATCGCTTCCATTATGCATTAGTTATGTTGTATATCAGTTTTGATGAACAGCGGATACATTTTCGGGCATGCTTAAAAGCTTTTTTCGTCTGACACCCCCCGGAGTCGGACACATCGGAAACTACAGAAACCATTAACTAAGGTGAAATTTATTCCCAGATGGGGCTCGAAATGCACCAATCAGAGAAGTGAAGCTGAACTGGTATTGTGTTTTATACAACATTGCGAGATTCGACGGCATTTCATATCATCCATTAATTTTGAATCTCACAAGCTGATTGCCGTTCAAAACACAATACCAACTCGCCTACTTCTTCTGACTGGTGAATTTCGAGCCTCGTCTGGGAAAAAATTCAACCTTAGTTTATTGTTTCCATCTGCTTCTCGCATTCATAATCTGAGGGGTATTAGACGAAAACAGATTTTAATACCCAAAATTGTTTCCGCTGTTGATTGAAATTCTTAAGTTGGCTTAATTTAAATTTTGGAATTCTGTTATGGTATCGTTATGTTCTTGTTCGAAGTTATCTATATATCTTTCTTAATTTTTGAAAATATGTTACTTGAATATCTTATATACAAACTGGCGAATAAGAGTGCATGTGGTTTAGGTAGTATTTTCTTACCACAGTTAGTTCGCGATGAAAATTTTATAACTACTTATAACAAAAACAAATGTAGATTGTTTATGATAAATTGCTTTCTATGCTAGATTTCATAATGTCTCTTGCCAGTAGATAAATGTCTATGCCATTTGACTCTGAGTCACTCAATGGATCGACTCTCTCGCATAATTCTTGCCTCAAATCCAAAGAATAACTGGTCAAAGCTGGAATCTCTATACCATCATTCTCGTAAGCGGGTCCATCAAATCGTGAAGAGGGGAGAGGCCCATTCCAGTCAATTCCATACTCATGCATACTATTCATGTCGCAATTTGTATCTGAAAATGCTGGCTGATACTGTGATTGTCCTTGCAACCAAAGCTGCATGGGAGTCATGTTACCAGATGTACGAATAGGATGGTTATGGTAGCCTTCAAGGAACACGGAAAGGTGCCAATTGATCCTCGGAAGGTATACAAACTCAAGGCAAAACAGATCAATCTCATCACTGATATCGAGACATCCCTGTTCTTCCATGAAAAAGAATAGATAATAGTAAAGGAAAAGACAGCCACTAAAAAGATCACGCCAGAAGCGCTCGATCCTCTGGTTGTGACAACTTTTCCCTGCTATAAAACTACCCCTTGATGGTCCTCGCAAAGGATGAGAAAACATATACCTGGCAACATCAACATTTTCGATGCCCTGATCGCCGCGTACTCTCGATGGTAGGCCGTATTGATTCACTGCTGTTACAAATAAATCTAAGACTGTCTCTGCTTTGTTGTTGGACGAACACTGAAGAAAAACAACTCGCCGAGAATATCCGTCTATACAACCGTGGATCACAAAACGCCATCTTATCAACTTGTGATTACCATCAAGATGCCACAAAGCTAAAGTACCAGGCACAGAATATTTTCTTCGTTTGATTGTATTTAATTGGGTTGTTCTTAAAAGTATACCGGCGGGGTCAACACGAAACATTGATTCTCGGATTCTCGCCCATTGAATTTTAAAGCCTTTTGACTGGAGGCACCCTTTCATCCTTCGAATTCCACAGTTGGGAAATTGGGAGAAAATATCAAAAACTAAGTTATCCAGGTCGGAATCTGATATTTCTGAATGTTTAAGAACACTTTCATGCAAGCAAAAAGATTCGATTCGACGAGAAATTGTTTTGGTGCTAACAGCGAATGCCTTTGCTATCTTTGTCTTAGTAAATCCATATTTCAGATACAACTCTAAAGTCTCTTTTGGAATATCAATAGCTGTTCTGCCTCTTTTTCCTTGCGAATCTTCAAATCTAATGTTAATAGCAGAGTTATCATTTTTGACAGCAGCATCGATTTGCCAGTAAGCTCTTAGAATCAAATCTAGTGTTGAATCATCGATCACAGAAGGGAATGTACTTTGGCAAGCAGTGGACACGAACACTATTTGCTCCAGCTTATAGAGAGCGAAATCTATCACTGAAGCCTCGATGAACGGAAAATTCTCGATTTCTCTTTGTACTTCCTTGAGATTCGTTATAAGAAAATCCCTTATATTATTTTCCGGTTGTCGAGATGGTAACGACATTAGAAATGCAGACACTTTATTCCGACTGTTCAAGGCTCAAACATAAGGATAATGATGCATTCAGAAAGCAAAAACACTTTGAAATGCTCCAGAGAAACCACAGGCTCGACATAGCTATCAATCAATAATGCAACACGCCCCCTATGCCTTCCCTACATGAAACATTGTCAATCAAACTGCCTCGTCGAAGAGTACGCTCCTTCCCAGCTACCTCTACAACGCAACATTCAGACTTCCTCGTCGACAAGATGTCCACGGATGACTTCCTCTCCAAAGACTAATTCAACTCAACAAAGAGGTTAGTTCCTCAACGAAGACAAGATTTCCCCTCGTCTAATCGGCAATCTCCTCAACCAATCGTCTTCAACATATTTGTCCAGCACCTAGCTCCATAGAATGTTAGTGATGAGCTATTAGGGGAGGCTGCTGATTACAGTAAGTGGTGGGGTGAAAACTAAAAATATCAAGGAGAACTAGGAGATTTTGAGGCATGCCCCCAAAAATAGAGCCGTTACATCCCCTGAGTTGCTGGTTACATGGCCCTAAAGGGGAGTGGAGGGGGTGTTGCCTCCTTTTACAAAAGCTTCCATTGGGATATTTTCTAGGCCTTTCTGGAGCCAGGGATGGCTCCAGTTATGCTAATTTTAAGGTTTTTTTGATGTTATTGTTGCCATTAACTTTGCTGCATTACCTTGCCCCCTCTTTTCTTGCAGACTTTGAGGGCTTTGTTATGTTTAGTTAGGTTTGTATGTGGCTCCTGGTACTCTTTAAACCCTTGTGTTTTCTTTCTGCTTTGTTTTCCTCTTGCTTGACGTTGAGTAATGTAATGGGCATTATATCGAGATCAATTGTAAGTTATTGACATGTCATCGTTAGTAAATTCAGCCTCGTAAATCCTTTAGGCACATCCTTATGCTTAATCTTTGACTTTTTGATTGACAGTTTATTGCCCCTAGAGAATAAGTTATATTTCCTCTTTCCATAGAGAACAAGTTCTGCTGTTCATTTTGCAATCGCCTGTTCAGCACCCAAGAATTTTTTACAAGACATGAAAAACACTGCAAACATAGACTGGCATATCGATGGCAGTGCTCAGTATGCAACAAGCCTTTTGCAAGTAAAAGATACCTTATTGGGCATCAGAGAATGCATAATGGCGAGTCAAAGCATCAATGCCAAGAATGCGATAAGGTGTTTGCAAGTGCATCAAATTTGAGCAAGCATCTCAAAACTCATTCAACCGAACGACCATTTCAATGTGAAGTCTGCCAAAGTCAGTTCTCGCGAAAATCGCATTTGGAGCGGCACATGCGAATCCATAACGAGGAAAAGCCTTATGCATGTCATATATGCGGGGAAAGTTTTCGCGTGTTGTATAGTTTGACGTATCATATAAGTAAACATACTGGCGTGAAGAGACATTACTGTGAGATATGCGGTAAAGGTTTCATGCAACGGAGTGATCTCAGAAGACATTACCTAATGCATTCGGGTCAAAAGCCGTATAAATGTGAAACGTGTGACAAGTTCTTCGCAAGTCCATCGAATTTGAAGCGACATCGACAAACACACGAAGATCAGAAACCGTTTTGTTGTGATCTATGCGATAAATCGTTTCTAAGATCGCGAGATCTGGAAGGACACCGACGAACTCACACGGACGAGCGCCCATTCGTGTGCGAGGTTTGCGGTAAAGCGTTCATGAGAGAACAACATCTTAAAAAACACACGCAAACGCACGCAGACCAGAAGCCGTTCCTCTGTGATATATGCGGCAAGCGTGTTACGACATCGTGGTCCCTGCGAAGCCATATGAAAACGCATACCGGACTGAAGCAATTCTCGTGTGACAAATGCGGAAAGGAATTCTCGGAGATTCGTTATTTGAAATATCACATCCGAGTACACGAAAATGAACGACCGTTTAAATGCGATGTCTGCCCGAAAGCATTTACTCGTTCGTCGCATCTCAAGTCGCATATTTTATCGCACTCGAACGTTAAAAACTATCAGTGCGAGATCTGCCAAAAACGCTTTACGCTGCCGTCGAATTTGAGAACGCACCTCAGAATACACGCCGGTATCAAGCCATATTCGTGCGAAGTGTGCGGGAAAACATTCTCAAGTTCGAGTAACCGATACACGCATCAAAAAATCCACGAACAACACGCAACTGGAGTGAAAGAATTCGTGTGCAAAGACTGCGACAAACAATTCAGCAGTGCAAGCAATCTCGGAACGCATCGGAAATCGCATTGCGCAGTCTTAAAAGCACAAGTTAAAAGCGAAGCTCAAATTGATGGTCTCTAGTTAAAATCCTCAAAGATGACAATTTTATATTATTTGAAACAACACTTTTGAAGTCTTAAGTTTTATAAACGATGTTTGTTTTAGTCTGTTTGTTTGTTTGTTTGTTTTTTGTTTTGCAAAAAGGATAGTGAACATTTTACTCGTCAACATTTCCAAAAAGTAATTTTCGAGTCCCTTGGCTGATTTTATTAGTTAGTTCTTTAAGGAAATTTTGTAAGATTTTGTACGTATCTTAGCAATGACTGACTCATTGCCGGAAAGTAGACGAAATATTGAATGTTGGTGACAAATTTTTGTTGGCAAGCGAGCAGGCATATTTGTTTGATAGCGAATGTTTGGGTTACTCGCAGCGGTAGTCCTGATGCTGACCTGCGGTTTGTGTCTCCAGAATGCCCTGGATACTCGGTATAGACTTCAGAAGGATGGACAGCTGAGTTTTCTGTTGGCTTGTGAAGAGTGACCCACGCCATTCTAACGCACGGATGTTTTTCTGCTGTAAAAAAAGACGCACAGATTGGTTACACGTTTTTTTACCTGATGGAAAGAGGAATCTTTTTCTAATTTGCACCGGGGAGTGGTGCAGAAGTGTGACAAGGGGTTATTGTCTTGACAGGCTGCATTCCATATACTATATGCTTAAGTCAAGATTGTTTGTGTGGAACAGTGATCTTGTATTGTTCTTTTTATTGTTCGTTTGTTTTATCCTTAATTCCTTTCCGCGGGATATGCATGGAATAGAATGTGAACCAGGGATGTGTGCTGACAAAAAGCTACAAGACCTGGATTTTGCAACAAATTTCAGGAGGACAGTGATTGATGATTTGTTAAACTTTGGTTCTTTAATTTATAGTATTCAAGAATTTTCAAAGATAAGATATATGAATGCCAAGATTTTCGAGCCAATATGTGAGGAGATTCTCTGCAGAAATGGGTCCATTTGGACAAAGTTATCTTTTCTTTAAAACTTTCAAGGACAAAATAATTGTTATGGAGGTGTTCAGGAATACTATGGACCTATGGTTCGAAAATGTGCTGGTTCTCACAGCAAAACGGGTGCAATAACCTCTTTCCAATTGACATCCACAAATCTTGGATCTTCTTTTTCAGCATCATCATCATCGTCTGAGGGAAGCTCAAACTTCCTGAAAACTCCTTCTTCTGGTCTCTCTTTTATAGAATCCCCAGCTAGACAAAGCTTTGCAATGTTAGTACTATTATCAAAAGACAAAACTTCAGCTTCTTTGTAATCTGAAACCTCAGGTGTGTAGGAAAATGACAGTTCAAGGATTTTAAAAGCAATTTTGTCACCGATTCTTGGGGTACTTTGAAGTGGCTGACAAGAAGAGTAGTTTTTCTTTGCTTTTTCATGGTTGTTTGCATTCTCATTTTCAGTAATTTTCTTTCCACCTACACATGTCTTGCTCTCCTTTGGTGTCATATTTACAGTACTTTGTGTCTTTATGTTTGTTTTCTCTGGTGAAAGAGAATTGTTAACAATGGGGGGATCTCTTTTGCTGACTTCCAAAAGCATAAAAAGATGAAAAATTTGTCTGTTTATCATTCTGAGCCATCTCTTTTAAAGCTTTTGATGAACTCCCTTGAAAATCACAGACCATGTTGGCAGCTTCTTGGCTTAAATCCTCCAGAGAACTTTCATCCCCAGAACCAAAGTATATATGACTACCATTAGGGTTACGTCTAACTTTTGGAGTTGCTTTCAAATTTGTGGTAACACTTGACAAAATTTGAAATGACCTTTGATTAGATTTATCCGCATTGTCAAACTTAGACTTATCAGTTTTCATATTTTTTACTCCATTCTCTAAGTTTCTTTTCACATTTTCAGTTTCTTTTTTTCTTTTCAAATTAACATGTGGAGTCTTTGGAAGTTGGGCTTTAGGAAGCTCGTTAACGGTTGACTCATTTTCAAAATTAACTTTTCTCATTTCTTTTTTTCCTTATTCTTCTTTTTAATTTTTTTCTCCACCTTATTTTTATCGGAATAATTATCATTTTTCTCAGTATCCAGACATTTTAAATCTTGTTCCCATTCTTTTTTGGCATTTTTATTTCTTTTAGACATACTCTTTGATACAACTTTTTCCCCTTTGACCCTTCTATCAGATATCACTACATCCAAACGTTGTTTAAACTTGCTTTGAACCTCATCAAGCTCTTTTAAATCCCATTTACTCTTACTCTTCTTCTTCTTCTTCTTTTCTTTCGTCTTAACAATATCATTTCTATCAGTTTCCAGTTCTTCATCTATCAAAACATCAGAGACTTTTGCCTTTTTTGATGGCTTTGAAATTTCTTCTGCACTTGATTCATGTTTTCTCTTATTCTTTATTGTCTTCTTTGTATTCTCTTCAGAGTAAAACAGGACTGAATTATTCTTCTGGGCCTCATCATTACCTTTCTTTTTCTTCTTCTTCTTCTTTTTAGAACCACAATGATCAGGCTCCTCCTCAATAGATTTATCTCCTATACCGTTAGCTATTACTTCAGAAGAAGTGATATGATCGAAAATCCCTTCAATACTTATTTCATCTTCATCTCGAATCAGTTCTATACTTTCTTTCTCTGGTACCACAGTCTTCTTTAAAAAACACCTCAACCCATGACTTAGGCCTAATTTTTCTTTGATCAAAACTTGGAGATCTGAGATGCGTCTGCACTCTTTTTTGTCGAGCAAGAACCAGCAACTCTTGCCCAGATCAAGCTCGAAGTTTTTAAAAGTCAAACGAAGTCTAAGAAACGAAGACATCGAGCAAAATTTGCAAAAGCTAGTTTACCGCCCTGACATGCCTCCAGAGATATCGGTAGATCTCGGAAGTGCTCATCCCGTAATATACAGTATAGCAGGGATATTGAAGCGGAGGAGGAATATAATGAAGCGCCGAAGGCGCTTCACACACGCATACCCCCGTCTTCTTTGTTCCCAACCAGGGTTTAGGGCCCGGCCAACATAGGGTTCAGGGTGGAAATAGGGTTCTCTGTTTGGCAACAGCTATATGCAATATCAATATCTATATATTCCGTTCGTCACATCAATAAAATCACGGTGTTTCGGCAGCGCTTCGGTAGCTCAGTGGATTAGTACCTGTCATGTGAATCATGAGGTCGTGGGATCGATCCACGGGTGCTCATCCCGTAATATACAGTATAGCAGGGATATTGAAGCGGAGGAGGAATATAATGAAGCGCCGAAGGCGCTTCACACACGCATACCCCCGTCTTCTTTGTTCCCAACCAGGGTTTAGGGCCCGGCCAACATAGGGTTCAGGGTGGAAATAGGGTTCTCTGTTTGGCAACAGCTATATGCAATATCAATATCTATATATTCCGTTCGTCACATCAATAAAATCACGGTGTTTCGGCAGCGCTTCGGTAGCTCAGTGGATTAGTACCTGTCATGTGAATCATGAGGTCGTGGGATCGATCCACGGCACCACCTTATGTTTTAGATTTCGTTTCCGAGAAATTTTCTAAGTCTCATGAGCACTTCCGAGATCTACCGGTACGTGCCTCCAGCTCTGTCCTCCATGTGCAAATGAAAAAGATCAAATTTTGTATGTAGCCTCGTTTTGATATTTCAATTCTGGCGGCAAATCTTGATTTGATGAAGAAGAAGATGGCCGCCACAGCTTGGCAAGCTCAGCTTCGTGCTTCTTCTAACAGGCCAAGAAGATTACGAAAAGAAGACAGAAAGAGACCAAGAAAGCAAAAGACAAAACCACCATGGGATGTAAGTTGACTGGTTTGAATTTCACTGAAAAGAACCCAAGAACAAGGGGGGGGGGTAGTGAAAAAGAAGGAGGAGGCCTAAATGAAAATTCTTCGGTCTGATTTCGAAAATGATAATCAACAAATATCTTTTTTCAGGATACAAGCTCTGATCTGACTACCTACAAACCTTCTGCAGAAGAATTGGTAAGTTATCCCTATACAATACCTACTGTATAATATTGCCTCACCAAGGTTTTACCTGTGTACCTACCTTTACTTACAAAGTTAACCCCAGTAATCAGTCTAACTCACAGTAGAGTCATGTTGCAATTTGAACGTTGTGTTCATGAGATGACATGTTGTTCAATATCAAGGCGCCAAAATTTTGATCAGTTTGCCACCATGTCATATTTTCTATTTTAAAGGCAAGAAGACATGACATCCATAAACCAAAGCCGTTATCAGAAAGAACTTATTTGCAGAAGTATCAACAAAAGGTATTCCAAGAGGAAAAAGGTAAAGTTTAAGCTCATTTATAGAACAAGAATACAACTGGCACATTTGACAAAGGATTCAAATTCACATTGTCATTTTGATTTCTAGAGAACATTTTCATACGAAAGACAGCTTTTCAGGAAAACGTTGAGAGGAAAAAAGCACTCATAAAAGAAATATTTCACAACCAAGAAAAGGTAAGCATGTGCATCAAACAAGACTATCGAAGAGAAGACTGGACCAGCCCTTACAAAATCGTTTGATAATGGTATATCGTACGGTAACAAAGAAGTTATGTAAAAAGGATCAAGTTCACCATCATGAGGTACCTAAAGAGTATTACTCTATGTTACAATTTACATATTTTTCAGGAGCTACGAAGCGTATTGGTTGAGACAGACAGGACAATGGCTGAAGTTAAAGATATATTTGGAGATGACCCTTTGGTGAATTTTTATACTTAACTAAACTATGGATTCGTGGCTAAAATTATAATGATGTTTAAGCTTAATGCCATGTTTACTGAATATGAAATAGATGGTTTTTCTTTGCAGAAATTTAGAAGTATTCCACACGTTACGACTGCTCCAAATTTATCTGCGGATGAGAATGGGTACATTACTACGTTACCTGCATTATCTTATCGCCTTTCAATCTTTTAGACTTTACCTTCCGCATTGCAAACTTGAAGTATTACTCAAGCCGTGGTTGTCGCTATTGAGTTAAGTTGCTAAACGCTCAAACCACAACTGACTTAGACTTTTTACTCGCGTCGTAATTTTCGCTGCCTTCGCCAAACCATTTGAGCGATATCGGTACGGTGTTGGCGTCAGTTCTGTAAGCGATAACTTGGACTCAGGTAAAAGTAAAGTATGAAAGTGCGAATTGCAAGCAAGCGGTCTGCCTGTTCACGACAACAACAACTAATCTAAGATAAAGTAGCGATAATTTGGATGTAACTGTTATTATTATTGTTATACATTAAATCTAGATTCATATATTTCAAAGAAACTCTTCTTTCATTCAAGCAATTGTTCAACGTCAGGTTACTTTTCTAACCAACCAATCACCTTTTTCTAGCTCTATCTTGGGATTGGATCAAAAAGGCCCATCGCGCCTGACTGCTCTGAGCAACTCTGTCATGCGTCATCCAGCGCTGAACGACTTTAGTGATGAATCAGATGAAAATAGCGAAGAAGGTGAGTGATATTGTTATCACTTGAAGCATTTAAATATATCGCAGTAGAAAATTACGGAAGAGATGATGTCGATGGGATTTGACCATGATGCATTGGGTTTCGTTGAATTTCCATAGATCACTGCAAATCCCTTTGTAGCAGGGACCCGGGGGGTACTTCCATTGTTCGTTATACTAGACGTGCCGCCCAAATGGGCAACTTTTTCAGCGCAAATTTCCCTACATATGGGTTGAATCATAGTCAATAGAATAAACATTTATTCTATTGACTATGGTTGAATTTTCGTAAAGAATCTCTACACATGGGTAGTAAAATACATATAACATTTTAGACATTCATTGCTTTGAAAAGCCTGATAAATAGTGCGATTTACTTTTCAGCGCAAATGACTTTTCGACTCATTTAGAGTTGCCTCAGGCGTTTAATTGGGTTCAAACATGTGAGATATTGGTACAAATGGGTAAAAAATTTCGTTGTTTTTTCTATACATGGGTAGCGCGTGAACAGAATTTATCGGTACACATGGGTGGGTTTGGAAAAACTGGGCGGCATGTCTAGTCATTTGAACAATGAAGTACCCCCCCGGGATATTAAAGGGTCGCAAGGTGTGACTTGGGTATTTGTTCTTTAAACCACGCCTTAGTTTTCATTGACCGCCCCTTTTTGCCCCTTCAATGTTTGATGTCTGGCTAAGCCATTGAGACAACCCCAACTCATTAACTTTCAAACCTTTCCTAGTACGTAAATCTCAAATGTTTAACAAACAATGTTTCATTGTTTGATCAGACCATATCAGTCGGACAGAATGCTCTTTAAGCGCGTGCAAACTTGAATATTTTGTCTTTTTTTACAGATCCTGCACAGGATTCGTTTGAGTCGAAGCTGGATCTCGATTACTACAAGAATCTACTCCACAGAGAACAGAACCGAGAATACGATTACGACAAACCTTCGCGATCCGATGTAATCCAGATTCCGATCAATGACGATCCAGGTCATGCGCTAGCACATCGCACTGTTGATCGCCAATCTGTACAAGAATTAGAAAGTAGTTCAGTCATCGTTAAACCTTCAGTTATCGTGAGCTATCCGGATTCGCAACCCGAGAAGCACCAGTACAGTTACTCAACTGATGTCGTTGGTGGAGCACCAGGAACAAGTCAATTACAAGGTAAGCTTTTCCTGAAGATTTTCGTTTTCGTTTTGCTAAAGTATTTCGTTTTCGTTTTCGTTTCAAGCTTAACGATTGCCAAAAAGTTTGACCTCCTCTTTTCTTTGCCCTCCAATTAATAAAAGAAGGGCTTTTATAACGTAATGCTAAAATTTTTGCCTGTTACAATTTGTGCATCATAGTTTTTAAGCCCAAGTTTACAGATATGCGACAATATTATTTTAAATGAAAACCCTTCAGCAAATACAAAAACGTTCACAAGAGAGAAATTTGCATTTTTAAAAATCTGAAATCAACCTAAGCCCTATTATTTCTAAATACCGTGATCTAAAGATAAAGCCATCAACCACTCTCGTAGCCAATGGTCGACTGTCGCCTTTGATGTTGTCAGCCTTTTATTCCATCCGTGAGAGACCTGTATATTTCTGTATATTCTTCTAGGAACCAACAGCGCAATTTCTGACAACTTTTTAGCATCAAAGAATGAATTGAAAGGGAAAGGTATAGAACGGTAAGTTTATAAAGCTACTAATTCGAGTTTCTTTCTGCTCTTCTGTTCTTAATATTCTGTTTGCTTGCCAAAACATAGTCCTACGCTGCCACACACTGTATCATATACAGAAAACTGCTGAAAGACCAGGTTACTGTTCTTTTACACTCTCAGGGGTCAATGATAACCTTAGCTTCTCCCTATATATACCGGAATAGGACATCAAGTATGACACGAGTGAACTCTAATTTGCCTCCGTGTCCGCTCTTAAGTTATTCTACCTTTAACTCTGAAAACAGTTGTCGAACGGGGGTTTATAAGGTGTATGGTGTAACATGGGTACTACAAAGTGTACTGCTTATCATATTATAAAGTATCTTTTACCCGTAGAGGAGCTTCAAATATGCAGCCAGATGGTGATTTGCAGCAAGATTCAAGTGAAAAATTCGGCAAGTTTCGGCAATTGCAACAGGCGAGAACTTTAGTTCGTTATAACTGATGTTTAAAGGTCTAGCTAATAATTAGTCAAGCAATCGTGCTTGATACGTCACTTACTTTACCAGTTAAACCAGTTTCTAAAGCTATTGCTTTCTGATTGGTCAATCCATCAAATGGAATTGATTTGATTGGTTGAAATTTAACATGGTTAAACTATGGTTGGTTAAATCGTGTCAATGTGAAGCCAGTATTAATATTGGTTTGCTAATGCAAATTTCATATTGATTCTAGGTACTAAACTCACTAGAAGAAGAACTTTCCTCTTACGAAAATAGCTCAGGATCAAAGAAAACTCCTGACAAAACGGTAACAAAGATTTTTCTATTCATTAACTGATCATTCAAACGACAGATTTAAGCAATATTTTTTGTGATTTTGTGCATAGTTGTTTTTAATAGATTTTTTACTTTTTAGGAATCTAAAGCATACCCCGAATCTAATGTTTCAGTTTTGTCGAATGTTATGGTCAAATTGATTCAACATCTGAAACAGGTTTGGGTTAATGTTTTCAAGAAATTGTAAGACAAATTGCAAGATATTTGTAACGAGATGACAAAAAGTTTCATCTCTTGGGATGCATTAACGACTTTTACCGTAACTGCGTGTCTTTTGCCCTGTTCAATGGATCAAACATTGTTTGTCAAACATTTGAAAATTGTTTGTCAAGCAAATATGTGTTTTACTGTTTGGTCACATCACAAAACAATGCTCGTCATACATTAAATTCTTTATACAAGTAGAAAATGTTTTTAAAGTTGTTCAAGAAACATTGCTGTTCGAATTCAGCTTGTCAAGCTTTGTCTGTGACGTTGCTAAACACAAACAGTCAAACATTGCTTGTAAAGCAAATATCCTAATGTTTCATTAACAATGTTTTACCGTTTGGCCAGGGCCTAGAAAAAACTGTGTATATGTATTAACATCACTGTAATGTATATATTGTGTCTGTATGTACATCCATGGCTTCTGAATTCTTCATTATTATCTTCCTTTAGAGTGAAATGCAAGTCCAAATTGAGAGGACCATGTATGAAGATCTACTAGAAGAGTTTGAAGAACAAAGGACTTTAATAGACGCTTTGACAGGGGTAATGATATCATGAGCGTTTTTAATCTATCCGAATTCGTGTATAAAACTTGGTAAAGAAAATGTTTGACTGTTTCGTCATGTCGCAAAACATTGCTCATCAAACATCTTTTACTGGAAATGAGACTCGCTACACAAGTCTCTGTTATGCTCCTTAGAACTGATAGGTCGCTAATAACAGAGCTGAGCTGCCCTGAGCAACAACAACAGCAACTACAGCCGCAGCGCTATCAATTGGGGAGGGACTGGTGTAGCCACATCCATGTCTATCTGGTCTTTTTTCTCTATGTCTCATAATAATAATTACAATAATAATAATATAATTTTTTTTATTTTACAGCAAAAATTCAAGAGCCTGTAGCGCCATAGACACGAGTTACCTGCATGGACTAGTCATTGCAATAATAATGCAGATGTAGATGCCAACTGATGCCAACGTCGCATTATTAGCATCCCGCCTATTGCCTGCATGCATCGATTTTGACAGGTATACATTTGCTACTGAAAATAACTCTTAGAAACGATTTCAGTGCCTTAGAAATCGAATTACGACTCTGTAAATACATAAATTTCTGAACTGCCTGTTGGAGTAGAAGCCGCTTGGAAAAATCCTATTGTTATGATAATACCTGCAGAAGAATTGTTTATTCTGGGGTTATAAATATACATCGGCGCTTGTATTTTCAACAAATCAGAGCGATATTATCTTCAAAAATTGTCAGCCTATGTAATAGTCTACCTATGTAATAGTCTTCGATCAGGAAGGCTTCTTTTCTCTACATACACTTTTTTTAATAAGCAACCGCTCAATAAGCAACTAGGGCTGAACTGACCTTAACATTAAGCAACTTGAGGGCTCAATTGAATTCTGTAAGCAACTAAGAAGTCAAACAACCAAGCTTATTCTCTTTCTTGTGTTAGGAAATTGTTCTTCGTTCTTATGTTTTGCATGTTGAAGTTCGTTAGCTAACGTTTTTCCACTTACTGTCTCCCAAAAGTCATGTTGTAGGCGTAACAGATGACTATTTTGACCCCCCGAAGTCAGGGATGGTTATTAGGTAGGCAAAAATGTTAAGCAGCGTTTAAGAAACTTTGAGGGCTGAAATGTCTAAAATTTTAAGCAACTTTGAGGGCTGGACGAAAGTCAAGTTGCTTATTTAAGAAAAAGTGTATGTAGACGTATATTCCCTTGACCTTGTTCCAAATTTGCCGTTGAAGGTGCTGTGGCGTCGTGGTTCAATCTAGCTGGCTAATGGTGTCAGTAGCTCAGCGAGGACGGGGTTCAGGCCCCAGCTGCGGTAGCGCCACAGCCAGGCTCGATGTCTCGATTAGCTAAACTGCTACTGAGTTCCTAGGTGCTGGCGCTAAATACGCCAATTCACCTTCACCTTCAGTGTTGTACTTAAAAGAAAGATTTCCGATCCAAGCTGTGTTTAGAATAAAGTGCAACAATGACAGTCGAAAGCGAAGCCGGGCTTCTAATAATACGTGGTGGTACTTCTGTGAAGACCCTTAGAATTCGACCGATATATCTGATCCATCTTCAAGATCTTTTATAAAGAGTCTTTCATATATATCTCATCTTCTTTTCAATCTACTGAAGATCTGACTAGAGGTTAGAATACACGACCATGTGTCTCTGTGCCTCCGTTTGAAATTGAAGAATATACGCTCAGACTTTTTGGAATTTGCAGTTTATAAATATCCAACAGACAATTTTTGATACTATCCAAAAACTTTTAAAATTCTCATAATAGCTATCTATTATTTTCATGACTTTACAGGGCTTTCATTAGCAAACGATCAAAATTTCCCAAAATGTCCCAAGTGTTCAACACTAGAGGTAATCCTAGGATTGCAGAAGGAACGGCTCAGGGTGTAACTCTATTTGTCGATCTTGCAGTTTGTAGCCAACTAGGAATAACAGCACAGTTATATATCAATAAAAGTAAAATAATATCTTAAAAGAAATTCTCTACTCAAAAATTCAGATAAAAACTTCTAAGGATTTTCAGGGTGGTGGCCCTTTGATCCCAAATAACTAAATAAAGTCAAGGCTGATATAGAAGAAGGTAATAATCGGAAATATTATGTTAAATACGATAAGACTTAAACTAATTCTACATTTATTGTTACTTTTTATTAGAAACTTCTTGAACAACATCGAAAATTATATGCTAATCCTCCTGTCACCAAATTCTTTTTTCAGATTAATCTATTTTTAATTTAGAGATTTAAAAGATTGTTAATCTTCTGGTCTCCCATCCTGACAGTGAGATATTTTCGGATGTGTAATTAAGTATGATTTGCGCGAGCGTCAATGTGACAACCGCGCGACTCGGCTGCGCGACACCGTTTAAGGTAGACGAGACGCAGAGAGCCTCAAAAATCACAGTAACGCTTTGAAAGCCGTAGCGTTTTTGTGCCAGCGCTGAAAGAAGTTGCCTTATATAGCTACTGTAGGTGTGGCGCTGAAAGAAGTTGCGTTATATACTGTAGGTGATGTGGCTGAGTGTTCAAGGCTTTCTGCTCACGAACACGATTTGTAGCTAGATCATAGGTTCGCTTCTCGTCAGTACCACTTTCAACAAGCCTTCAATCAACTCTGATGTGCTTGCTTGCTTCCTTCGCTATAATTAATGAGTAGCCTCAACAGTATTCGTTTTAGAATATCAGTCTGGTGCACAAGCTGTAGCATCAGCTATGCTGCTGCTGCCAGAATCCTCCACACCCGTTCACAGACAAAGATTTCCTTCTTGCTTGTTCGCAGTCTTTACTGCAACGAGGAGAAATCGATCATGTACCGCTCTTGTTGCATAGGAGATGTGACAGTCGGCAGAGACGCTTAGCTCTCTAATATCTAATTTGTGTCCGAGCGCATCAAGTCGAGTGATTGTCAGAGTTGTGTGGAAGCTGCGAAGGAACATGGATGGCTATTGTGGATCAATGTTATCGATAGCCTGATAGCCCTCCATGCTGTGGAGGGCATCCTGGGGCATTTGTGAGGTGACTCTCGGAGTCTCTTTTTGAGGTGACTCTCGTAGTAATTTTGAAGGTTTTTCTTGAGTAACTCTGACGATGTCTATCTGAGTAGCAACTATATTACCATAACAAATTTGATATACAGTACTGTGTACTGGAACGTCTGGGCGCAGCTCTTTGGTTAGATAGTGAAGCCCCGTTAACGGAACCATCCGAAAAGTGGACACACATTTTCGCCCCAAATAATTTCTTCGACAATTAAAATACACCTCCAAACAGCGGACAGCTCTGTACAGCGGACACCTCTGGCTCTCTACAGCGGACACCTCTACAATGGGCAGTAGCATTGTCCTAATAGGTGTCCGTTAAACAGAAGTTCCACGTGTTTTCATTGTCCATTGAGTTAACATTGAGATGCCACTAATTTATTGTTACTTCTATGAAATAGATGATACAGAACCTGTGCTTTCTGGGTAAGCTGAAAGATGCAAAAGTATAAACGAAAAAGAAGATGACCCAATCAAGCATGTTATGCGAACATTCAGCGAAGCGTGTTCGCTGGTCATCGAGCTATGGTTGTGGTTATACGGAGACAAAATAGCGATTATTTATGAAACAAACGCACCATTGCTTTTGATTGGTTTATTTGTTATACACTAACTCAGTTGATGTATTGTTCTTTTCATTTCAGTTGCAATGCTCAAAGCTTCTAGCCGTTGTCCATGGCCGCTGATAAATAGGATTGATGGAATTTTGTTCAGCGATCACCATCATCGTCATTGTCGTCATAAACGCCATAGTGAATCATCAGAATCGTCGTTGTAGTCGTCGTCATCATCATCGTCTCAATCGTAATCATCACCATCAACCTCGCACTATCACAATAACAACCTTGTTAGTCATCGTAACCCATAATCATCATCATCATCATCATCAACATTCGACAAAAAAAATGACAGTGTAAGCATTTTGTAACAATGCTTATGCTCATAAAATCGAGCTGAATGCCACGATTTCTTTTTGTGATGCTTGCCATGACACTGTGTACACGACATATGAACATAAATTCCACTGATATAGTAGATTAAGTAAATGATGTGATTGATGCTTTACTATGACGGCAACAGCTATTGTTACATAACTTCCCTGACATCAACAGTATTTTTTTTAATAAAAAGATAACAATGTAGATAATAGAGATAACAATAGCAGCTATTGTTACATCATTGCCTTTACATCAACAGTATTTTTTTAAATAAAAAGATAACAATGTAGATAATAGAGATAACAATAGCAGCTATTGTTACATCATTGCCTTAGCATCAACAGTATTTTTTTTAATAAAACGATAACAATGTAGATAATAGACATAACAATAGCAGCTATTGTTACATCATTGCCTTTACATCAACAGTATTTTTTTTTAATAAAACGATAACAATGTAGATAATAGACATAACAATAGCAGCTATTGTTACATCATTGCCTGTACATCAACAGTATTTTTTTTAATAAAAAGATAACAATGTAGATAATAGAGATAACAATAGCAGCTATTGTTACATCATTGCCTTAGCATCAACAGTATTTTTTTTAATAAAACGATAACAATATGGATAATAGAGATAACAATAGCAGCTATTGTTACATCATTGCCTGTACATCAACAGTATTTTTTAAATAAAAAGATAACAATGTGCATAATAGAGATAACAATAGCAGCTATTGTTACATCATTGCCTTTACATCAACAGTATTTTTTTTAAATATAAAGATAACAATGTAGATAATAGATGTAACTACAACAGCTATTGTTACATCATATCCTTTCAATCATCAGTATTTTAATTATTCTAGTCCTTGTTGATGTTGTTGTTGATTTTACATACATGTTGTAAAAAGGTTTTATTTGAGCGCCGAGCGGTCCGTCGAATGCATTCATGTCCACATCACATAGACGAGCACAGAGAGAGGATCACCAGACAAAGATGACAACTCGAATACATTCACGTACATATCGATATAGTACATGTGGTTCGGCGAGGTGACTTAACCAGTCCCTGCCATTGAACCGTAACTCTCCTCTCTAATCTAAAGCATCATGCTTATAAATACAATAAACAATAGGGTCTTAATCATACTTTAAATCTGAACATGATTGGTCAGATTACAATAATTATAATCCGACACAAAGATTCTTCCCCTCTAATTACTCCTGGTAACATTTTGGTCTTAATCCAAAAGCTAATGGACATGAATATAATCAACGTCCTAATCACCATGGCTTAATTAAACTTGGCAACCTTAACTCGAAACAACGTGTTTATTCCAAAACTTGATAAGTTAATGAGCATCGCTTCATCTAATGCACAATAATGATTTCTAAGGCTAAATTGATACTGTCGGCTCAACTATAACAAACAACAAACAAACAGGCACTACTCAGCCTTTCACAAGCACTGATAGTCCTTATTACCGCAGACACTACTGCCGTTCAATACTCAAAATACAACTAGGATACAAATGCTTTCACAAGACACTTGCTCCAAATAGCAATTAAACCAAACAATAACCCAACTTGCCTAATTCTAGTTAGAATTGCGAACGAAATCTTGTGCATTTAATTTACCAGTATTACATACCTCCCATTCCTAACAAAAGGAATCGTCCTCGATTCTTAGTTAATCTACATACAATTACGTAGCTGATTAACAATGATCTAATCACGGTACTGGATAAGTTACCTTTCTTAACGATGCGGCAAAGGTGCGTATTAAAACAACTGCAATGTTCTCTGTTCAACACAGTTCGAAGACACATAGTTCAAAGAGTTCCCTTGGCTTGATAACATTGTCTCACGAATGCATTTAGGTTGATTTTTCAGGGTGTTCGAACTGTTAATCTCATAGATAAGGTGTTCGTCGCCTTCATCGGTCAAAATGCATGCTCTCTGCAGCATCAACAAAATATATGCTTGTTTAGGGTGTGCGTTACTCCTTTGTTGTAGAAAAGACATACGTCGCCTATCAAATCGCAAAATACCATGTTAATAGAAATGTCAGAGCTTAATCATGTGTTCGAACGTGTCCATTTACTTCATCATTTTTACCAAGTTCTACAATGTCTTTCAGTCACGTCTTTGCATTATTTTCTCGTCACCTCGGCTCTGCTCCATTTTATGCTCTGAAATTGGGTTCGAGATCTGTTTCCAGCATCTTTAAAATAATCCCACACCTGACACCAATGTAAAAAGGTTTTGTTTTGCAGCGCCGAGCGGTCCGTCGAAAGCCATTCATGTCCACATCACATAGACGAGCACAGAGAGAGGATCACCAGACAAAGATGACAACTCGAATACATTCACGTACATATCGATATAGTACATGTGGTTCGGCGAGGTGACTTAACCAGTCCCTGCCATTGAACCGTAACTCTCCTCTCTAATCTAAAGCATCATGCTTATAAATACAATAAACAATAGGGTCTTAATCATACTTTAAATCTGAACATGATTGGTCAGATTACAATAATTATAATCCGACACAAAGATTCTTCCCCTCTAATTACTCCTGGTAACATTTTGGTCTTAATCCAAAAGCTAATGGACATGAATATAATCAACGTCCTAATCACCATGGCTTAATTAAACTTGGCAACCTTAACTCGAAACAACGTGTTTATTCCAAAACTTGATAAGTTAATGAGCATCGCTTCATCTAATGCACAATAATGATTTCTAAGGCTAAATTGATACTGTCGGCTCAACTATAACAAACAACAAACAAACAGGCACTACTCAGCCTTTCACAAGCACTGATAGTCCTTATTACCGCAGACACTACTGCCGTTCAATACTCAAAATACAACTAGGATACAAATGCTTTCACAAGACACTTGCTCCAAATAGCAATTAAACCAAACAATAACCCAACTTGCCTAATTCTAGTTAGAATTGCGAACGAAATCTTGTGCATTTAATTTACCAGTATTACAATGTGATCAAAGATGACCTTATATGGCACACTATGGAACATGAACGACGAAACGAACGGATATGAAATTCATTAACCATATTTGGGTAAAATCACTTTTTCACAGCTTTTTCAATAGAATATTTGCATGAAGCAAGACCTGCACGAATTCACCTTAGGTTTCCCATGAGAATTTTTGAGATGTATATATTCTGGCTTTTTGAGAGTATCAATCAGTTGGGACTTTATGTCCAAATGGAGCAGTGGAAGAACTTTCCTGGAGCTGCTAGCATACGGAGAAGGCTACATCTGACACCAAACCACGATGGCATATACAAATGTCCTGTTGCAGAATGCAGACACGAAGGATTTCGAAGTCAAAGAGGATGCAGAAAACACATCACTAATTCGCATACTTGGTACTACTACTTTGACAACTATCCTGAAGATATATTGGATGGCAAAGAAAATCCGTGCAAGAAGACCCAGAAAAGACAATGAAAGGTAACGACTTATCTTGTAATACGCGGGAAGTTATATTTGCAGAGAAGTTCAAAGAATGGATGTGTAGTGCAACTGGTGGTGGACGCACGATATCACACGCAAATCAGATCTGTTCAAGGGCAATAAAATTCGTATACTTTTCAAGTGAAGACACATCAGTCGACATATCAACTGATGATCGTGTTGATTACTACCTTGGATCTATCGAACATATAAGCAACTTTATACAGCACTTAGACCAAGAGAAGTCCATTGGATATGCTGGTAACGTAAGCTACATCAGTGCGATGATGGAGTTAATCGAGTACAGAAAGTTCAAAGGAGTGTCTATTGGTGTTTTGAACAACTTCAGCGTGGCCGAGATATTTCTGAAAAGAGCGAAGAAATTCATAGCACGTAAAATGCGTGTACAGTGGAGTGAACAATTAGACGTGGACACGTTAGAACGTAAAGGACATTGGGCATCTATGCAGGATTTGCAGAAAGTCATACCATTTCACATGGAACGTTACAAGAAGATTCTGGATTTATGCAAGAGTGACAATGGCTCAACTGTTACAGCAGCAGATTTAACGTTTGCAACACGATTCATTACAACCTTTCTTTTCCTTCGTGTTAAAGGTACACGACCAATGACGTATCAATTTTAACAATGGAGATGCTGCAGCACGCTAAAAAGAACGGTGGATTCATAGATCAAAGAAAATTCAAAACTGCTGAAAAGTACGGATTTGATTCCCTGATTATAGACGATGCATGCATGCAGTTCATTGATGCATATTCAAAACACGTAAGGCCATTGTTGAATCCGAAATGTAATTTTCTGTTGGTTAATCGTAATGGATCACAATGCACAAGAATTCACAACGCAATGGGCATGATGGTTTATGAAGCTATTGGCAAGTACATTCATCCCACGAGATACAGACAAATAATAGAGACAGAAAGTGCAGATAATTTAACAACAGAAGAAAGGGACATGATTTCACAGGATCAGAAGCATACGTCCAATGTTGCAAGAATACATTATCAAAAGAAAAGATCAAGGTCAGTGGCTGAGAAAGGGAACGAATGTATTAAAAAGCTCAGAGGAGATGATGGCATTCAAATGGACAATTCTTTGCACGATTTCATAACAAAGGCAGCACCTGAATCGTCCAATAAAGTTACTTGCAATGAAACAGTAAAGATTCAGCGTATATCTTCTTGTAATACAATAGATAATGATAATGTTGTTAACGACAAGTGTCTCTTGGTATTTAGTGCTTTAGAAGATGCGCAGTTGGTCGAAGGAATAAAGAAACATGGATATTGTAAATGGTCATCAATGGTAAAAGATAAAAATTTGAAATTCGCTTCCGGTAGAACAACAAATGCATTGTTAAGAAGAGCAAGAACAAGCAAGTTCCAACAACTATACAAAAGAACATGTGGACAGACTTTGTTTTAATTCAATAATCTGATAGATTTTATTGTCAATTATCAATTATCTGATCTTGAATTTATATAATCTGAATACTTAGGTTCTTGTCTTTAATTCAACTTGATATACATACTCACTGAAATTTTGGGCTTTTTCTGGGCTTCTGGCCTCATTTTGATACACGTATAAAAAGTATAGGTGGGCTTATTGCCTCGTTATGATATCGTGAGTTTTGTATACAAATGTATAGGAAATTTTGGGCTTGGGCTTATTCTCTAGAAAGTTTTCATGTTTCCAGGTGAAATAAGTCCAAATGTAATATACGAGAACGAGGCCAGAAGCCCAAGCCCATTTGCCAATACTTTGTTAATGGGATATCGACAGACATGAAAACTTTCTAGAGAATAAGCCCAAGCCCAAAATTTCCTATACATTTCTATATGAAATCGATGACATGATAACGAGGCAATAAGCCCACCTATACTTTTTATACGTGTATCAAAATGAGGCCAGAAGCCCAGAATAAGCCCAAATTCTTTCTAAGAATATATACGTACAGTATGAAGAAACATAACATAGATCAATAACAACAATGATAACAACAACAACAACAACTGTGACAGCAACAACAACATAATAAACACAAGTTAAAATCATATTACCTCTTCATGGAAAACTATATTCTAAGCTACTTCATCAAAATCAGCTGACCTCCAGTCTTCAATTGTATATGTAATTTCATTGTCTGTGACGTCTTTGCTGTGATTTAAAACAACCAGCTGGTATCTGTCATTAGAGAATTTCTGTGCCAAAGGTCTTCTATTCATAAAACATACAATTATAGGTATTCCATGCGTTTTGGTCTTGCTTGAGTACTCGTTACTAAAAATGACTCCATTTTTCATAGCCTCGATTGTTGAGTAGTTAATTCGCTCAGCCGATTCCCTGGTGAAGTCAAAACAATATAACGCTCTCCTTTCCACGCGTAGGCGACATCTTTCATGGCTGTTGATGTTAGGTACAAAGCTTGCTTGGTTGCCATGATGTATTTCCCAAGATACGTCTTGCCGGAATTCCCATTCTCATCAACGACAAATGTGATGATTCTTGGACCTTGACCGCGAAGCAAACCCATCACTTTATTTTGCCATGGTCTAAGTTGGAGCTTCTCAAACTTCTCGTGTAATTGGATTTCGGCGAGTTCTTGCCGATCTCGTTTTATGCTGGCGTCGATTCTGTGATGGTTAGCCAGCCATGAATCCCCAAATTCTTCCACCATACATTCCTCTGTCGCACCCTGCTTTCGGCGTTGTAGCATGTCCAAAACGGGCGATGTAGATATGTTCTTGTGGATGGTGTCATTGTTGTCGTCTTTCAATGCGGCCAGTCTGTCATCGTGTCCTATTTCGAAAAAGTTTGAAGTTCGCACGCAATATCGTCGATTTTGATGAAAAGATTTATTCGCCACTGTTATTATCAACCTTTCGTCCCTTTCTCTGTGGTCCACATCGAGTACCTTTAATACCTGATGCTGCCTCTTTTGACATTTGAAAACAACGAAACCATTGAGCCATTTGAAATTCTGCGCTTTATTTTCATCTTTCCCTGCTACGAGATAATTGAAGTCATTCTTCTTCGCCACCAGCAACTCTTCGACATTTTCAGGGTAACACGTGAATTTAAATGTCCAACACTTGGCCTTTGGACCTCTATGGTAACCAGTAGAAATCGGTGGCATCTTTGATCCTGAGCTGGGTCTTTGCTTGCGTTGACTCGTCGACTAATGTTATGTAGCAAGGAGCGCTTATTTATATAGGTCTGTAATTTCATGGGAATGGGAACATAGGAACATACATTCACGCTAATGGTCATCATCATCATCATCATCATCATGATCAGTCACCATCATTATCAACATCATTATCATTATGATCAGCACTTCTACATCATCATCTTCTTCATCATTATCATTATCATAACAATGATCGTCGTCGTCATCATCATCATAATCGTCACCATCATCATCATCACCATAATCGACATCAATCGTAGTCGTAATCATCAAAATCCTTCTATCATCATGATCATCATCTCCATTATAACCAATTTTTTCTCTTTGATCAGTATGGGTCATCGTCCTGTTCTCAAGGAATGCTTCATCATCATCTTGATTATCATCGTCATCATCATCGTAATTAGCGTACATCGCAATTACATTGCGCAGAAAGCAATATAATTACCAGACAATTTCCAACCACACTGTTTGTTCATGTTTACTTTGAGCACATTTGCACTGATTGGGCTGATTGGCATTGGAGTGCGGCCAAATGCATGCATTGTGCGTTTCTTTCAAATGAAATTGATAAGAATCAATGGTCAAACCACGTGACAGGATCAAAAACAAGACCACATGGCTTTGTTTTCTGCATTAAATGTTCTTATGGGGTTTAGGGCTGGGGCTTAGAGCATGCCAAATTCAACTTGTTTTTCATGTAAAAGAATTTCCCAAGCTCGTAGTAAACAGCTTTTGTCTAAGTAGGCTGTTTTGGGAGCAATTTGAATTATTTTTAAAACTTTTATCCTTCAAATCAATAAATCTAGGTTCAGCTCATTAATTTTAAAAAGTTTCAAGCCTTGTCTAGGACTGAAGTTTTCAACTTTGATCTTCCAGCTAATTTGGAGAAGTTTTTCAAAGTGCTGCCTTCATTCATTAACTCTCAATCAATTCGAAACTTGGTAAGTTTTTCTCTATTTACCTCAAAATTTCATTATGATATAACATGTAACTACATAGATAAGTCGTGTTTTTCGAAAGGGGCTTGTTCTGTTTACATAATTGTTAGTAAGTCGAAAACATTGGAAGTTCAGCAAAGCCGAAGTTTTTTAGAATAGCAAGGTCTATTGGAGTGAGCACAAAGTTTGGCTTAGGCCGGTAGAGTTCTCAAAGAGAGTAGAAAGGGGAAAACTTTTTTCATAGGTTCAAACCAAAACTTTCACTTTCCAACAATTTTGTTGATAGACAGAAAAGATTTTTATTTGCTACTTAGAGTGCCTTTAACATGCGCCTAACGTTTGTCTAGCAAATTTACACTCCTACCATGCCGTTTAGAATTTTCCCATATAATTTTAAATATTTTAATGCCAGCGCTTGTACATGCACACTAAGCTGTTTAAAAAACACTAGATAGATTTTTCTAAAGTCGAAAGATTTGGCTTTTGCAAAACTGTAGCCTACAGCTTAGTGATTTGTTGCGGAAATAGCGTTTTTGGCTTTCGCAAGTTTAGCACACTTCAATTTTTACCCCACAAGGGTTTAGACAGAGATATCAACTCCCACCCACCCCCTTCAAGCGAAGTAGTGACTCACAATGCAACAACTTTTCTTTTGTACTCCAGGAGACCTCCTCCCTCAATTTGCAGGACTTTGAATGAAAATGTGCACTTTCGGAATTTCTTTTCAAGTGTCTGCATCATATAGCCATGGCAATAAATGCTAATGCCACTCCTCAATATAAGCTAATCGTTTTGCACGACTGCAATTTTACGATTGGAAGGAATTTTTCTCCCATGTAATAAAAGATTTCCTACTTTTTGATCAGTTATCCAATCAACAGGCAGTTAATAATTGGTTAGTCGTTTGTTTTTATTTGGTTTTTATACGCTTATGTTTAATGACTTAAGTTGTCTGCAGTTGGTGTTTAGCGGCCCTTAGTAACCACTCAAATTGGGAGACAAACACTACAGTTGGCTTTACCAGTGTCTGGGGCAAGTTAGGCTCTGGCCATCTCAATCAAAACGATCAAACATTGTTTGTCAAACGCTTAATCAATCGCATTGTTTGACTGTTTGGCTACATCACAAAACATTGCTTGTCAAACGTAATTTTCTTGACAGAAGCATAAAATGTTATTTGAAGTTTTTCAAAAGCATTCCTGAACGAATTCTGTTTGTCAAACGATGTTTTGTGAGGTGGCCAAACGGTCGTCATTGACATTGTAAAGCAAATCTCAAATGTTTGACCAACAATGTTTGACGCTGGTAGGAACATTTTTAGAAACCTTTCAAGAGATATAAAGTTCCAAATGTTGCTGTTTTCGCTGTTACGACAAGAACATTATACTTTAGGGAGACGTTGAGGATCAGTAAGGGAACGATTGTTTTTTCGACCTGCGAAAAAAGCTGGTACAATAAATCAAACTTAGAACCATTTTTATCGTCGTCAAAATCACGATCACCTTCATCGTCATCGTCACCATCATTATCATTATCAACATAATCCTCATCGTCTTCGTCATTACAATCTCATCATCATCATCGTGGTCGTCATCATCATCGCCGTCTTCGTGGTCATCATCAACAACAACACCATCGTCATGATCGAATCACAGGGAGGTTTGGGGAGCGAATATCGCCTTCTTTAAAAATGGAAAACAAATTCTAATTAAGAAATGCAACAATAATTAGTGTGCCATTTTCCTACTGTGTAATCACAGAATAGGAAGTTCTAACTTCCTATTCTGTGGTGTAATTATCAGAGTTTTTTTGGCATCCTTGCCTTGAATATTCTATAAGAGAAACCGCTTTATTCCTGACGCATACCAAAGGGTATTTCAAATACTACAACTATAAGGCAGCACTAACAGCATTGTCAGGACGTTGTTTTTGTAGAAGTTAAATTCGAAATTTTGTTCGTGGTCAGATCTTTATCCCTTGTTTGTATGAAGTTGCTTACGTTTTCAAATTCTTAAACTTTTAGTCATGGGACTTAACTGAAGGTCATCCTGACATAGGAACAGTTTTTTTCGTGGCAGTACTAGTCATCAAAACAAGTTGAGTCATTCGAATGATGATCAGCCATAAGCTTCAGATTTTGTATTTCAGTCAGTCAGTCCATCAACCAGTCAGTTAGTCAACCAGCCTGTCAGCCAGTCTGTCAGTCAGGTAATCGGACAGTCAGTCAGTCCATCAACCAGTCAGTTAGTCGGCCAGCCTGTCAGCCAGTCTGTCAGTCAGGTAATCGGACATTCAGTCAGTCAGCCAATCAGTCAGTCAGTCAAGCAGACAGTCAGTCAGGTAGTCAGTCAAGCAGTCGGACAGTCAGTCAGTCTGTCAGTCAATCAGTCAGTCAGTCAGTCTGCTAGTCAGTCAATCAGTCAGTCAGTCAGACAGTCACTCAGTCGGTCAGACAGTCAGACAGTCAGTCAGTCATTTAGTCGGTCATGTGGTCAGACAGTCAGTCAATCATTTAGTCGGTCAGACAGTCAGTCAGTCAGACAGTACGTTTGTCAGTCTGTCAGTCAGTCAGTGGGTCAGCCAGTCTGTCAGTCAGGTAATCGGACATTCAGTCAGTCAGCCAATCAGTCAGTCAGTCAAGCAGACAGTCAGTCAGGTAGTCAGTCAAGCAGTCGGACAGTCAGTCAGTCTGTCAGTCAATCAGTCAGTCAGTCAGTCTGCTAGTCAGTCAATCAGTCAGTCAGTCAGACAGTCACTCAGTCGGTGAGACAGTCAGACAGTCAGTCAGTCATTTAGTCGGTCATGTGGTCAGACAGTCAGTCAATCATTTAGTCGGTCAGACAGTCAGTCAGTCAGACAGTACGTTTGTCAGTCTGTCAGTCAGTCAGTGGGTCAGACAGTCAGTCAGTCAGTCAGTAAGTCAGTTAATCAGTCAGACAGACAGACAGTCAGTCATTTTGTCAGTCAGTCAGTCAGTCAGTCATTCAGTCAATCAATCAGTCAATCAGAGTCTATTTTCTATTGTGATTCTAATCGTGATTTTGTATTTTCACAGACACAAGATGTTTGCTGCCTTTGATTAAATTTTGGTGATTGAGCAAGAGAAGACGTTTTGTAATGTTGCGAATTTGTGTTGTTGGGAGTGGAGGAGTTGGAAAGAGTTGTGTCACGCTTAGATTTTTGAAAGATGAATTTACCGAGGTATGTCTTATTTACAATAAAATACTCAGCTCAAATCTCCAAATGCTTCTAGCACACTAATGCGAGAGGATGCCTGCCCTCATCGCTGTTGCTATTAGACCTTCGTCTCTCTTCTTTCTACTAATCAATGGTGTAGCCAAAGGACTCACATGGAGCAGTCTCCTCCTATCATTGGAAAGAAGGGCTTGTTTTTGACCTTGATCTGACGTGAAAATGTCTTAAGATACCTCCTGGTAATTTTTATGCATACGACACCCTTATTTCCTTTGACCACGCCTTTTTGTTCCTCCAGTGTTGGACCTCTGGCTACGCCACTGCTAGTAATTAGCCTGTCTCTTGTTTAGGGTTTCTGATAACGGCCATCTTGTCGTCTCACTTAACAACAGCAAAGCTCTTTAACTCCCTCAAAAGCCATTTCTTTTCTATATAGTGTCTCATTCGTCATTCAACTTTAAAAGGAGAACTCTGTAAGAAACTTATCTGGCATTTTGACGCTCTGATGCAAAATTATCCTTTTCAGTAAAGCGAAGAAAAGCAGAAACATCTTGGAGCGTACTTTAAACTTTTCCCCCAAACACTCCTCTCAGAGTATAAACGTCAGAAAAAGGCCAGAATAATGGAATAAACCGGAATATGCGCATAAGCAAAGATGCGGATTGAAGTGCACCAGTCAGAAAGTCGAAGCTGAATCAGTACAGTGTTTTGAACACCAGTCTGATAACGGATCCGTTCAACCCTCGATATTCCGAAGTGTGTTCCAAGTTTGTTCCAAGGTGTTTAAGCTTTTCTTCACAATACTAAGACGGTAGTTTTGTACAACTCAAAGGTTTTTTAATTTTTTCTTTCTCTCGACAGTATTATGATCCAACCATGGGTAAGTTATTTATATTCATGTATTTACTTGGGTTTTCCTTTTTTACTATTTTGATAACTTTGTGTCTGTCTTGAATTTTATTATAATATTGCTTTGTTTGGTTAATTGGAAGCATAGTGTTGATTTATTTCTTTCTTTTATTTTAGAGGAGACGTATCAAACAGAAGTAAGTTAACTCATGATTCAAGTTTTTAATAGATCCCCTCCGAATCTATCAAGATTTTCCTCTGTTTGAAGCATGTTGACTGTCACAGAGTTCCAGGTCTTGGAGGGGGGGGGGGATTTCTTGGCTGCCTGGGATCTACCACGAACATATTCAAAATCATACCGTTGGCTAAACTAATTTTTACAAGAATGGTACCCTTGGCTAGACAAATTTCTACAAACATTATACCCTTGGCTAGACTAATAATGAACAGTGATAACCTTGGCTAGATTTCTTTCCATGCCATTCGAGTCATTTCCAAGCCATGTGAGCGTTCCATATTGCAGAAAGTGACACACTTGCTTGGACTGCTTAAGCTGAAAGCATGACCGTAACCAAGAACAACGTTGTCAAATGATACCCTTGCCTAGACTGTGGCTGGACCAAAATTGCAAAAACAATTACCTTGGCTAGACGGCTAGACTAGCTAGAAGTGCGAATAAGTATACCCTTCAGCATGGCACATCACCAGGTACCTTCATATATGGTAGAACCCCCCCTCCCTGTGGCGTTCATGGGATGTTCTGAGAAAAGTGTTTTTCAGTCCACTCTTTGATGTTGCCCATCTATTTTGTTCTCGGTCTTCCTTGTTCCCTTTTACCTCTTTTATCCCTCTAGAATAAGCCCCCCATAGTCCTTTCAAATTCAGTCAAAAGGACAGAAGACTGTCTGAAACAAAGAAATCCACGCAGCATTATTATGATGATGAATATTTTATTTTTTTCTCAGATGATTTATTCTGGTAAAAGTCACGAGGTTGAAATAGTTGATACCGCTGGCCAGGAAGAATTTACGTCATTTTTAGATTCGTCATTGGCGACTGGAGATGCTTTTATGGTTTTATATGCTATCAATTCGTTATCAAGTTGGAATGATTTGAAATCATTAAGATTAAAGATTTTCCAAGAAACTGAATCGACAAAAAAGGTGCCCATGATAGTTGTCGGTAACAAAAGGGTGAGTGCAAATAGTTAGCTACATATTCGTGAGTTTTCTCTGTTATTCACCTTTTGTTGCATTAAACCTGAACTGCAACGTCCTACATTGATTGCCTATACGGCTTGTTTTCTTCTGTTCGACCTGCATGATACGACGGTTCTGTATGTTCTGTATTGTTCTTTATGATGCGACTTTGTTCTACACGATTCGACGTTGTTCCACACGATTCGACGTTGTTCTACATGATTCGACGTTGTTCTACATGATTTGACGTTGTTCTACACGATTCGACGTTGTTCTACACGATTCGACGTTGTTCTACACGATTCGACGTTGTTCTACACGATTCGACGTTGTTCTACATGATTCGACTTTGTTCTACATGATACGAATTTGTTCCATATAATACGACTTTGCTCTACATGTTACATCTTTGTTACGACTTTTTAACATCAGACACCTTTTCCCGCATGAAAATTCTTGAAATGGTCCATTTCTTTGTCTATCCAACCAGTGTGTCTGTGCCCTGTTTTCCTTCTTCTTTCGGTCGGCTTTGTGGCCCTCTCCCCTGGCTTGGAATATAGAGAGTTATTGCGATGGGTGTTTTAGTTTGCGGATTTCGCATATATATAGCTAGCTAAAGTCGTCTTTTCAATATTAAAAGCCGTTGTTCAGATAGTTCAGCTAGATGACTTGATAGAACGTTTTATAGTTCTTTTACTCTTTTCAACAGCATAACATAACTGAGCTTGGAATCAATAGCCTTTTCGATAATAGATCTTTCATATATCTCGCTTGGTCACCTCAGCTGTCTGTCTCTTTTTCTTGGTTTTCTTTCAGTCTCCAAAATATCGTTTCTTTTTTATAGGACTTAGAAAATGAGCGAATACCTTTATCCGAGGAACCAGAAGATTACGCAGCTTCAATCAACGTGCCATACATAGAAACATCTGCAAAGGTATATCAACCCATTTTATAACAAAACCTTACTTCAAAATTTCAGTAAAGAGTGCAGGCATCTTTGGACATTCTTTAAGAGCTTACCCTAAACAGGCCAAAACAATTGAATAAGGCGAAATATTAGCCCAAATGCCGACTGAAATACACCTGTCAGAAAAGTGAAGCTGGATTGCTATTGTGCTTTGAATACCAATCAGCTTTCGGAATTAAGCTGAGTGACCAACAGAAATAGTTGAAGAGTCAAAGCGAAAAAGCCAGACGTCTATACTCTGAGAAGTGTCAGATGTAAGGTTTTCAAGTGGGTATGTCCAAAGATGTTTCCACAATTTTACTTTTGTCGGCCAGGTTCAGAAAAGAAGCAAGCCCCCCTCTTGTAAAAACAATGGGGGATCGTATTATGACTTTGCCCTTATCTTTATCTAGAACTGAATTGTTTTTGTCCTGAAAGTCTCCAAACCTGGTGGAAATTGAGAGAGTATGTAGTAGTAAAGGAACCTACTGTACATCCACAGACTATCCTCAGTTCAGTATAAGCAATGCGACCCCACTTCCTCTTAGTATGACCACAGGTCTTGATTCCTTTTGCTTTTGCCTGGAATGACAGATGGCTGGCGCCCTCTCTCTTCTTTGCGAGTTCAACCTTAATGGGAATCTTATCAACAATCACCATCGAATAATTAATCACAATCATCAATCACAATCATCAGTCACAATCATCAATCACAATCATCAGTCACAATCATCATTCGCAATCGAGTCATAACACAATCGAATCGTCAATCACAATCAAGTCACAATCTTCAATCACAATCGAGTCAGACTCGCTAATCGCGTGATCATTCTAACCAGTGCTGAGTAATTGGGCCTTAAAAATTATTATTATTGATATTATTATTACTATCATAATTATTTCTTAAAAATTATCCCTTATCAAGCAAATTATAGAATGTTAGTCTTAAGTCTTCTCAGGTTTTAACATCTTAATTCCTAAGTCGTCAGCATTCTAAAGCTTCACTACCTTAATTTCAGCCAGCATTCTAGCTTTACTTCATTTTCTCACTTTCTAGACTGGTTTTAACGTGAAAGAAGCATTTCAGCTCATGTTACGACAAATAGACATTACAAGGCCGGATCTTCTATGCAAACGTAAGAAAAATCCAACTAAAGATAAAAAGTCGAAGGACTGTATCGTCGTATAGATGAATTTTCTATGATGTTAGTAGGATTGTTATAATGAGGTATTTATAAGATGGATAAAATCATTTCTATATGGACGTGATACGATATTTAAGTTTAGTTTCATTCAAATCTCTTCCGAATGAGGTATAGCCCAGTGGTGTAGAGATCTAGAGAAATAGGGCTGTAGCAGCCTATGGGTGGGGCTCGAGGCACACCCCTTATAACTAAGGCACAGCTCACTACGTCCAATGTTTCTGGGTAATTATGTAGCTTGTGTGCAGCCTGAAACTCATTTTCTGGGAGAAGATTTTGAGGCTGCAAGGAGGCAGCTATCAAGCAGGCTAGTATTATTAAGATCTATTGTCCCTCTTCTTTTAAAAACACTTCAGCCAAAGTTTTTCTTCTGACAAAATTCTTTTACCCCCCAAAATGTTCTCCTTCCTCTTCTGCCACTGGTAACTATAGCCACTATTAACTAAGATGTTTACTACCGTATAGAAATTCTATATGTTGTATTGGTGCTGCAGAATGGCCTGAGTCGCTTGACTCCTATCTTGTTTAAAGATAACTTGTACGTGAATCAACAGAGACCTAAGACGCCACAATATGCTTAGGCCCTCTGGGAAAAGGAGATCTTGAGCTCGAGGATCTCCCCAGTAGCCGATTAGGAACATTTAGATTTCAAACAATAATCCCTTACCGTCCCACAAAATTATCCTAATTTCCAGGATACCCGGTGGGTTTAGCGTTTGGAATTTATACTGTCTTTTGTGTCTTCAGAAATTCATTCACCTTATATTGTGTCACTGGCCAAACGATTAAACATTGTTGGTCAAGCATTTCAAATTTGCTTTGCAACAAATATTTGACCGTTTGGCCTCGTCCAACCAAAAACATTTTGGACGTGGTCAAATGGTAAAGCATTGTTGGTCAAGCATTTCAAATTCGCTTTCCAACAAATGTTTGACCGTTTGGCCTCGTCCAACCAAAAACATTTTGGACGTGGCCGAACGGTAAAACATTGTTGGTCAAGCATTTCAAATTCGCTTTGCAACAAATGTTTGACCGTTTGGCCTCGTCCAACCAAAAACATTTTGGACGTGGTCAAACGGTAAAACATTTTCTTGAGAAGCAACTTTCAAATGTTTCACAATGTTGGATGGTTTGGCCAGGGCCTTAAGCTAAGAATTTCGTTTCTGATTTTTCCTAGGAGTAAGCCATTTCTTTTTTATTTCATAACGAAATTTGAGATCATTTGCTAATAACGTTTCAAAATAGCTATCTCTATATTTGATATATCAACTTGTTATTATGTTGCTAGAAAAGTGCTATAGATGATAATTATGCTTGCTGTTACTTATCACTGTTGACTTTTTCTTGGGAAACACGGACTAGCTACATCATTAGACTAGACATGCCGCTAACCCACCCTTAAATTAACCCTCTGGTGTATAAGCCCAGAGTCTAGAGTATAAGCCTCGTAGTTTTCCTAACCATAAGCCCATTTCTTGGGAACGTTTTGGGAAGAGGTTGGCTTGTGATCGTATAAGTTGAATCCTTTTCTGCTTTCATGATTGTGCGACTGGACTGTGACACAAGAAACATCGTTCGAAAATTTTGACTATGATTACGACCAAATGCGAGGATCTTCTAGCCCTACTTTTATCGGGCGTTGTGTAGAGGTGGCCTCTGTATGGAGGTTCATTTTTACAAGGCAGTGGTCTTTCGCACTTTAATATTTGTCCTTTGAAAAGAGGTGTACTCAATTTAAGGTTCAATGCTCTTATCTTGTGAAGAAAGTGCGATTTTATGATCTCAATCGTTGCGTGATAAATGTGGTCATTTCGTTGTTAAAGAAACCATAGTTTAAGGCGCAACTTGATAAGAAAACTTGCCAACAGACCAACTGTACAGAGAATGACCAAGAAAGCGCTATCTGTGTATTGCGCTTAAGCTTTTAACTTTGCTAAAGAAAACAGAAATAATAATAACAGCAGTTTTTTAACTCGTTGAAGTGTGCATCCTGTATAAATATTCGTTTATATAGATATAAATATTCGTTTTATTTTAGTTCATGTTCGCTAGATCAAACAATTAGAAATTGTCTTGAAATTCCTGTAATGCGGATCCCAGCCGATCCGCACACACTCCACACACTGTAGTATGCCTGTTTTTAAAGCTTACACAGTGAATTACAAAAGACCCTTGCCGGGAAATCAGAGAAAAATTTCTTTGCTTGTTTCTTCAAATAAAGAATTGTGTTTCCTTCTCTCGTTGTCAATTGACTGTGAGATTATCGCTCAAAGTTTTCAATTTTAGTTTAGCTTTATATCCCGTTTCCCGACCTTGATACGTTTTTATTAACCTAAAAAAGGACTTGTTTGCGCAAGATATTCACGAAAAGATGAAGCACAAAAGTTTTGCGCGGAAAAATTGGCCTAATTTGACTATTTTCAAGCAAGAATAAGCTGCTTATTTTAACGCAGTATTCTAAAAGTATTGAATTTCCTGTGTGCTAATTTTTTCCTATTTTCGTGTTTAATTAGATACAAGAAAAACTAGTTTTAGCTGAGCAAACATGATAAATATTTAAACATCTTCGCACAGCCTCTTTCTCGTTCATTTCTTCTCACCATGGCAACTGAATTAGAGGGAAATGCATGCGTTCCTATTGGTTGATAGGTCACGTCAATCGATAAACGTGTTTTGATTGGCTGATTCGTGATTCAAATAACAATAGATAGTTTATTTCAAAGCGATTGTTCTTGCTTTGGGAATATCGAAATCCCCATTCAAATCTAAATACAAAAGTGAATTTCGCTTTTGCCGTATTTTGATTTTATTACGAAAACTGCTTCCAAATGTTGTGAAATTGAGCAAAATGACCGAAGACCAAGAGCTGGCAAATGCCTGCGAATTTATCAAAGGTGATTTAGTGGTTTATATCTCCATGATTTTTATTCCACAATCTCCCTTTTCTTCAGCCAAGGATAATCTGTTGTTGCCAGCGTTCGACATGTGATCTGGGTGAAATGGTTGCTCGTTTTAATTCCAAATGTTTGCCTTTTTAGACCGCCTTTACTTCGCTACACTTCGGATAAGACCAAGAAGCAATGCTACAACTCATTACTTCTGCATTGATGAAGAACTTGTGTATGAAAAGTAAGTATGCAACCTGCAAACTATAGCTTATTTTCACTCGCAAAGTGCTTAGGCCCAAAGTAAACTTTGTGTCATCAATCATAAACAATTCAATTTCTCACACCTTATTTCTTTGTTGTTTGTGCGATTGCATAGAAAAAGGTGGTAAATTCTTTATTATTTTTTTGTAGCTTTTATGCAGACTTCGGCCCTCTCAACCTGGCAATGCTTTACAGATACTGCAACAAATTGAACAAAAAATTGAAGGTGAGTTGTGTGGGCGAAGTCTGTGAAACTCTTCTTTCTAACTGTGTCACTAAAACCGGAGAACAAACATTTTGAAATACATAATAAACAAAATAAAGGAAAAGGATCTATACGGAATTTTTTAGGTTTCAAGACTCAAGTATAAAGATTTTGATTTCTTGTATGAAAAAGTTATTCCCCCTAGGAAATTACATGAATTATATTCACGTATAAAACTCCCGCGCAGTTAGTCTTTTTTCAACCACAAACCGCAAACTTTTGTTGCTATGGGAGCCTTTTCCTTTTCCCAAATGGGGTCTATTTGTGATTTGAATATAATCTACCTGGCCACTGATGCAAAAACTTTATTCATGATAACAATAATAGCAAAGACCTGTCTCAATTTGGATTTACAGGAATTAGATTGATTTCTACCAGTTCAAAAAATATAACATGCATCACTGTGTGTAGGGGGTGTGTCGCACCCATCAGTATCAGGTCAATATGCCCCACCTCACTTAACCCAACCAGGGACACCCCATTAAAACTCATTCTATCCAGACTTATTTGACTAAAACCTCTCAAAATTCTAGTACAAAAAATTTTCCCTGTTGATTCCATGTCCTGTTATGGCCTTATTCTATCATCTTAAGACCCCTGGTGGGAGATTTTAATTTCAAAAGTTTTGTTTTAAAGTATTTAATTTGTGGTTGCCTGTTGTATCAAAGAGGATTCAACCATTGAATTTTAAATGATATCTTAACATGAGCCATGTATAGCTTTTGTGAAATTCACCACCTGCCCAGGAATAATTAACTTTCTTGTAAAATCATCTGTGTTCCACCTGTAGTGTATTACTTCAAAAACCTTTTTCCGATAACATTTTATTTAAATATATATTGTAGTATTTTGCTTAATCCATGGGAAATGTATATTTTTGTATAAGAACAACCTTAACAAGAAACACAATGATGAGAATTGACTAAAATTTTTGTTTTGAAATCTCAGAAAGCACTTCAGACAAGTTTCTTGGAGGCACAACTGAGAATAATATAATAAATTTGCAAATTCTAATAAAAGTTCTTCAAAGAACAGAAAAGTGGGGAACAAGCTGAGGCTGGGCTTTTCAAAAGCACTATCAAAAGTATTAGATCTAGAGAGCTAGCTCATTTGAAATTGTGGGAGTCTAGGAGTCTCCTTAGGAAACTGGGTCTTGAAAACCCTTCAGACCAATCACGATCAATGATGCAATTGAAGTTTTTAATTTTTTGTAGTCATACTCATTATCAAAGAAGAGGATTGTTCATTACACATCATACGACAGCAGAAAAAGAGCAAATGCAGCTTTTCTCATTGGGGCATATGCTGTAAGTTTATTCACTTTTGTCTTTCTGCATTTGTTAAATATTATTACTTCTAAGCTAGTTTGTTTGTTAGTTTAATGCTACCTGGTATTAATTTTTTACATATGTTGCAGATCATATTCCTGGGCTGGAAACCAGAAGATGCACATAGACCATTAGTGAGTGGCTGTAATCCTCCATACCTACCATTCAGGTTGGTAAATTGAGACCATTTTTGGTGTGTCATTACAAGGATGATTATGGTTATGATCATGATGATCACAACCACAATGGTTAATATGATGATCAAAATGATTTTGGTTATAATGATCAAAATGATTATGTTTAATATGATTATGACAATTATGACAATGATTATTAAAATGATGATAATGATTGTGATGATCACAATAATAATGACTTTTGATCATGATTATGATGATTATGATGATCACAGTGATGACAATGATGATGATTATTATTATCATCATTGATTATGATGGTGACAGTGATAACATCATCATTGATTATGATGGTGTGATGATGACAGGAATGATGCTGATAAGGGTATTTTGATTTTGATTTTGATGATGTTGGTTGAATGATAACTTATAACTATCTTTTTTTACTCTAGGGATGCTTCATTTGGCAACTGTACTTATAATTTGACAATTCTTGATTGCTTCAATGGTCTTCAAAAGGTTTGCACAATACATATCAAATTTTGCCATAACAACTATACTGTGTGTCTGGATGCTTTAGAGAGTATACTAAATCTATTCATTACTGCTTTAACAGCAGATAACAATTTTGAGTGTACGTCAAAGGAAGGACTTCCAACCAAAGGAAGAGGCGTTTGTTTAGAAACAGCCACGGGAAGTCAGATTGTTGCATTAATTGCAAATGAAGATCTAACTTGATGAGAAATTTTTAAATGTTTTGCGATCCATATTTTCATCAGTAACTCACTGACTTTATGAGATACATAATTTTTTTCTTTGTCCTTTTTGTAGGCACTTAGTCATGGATTCTTTGACTTTTCCACATTTGATGTAGAAGAATACGAGCATTATGAGGTAAAATTGAAATACTTTTATGAACAGTACTAAATTTCAAAATTGCAAGAAACAGCAAAAAAATTTTGATAGCAATACAAAATAAGTTTTCTCATATTAGAATCCTCAGAGTATAAACGTCATAAAAGACCGAAATTAACAAAAGCACCAATTAGAAAGTAGCGCTGGGTTGGCATTGTGTTTTAAACACCAATCGACTTGCTGGATAGACTCACTACATAAGTCCCACTACTTCGCTCGATGTTGTTGTTGTTGTTTTCTACAATCGCTCAGTGTGGAGTGACAAATCCAAAATACGGGGAGCGTAAACTAGAGACTCGTGACGTGGGTCTACTTGCTGGATACAGTGGGACCAATAGGATCAATTAAAAAGCCAAAGTGAAAAAGACCTCTTTCTGTCTACTCATGAAGTCTACTCATGCCTCCTTTTTTGAGATAGCTTATCCTTTTTTAATCCGAAACTTGGATTTTAAAACTTTTCATCTTTCATTCTAGAAAGTCGAAAATGGTGACTTGAACTGGATAGTTCCAGGTAAACTTGTCTTTATGAATCTATATTTTATATCAGTACTCAAGTTGAGTCCATTATTATCATTTACAATCGCAATGAAAACAGAACCTCTTTGAACACAATTATGCTATTTTCGTTTGACAATCTTTAGAGTTTAAACGTATAGCCCCGACCAAACGACTCAATTCTTCACTCGACAAGAAATCAAGTTAAAAATCAACTCGTATGGGTACCTTGTAGAGCGAGTAGAATGGCCTCGAGTGATGGTGAATGATGTTTGATCTTGATGAAAACAATTTAGTTCAAATGGAATAGTAAGATAACTAACTGAATTGATTTGAGAGTCAAAATGAGAAAACAAACTTGTTTGGTTTTGATGTAGGCAGATAGATTGAAGTTTGTAGTTAGAAGACGAAAAAGTTTGTAGATAAAAGAGGTTTCCACTAATCTTGAAGTTTTGTAAAGAGAAACAGGCTAGAGGCAAAACACTTAATTTTTAGGGACAAGGATGTATGTAACCCCTTTGCTATTTTGTTTCTATAGACCATTTCAACTAAGGGCCTTGTTTTCAAAAAAGTTGAAAATTAGGTCATACAGAAATTTGGACTTCAGATTCGAGCTCACCACCTTTTTAGGGTTTAGGCAAATTTTTTGCTTCTAGTCCTTACGATATTGATTTCATAGGTGTTAAAAGTTTGAAATTCTATAAAGGATTTAACCGTGAAAAATCGCTGTGGGGTGAAATTTTACACCCTCAATCATTTTGCACAGTCAAATCCGTTTTGAATTTTTAAAATTTTAATCGCTATAAAATCAACATTATAAGGACTAGAAGTGCAAAAATTTGCCTCAACACTAAAAAGGTGCTGAATTAGAATCCACATAGGAAATTTCTGCTAATTGTCAATCTTTTGAAAAACGAGGCCCTTAGTTGAAAAGGTCTTTTTACTTGGACAAATAATCTTGTACGTTGCTAGAGACTATCAATTAGTTTTCTTTTTATTGTTATGTTATTCCTCTCATTAGGAAAATTTCTTGCATTTGCTGGTCCACATGACAAGAAAAGAATAGAAAATGGTAAGACACAAATCTTCAACTTTATAGGTCACTACTGCCTTGGCAGTCTGTCCCTGGAGGACACTAGGTAACTACTGCCTTGGCAGTCTGTCCCTCGAGGACACTAGGTAACTACTGCCTTGCCTTATTTTTGTAAACCTTGTAAATTTTTAGTCTTACTGTATTTGCTTAGAAGAAGGTTTCAATTAGCAACTACTAGCTATTAGTCTGTCCCTCGAGGACACTAGGTAACTACTGCCTTTATTAATAATAAAGGCAGTCTGTCCCTCGAGGAACTAGATAACTACTGCCTTGGCAGTCTGTCCCTCGAGGACACTAGGTAACTACTGCCTTGGCAGTCTGTCCCTCGAGGACACTAGGTAACTACTGCTTTGGCAGTCTGTCCCTCGAGGACACTAGGTAACTACTGCCTTGGCAGTCTGTCCCTCGAGGACACTAGGTAACTACTGCCTTGGCAGTCTGTCCCTCGAGGACACTAGGTAACTACTGCCTTGGCAGTCTGTCCCTCGAGGACACTAGGTAACTACTGCCTTGGCAGTCTGTCCCTCGAGGACACTAGGTAACTACTGCCTTGGCAGTCTGTCCCTCGAGGACACTAGGTAACTACTGCCTTGGCAGTCTGTCCCTCGAGGACACTAGGTAACTACTGCCTTGGCTGTCTGTCCCTCGAGGACACTAGGTAACTACTGCCTTGGCGGTCTGTCCCTCGAGGACACTAGGTAATTACTGCCTTGGCAGTCTGTCCCTCGAGGACACTAGGTAACTACTGCCTTGGCACATGCTATTCCCTCGAGGACTTTGACTTTGACACGCTCCCTTCAGCGTACGGTGCTATTATTTGACTTTGACACGCTCCCTTCAGCGTACGGTGTTATTTTTTATGACTGCGACACGCTCCCTTCATCATACGGTGTTATTATTTGACTGCGACACGCTCCCTTCAGCGTACGGTGCTATTATTTGACTTTGACACGCTCCTTTCTCCGTACGGTGCTTTTATTTGACATTGACACGCTCCCTTCAGCGTACGGTGTTATTATTAATGACTGTGACACGCTCCCTTCAGCGTAAGGTGTTATTATTTAATGAATGTGACATGCTCCCTTCAGCGTAAAGTATGTTTTGGCGTTTTTTTGAGATTTCAAAGGGGGCTTTTATTGCAGACGAAACTGAAACATAGTAGAAAGTCTTAAGATTAACCCTTGTCTTTATTTGCCTTTTAATATCTTGATCGATTATACTCTAATAACGCCCTTTTCTGACTGAAAAATGGGGCTAAGGGAGGCTTGTTTATTAGAGGCGGGCGTGGCTGGGCGTTTATTAGAGTAATTACGGTATTCCTATCTTTTGCTTTCTGTCAGGCTATCCACTACATTCTCCTGAATCGTACTTCCAGTATTTCCGAAAACATGATGCCATGACTATAGTTCGATTGAATAAAAGAATGTATGATGCGAAGAGATTCACTGATGCTGGTTTTGATCATTATGATTTATTCTTTGTTGATGGAAGCATTCCAAGTGATGCCATTGTGAGGTAAGCTCGTGCATATTTTATGAGCTAACGTCGCACCGAGTCTAATATCATATTAGGTGCATGAAAAATTTGATTTACCACATGAAATTACTGCCATACTTGTTAAGCTGACACAATACTTTTTAGAAATATATATGATAGGCATTATCCTTCTGTAGCTACTGTCGTCAATAAGTTGTGAATATCACAATCGTTTTATCTATGATTTTATTCTTAATCATAACTCATTTTTTTGATAGGAAATTTCTAACTATTGCCGAAAACGCTAAAGGATCAATTAGCATTCACTGCAAAGGTAAATTTTTCAAAAAATTTTGAGCATTTTGAAATCATAAAATATCTTGTTTTTCTTTACCCTGTTATCAGAGCACGAGTTTCTTACTTTTTTCACAGTTAACCTATTCTTAGAATAAATTTCGTTTTTTCTTTTGTTTTGTTTGTTTCGTTTTGTTTCACTCGCTCATGTTTGTTTCATCTCATTTTAGCTGGCCTAGGCAGAACTGGAACCCTGATTGCCTGCTATTTAATGAAACATTTTCATTTCACTGCTGCAGAGACGATTGCTTGGTTGAGGTATGTATTACATTTAGCACTTCACACCTCAGCAGCCCCTGGTAAACAATCAAACATTGTTTGTCAAACATTTGAAATTTGCTTTTCAGAAAAACATTTAGGCCTTGCAGCAAAATATTTGAAGTGTTTTTGCTTATGATTACCAAAAATGTTTTTGAAGTTTTTCTTAAACATCGCAAGCGAGTTCTGCCTTTAGAGCAATGTTTCTCTAACATTTTGGAACTTACGACCTGGCCAAACGATCAAACATTGCTGGTTAAGGAACACTTTAATTGCTTCACCAACATATATTGGATCGTTTGGTCTTGGCCTACTGCTGATTTCACGCTTGTATTATTGAATATCTATCTTTTTCTCCATTGACTCATTTTAATTCAATTCAACTTTTTTTGTAGAATACAACTTAAGTTTACATGCTAGATAATCTGATTAATAAAATAATAAAATAAGTACTGTATTCTACGCGACTCGAGGAGGCATTGCCTTAGCTCGAGCCGCCAACTAAAAAGCTAAGGGAAAATAAAAAGTAATTATTAATTTCTTTAAAGATAAACAGCATTGACAGCTTTGGTGCATTTAGACTACTAAAGATCTAAGATACACAGCTATTTTTTGACTGCTATTTTTTGTTTTTCATGCAGGATTTGCCGGCCTGGCTCTATCATAGGACCACAACAACATTTTCTAGAAGAGTATGTGCTGAATTGTTTCTTTCTTGTTCGTTTCAATGGACCTTATTTATCCTGTATTTGTTTCGTTTTTTTTGGAAAATTTTCACACCTTCGTTAGTTAAATGATATATCAATAAACCTTATGTTTCTTTCCTTTAGAAAGCAGACAAGCTTGTGGATTCAAGGTGATATCTACAAATCAAGACAGAAAAATCTGACAGGTAGTCATTCCTATAATCTTTTCTTCACTCAAGGCATTACTAAACTGGTAGAAGACTTTTCCAAACTAGCTACAAACTTCATCAATAGAAAGTTTAGTCATCGGTCATATTTTCATCGTAGAGATTTTGTCTAAATAAAAAATTTTTTGCTTGGTTGAGTATTTTCCCTCGGAAGTGCTAGAGTCTAATGATTTTGACAAACTAAATAGATGTCTTTACATAAAATTTCATCTTTCAAGGGGCCTTTACTTCTGTCCTTTTCTGTCCACGGGAATAATTCTTCCGACAGATGGGTGAGAGCTAACAACAAGGGGAAAGCTTTAATGAGTGAATATGCCATCTTAGCGTTGAAGCTTCAACACAGCCTGTCCTTTGGTAACCGCCTCTGATTATATATAAGCTTTGAAATCGTGCGTTCTATTTGCTATCTTTTTCCTGCAGAGTTTCGATGAGTTCATGATATTTTGAGGTATTGATTTCATCATCAAGTTTGATCTATAATCATCTTAATATGTTATCTAATTAGATTTTTTCTTATTTAGATAGTAATATGGTGTTAGACCGAAAGAAGACGGCAGTCGAAAACATTCTAAATGGTTTTGATTCGATAAGTCTTGCTGATCCTATTGAAGAAGACAAACACAGAAATAAAAGAGTAAGTCTTAAACCCTGGCCTAACGATCAAACATTATTCGTCAAACATTTGAAATTTCCCTTTCAAAAAAATTGTTTTAACGTTTGGCCTCTTCGCAAACATTTCTCATCAATCATTTCATACTTATAACAAGCAGAAAAGTTTTTCAGAACTTCACCAAACATTGCTTGGCAGTTCTTACGTTGCTTACAAAACAAATCTCAAATGCTTCAAAAAAATAAGCAAAATTGAGTCAGGATATTTCTAAAAATTTTAACATTATTTTTGCTTGATGCAAACAAAAAATGTTTGATGAGCAATGTTTTGCAAAGTGGCCAAACGATCAAACATTTTGCTTTTAAAGCAAATTTCCAATGTTTGACTAAAATGTTTGATCGTTTGACCAAGGGCCTAATATTTTCTCTAAACCTTGATCACTTTTAGCATATGTTTTAGTTTGGATTTTACTACGTATTGATAATTTCATTCTTTTTTATGCTAGGAATCGAAGCCATTTCTCCGATCAGCTGTTAGAACTCATCGGCATTTATTATCGGACAGCCTAACCATGGATAGCCTAGGCCAAGAGCCGAATAATAACAATGATCATGATTACGAAAGAGTTTTTGAAACGACAGGTGATACGCAAGGTGATCAACTTAGAAGACTGAAAACTAGTAGATCAACAAGACAAACACGTTCAGCAACCACTGGCTTGTTATTGTGAGTATTCATGTTTCTTATTAATTAAGGATCTTGGTTCCTTTACCCCCGTCGATATTCTGTTTTTGAGTAAATTTCAAAACATTTCATCGGTTTGGACGGGTGTATCATAGAAAACTAAACTTATAAGATGAATGTCGACTTCAAATGTCTCTCTCTTGCACAGATTTTGCTATAAACAACCTCCTCTTCCCCTCTCTGTCTCGGTCTCCCGCTCTAAGACGTCTCGAACTTAATGTCACTTTGTTGCCCAAATGGGGCATACCACATTTGAGATTTTCAAAACTGTCTGACAAACTATCGCAGGTATATTAATATCTCATAGACATCAACTGATATTTATGATAATATTTCGTTTGAGAAATTCTATCGCATTTCCTACTATCCATCTAGCTCCGGCAGTCCTCAGCCGATCAACAATAGACCTTTTCAAAGAGGTCTGGGTCAGATGCGACATTTTTCTGGAAAATGGTAGATTCTTGTTTAAGGGAATCCTCTCCGCGCGCAACGACCTTGATTATAGTCGCTTTGGGAGAGACGTAGTGTAGTAGATTTTACTTCTAATTCATGAATAGTGGAAGAATTAGAGAGAAAACGGAATCCGTGACAGTAGATGTTAAAAATATCTGCAGAAAACTCAGGTAACAAGATGCAAGTAACTCACAAAAAGGAAAATACTTGATTAAAAGCCTCCTAGAGCAGATAAACTTGGACTTGAATCCTTTCTTTCACTTAAGTTAAACTTTTGAATTTGAACAAAAATTTGCTGCAATATTCCTCCTAAAACGACCGCAATTCTGGTCTTTGGACGTGAAGAGGATTCCCTTCATATATCTACCACTTTCCAAAAAAACGTCGCGCTCGACCCAGACCGTTTTGAAATTTTTAAATCAGCCAAATAGGATAAATTTCCAAAAAGGCAAAAATAGTTAAGGTAAATCATTCGCAAAAAGGTAAAATCTTTTAAAATCCAAAAATAAGAGAAACATTTTTCTAACTTAAAAGAGAATCTTAAAAATTCCTTTAAAAAGTTTAAACCTAATAGACAAAATCTCAAGTTAAAATGTTCAAAAATCGCAAATAGGAAATCCTATATGCTAATGAAAAAGCGTAAATCCTCAAATCAAAAATGCTTAAAAGTCAATATCCTAAAAATAGGAAAAATCAATCGAGGAAAATTTCTAGAAAATCGACAAAAGATAACGTTAAAATTTTCCCCATAAATGCAATATTTAAGCAAGTGAAATCTCTAAAATGCAAATTCGCCAAAATCAAAACAAGTTTATACCTTTTCAAAAGCCAATAGAAACCAAATTTCAAAGTAATCCTACATTCAGAAAGTTCAAATAACCAGAACTGAAGAAAAGCCATAGTGTAAAATTGCAAATATAAATCCAACTAGAGTAAAAGTTTCAACCAATAGCTAAGAAATATATTCAAAGATTAAGAATCAGCCAAAATCGCCAAGGGTTTGAAAATCTTTTTCAATTAAAAATTAATTTCAAATGCAAAAATCAAGGGAAAAAGTCTTATCAAGCAATAGTTAAATGCAAAAATCCATAATGCAAAAGTTACAAGAGATTAAATTAGTTAAAATGCATCAAATGCCAAAATTAACAGCAACGTATTAAAACCATGATAACTTCTAATCAAAATGTACCAGAATACCTTTAACAAAGTTTAAAAAGAATTTAGCAAATTCAAACAAAGGCAATATCAAGGTTCCAAAAATTCTAAACAAAGCATATTCAAAATCATCCCAAATACCTAAGTCAAAATGCAGAAACATTGTTAAAATATCCAATGGAAAAAATTTCAACTAAAACTATCCAAAAGACTAAATACCTATCAAAGCAAAAGCTAAGTCAGATAAAAGCATTGCAAAAATTCAGATAATCAAACGCAAAGTTAAATGAATTAAATGCCTAAATCCAAGGTAGACTATTTTCTAAAAAGAAAATTTCACAAAACCCATAGATAGCCTTAGGGTAAAAGTCTAATTTCAGTTCAAAAACTTATTAGAAATTAAAATCCCAAGGTAAGATTTGAAGATTCAAAAGTCGATAAAAGAGATCAATCATGGTAAAAAGTATATTTAAAATTCAAACCATTTTTAAAATACTTTCAAAATTAAAGACTAATATGCCAAGATTGATAATGCAAGAAAGCAAACTTCCATTTAAAACAGGGTTAAAATCTTTTAATTCAAATCTCACCAAAATCAGGTAAATCAGTTCAAAAGTGAATTATATGCAAAACAGAATTACCAAAGCTAAACTTTCTCAAGTTTAAATCAGATACTTTAAGTTAGAAAATTAAGTTTAAAAATTGCTAAAATGTCAAAAGTTAATCTAATGCAAAAAGGGCAAAACTTTAAAGGTTTACAAATCCTAAAACTTGTAAATATTCTATCAAAAAACTTAGCAAATTCCATAAATATAGTCAAGCTAAATGAATCAATAGGTAAAAAGCTTTAGAATGTTAAATTAAAACCAAATATTAAAGTCTTTAAAACTATTTAAAATTCAATAAAAAGCACTCTAAATGCCAAATGGCAAAGGGTTAAAACTTTTTTTAAAATTTACAAATCTCCTAAAACGTAAAGAGTTCTAACATTGAAATATCAACATCCTTATAAAAATCTCAAGCGAAAATAGATTAAATTTCATCAAAACTTTTCAAAACATCTTCGAAATTTCAAAAATTAGAAATCCCAATATTGAAGTAATAAAAGGCAATGTTGCAAATTTTTCCAAAAATAAAACCTTGTACTTAAAATCTGCAAATATTCTAAAAACTTTTAAAAAATCCATGAAAGCAAGCTTAGCAATGAATATTCAAAAAATTTTAAAAATTTAAAATCAAATCCTAGCAAATCAAAAGAGATGCTTTTTAAAACAAAATCAGGGAAATTCTGAAAATCCTTTAAATGCAAAAGCAAATTTGTAAAGAGTTCAAAAATCATTTCAAAAAAATGTGAATTAAAAAATTCCAAATGCCTAAAATGTTCTAAGGTAAAATCATATCTTATTAAAATCTTAAAATTATACTAGAATTCAAATAGTTAAAGATAGTCTAAAAGCAATTAAAAAGATTCATCAAAAACCAAAAAATTCAATGCAAAATCCAAATAATCATAAACTCATAGAATCTTAAAATTCTAAAAGTTTCAAATCTAAAAACGAATCAAAAGTATTAAAATACTAATCAAAATCAACTATAGTCACATCAAAATTCAAAATGTCATAACATAAAATAATCAAACAAAATATCAAATACCAGAACTAAAATCAAATAAATTAATAAAATTCAAATTCTAATCAATCACAGTCAAATAAACAGCAATCAAATCTTAAATCTAAATAATCAAAGTAAAATAAAATGCAAAACAATCTAACCAATCAGAAACCAGCAATAATTACAATAAAATGCTAAGAATCAAATTCAAGCAAAGTAATACAGTAAAAGTTTAATTAAAATTACAAATAAAAAACAAATAGCAGATCTAAATGACAAATAAATCAGCAAGATTCAACTAAATCTAAATAATCAATAGATAATTGTCATCAAATTAATTACCAAATGTCAAAATCAGTATCAAAATTCAATAAATCTACAAATTAATAAATAACTTATAATCAAAAGATAGGAAATAATAAGATAAAATCAATCAAACAGTAAAACCTAAGATCAATCAGAATCCTAGTAAAGAATTCAAAAGCTATAGTAATAAAACAATCAAAACTAGAATTAAATCAACAATCAAGCTCAATAAATCAATTAAAATTAATGTAAAAGACTAAAAAAATTCAAAAATCAAGAATAGAAATCAAAATGCAATAATAGGTAATTCAAATAAATCTCAAATAAAATAAGCAATTAAAATGCAATGAAACATAAAGTTAATAAATAAAAGCATGAAAATTCAAAACAATCATTAGTTAAAATGTTCAAAAAATCCAATAGTCAAAACAAATTCATAAATAAAAAATCTGTAAATATCAATACAATAGATATTCAAACAAATAGTAATCTAAAGCAAAAAAGTTCAAGCTAAGATATTCAAATCAAAATCCAAGAAATTTCTAATTAAAACAAATTGAACTATCCAAATGTAAAAGTAATTATAAAACAGAAATCAATTAAATCAGAAAGTCTCTATCAATACTAAATGATTTAGAAACAAAGTAGATTCTAAAACATAGCAATCTATAAATAAAATTCCAAAAAATTCCAAGATAAATGAATCATAATCCAAACATAGCATCAAAATAGTTAATCTAAACAATCAAATCAATGAACAAGACTTCAAAAATCAAAAGTAAAAGAATCATATTACAAACAGATGAAATCCAGAAAGATATTCTCAAAAAGATAATCAAAACTTAGTAATCTCAAAGTTAATTCAAAACACACTAAATATCAGGAAAAGTACTCATCAAATGAAAATCGATGCAAAAGTTAAATCAAAAAGTTATAAATTACCAACATATCAGTAAATATTTCAAAAAGGCAATAATAAAAAAAATGTAACAAAATGTTAAATAATCCAAAGAATAAGATAAATTCCAAAAGTAATCAAATTAGAAATCATTCAACAAGAAATTCAATAAAAGTAAGAAATAAAAAAAATAGATATAAGCAAAAAGTTATCTTAAAATGCATTAAATTAAAATTATAATCTCATAAAGCTAGTTAAAGATTATCAAATCAGAAAAATCAAATTAAAACTATCTAAACATGAAATGACAAAATCAGTCTAAATTCACAATACTAGGCAAGATGATTCATAACAATAGAATCAAAGAGAATTACAAGATGAAAATATCTAAAGCTCAATCAATCAAGAGTTTAAGTTAAAAATCAATGATCAAAATCAGATAATATCTCAAAACAGAAAATCTCTAAAGCATCAATCAAATCAAAGGCAAATGTTAAATTCAAATCTCAATCATAATTAATATCAAAACAATAGTAAATTCATCAAAGGAATCAAAACAAAAACAATCTATCAAAAAGCATAATCAAAATCCAAATAAATTACAAATCAACTAATACAATATATTCAAATATACAATTAAAAACTCATAGTAAAATTCAAAAAATTCGAATAATCAAATCTAACTCAAATAAGCTTTAAATCCAATGAAAAAGTCTATAAAATCAATAACTCTAGAAAATCTAAATTATTAAAATGAAAATTAAATATCCAAAAGCAAATCAATGTGAAAGAAAATGCTAAAATAACTAAATCAAATCAATAAATATCTATATCAAAATTGCAAAATCAGATAAAAATTAATCAAACAATCACAAATGCTAAGAATATTCAAAATATCCAAAAAACTAATATTATTAAATAATCTATAATTAAAAATCAAAACCATAATAAATCAAAACTATCAAGTTCAAATCCAATCAAAATGTAACAATTCATTCAAATGAAAAACGTGAAATTCAAAGAATTAGAATCCATCAAAGTTTCCAAAATCACAAGATTAAATACAGAATAAAATAAAGTTAAAAAGTTTAAATTCAAAAAATCCAAAGAAATCCAATGCATAATCTAATGCAAATATCATCAAAACAAATCTATGATATAAAACTTCAAGTAATCATAACAAATCAAGAATCAAGTCAATGCAATCACTTTAAATCAAATTCAAATCGAATCAAAAGTAATGCAAATGCAAAATCTCAGAATAAGATTCTGAAAGATATAAAATGTACAGTTGAAATTAATCCAATGCTAATTCAAATCAATGATCAATAAGCAATTAGAAATCAAATGCAATATAATATAGCTTTACAAACATCAAGTTGTGAAATCAAGATAATTAAACAAAATAGAGTTCTAATCAAATAGCAATGATAAATTAGAGTAAAAAGTTAAAAATCTCGAATGAAATAAAATTCAAAAAATAGTATAAGTTCTAATAGCATTAACTATCAAATGAATATCAAACAAAATGAAATGCATAAATAATATCACTAGTAATCAATATATATCTAAATGATAGAGAATTAGTAAATTCAAATATAATATTGAATCATCAACTATGTAATTATTCATCTATAAATGCTAAATAGATACATAACTCTAATCGCTAGTAATCTCTAAATATAATCTATATACTGGACTATTACAACTAATCTATCATTAACGTTAGTTTAGCAGTAAAGTCAGTTACTAATCATGTCTTCATGAGTTACTTCGTAATTATTTAATATGTAATTGCTATGTGTAAATTTACTAACGTAAGCTAAAAATCTAGAATTCAAGCTTGTTAATATAGTGTGATCTGAGTAACTAACTCAGTTAGACTCAGTCTGCTTCACTAATCTATACTGAGATGTAGTATGCATAACGATGTCTAGTGCTAATGATAGTAATTGATATTTTCTATGTGTATTGTCATTGTCAGTATTCTCGTTAGGATGTCATTAGAGTAGCTTAGTATTACTATAATTCGTATTTATTATGAATAATCGTTTAACGTAATGTACGATCTTATGATTAAGATCATATCGTAGTAACTTGTTACTATTCGTTAATATGAATATCACTGATGCATGATTACATATATCAGATCTATTGTACACTAGTCTTATATATCTCTGTAATCTCGAGTTACAGTAGTTGTAGGAACGTTCATATACAGTATTACTTAGTTAATAGTTACATTTAGCTATTCATTTCTTACTAGTATATTATTGCAGGCTACATCAGTCATTAGCAGTTAGCTCATCACTTTAAGCATATCAAAGTCAATCTTATTGACTAGTACAGCTGATTACATCAGCTACAATACTACCCTACAGTTAATCTTCATGAACTCATTCGATACTAAATGTGAGCAAAGTCTGATTAATCATTACTTCTAAATTGCCAAAATCGGCCAAAATCAAGGGATTTGAAAACTCCTTTTTCTTCAAAAATAGTTATCAAATCCTACCAGATACCCCTAAATAGCTTCTAGGGGTTAGAGAGTGATTTTCTATCAAAACAAGCCGAATTAGGGAGAAAAATTTCCCCCAAAAATGGCAAAAAAGGCAAGTCTATAGCCTTGCTAAATGGCCAAAAATCGGCCAAAATCAGGGGTTTTGAAAACTCCCTTTTTTCTTCAAAAATAGTTATCAAATCCTACCAGATACCCCCTAAATAGCTTCTAGGGGTTAAAGAGAGTGATTTTCTATCAAAAAAAGCCGAATTAGGGAGAAAAATTTCCCCCAAAATGGCAAAAAAGGCAAGTCTATAGCCTTGCTAAATTGCCAAAAATCGGCCAAAATCAAGGGATTTGAAAACTCCCTTTTTTCTTCAAAATAGTTATCAAATCCTACCAGATACCCCTAAATAGCTTCTAGGGGTTAGAGAGAGTGATTTTCTATCAAAACAAGCCGAATTAGGGAGAAAAATTTCCCCAAAATGGCAAAAAGGCAAGTCTATAGCCTTGCTAAATTGCCAAAAATCGGCCAAAATCAAGGGATTTGAAAACTCCTTTTTCTTCAAAATAGTTATCAAATCCTACCAGATACCCCTAAATAGCTTCTAGGGGTTAGAGAGAGTGATTTTCTATCAAAACAAGCCGAATTAGGGAGAAAAATTTCCCCCAAAATGGCAAAAAGGCAAGTCTATAGCCTTGCTAAATGGCCAAAAATCGGCCAAAATCAGGGGTTTGAAAACTCCCTTTTTTCTTCAAAAATAGTTACCAAATCCTACCAGATACCCCCTAAATAGCTTCTAGGGGTTAAAGAGAGTGATTTTCTATCAAAACAAGCCGAATTAGGGAGAAAAAATTTCACCCCAAAAATGGCAAAAAAGGCAAGTCTATAGCCTTGCTAAATTGCCAAAAATCGGCCAAAATCAAGGGATTTGAAAACTCCCTTTTTTCTTCAAAAATAATTATCGAATCCTACCAGATACCCCCTAAATAGCTTCTAGGGGTTAGAGAGTGATTTTCTATCAAAACAAGCGGAATTAGGGAGAAAAATTTCCCCAAAAATGGCAAAAAGGCAAGTCTATAGCCTTGCTAAATGGCCAAAAATCGGCCAAAATCAGGGTTTTAAAACTCCTTTTTCTTCAAAAATAGTTATCAAATCCTACCAGATACCCCTAAATAGCTTCTAGGGGTTAGAGAGAGTGATTTTCTATCAAAACAAGCCGAATTAGGGAGAAAAATTTCCCCAAAAATGGCAAAAAGGCAAGTCTATAGCCTTGCTAAATTGCCAAAAATCGGCCAAAATCAAGGGATTTGAAAACTCCTTTTTCTTCAAAAATAGTTATCAAATCCTACCAGATACCCCTAAATAGCTTCTAGGGGTTAGAGAGTGATTTTCTATCAAAACAAGCCGAATTAGGGAGAAAAATTTCCCCCAAAATGGCAAAAAAGGCAAGTCTATAGCCTTGCTAAATGGCCAAAAATCGGCCAAAATCAGGGTTTTGAAAACTCCTTTTTCTTCAAAATAGTTATCAAATCCTACCAGATACCCCTAAATAGCTTCTAGGGGTTAGAGAGAGTGATTTTCTATCAAAACAAGCCGAATTAGGGGGAAAAATTTCACCCAAAAAATCGCAAAAAGGCAAGTCTATAGCCTTGCTAAATGGCCAAAAATCGGCCAAAATCAGGGGTTTGAAAACTCCCTTTTTTCTTCAAAAATAGTTACCAAATCCTACCAGATACCCCCTAAATAGCTTCTAGGGGTTAAAGAGAGTGATTTTCTATCAAAACAAGCCGAATTAGGGAGAAAAAATTTCCCCCCAAAAATGGCAAAAAAGGAAAGTCTATAGCCTTGCTAAATGGCCAAAAATCGGTCAAAATCAGGGATTTTAAAAACTCCCTTTTTTCTTCAAAAATAGTTATCAAATCCTACCAGATACCCCCTAAATAGCTTCTAGGGGTTAAAGAGAGTGATTTTCTATCAAAACAAGCCGAATTAGGGAGAAAAAATTTCACCCAAAAAATCGCAAAAAAGGCAAGTCTATAGCCGTGCTAAATTGCCAAAAATCGGCCAAAATCAAGGGATTTGAAAACTCCTTTTTCTTCAAAATAGTTATCAAATCCTACCAGATACCCCTAAATAGCTTCTAGGGGTTAGAGAGAGTGATTTTCTATCAAAACAAGCCGAATTAGGGAGAAAAATTTCCCCCAAAATGGCAAAAAGGCAAGTCTATAGCCTTGCTAAATTGCCAAAAATCGGCCAAAATCAAGGGATTTGAAAACTCCTTTTTCTTCAAAAATAGTTATCAAATCCTACCAGATACCCCCTAAATAGCTTCTAGGGGTTAGAGAGTGATTTTCTATCAAAACAAGCCGAATTAGGGAGAAAAATTTCCCCCAAAAATGGCAAAAAGGCAGGTCTATAGCCTTGCTAAATGGCCAAAAATCGGCCAAAATCAGGGGTTTTAAAAACTCCCTTTTTTCTTCAAAAATAGTTATCAAACCTACCAGATACCCCCTAAATAGCTTCTAGGGGTTAAAGAGAGTGATTTTCTATCAAAACAAGCCGAATTAGGGAGAAAAATTTCCCCCAAAAATGGCAAAAAAGGCAAGTCTATAGCCTTGCTAAATGGCCAAAAATCGGCCAAAATCAGGGGTTTGAAAACTCCCTTTTTTCTTCAAAAATAGTTACCAAATCCTACCAGATACCCCCTAAATAGCTTCTAGGGGTTAAAGAGAGTGATTTTCTATCAAAACAAGCCGAATTAGGGAGAAAAAATTTCACCCCAAAAATCGCAAAAAAGGCAAGTCTATAGCCTTGCTAAATTGCCAAAAATCGGCCAAAATCAAGGGATTTGAAAACTCCCTTTTTTCTTCCAAAATAGTTATCAAATCCTACCAGATACCCCCTAAATAGCTTCTAGGGGTTAGAGAGAGTGATTTTCTATCAAAACAAGCCGAATTAGGGGGAAAAAATTTCCCCCCAAAAATGGCAAGAAAGGCAAGTCTATAGCCTTGCTAAATTGCCAAAAATCGGCCAAAATCAAGGGACTTGAAAACTCCCTTTTTTCTTTAAAAATAGTTATCAAATCCTACCAGATACCCCTAAATAGCTTCTAGGGGTTAGAGAGAGTGATTTTCTATCAAAACAAGCCGAATTAGGGAGAAAAATTTCCCCCCAAAAATGGCAAAAAAGGCAAGTCTATAGCCTTGCTAAATGGCCAAAAATCGGCCAAAATCAGGGGTTTGAAAACTCCCTTTTTTCTTCAAAAATAAATACCAAATCCTACCAGATACCCCCTAAATAGCTTCTAGGGGTTAAAGAGAGTGATTTTCTATCAAAACAAGCCGAATTAGGGAGAAAAATTTCCCCCAATAATGGCAAAAAAGGCAAGTCTATAGCCTTGCTAAATGGCCAAAAATCGGCCAAAATCAGGGGTTTTAAAAACTCCCTTTTTTCTTCAAAAATAGTTATCAAATCCTACCAGATACCCCCTAAATAGCTTCTAGGGGCTAACGAGAGTGATTTTCTATCAAAAAAAGCCGAATTAGGGGGAAAAAATTTCCCCCCAAAAATGGCAAGAAAGGCAAGTCTATAGCCTTGCTAAATTACCAAAAATCGGCCAAAATCAAGGGACTTGAAAACTCCCTTTTTTCTTCAAAAATAGTTATCAAATCCTACCAGATACCCCTAAATAGCTTCTAGGGGTTAGAGAGAGTGATTTTCTATCAAAACAAGCCGAATTAGGGAGAAAAAATTTCCCCCCAAAAATGGCAAAAAAGGCAAGTCTATAGCCTTGCTAAATTGCCAAAAATCGGCCAAAATCAAGGGATTTGAAAACTCCCTTTTTTCTTCAAAAATAGTTATCAAATCCTACCAGATACCCCCTAAATAGCTTCTAGGGGTTAGAGAGAGTGATTTTCTATCAAAACAAGCCGAATTAGGGAGAAAAATTTCCCCCAAAATGGCAAAAAGGCAAGTCTATAGCCTTGCTAAATGGCCAAAAATCAGCCAAAATCAGGGATTTGAAAACTCCTTTTTCTTCAAAATAGTTATCAAATCCTACCAGATACCCCTAAATAGCTTCTAGGGGTTAAAGAGAGTGATTTTCTATCAAAACAAGCCGAATTAGGGAGAAAAATTTCACCCAAAAATGGCAAAAAGGCAAGTCTATAGCCTTGCTAAATTGCCAAAAATCGGCCAAAATCAAGGGATTTGAAAACTCCCTTTTTTCTTCAAAAATAGTTATCAAATCCTACCAGATACCCCCTAAATAGCTTCTAGGGGTTAGAGAGAGTGATTTTCTATCAAAACAAGCCGAATTAGGGAGAAAAATTTCCCCCAAAATGGCAAAAAAGGCAAGTCTATAGCCTTGCTAAATGGCCAAAAATCGGCCAAAATCAGGGGTTTTAAAACTCCCTTTTTTCTTCAAAAATAGTTATCAAATCCTACCAGATACCCCCTAAATAGCTTCTAGGGGTTAAAGAGAGTGATTTTCTATCAAAACAAGCCGAATTAGGGAGAAAAAATTTCACCCAAAAAATCGCAAAAAAGGCAAGTCTATAGCCGTGCTAAATTGCCAAAAAATCGGCCAAAATCAAGGGACTTGAAAACTCCCTTTTTTCTTCAAAAATAATTATCGAATCCTACCAGATACCCCCTAAATAGCTTCTAGGGGTTAGAGAGAGTGATTTTCTATCAAAACAAGCGGAATTAGGGAGAAAAAATTTCCCCCCAAAAATGGCAAAAAAGGCAAGTCTATAGCCTTGCTAAATGGCCAAAAATCGGCCAAAATCAGGGGTTTTAAAAACTCCCTTTTTTCTTCAAAAATAGTTATCAAATCCTACCAGATACCCCCTAAATAGCTTCTAGGGGTTAGAGAGAGTGATTTTCTATCAAAACAAGCCGAATTAGGGAGAAAAATTTCCCCCAAAAATGGCAAAAAAGGCAAGTCTATAGCCTTGCTAAATTGCCAAAAATCGGCCAAAATCAAGGGATTTGAAAACTCCCTTTTTTCTTCAAAAATAGTTATCAAATCCTACCAGATACCCCCTAAATAGCTTCTAGGGGTTAGAGAGAGTGATTTTCTATCAAAACAAGCCGAATTAGGGAGAAAAATTTCCCCCAAAATGGCAAAAAGGCAAGTCTATAGCCTTGCTAAATTGCCAAAAATCGGCCAAAATCAAGGGATTTGAAAACTCCTTTTTCTTCAAAATAGTTATCAAATCCTACCAGATACCCCCTAAATAGCTTCTAGGGGTTAGAGAGAGTGATTTTCTATCAAAACAAGCCGAATTAGGGAGAAAAATTTCCCCCCAAAAATGGCAAAAAAGGCAAGTCTATAGCCTTGCTAAATGGCCAAAAATCGGCCAAAATCAGGGGTTTGAAAACTCCCTTTTTTCTTCAAAATAGTTATCAAATCCTACCAGATACCCCCTAAATAGCTTCTAGGGGTTAAAGAGAGTGATTTTCTATCAAAACAAGCCGAATTAGGGAGAAAAAATTTCACCCCAAAAATGGCAAAAAAGGCAAGTCTATAGCCTTGCTAAATTGCCAAAAATCGGCCAAAATCAAGGGATTTGAAAACTCCCTTTTTTCTTCAAAAATAATTATCGAATCCTACCAGATACCCCCTAAATAGCTTCTAGGGGTTAGAGAGAGTGATTTTCTATCAAAACAAGCGGAATTAGGGAGAAAAAATTTCCCCCCAAAAATGGCAAAAAAGGCAAGTCTATAGCCTTGCTAAATGGCCAAAAATCGGCCAAAATCAGGGGTTTTAAAAACTCCCTTTTTTCTTCAAAAATAGTTATCAAATCCTACCAGATACCCCCTAAATAGCTTCTAGGGGTTAAAGAGAGTGATTTTCTATCAAAACAAGCCGAATTAGGGAGAAAAATTTCCCCAAAAATGGCAAAAAGGCAAGTCTATAGCCTTGCTAAATTGCCAAAAATCGGCCAAAATCAAGGGATTTGAAAACTCCTTTTTCTTCAAAATAGTTATCAAATCCTACCAGATACCCCTAAATAGCTTCTAGGGGTTAGAGAGAGTGATTTTCTATCAAAACAAGCCGAATTAGGGAGAAAAAATTTCCCCGCCAAAAATGGCAAAAAGGCAAGTCTATAGCCTTGCTAAATGGCCAAAAATCGGCCAAAATCAGGGGATTTGAAAACTCCTTTTTCTTCAAAATAGTTATCAAATCCTACCAGATACCCCTAAATAGCTTCTAGGGGTTAGAGAGTGATTTTCTATCAAAACAAGCCGAATTAGGGAGAAAAATTTCACCCAAAAATGGCAAAAAGGCAAGTCTATAGCCTTGCTAAATGGCCAAAAATCGGCCAAAATCAGGGGTTTGAAAACTCCCTTTTTTCTTCAAAAATAGTTATCAAATCCTACCAGATACCCCCTAAATAGCTTCTAGGGGTTAAAGAGAGTGATTTTCTATCAAAAAAAGCCGAATTAGGGAGAAAAAATTCCCCCCCAAAAATGGCAAAAAAGGCAAGTCTATAGCCTTGCTAAATGGCCAAAAATCGGCCAAAATCAGGGGTTTTAAAAACTCCCTTTTTTCTTCAAAAATAGTTATCAAATCCTACCAGATACCCCCTAAATAGCTTCTAGGGGTTAAAGAGAGTGATTTTCTATCAAAACAAGCCGAATTAGGGAGAAAAAATTTCACCCAAAAAATCGCAAAAAAGGCAAGTCTATAGCCTTGCTAAATTGCCAAAAATCGGCCAAAATCAAGGGATTTGAAAACTCCCTTTTTTCTTCAAAAATAGTTATCAAATCCTACCAGATACCCCCTAAATAGCTTCTAGGGGTTAAAGAGAGTGATTTTCTATCAAAACAAGCCGAATTAGGGAGAAAAATTTCCCCCAAAAATGGCAAAAAAGGCAAGTCTATAGCCTTGCTAAATTGCCAAAAATCGGCCAAAATCAAGGGATTTGAAAACTCCCTTTTTTCTTCCAAAATAGTTATCAAATCCTACCAGATACCCCCTAAATAGCTTCTAGGGGTTAGAGAGAGTGATTTTCTATCAAAACAAGCCGAATTAGGGAGAAAAAATTTCCCCCCAAAAATGGCAAAAAAGGCAAGTCTATAGCCTTGCTAAATGGCCAAAAATCGGCCAAAATCAGGGGTTTTAAAACTCCCTTTTTTCTTCAAAAATAGTTATCAAATCCTACCAGATACCCCCTAAATAGCTTCTAGGGGTTAAAGAGAGTGATTTTCTATCAAAACAAGCCGAATTAGGGAGAAAAATTTCCCCCAAAAATGGCAAAAAGGCAAGTCTATAGCCTTGCTAAATGGCCAAAAATCGGCCAAAATCAGGGGTTTGAAAACTCCCTTTTTTCTTCAAAAATAGTTACCAAATCCTACCAGATACCCCCTAAATAGCTTCTAGGGGTTAAAGAGAGTGATTTTCTATCAAAACAAGCCGAATTAGGGAGAAAAAAAATTCACCCCAAAATCGGCAAAAAGGCAAGTCTATAGCCTTGCTAAATTGCCAAAAATCGGCCAAAATCAAGGGATTTGAAAACTCCCTTTTTTCTTCAAAAATAGTTATCACATCCTACCATATACCCCCTAAATAGCTTCTAGGGGTTAGAGAGTGATTTTCTATCAAAACAAGCCGAATTAGGGAGAAAAATTTCCCCAAAAATGGCAAAAAGGCAAGTCTATAGCCTTGCTAAATGGCCAAAAATCGGCCAAAATCAGGGTTTTAAAACTCCTTTTTCTTCAAAATAGTTATCAAATCCTACCAGATACCCCCTAAATAGCTTCTAGGGGTTAAAGAGAGTGATTTTCTATCAAAAAAAGCCGAATTAGGGAGAAAAATTTCCCCCAAAAATGGCAAAAAAGGCAAGTCTATAGCCTTGCTAAATTGCCAAAAATCGGCCAAAATCAAAGGATTTGAAAACTCCTTTTTTTCTTCAAAAATAGTTATCAAATCCTACCAGATACCCCCTAAATAGCTTCTAGGGGATAGAGAGAGTGATTTTCTATCAAAACAAGCCGAATTAAGGAGAAAAAATTCCCCCCCACAGATGGCAAAAAAGGCAAGTCTATAGCCTTGCTAAATGGCCAAAAATCGGCCAAAATCAGGGGTTTTAAAAACTCCCTTTTTTCTTCAAAAATAGTTATCAAATCCTACCAGATACCCCCTAAATAGCTTCTAGGGGTTAAAGAGAGTGATTTTCTATCAAAACAAGCCGAATTAGGGAGAAAAATATTCACCCCAAAAATCGCAAAAAGGCAAGTCTATAGCCTTGCTAAATGGCCAAAAATCGGCCAAAATCAGAGGTTTTGAAAACTCCTTTTTCTTCAAAATAGTTATCAAATCCTACCAGATACCCCTAAATAGCTTCTAGGGGTTAGAGAGTGATTTTCTATCAAAACAAGCCGAATTAGGGAGAAAAATTTCCCCCAAAAATGGCAAAAAGGCAAGTCTATAGCCTTGCTAAATGGCCAAAAATCGGCCAAAATCAGGGATTTGAAAACTCCTTTTTCTTCAAAATAGTTATCAAATCCTACCAGATACCCCTAAATAGCTTCTAGGGGTTAGAGAGAGTGATTTTCTATCAAAACAAGCCGAATTAGGGAGAAAAATTTCCCCCAAAAATGGCAAAAAGGCAAGTCTATAGCCTTGCTAAATGGCCAAAAATCGGCCAAAATCAGGGGTTTGAAAACTCCCTTTTTTCTTCAAAAATAGTTATCAAATCCTACCAGATACCCCCTAAATAGCTTCTAGGGGTTAAAGAGAGTGATTTTCTATCAAAACAAGCCGAATTAGGGAGAAAAATTTCCCCCAAAATGGCAAAAAAGGCAAGTCTATAGCCTTGCTAAATTGCCAAAAATCGGCCAAAATCAAGGGATTTGAAAACTCCCTTTTTTCTTCAAAAATAGTTATCAAATCCTACCAGATACCCCCTAAATAGCTTCTAGGGGTTAAAGAGAGTGATTTTCTATCAAAAAAAGCCGAATTAGGGAGAAAAAATTTCCCCCAAAATGGCAAAAAAGGCAAGTCTATAGCCTTGCTAAATTGCCAAAAATCGGCCAAAATCAAGGGTTTGAAAACTCCCTTTTTTTTCTTCAAAAATAGTTATCAAATCCTACCAGATACCCCTAAATAGCTTCTAGGGGTTAGAGAGAGTGATTTTCTATCAAAACAAGCCGAATTAGGGAGAAAAAATTTCCCCCCAAAATGGCAAAAAAGGCAAGTCTATAGCCTTGCTAAATGGCCAAAAATCAGCCAAAATCAGGGGTTTGAAAACTCCCTTTTTTCTTCAAAAATAGTTACCAAATCCTACCAGATACCCCCTAAATAGCTTCTAGGGGTTAAAGAGAGTGATTTTCTATCAAAACAAGCCGAATTAGGGAGAAAAATTTCCCCCAAAAATGGCAAAAAAGGCAAGTCTATAGCCTTGCTAAATGGCCAAAAATCGGCCAAAATCAGGGGTTTTAAAACTCCCTTTTTTCTTCAAAATAGTTATCAAATCCTACCAGATACCCCCTAAATAGCTTCTAGGGGTTAAAGAGAGTGATTTTCTATCAAAAAAGCCGAATTAGGGAGAAAAATTTCCCCCAAAAATGGCAAAAAAGGCAAGTCTATAGCCTTGCTAAATTGCCAAAAATCGGCCAAAATCAAGGGACTTGAAAACTCCCTTTTTTCTTTAAAAATAGTTATCAAATCCTACCAGATAACCCCTAAATAGCTTCTAGGGGTTAGAGAGAATGATTTTCTATCAAAACAAGCCGAATTAGGGAGAAAAAATTTCCCCCCAAAATGGCAAAAAGGCAAGTCTATAGCCTTGCTAAATGGCCAAAAATCGGCCAAAATCAGGGGTTTTGAAAACTTCCTTTTTTCTTCAAAAATAGTTACCAAATCCTACCAGATACCCCCTAAATAGCTTCTAGGGGTTAAAGAGAATGATTTTCTATCAAAACAAGCCGAATTAGGGAGAAAAAATTTCACCCCAAAAATCGCAAAAAAGGCAAGTCTATAGCCTTCCTAAATTGCCAAAAATCGGCCAAAATCAAGGGATTTGAAAACTCCCTTTTTTCTTCAAAAATAGTTATCAAATCCTACCAGATACCCCCTAAATAGCTTCTAGGGGTTAGAGAGAGTGATTTTCTATCAAAACAAGCCGAATTAGGGAGAAAAAATTTCCCCCCAAAAATGGCAAAAAAGGCAAGTCTATAGCCTTGCTAAATGGCCAAAAATCGGCCAAAATCAGGGTTTTAAAACTCCCTTTTTTCTTCAAAAATAGTTATCAAATCCTACCAGATACCCCCTAAATAGCTTCTAGGGGTTAAAGAGAGTGATTTTCTATCAAAAAAAGCCGAATTAGGGAGAAAAAATTTCCCCCCAAAAATGGCAAAAAGGCAAGTCTATAGCCTTGCTAAATTGCCAAAAATCGGCCAAAATCAAGGGATTTGAAAACTCCCTTTTTTCTTCAAAAATAGTTATCAAATCCTACCAGATACCCCCTAAATAGCTTCTAGGGGTTAAAGAGAGTGATTTTCTATCAAAACAAGCCGAATTAGGGAGAAAAAATTTCACCCCAAAAATGGCAAAAAAGGCAAGTCTATAGCCTTGCTAAATTGCCAAAAATCGGCCAAAATCAAGGGATTTGAAAACTCCCTTTTTTCTTCAAAAATAGTTATCAAATCCTACCAGATACCCCCTAAATAGCTTCTAGGGGTTAGAGAGAGTGATTTTCTATCAAAACAAGCCGAATTAGGGAGAAAAAATTCCCCAAAAATGGCAAAAAGGCAAGTCTATAGCCTTGCTAAATGGCCAAAAATCGGCCAAAATCAGGGGTTTGAAAACTCCTTTTTCTTCAAAATAGTTATCAAATCCTACCAGATACCCCCTAAATAGCTTCTAGGGGTTAAAGAGAGTGATTTTCTATCAAAACAAGCCGAATTAGGGAGAAAAATTTCCCCCAAAAATGGCAAAAAAGGCAAGTCTATAGCCTTGCTAAATTGCCAAAAATCGGCCAAAATCAAGGGATTTGAAAACTCCCTTTTTTCTTCAAAAATAGTTATCAAATCCTACCAGATACCCCCTAAATAGCTTCTAGGGGTTAAAGAGAGTGATTTTCTATCAAAACAAGCCGAATTAGGGAGAAAAATTTCACCCCAAAATCGCAAAAAGGCAAGTCTATAGCCTTGCTAAATTGCCAAAAATCGGCCAAAATCAAGGGATTTGAAAACTCCCTTTTTTCTTCAAAAATAGTTATCAAATCCTACCAGATACCCCCTAAATAGCTTCTAGGGGTTAGAGAGAGTGATTTTCTATCAAAACAAGCCGAATTAGGGAGAAAAATTTCCCCCAAAAATGGCAAAAAGGCAAGTCTATAGCCTTGCTAAATGGCCAAAAATCGGCCAAAATCAGGGGTTTTAAAAACTCCCTTTTTTCTTCAAAAATAGTTATCAAATCCTACCAGATACCCCCTAAATAGCTTCTAGGGGTTAAAGAGAGTGATTTTCTATCAAAACAAGCCGAATTAGGGAGAAAAATTTCACCCCAAAATGGCAAAAAGGCAAGTCTATAGCCTTGCTAAATTGCCAAAATCGGCCAAAATCAAGGGATTTGAAAACTCCCTTTTTTCTTCAAAAATAGTTATCAAATCCTACCAGATACCCCCTAAATAGCTTCTAGGGGTTAAAGAGAGTGATTTTCTATCAAAACAAGCCGAATTAGGGAGAAAAAATTTCACCCCAAAAATGGCAAAAAGGCAAGTCTATAGCCTTGCTAAATTGCCAAAAATCGGCCAAAATCAAGGGATTTGAAAACTCCCTTTTTTCTTCAAAAATAGTTATCAAATCCTACCAGATACCCCCTAAATAGCTTCTAGGGGTTAAAGAGAGTGATTTTCTATCAAAACAAGCCGAATTAGGGAGAAAAAATTTCACCCCAAAAATGGCAAAAAAGGCAAGTCTATAGCCTTGCTAAATGGCCAAAAATCGGCCAAAATCAGGGGTTTTAAAAACTCCCTTTTTTCTTCAAAAATAGTTATCAAATCCTACCAGATACCCCCTAAATAGCTTCTAGGGGTTAGAGAGAGTGATTTTCTATCAAAACAAGCCGAATTAGGGAGAAAAAATTTCCCCCCAAAATGGCAAAAAAGGCAAGTCTATAGCCTTGCAAAATGGCCAAAAATCAGTCAAAATCAGGGGATTTGAAAACTCTCTTTTTTCTTCAAAAATTGTTACCAAATCCTACCAGATACCCCCTAAATAGCTTCTAGGGGTTAAAGAGAGTGATTTTCTATCAAAACAAGCCGAATTAGGGAGAAAAAATTTCACCCCAAAAATCGCAAAAAAGGCAAGTCTATAGCCTTGCTAAATGGCCAAAAATCGGCCAAAATCAGGGGTTTTAAAAACTCCCTTTTTTCTTCAAAAATAGTTATCAAATCCTACCAGATACCCCTAAATAGCTTCAAAGGGTTAAAGAGAGTGATTTTCTATCAAAACAAGCCGAATTAGGGAGATAAAATTTCACCCAAAAAATCGCAAAAAAGGCAAGTCTATAGCCTTGCAAAATGGCCAAAAATCGGCCAAAATCAGGGGATTTGAAAACTCCCTTAATTCTTCAAAAATAGTTACCAAATCCTACCAGATACCCCCTAAATAGCTGCTAGGGGTTAAAGAGAGTGATTTTCTATCAAAACAAGCCGAATTAGGGAGAAAAAATTTCACCCCAAAAATCGCAAAAAAGGCAAGTCTATAGCCTTGCTAAATTGCCAAAAATCGGCCAAAATCAAGGGATTTGAAAACTCCCTTTTTTCTTCAAAAATAGTTATCAAATCCTACCAGATACCCCCTAAATAGCTTCTTGGGGTTAGAGAGAGTGATTTTCTATCAAAACAAGCCGAATTAGGGAGAAAAAATTTCTCCCCAAAAATGGCAAAAAAGGCAAGTCTATATATAGCCTTGCTAAATGGCCAAAAATCGGCCAAAATCAGGGGTTTTAAAAACTCCCTTTTTTCTTCAAAAATAGTTATCAAATCCTACCAGATACCCCCTAAATAGCTTCTAGGGGTTAGAGAGAGTGAATTTCTATCAAAACAAGCCGAATTACGGAGAAAAAATTTCCCCCCAAAAATGGCAAAAAAGGCAAGTCTATAGCCTTGCTAAATGGCCAAAAATCGGCCAAAATCAGGGGTTTTGAAAACTCCCTTTTTGCTTCAAAAATAGTTATCAAATCCTACAAGATACCCCCGAATAGCCTCTAGGGGGTAAATAGACTGATTTTCTATCAAAACGAGCCAAATTAGGGCGAAAAAATTTCCCCCCAAAATCGCAAAAAAGGCAAGTGTATAGCCTTGCTAAATGGCCAAAAATCGGCCAAAATCAAGGGATTTAAAAACTCCTTTTTCCTTCAAAAAGAGTAATCAAATCCAACCAGAAACCCCCCGAATAGCCTCTAGGGGATAAATAGAGTGATTTTCTATCAAAATGAGCCAAATTAGGGCGAAAAAATTTCCCCCCAAAAATTGCAAAAAAGGCAAGTGTATAGCCTTGCTAAATGGCCAAAAATCGGCCAAAATCAATGGATTTAAAAACTCCCTTTTTTCTCAAAAAGAGTAATCAAATCCAACCAGAAAGTCCCCGAATAGCCTCTAGGGGGTAAATAGAGTGATTTTCTATCAAATCGAGCCAAATTAGGGAGAAAAAATATTCCCCCCAAAAATCGCTAAAAAGGCAAGTCTATAGCCTTGCTAAATTGCCAAAAATCCTCCAAAATCAAGGGATTTGAAAACTCCCTTTTTTCTTGAAAAATAGTTATCAAATCCTACCAGATACCCCCTAAATAGCTTCTAGGGGTTAGAGAGAGTGATTTTCAATCAAAACAAGCCGAATTAGGGAGAAAAAATTTCCCCCCAAAAATGGAAAAAAGGAAAGTCTATAGCCTTGCTAAATTGTCAAAAATCAGCCAAAATCAAGGGATTTGAAAACTCCCTTTTTTCTTCAAAAATAGTTATCAAATCCTACCAGATACCCCCTAAATAGCTTCTAGGGGTTAAATAGAGTTATTTTCTATCAAAACGAGCCGAATTAGGGAGAGAAAATTTCCCCCAACAAATTGCAAGAAAGGCAAGTCTATAGGCTTGCTAAATGGCCAAAAATCTGCCAAAATCAGGGGTTTTGAAAACATGTTTTAGCTATGTTGGGTATAGGAGTTACTCCTGTGCCTTTAAATCACGTTTTAAATACTGTAGTCAAGAGACAACTGAACAAAAAAAACAACATATCGCACTTGAAATTATTTATGAACTAAATTCAGACTTTGTAGAAACAGTTAAAACATTCTTCTCAGTATCGATAATAGTAGAGATACTTATAACATAGACTCACTACATTCGTCGTAGTCTACGCTCCTCCACACTCCACCACCCCGCTCCAACTCTCCCACTCTGAGGAAACAGCTGTATGTTGTTGTAGTTGTTAGAAGCTGTTTCCGAAAGAGTGGGAGGAAGGTAATAAGTCTACTTTTAACATATACTCTTTAACCTTGTCTTTTATATGGAAGCATATCGTTTTACACCAACGAGACGCCCGGGATGTTTACTAATGTTGTGAACTGCTAAGGGGGATGTGTATTTGAGGCGGGGGGATAGTGTTAAAAAGAGGGATGTGTTTATCTTCAAATCAGATTTTTGCATCAAGACTATTAATCAAGAAAGGTCCTAAAAGTGAACTTGATGCCGGTTTATGGTGGGAGAAAAGAAAAAATCTTGAAAGAAAGCCTGTTTTTCTAACTCCATCTAGTCTTATTACCTGAGTCCCAGTTATCGCTCATCAAACCGAGACTAGCACCAAAGCGAGATCGCTTAAACTGGTAGTTTGAGCGTCCAGCAGTTGAATTCAATAGCCATAACTGCGACTCAAGTAATATGTCTAAATTTCTTCCATGATTTCTTTCTTGATTTCTAATCTTGTTGAGCTAGAAAAGAGCTGAGGTTTCTCTTAAAGTGGGGCTGAGGTTTCTTATAAAGTGGTTTCTATTTTGCGGGTTCTTATTGTATAATATATTATAATCCAAGTTTTAAATGGGCAGTTTGTTCCAGCGGAGCGTTCAAAAGAAGATTCGTAATAGAAGCAGCTAATAGGGTACTGTATGGTAGGAAAAAAAAAATTAAAATCATTGTACGACATTGTACGACATCAGTCCTTGTTTAATTACAGTTCCAACTTAGCTGCATTGCCATGGTTTGAAATCGTGAATCTTTGTCAGCGGTGTTGGATTTTTTATCCATTCCAGTGTCTGATTCATGGATACAGCATAAACATCCGGCCTCGCTGCCAAGTAATTTATAAACATCGAGATTCCTGTAGATTTGAAATAGTTTGAAATGAATACAGTATTGCTGCTTAGACTAAGTTGGATTCAATAATCAAATATGACAAAATCTTATCGTGTGTAAAAAGCACGGGGGAGGGGTTCTTCCATAGTAAAGGTATCTGGGGATGTGCTGCGCTGAGGGTATACTTTTCAGTCTTTTAGTCTAGCCAAAGGTATACTCTTTTACAATTTTGGTCTAGCCAAGGGTAAAGGTAAAGGTCATGGCTTTTATATAGCGCCGTTATCTATCACTGGACATATTCAACAGCGCTTTACAAATATTAACCCCCTTACATCACGTCATTTTTTCATTTTTCATTTTTTTTCCTCTACTCCCTGGGGAGTATATATCGACTCGCTTGCAGCCATACAGTCGGTGCTACGAGGGTTTTTAAGGCCTTCATCACTAAGTTACCAATTTTACACCTTGGTGCGGTGTCACAGAGAGCAAAGTTTTTACACCTTGTAAATTCGTGCTCCCTAGCCTGGATTTGAACCACAGACCTTGAGCCCAAATGGCGCAAGTGCTAACCACTACGCTACGCTGCTCTACGCTACGGGTACCAAATTTAGTAATATTGGCATGAAGAATTGTCATGCTTTCAACTTTGGGACCTTTGAAAGTGAAAATCTCATCCTGCCCATTTTTGAAGAAACGAGTATAAAAGAAACAAGTCGATCTTTGAAATTTCCGACTTGGGCCAACAATTTCGCGCGTATTAGTCTTGCTCAGGATATTATTTTGGTATAAATTGGTCTAGCCAAGAGTGATGTTAACAACAAAATTAGTCCCTTATGAAAAGTAATCATATCGAGAACTCTCCTTACCCTGAACAGCAAACCAAGAACTCCCAAACCAAGATTCCTTCAAGAAAAGAGGGAATGGTGCCCTGTTGCCTTCATAGTGACGCTTGAAGTTGCTAAGCAAGAGATGGTAAACATCGTTGTCTGTTGTTATGTTTTTGCATTCGCTTGGATATTGACATGTTCTGTTCTCTTTGTCGTAAAGAGCAGTCATTGGAAATTCCCACAATCCAGGATAGGACTCTGAAAGGAGGTAAACATATTTTAAAACTTTTTCTCTCACCATGGACGGTCAATCATAGCGCCAGTACTGGTTTTTCTCAAACACTTGAGCTGGCTTTGCTAAAGTTTCATAGTGGGCTATCTTTAAAACCTGGAATCTGGAATCTGGAAATTGGAAAATGGAATCTAGAAAACATGGAATCTTTAAAACATGGAATCTAGAAAACATGGAATCTTTAAAACATGGAATCTAGAAAACATGGAATCTTTAAAACATGGAATCTAGAAAACATGGAATCTTTAAAACATGGAATCTAGAAAACATGGAATCTTTAAAACATGGAATCTAGAAAACATGGAATCTATAATCTCGTAATATGAGATGCTCGTAATCTGATATAGTGTTTGTCTAGATTACGTTAAAGCAAACCTGACCAACTCAAAACAGACCATCATCAGACTATCAAAACTCAAAACAGAATTCAGTCGGTTTTTCTATACAAAAGACCTATTAAGAAACATCCACGCCTTCTGTACTAATTTACCGATATTGAATGTCTCCAAAATCTATTGAAATCCTTTTGACATCGGATTCTCCAAATCTAGATCAGCAGGTCACGCGATTTCGATTTTGAAACAAGTATTGAAATTTGATAAGGCAATTTGAAAAATTGAAATAATGATTTTGGTAATTATTGATTACTGTTATTCAAACATGAGGAGGAAGATTATGGTCAACTATTTGTCTTTGGTAAGAGTTGACTTACATAACATGGGGTGCTCGATAACCACGGCCCCGGCCCTCGGGGCCCTCATTTTGGAGCCCCCGGGGCCCTCGGGGCCCCCTATATTTTTTAGTGATATTTCACGTCAAGGTCTCCAAATTTCGCTAAAACAAAGAAAAGTAGACGTTTTTATGGTGAAACCGAGCAGAAAGGCCATTTTATACTCCTAGAATTCGCATCAAAGTTCATTTTTTTATGAGAAAATGTTTATAAGAAACCTTGATCTACAATGTGTCTACAATCCTCGCAAAAAATGCTGGGACACTTCGAATTTTTTCAAAATTCTCGCTCTAAGACGCATACCCCCTCCAATTCAATGTTAGTGAAATTGATGTTGACAGTGGTCCCAACATTGAGTCGGGGGGTTCTAATTACCTAAATATGTTATAATGAGACCGGATTTTCAGGGGCCCCGGGGGCTCCAAAATGAGGGCCCCGAGAGCCAGGGCCGTGGATGACGAACACCCATAACATGTTGCGTTGAATTGGACTGAGCAGATACACAACTGAATAAAGGAATAAAGAACCCTTTTTTTATTCAACACAGCAATTAGAATAAGAACTGAACAATCAAGAACGGTTATATAACTTTAATTTGAATTTAATTTTTCTTAGCAACTAAGAACTATGTGAAGCCATTTCAATTCAAAAATTTAGAAAAAGTACACGTGATGAACATTGTATACTCCTTAACAACTAGCAAAACATCTGTAAACTGACACCACCATTTCTGTGACACAAGGGAAGTCAGAGAAAAGGCTTCTCTGTGCACAAATATTCAGAATGCCTCGTGGTGGTGTCATAGACAAAGACAAATAGTTGACCATAATCTTCCTCCTCATGTTTGAATAATTACCAAAATCATTATTTCAATTTTTCAAATTGCCTTATCAAATTTCAATACTTGTTTCAAAATCGAAATCGCGTGACCTGCTGATCTAGATTTGGAGAATCCGATGTCAAAAGGATTTCAATAGATTTTGGAGACATTCAATATCGGTAAATTAGTACAGAAGGCGTGGATGTTTCTTAATAGGTCTTTTGTATAGAAAAACCGACTGAATTCTGTTTTGAGTTTTGATAGTCGGCTATTAGTAATCACCGGCCCCGGCCCTGCAGCCCCGGCCCCGGCCCCGTCCCCGGCCCTGGCCCCGGCCCTGATTTTTCAACATGTAATTTTTTATTAGTAATTACCGGCCCCGGCCTTGCGGCCCCGGTCCCGGCCCTGATTTTATTTCTCCTGCTTTCCGGATGTTCTCCTGCCCGGTGTTTCTTATATTTTTGATTTACCTATACAAGAACTCAAAACTAAGACAAATAAAAGTGTATGCAAACATTACGTGATTTATGGTGGAAATGACAAAGAATATGAATAGGATAGGAAGTGGGGTCAATTAATGGGACCAATTCAACCAAACAATAACTCGTGGCTTCGCCATACAATACAAATGAGCGTCCTTATACAAACTTTAGCACAGTTTAACATAGTTTTCACTAACTTAACAAAAACCTAGCCTGCGCTCAGGCTACAAAACCACGCTAACCTGCTAAAACGAATAAGGATCTGAAGAAATTATTTGTCATAAAACTACGTGTCGTGGCTGGCCAAAGGTGTGATTTCACACCTAAAAAGAAGAAGCGTTTTAGACTTACTTGTTTATTGTCTTTCCAGGCTGAATGGAACATTGAGTGCTTCCTCCATATCGAGTGTATTGAACGATATGAAGGAGTAATAATAATGATAACTCATGATATAAAATGCCGGTACATTACTGTACCCCTTCTTTCTCTCTAAAAACCCTATTCTCTGTACTATTGACATTCATCAGTTACATAACTGTCCCACACAAGAATGTTTTTAGGCCAATCACCCATTTCTGTGGTTTGAGGGTGGCGGAAAATTTGAGCATGAATATCTCAACTAACAAGTTACTAAAAACTTCAAATAAAATATTTTTATTCAAGTTAGCTATTAAGAATAACGGAATTATGGAAATCGAAAAAAATAAAGTTTTGGAAATTAGGGCCGGGGCCGGGGCCGTAAATTACAAAAAAATTTCATGTTGAAAAATCAGGGCCGGGGCCAGGGCCGGGGACGGGGCCGGGGCCGGGGCTGCAGGGCCGGGGCCGGTGATTACTAATAGCCTTGATAGTCTGATGATGGTCTGTTTTGAGTTGGTCAGGTTTGCTTTAACGTAATCTAGACAAACACTATATCAGATTACGAGCATCTCATATTACGAGATTATAGATTCCATGTTTTCTAGATTCCATGTTTTAAAGATTCCATGTTTTCTAGATTCCATGTTTTAAAGATTCCATGTTTTCTAGATTCCATGTTTTAAAGATTCCATGTTTTCTAGATTCCATGTTTTAAAGATTCCATGTTTTCTAGATTCCATCTTTTAAAGATTCCATGTTTTCTAGATTCCATGTTTTAAAGATTCCATGTTTTCTAGATTCCATGTTTTAAAGATTCCATGTTTTCTAGATTCCATGTTTTAAAGATTCCATGTTTTCTAGATTCCATTTTCCAGTTTCCAGATTCCAGATTCCAGGTTTTAAAGATAGCCTTTCATAGTGCGTATTCTTTCGGGTTTTAAGAATCTTAGGAATTCTGCAAACCGCAGTCTTGGCTGTCTAAGCTTCAAAGAATGAATATTCCGAAGCCCCAAAATCTCCCGTTTTTCCAACAGACCCCGAAAAAATACGTTCTGGAAGGCTGAGATGATAAACAGCAGAGGCGCAAACTTGTACCAAAAGAATACACGGATAGGTTAATAATAGATATTGCAATGCGAGCCTCGGGGGTCCGGTCACGACAGTCGCCTTTATGCATCACAAATGGGTGCATAGGGCACCCAACTGGAACATCTAAGAATTTCCAGACTTTAAAAACATTACCTGTGGGGCAAACAGGAACCCTGCAATCTTGGGTAGACTTGTACTCGAAGGAATACGGCCAAATATCATCTAAAATGCTGGCCATTGAAGAATCATAGCTGAAATTCAGCTTTTTTAACGCAGAGTATTGTTTGTCACCGCCTAGCGGCCATTCCTCATAATCACGGTAGCCGCCGATGGCGTTTAAGGGTACTTCAGCATGCTTGTTGATGTTGTTTCTTTGGTCCTCAAAATAAGGAAAATCGAAAATGTCTTACTATCTGGTCCCCAATAGAGGAAGTTGATGGAAACAGCTGGGGGGGGGGGGGTGGAATATTTCTGTAATTCAAATATGTACCAGGCGTATAGGTAGGCAGTGGATTGGGAAAAAACCGTGTTACGTTTTGTCACTCTATGGGCACTGTGTGAATTCAAAAGCCAGGTAATGCGCTTTCCTGAGGGATAATTTATAGAGGGGGGTATCAAGGGGTCTTTGGTACCGCCTCCACAAGGTGGTACCAGGTCCCACCCAAATTGCAGGTAGTGGTACCATGTAATCCCAATTTTGGTCGAAGTAAACAACTGTGTGGAATGAAATGTCAATACATACGAATTGATAGAGGTATCAGGTTCTACCCTTTTATCAGAGCTTCTAGAACAGGTTCCACCCTTTTTCAGAATTTGGTACCAGGTACCATCCCCCTGGTACCATGGTACCATTAACCTGTCACCCCTCTCTTTATAGTTCAATGTATCTTAAAGGCCCCATAATAGATAAATCAACGGAGAGAAAATTTTAGAAAATTTAAATTGAAGATTAAAAAATGATTTTGAAATGCAATACTTGCGCTTGCCGCATCCAGTCTTCTTCCGTGCGAGGAAACTTGGAAGTGCTGAGATCACTTCCGCCATAGACTGCAATTTCTTGACCAAGCAAATAAAGTTGTTTGACGTTTCCATAATCAGTATTTTTATGAGTTGTAAAATAAGTCGATGTAAACGCACAATTATTCGGATTACGGCCAGGTTGTATCATTCTTTCATAATAATACACAGACATTGAGGTGACGGGACCTTGCCAGGTAATGGTAACGATCTGTGGCATTCCAGGCATCGCCTTTCCACTGCAAAAACATGCTGGAAGTTTGCATTTCTTCTCGTCGCATTGTTTTGCAGGCTCTCCACAACAGTAAAGAATAAGAAGGGCCTGAGCTAGGAAGATTCTCAGCAAAAAATAGAGATTCATGTCTGAGCCTGAAGATTTTCAGGTTTGATAAAAACTTGATACTGCAAAAAAAGATGTCATTCACATGGAAAGAATCACATGACTTGGTCCTGTTTGTTTGGTCGACCTGTGACCTGGACGACGACGTCCAAAACTGTTACGTGAGCCATATTGAATTGAATCAAAGAACGCTCCAAGCAACTTGGACTTGATAATTCATCTTTTAAGAGACTCTTTCTCTTTAAAACATTATCTACTTAGGCAAATCCAGCTAAAACTACCCACGACTGCTTTTCAAAAATTCTAGCAATCGCCTCATTCATACGAGAGGCGAACTAAAATACCTTCTGCCGCATGGTGCCACCACTAAAATTCTGATCCACAACCCCTTTCCAAGAATTTAGTAGAAAAAATCTAATAAAAATCGAGCGAAAATGCAGCCCTCCCTCTCCAGTTCTACTGTTAGCTGGGCAGACAAATTCCAAAAGAAGCTAACGAATGCAATAAGCAAGAAGAAACGAACATGATTGCTGACGAATACCGCATGAAATGAACAAGCTCAGACGAATGCAGTATGAAACGAACAAGCTGACGAATGCAGTATGAAATGAACATGCTGACGAATGCAGTAAAAATGAACAAGCTGACGAAAATGCAGCATGAAATGAACAAGCTGACGAATGCAGTATGAAATGAACAAGCTGACGAAAATGCAGCATGAAAATGAAGATGCTAATGAATACAGTATGAAATGAGCAAGCTGACGAATACAGTATGAAAGGAACAAGCTGACGAATAGCAGTATGAAAGGAACAAGCTGACGAATAGCAGTATGAAAGGAACAAGCTGACGAATAGCAGTATGAAAGGAGCAAGCTGACGAATAGCAGTATGAAAGGAACAAGCTGACGAATACAGTATGAAAGGAACAAGCTGACGAATACAGTATGAAAGGAACAAGCTGACGAATAGCAGTATGAAAGGAACAAGCTGACGAATAGCAGTATGAAAGGAACAAGCTGACGAATAGCAGTATGAAAGGAGCAAGCTGACGAATAGCAGTATGACAGGAACAAGCTGACGAATAGCAGTATGAAAGGAACAAGCTGACGAAAAGCAGTATGAAAGGAACAAGCTGACGAATAGCAGTATGAAAGGAACAAGCTGACGAATAGCAGTATGAAAGGAGCAAGCTGACGAATAGCAGTATGAAAGGAACAAGCTGACGAATAGCAGTATGAAAGGAACAAGCTGACGAATAGAGTATGAAAGGAACAAGCTGACGAATAGCAGTATGAAAGGAACAAGCTGACGAATAGAGTATGAAAGGAACAAGCTGACGAAAATGCAGCATGAAATGGAGATGCTGACGAATACAGTATGATATAAAGATGCTGAGGAATACATTACGAAATAAATAAGCTGACGAATGCAGAATGATAATGACGACATTCTAAACATGCTTATGTTTAAAAATTTATCGATTTCATGTTAAATAATAATAAACGATAAGGAGAAAAGTAGATACTTGTTTCCATGTTTCAAAAAATAATTAGCTGCTCCTCCAAAATGCAATGCATTGAGATACACCCATTTTTTTATAAGGAAGTTCGGCTCAGGCTCAGTACTGAAAATGCCTTAATTGACAGCCAAATTTGAGTACTCAAAATTCCTTAGCAATTCCTTAACTTTTATACTTGTTTCTTTAAAATAAACCCAGGGACAAGGGAATATAGGGACATAATGATGTCAGAAGACGAATAGAAATGAATACTATTTAAACAAATTACAGCTTTCTTCAAAATCAATAAGTCAAATACTCGTGGCCACCAATACAAGGTATTCAAAGATCGCAGTAACTCAAGACTTAGAAGAGAGTTCCTTACTCAAAGAATCGTGAATAGCTGGAATAGTCTACCTCATGAAGTAGTGAATGCAAAATCAATGAAAGAATTTGAAAAACTATATGACTTAAGTAATAAAAGCATACTTTATGACTGCATTTTCGATTAGACTCTCAGGGCTTTATAGGCTAAATGCCTTTTACCCCTTACTCCTTATATTATTATTATTATAATTACAAAAATTTTGCTGAAGCTTCATTTGCCGTTTGAAATGGGGGGTGCAACGAGGGGGGCCGGGCTTCTCAAAATATTCACAAAAGCATGATTCATCATCGACTTGGATAAAGCATTTTTCTGTCATAAAGTACCAAAATATGGACTCAAAAGCTCAACACCAACATGTCAGGGGTGGGGGCTTATTCAAAGGGGGGCTTATTAACAATTTCTTGCTCTAGGGTTGAGGCTTATTTGGGGGGAGGGCTTATTGCAGGGGGGCGAAATTTGAGGATTTATGGTAAGTTCAAATTAACATTACTGTCAGGATTTTTTTTGTTGGTAAGACAGACTCTGAAAATTATCAAACATCTTACACTGTTCTCATCCACATCAACTTTGACAAAAATCACATCAGAATATGTGTTGCTAAATTCCTAGAACAGAAAAAAATAGCCTCCATGTCAATGAAGAACTTCACTATATTGATACAAAACAGAACTGAAATCTATTTTCTGTGTCATATGTAAAACCATTTTTATCAAACACATTAGAGTACCTATATGGTGAAACTACTCTGAGCAGTGTAATGGACTGAAAGTTTCATGTTTCTATACTCGTATCTATAAAATTTCTGTTTTTTTATCACAATGCAAACAAAATAGAAAAGGAAGTAATTTTTATTTGAAGTTTAAGTATTGACAAAAACTATTATCTTTTCTTAATTTGAATTCAGATTGCAAAAGAAACAAAAGAATTATAAAATATCAAAAAGATCTTTCACCTCAAACTTGGGTGCAATAACTTTGCAAGGCCCACACCATGTTGCAAAAAAGTCAATGACAATGAGTTTGTCTGCTGTCTTCATGAGATCATCAAATTCTGCCTAAAAAGATCAAGTTAATTTTCTTTAGCAACAGTTACCAGGGGCATGGCCAGACAAGAGAACATGGTGGGGAAAAAGTCAGGAAATTGTGAGGAATAGAAATTTAAGAGTAGCTTGTTCCTTCTCAGAGATCTCATATTATACCATGTTAGGGCAATTCAGGGCTGCCGGGAGAAAATTTTTTTGGGGCCACACACTTTTTTCTGATTGAAAGGCTTCAATTACATTACTGAAGTCAATTTTTCTCGAAATGAACTTTTCGATAGGATTGGGGCTCTAGAGCATTGCCCAGCTGATCCCCTTCTCTCGGCACTACTGGGGCAATTTCATGCAAATTCAACCCGATGAGAATAGCCAAGTGACGAGAAAGTGGGACTTGCAATCTATGATTGTGGGTTTGATTCTGACTAAGGTCAAAATTGACAGAAGAGAGTTGCTAGCTCTCTGTAATTCCAAGCAAAAGGAATCACAAAGATAGGTCACTCGAGCAGAGGGTTAGTGGGTTATTGAGTGGACACCCTATGCTTAGCATCAAAACCCATACCTTGCAAAAACAGGACAGCAAGCATGTGTGCCCAACTAACTAACTAAATCTGAGCATAATTTCCCATTAGGATGGGGATGATAGTATTGTATTGGGATGTATTGGGATTATGGATGATGATATGATATGATATGATGATCCAGTATTAGAGTGATGGACCATGGACATGGGCCACCAATGTACTTAGGGGCTTAGACACCCTGAATGCATATTAAAAAAGCTAAGATTCGAAGTTGATTGTGCACTTAGTTAGAAAATATGTTGTACGCTTATTTGCAAGCCAGCCAAAATTTGCTAACATCAAAGCTTTACGTTGTTTCTTTGCAGGTAAAGTTTGCTTTGACAACAAATGAATGATAAGCAATCAAACAAAATAATCTCAGCCTAGAATTGATCCAGTTCTAGGAAACAAGAGCAGGGAAACCTTCTACATTATAGTTTCCTTTATATTTTTAATAATTGAAAATAAAATTTTTTGACGGGAAAACACACTGACGACTATAGCGAACCACTGAAGCAAAACTGCTGACTCAGAAAGGCGTGGCTGGTTTCTGGTTCTGCATATTTTCATTTGCTGCTTTTCAAAACCTCCAAAACGAATTTAGAAATGATCTGATCTTAAAAAATACTGTTAAGGAATTTAGACGTGAATTTAGCCTTGTTATTTAGCTAGTAGGGTGTATATTGTTTAAAGTCCGGATAGATGATTTTGAGATCTGAAAAAGCCCGACTGGACTGGCCTTTTCCTGTTGCTTCAATCTGGAAAAGGCCAAGGCAGAAGGCCTAATCAATCTTGTAGGTTTTGCTGCTTCCGAATTCTCGAATACAGCCGGGTTGGTAACGTTACCTGACAAAGAAAATGCTTGCGCATGGATAGCTTTTTGTTCCTGTCATTCCCAGTCCAGCCGGGTTGGTAACGTTACCTGACATATACGGACGACATGACAAATAGGGACCTGACATATACGGACCTGACAAATACGGACCTGACATATGCGGACCATAGTTTTTTTTAATTTTAACATTATGTCGAGTAAAGCAGAACTAAAAATGAAGGAAAAGTCAAAGTTTGCTTACAATACCTTTATTTTTTAACAAAACAACAACTTATTTTGAAAATTATGAAGAAAAAAGAAGGAAAAGTCAAAGTTTGCTTGCAATACCTTTATTTTTTTAACAAAACAACAAATTATTTTCTGTTAATAGCTTTCATGTTCTTCATAGCGAGGGGTGTACCACTATTAAAAATGACGTACGAGATCTCTTTGTCTTTTTTGGTCAGATTTATGGGATTTATTGAGATTTAAAAAGATTTATATAGGGATTTCTTCAATTTTTTCTAGATAGTTCGGAACTTGCCTTGCGAAACTTTCTTTAACAATGAAATGACGGATTTTGTCTCAAAGAAACTTAACTTTAAATTACGTCGTTGAAGAACTCACACACTTTTCCTACAATCGTTGTCTAGCCTAGCCCTGCTCTGGCGAGTTTAGACTTGTGCACACGCCTTTTCGTTAAAGCAAACCCAGCCCTAGTTGCTTATTAATCGGTTGCTTATTAAAAAGTGTATTTTAAGTTGTAGTTTGCCTTTTTAACATTTCATATCTCCATTTAATACATGTTGAATTCTTTTTAAGGAAGTTCAGAAAGTCATCTGTATAAATGACGTCATCTTTATGCGTTAACATATTTTGAGATATGATTCTATTCATATTTGACTGTAACCCCCTAACCCTGAGCCTCTATTTTGGAAAATTTTGTATTCTTATTTCAAAAAAATTTATTTCAACAAGAGCATATGAAAAAAAATGGAAAGAATGCATGAAGCAAGGGGTGTATCACTTCATGAATCTTGTACACCTTCACGATAAATCTCCATAAATCTTATAAATCCTATAAATCTCTTAAAAATCTCATGTTTAAGCTACTGGGCGTGTGCACAAGTCTAAACTCCTCAAAGCAGGGCTAAGCTAGACAACGATTGTAGGAAAAGTGTGAGTTCTTCAAAGACGTTCTCCCAAGGCTCCCGCGCGCGAAACAAGCGAAGAATGTTGAATTGGTGTATTGACTTTAAGAACGCAGAAGTGTTCTTTAGAGTTGTAAGCATTCGAATAGAGGCAACATCATAGTTGCAAACATAAACAACGTTGTTAAACTTCACAGCTATTCCAGATGGTCGATAGAATCGAGAAAATCGTCTCGTTCCATCTCTGCTACCACCTTCTGTGTCGCGGTCGCCAGAAAATCCAGAGCTGTAATTCCAGAGCTTTTCCACAAATGCAACCTGTGGTCGTCTTTGCATGTAAAGAGGAAACCATCCTTGAAAATGCAGCCTCTTCGTGGCAGTAAAGAAGGAGAATCAGGAATAACAATTGTAGCGGTTCTTGTTTCAAGATTGAGAAAAAGCACTCCATTCCCATAAAAAATCACCAGTTGCGAATTTTATATAAGCAATTTGAATGCATATCCTCAGAAAAGGTCAAGAGGAATAAAAAAGAGCGGGAAAAACTTGGAAAACAGGGTGACAAATCACACTGTTAATTCAATAATTCACGCACAATGGCACGAAAACTTCAAAATTCACGTGTCACGCACAAAATTCATTTCACTCTTTCACGAAGGAAATTAATGCAGTTTCACGCTTTCACGCAAGAAAAACACGCCCGATAACGCATCACGCAAAATCATGGTGGGCCACTTACAGAGATGCGAGTCTTTACATTTTAGGGTTGGAGAATGCAGGCCAGGTGCTCGTGTTACATTGGGGGTCATCAGGGGGCGACGGGAACCTTTTTATTGCTGCTCAATTGTCGTATGGTGTAAACGAGACGCTTCATTGAATGTATTTTAGTTATTTTCTTTGACGCAGAACTTTTAAGAATTGTGCGTTGAAGAGTTCTTTGAAATTATAATGATATCATGTTCCTTTAAAGTTTAATATAGTTTAATAGGTCAAATAGTCACTGCGTCAAGTGAAAGCGCTAAATAAAACTTTTGACCAAAACTAGGCCTACCTTGCGACTGCATTACTCGAATTTCTACCTTATAAAGAATTTCTATTTTTGTCGTCTTTAGATTACAAAAATTCCTTAAGCTTTCGAACGAGAAATAGGAAAGAAAAGCTAATACATCAAGATCCTAACGAATTCTAAAATTAATAAAAAAAAACAATAAATAAACTCATAAATCTCGACCGAAAAATAACTAGAAACAACGCATTCGCGCTGTTTCGATGGGTCCGCATATGTCAGGTCCGTATTTGTCAGGTCCGTATATGTCAGGTCCCTATTTGTCATGTCGTCCGTATATGTCAGGTAACGTTGCCAACCCCGGTCTGCGTTCAGAATGACCGTCTTACTTTCATATTTAGCCCATTCTCTTCGGGCTTATGAAGGTCAGCCTCAGCTTGTTCTTATAATCTGGGCAAAGGTCAGGCTCGTGTTCTTAAAGAGAGTGTATTCTAAGCTGGCTACTCTACCGCTTTGGCTTTAGTGTCAGGTGCTTAATTGGGTCCGAATGGGGTAAAAAGAACAAATGGGTAAGAAAACTTTTTCTTTTTCTTCATATGGGGCCATACGAGTAAGAGAATTCATGTTTTTACATAGTAAATGCCTGTATTACTACAATATACCTATCCATTTACCCTATGGATTTCAATTTTTGAGATCTGCGATATCAGAATTCAAGGGCGGACTGGCAGATGCTAGGTTGCGATTGCAACCCGGGCCTTCTTATTATAGGGTCTACAAACTATTTCTGTTGTTTCTTGAGCAAATCTCTTCGATTTCTTGGGATTTCGAAGAGATTTGGATTGGTTTCACTCAGTCTGAAAACAGTTGGAAATAACAGAAATTGTTTTTCAATGCAGAGAAATTGGAAAGAAGAAAAAATAAAGAGATAATATGGAAGCAAGAAAATGTGGAAGCAAGAAAATATAGAAAAGCGAAAATATAGCTATATAAAGGGAGACGATTTTGTCATCGAAATATCGCAAATAAAGAAAGAAGTATTCTACATGAACAGTAGCTCTTCACTCGAATTGATTTTTTACAGAGGAGCTCGCTAGAAGCAACTGACAAGAAAAATCGCTATAGTAAAAACAGACCCCTTTTACTGGAAATAGAAACCCTTGTGATTCGCTGCCAGTCCGCCTCTGTCAGAATTCCAAAAATCCTACTCGCATCCTCTGAGATTTATGAGAACGTGCCACATATGCGAAATCTTTGCTGATTTTTTACTTTAGAGGGAAAGGAACACAAAAGTGAAATACTAGTACTCTGCAAAAATAGTTGTCTTTCTCTTGTCTTGCTGCGCGGTGTTTCTGCTTTTACACAAAAATGAAGACCGTTTTTCTGCTGCTCTTCAATTTAATAGTTTAAGACAAATCATTAATAGTATAAAAATCTACTGTTTAAAACACAGTTATAATTAATATAAAATCGTACACACACCATAGAAATACTACAAAAATAACAGAAACACAAAAATCTAACAAAAAGACGATTATAAGATAAAAACAACGATTCTTTTTTAGGTCTTAAAGTTTTTTTTATTTTCGATCTTCTTCTTTTGATTCGTCAATCATTTCTTCTGTTATAAAACTTTTAAGAAGTTAAAACGTGGCCTGAAATGAAAGGGAAATCGTTATTAAATTGAAGAAACTGAACAGCTAAAAAATAGAGATTACTTGTAGTAATGAAATAGCATGCGTTTTTAATAAAAGCAAATTTTATTTTTGGATCGATCTTGTACCACCTTTTCGCGATCTTGTACCATCAAAAAGTGATCCGATACAATGTAAACGGGGCCTAAAACACTTGTTTAGAAATGTTCGAAATGCAATTTTACAGATGACAATTTTTTTCAACAAGCAACCGGACTTTTGGTCCAGCCCTCAAAGTTGCTTAAAATTCCTAGTACTTCAGCCCTCAAAGAAAGACTGGCAACCCCTAAAAAAGCCAAATTTTTGCTCTTTCTTGCTCTTCAATATAGCTTGCAAGATTTGCAATGATATACTGTACAAAGAACACTACCTAAACCAAAAGGTTTCACAGAACCCCAACCCTAGTTGCTTATTAACCGGTAAAGGTTGTTCTCGTGTAGCATCGCCAATACATATCATTCTACATGAGGTTTCAAATGAACTTCAGCTTACCTAACAGGTCATTCGGTTATTGGTTTTGCAGATAACCGTTTTGTAAGCCATTTTACATTGTTGGCAACTGAGCTTGTTCTGGGTTACAGGTTCAATAAGGGCATCAGATACCGCAGTAACCATGATCTTCAATTGTGCAGGTTTGAATTTGTTCAAGAAAAGTCCTCCGTTGCTGACACGGGCGAGTTCTGTGAAGGCGCTTCGGGGCATCTCATAATCAGCCATTGGCACAGCTTGGAAGTCTGGGCTCAAGTAAACACGGTTGACAGTTTGTCCAATGACGCCACTCTTTCCATAGCTTTTGAAGTTGAAATCGTCAAAGGCAAGAAGGGTTGCATTTGCTTTGTGTTTCAAGTTGGCAATTGTCTCCTCCATGCTAGGCCCAAAGAAACATGATTTTGGCTCATCAAAGTTGAACATTAAAAAGACTTTCCTTGCTCCTGGTCTGAATTGCAATTTTGATGCAAGCTTGATGGCAGCAAATACATCATTGGTGTTGTTGCTCTCTCCGGTGTAAGGCAGTTCCTTGATCAATGACGTCAAATCTGCTGCGCTTCTGAAGAACTTTCCGCGTCTCACATGATAATGAGGCTTCTCATGTACTCCATTTCCTCCAAAGCCAATCAGAGCGTATCTCGTATTGAATCCTTTCTTCTCGAGGCCTTTGTTTACGTAATACAGCATAGTGGCGATTGTTCTTCGCATTTTTCGCACATTTTTACGCTCAGAGATCATGACGACAAGATCGACATCGTTTTTCAGAGGTTGTGTCCATTCTTCTCCTTGTTTGACAGTTTCGCCGTTGTCTTTAGTGTAGGTCACTACAAAGAAAGATAACAAATTCTTAATAAATGAAGGATGGATTAAATTGCCTCATGGTCATTGGCCCTAGTGGCTAGAACCCTCATACACCTTAGCTACATGACATCTTATTATTCCATATCTTTATAAGAAATCCAAGGAATATTGGATATGTGCGTGGTTACGACTGATTCGCCGGGGCTTAGGGGCGTATTACCCGTCCCTACTTCGTTCAAAGGGTTTCAAGTACACAAGAAGCGTTGCTATAGCTTGCGTTGCATCAAACTTGATATCTCGAAAAAAAAAACAGGGGAAACTGAAATTTGTTCTAGTTAAAAGTGTTCTCGAGATACAGAATGTTTTGGAATTCAGGCAGTTTAAGGGACGATGCACTGACGCCCACTTCCTGAAAACATTTGAAGATATTCATCAATGTCGTCTTGCAAGTAATAACAAACATTACATAAATAAAATAAAAATAAGGGGGGGGGACCGAATAAGTTCGAGACATCGAGGTCATCGAGGAATACGGGCTAATCGCAGGTCAAAAATTGAGGTTGAACTATATTTTGGAACCTGTGGACATGACTTTGAGTTATTTGCTATACAATCGAAAGCTGACTTACTGCAATCTTTGATTTTTGGTGTGATGTATCCCTGACTTCTCAATGCCACACGGTAAGCTTTAGTTGCATTGCAGTGGGCTGTCTCTCTTGGCTCATCAGAATCACAATCAGCAGAATCTACAAGACAGGCTTTCAAGAACGGTAGAGGATCAACTTTCTTGAAAAATGATGACAGAGGTGATTTGCGGTCTCTCAAAATCTCGAAACATTTCTCAGATGGAGCTTTGTTGCACATTGGTGCCTCGTTGCTTTCATCCTTGATCATACAATCTCCACTGCGAGTAACGAGCCATGAGTTGACGAATTCAGTCACTGAAGTTGTGATTTTGTTGGTTGGCAGTTTAAAATCGTCGTAAATTTCGTGGTTGTTGGTTCCGAGAAGTCCTAAAAATGGCGAAAAGAGTCATTAGGACTAGCAGTCTGTCTAGCAGTAGCTTTCATTCAAAAAAGAAAAAATCAATGGCAACTAGACTTATCAAATTATGTCGTACTAAGACTAGTTTAATTGACGCGAGTAATAGAGCTGTCACTTCCCAACAACAACAACAATTAAGGTGGCGGCAGCGAATTACCCAGAATATAAGCTTCCAAGCTTCAACTTTTCAGGTTTTTACTCTTATTTGGCTTAGAGAAGCCTTGTACCTGCCGTTTAGCCTTAAATCGTAAAGCATGGAATATAACAGGTATTATGGCTCTCAAGCTATTCTCTTTATTTCTCCTCTGTCTAAAGGGAAACTGGAAACCCTTATTAGACTTAGCAACTTTGATTAAGGTAAAACAAGTTGGAACTAAGTTGAATGACATGTACCTTGGGTCTTTCCATAGAGCATTGGTGAGAGCTCAATGGAGCATAAGAAATGTTTGACACTGCAGTAGACCTTCAATCCCTGATTGAACTCGCAATAAATTGAATTAGGTGAACGACGGCATGATGAAGATTCAGATTCCACAGGCAGTCCAGCGACAATTTTCTTGTACTGGTTGCCATTTCTGGTTGTTTTGACGGTTGAAAGAACGGAGCCATCCTGATGAATGTTAACCTCGATATCAGGAGTCTGGACAATGAGGTTTTCTTGGTTGCTCATCACAGTGAGGTTGCCAGATTTGAAGTCACGTGCAAGAAGGTATGTGCATTGTTTCTTGGAGAATTTAGGGATGTCGTAGAATTTCTTATCGAAAGTCATGACGTGATGTTTGCCAAAGATCATTGCAGTTGCTGGAAAAGAAACGAAAAAAATTTAGTCCAAAACTTGTTTCCTCAAACTAAGGTTACTCCTTGGCCTATTGTACCAACAAGAATCCAGTTAGGCTCATAAGACATAACAATGAAACACTAACAACACCTCAATGGAAGTAACATGAAATGTACTTAAATAGGTACTAGAAAAGCCTCTGAGAAGTATAGTATTATATTACTTGATAATAGTGGGCAATAAAATGGGTCATGGTCAAGTAAAACACTACAAACATACTTGTGTAGGGACATTTTGGTCGTGCTGCCCATTGAGCCTTGATCATTCTCTTGGCCAGTCTAATGTTCATCATGACACGCATTCTGCTGAATCTGTACATTCTATAAACACGTCTAGCGTATTTTCCGAGGATGACTTTGTGTGATTTCAAATATTCATCGATCATGCTCAAATCTTCAGGTTCCAAAAGATCCATCATAGAGCTTCTGAATTCAGCTGTTTTCTTCACCAATTTATCATAAAGAGATTGATAAGCCTTCCTCAATTGGACTTCGATGACTCTGAATGCTGTTCTGAACTCAGCACCGTTTCTCCAATCTTTAGTAGCAGTTTTAAGAAGGATGTAATATGGCTTGGCTTTGTACATAACTCTAAGATACTGCATAAGAAATATCTTGTAGAAGTCTTTGCCAGTTTTCTTTGCCATTTCAAAGGCAGGCTTGAGTTCAGCTTTGATGTTTTTAACTGCGATCTTAGAGTATTTCTTGGTTTTCTCAAAAGCTTGTTCGAGTCCGTTTGAGTACGTGATATCATGAACAGCATCATTGGCAAAGTTAAAGACATCTGTAGAGACCTCTTTTCCTTTGATCAAAGCTCCTTGTGTGTAAATCTTAACCAATTCAGCAGTCTCGTAGAAAGATTCCTTCAGTTCTGAAGATCGGTTCCATACTTTAGCAGACATGGCAATAACACGGTTTTTGAGATGCATTCCGAGTTTAGAGTGTGCGATGAAGCTTGTGTTGACATCTTCACGAAGTTCAGCAGTCTTGTTTCTGATGTATGCAAGCATGTTCTTGGTCATTGCAACGGTTTCTTTTGAGATCTTTGCAGCCTTTTCTCTCAAGGTATTATCAATTTTCCTGATATGATGTGTGAATCGTGGCTCGACTGGTCTAACATGTGGAATGACGAACATGAGTTGTCCTTCAGTAGTATCCAAAACAACGTACTTCTTAACATCAGGGACGTAATCCTTGATTTTAGCGATTCTTTCCATGTATGGTTTCAAATCAAGGTTATCAAGGAATACCATGGATGTGTGGAAAGACTTGAGGGATTTCTTTGCCATCTGTTTAGCATACATTTCAATCTTGCCTGGAATATGAGGAAGGATGGACTTCACTTTTGCGACACCAGCCTTGACTTGAGCAGCACTGAAGTCTCTGAGTCTCATCATGTTTCCTTCAAGATTGTAGTACTTGTAGATGAAGATACCAGTGGCATTGATCTCATGAACAATGGCCTTGACAACTCTTTCGATCTTCTGTACTCGTGGAAGAACGTGCTTGTTATATTTGCTCTTCAATTCTTCAAGTTTCAAATTCATCATCACGACAGCCTTTTGGTAAACTTTTTCAGCTCTCAATGGAAGCATCTGGATTTCAGCAACAGTCTCACCAATAGTCATGCCTTTGAGTGTGATGAGGTATTTTTTGCAGCATGATTCATTCCACATCTTCAATGCCTTTGCAGTCACTTTGACTTTCATTTCTTTGCTGTATATGGTGATATCTTCAATGATCTTCTTCATCTTCTTCATGGTCTTTTCATAAGCAGCAGTTGCTCTGCGGACAACTATAGGGTACTTCTCTTTCCAGATCTTATCAGCTCTGTCGTAATACTTCTTTCCAACGACCATCAATTTTGCTTTGTAGACATCGTATCTTTCCTTTGCCATACCATATACTTTCTTAGCCTGAGCCATCAATTTCTCTCTTTGAGCATTGATATTTACCTTGGCAACAACGTAGGTCTCTTGAACTTTGTTGACGATATCTTCAAGTGTTGTCTCATCCAAGAAAGCATTGCATTTTGCAACCATATTTTCAATCTTTGCCTTGATTTCGGCTCTCTTCTGCATTGTGATTTTCTTCACTTTCTCAGCAAGAACGGTACTGTATATAGCTGCCATGTCTTTGGTTTGTTCAGCAAGCGTCATTGCTCCGGTAACTATTTCGTGATTCTTAATCTCACTGACGATTTCTCCCCAGATTTCGTGGTTGACGATTGGGTACATTGGGCAACGTTTCCATTGGGCTTTCACATAGTTGATATGTCCCTTGACAATCTCCAATTTCTCATTATACATCTTCATTGCCTTTTCTTTGATCATTTCTGGTGCAGCCTTTGCCATAGCGTAGTATTTAGCATACAGTTCCATGCTGTTCTTCTTCAGATTCTCATAGGCTTCCTTGGTCTGTTCATCAGTCACATCATGGATAAGCTCCTTCATTTCTTGTTTGACATCAATTGATTTCCAGTCATAGGTTCTCACCATCTTGACAACAGATTTCAGGTTCGCAACGTTCGTCCAGAAGCATTCGGCAGGGTCTCGTCTGAACATGACAGCATGAGTCTTGACGTAAACTGGCACTTTAGCAGCAGTTACACGGATCATTTCCAGATGAGGAAGCATTTTGGCCGCGAGTTTCTGAGCAGTGAATTTCACACTCTTCTTGATTTGTTTCAACACACGAAGCAATCTCAAAACACGGGCATCTTGTTTCATGGCAATCAATTTCTGCTTGATTTCCTCGAATTTCTGCTTGTATTCAAGAACCTTGGGGTGTTGTTTCATCTCGTTGATTTTCACTTTCAGAACAGCGATCTGCTTCTTCATGGTCTCTAATAACTGTTTGAAGTATTCAATAGCCTTGATTGTCATTTCGTGTTTCATGACTTCTTGGTATCTTGGATGACTCTTTACTTTCTCTACACCTTCCTTAAGATACTTAACAATTTTCTTGACCTCTTCAGTAGCTCTTTCGAGTGCCTTCTTGTACATAACCATAGATCTTTCCTTTGTGATTCCATAGTATTTCAATGCATATTCTGCAGCATCAGTGTAGTACTTCTCGGCTGTTTTTCTGCAAGCAGCAAAGCAGTCAATAGCGTAAGCCTTGATGATTCTGCAGTGTGGTGTGTAAGCTTTCACGGTCTCGTTAGCCATAATAACCGAAGCTCTAAGGGTCTGGTTCAAGATGCTCTCAGCTTCTTCCAAGACAACAGGCAATACCTCGGTATTGAACCTATTCCTCATTTCAACTGCCTTTGCGAATGCATCTTCATACTTGTTCTTGGCAATGGCCTTCAATGTGTTGATTTTCTCATTCATCTTCTTCATTTGTTCTGTTACTTTCATATTAACCATGTTGGCACTCTTCTTGTACAATTGCCTGATGCTTAGCCTCTTGTTTGATTCGTACATTTCCAAAGCTTGTGCATACAATTTGTTATACATCTCTACCATTTTGGTGTAGCACTTGTTGTATTGCTCCACAGCAGTTTCGTACTTCTTCAACATCTGAGCATAGACCTTCATTGCTTCTGGTCGAATTTTGTTCTCGTACTTTTCCTTCATGATAGCAATGTATTTCTTCGAGATACGGGTAGCATTAGCGTACAGCTCCTTGGCAATGGCGACTCCCTTCTTCGCAAGAACTCTCATTTCTTCAACTTTCTCTTCAGCCTGTTTGTAAGCAACATCGTAGTTCTTCTTGCCAATATCATAGATGTTCTCGCCAATTTGTTCCCAGGTCTTTCCTTCGTGTTTCTTGTAGAAAGCAAGAGCTGTCTCGTAGTATTTCTTGTAAACATCCTGACCATAAGCTTTGACCATCTCGTATCGTTCTTTGGCCATTCCGACAACGATATCTTTGTACATGTTCATGACAACAGAGCAGTCATCCTTGTTTTCTGAATAGACAAGGACAGCACGCTCCTTCACAAGGTCATACCACCGCAGCACAGGCTTGCCGTAATAGTCAACACATCTTGCATATCTCTGCTTCAGTTCTTCAGTTGTCTTCATCATCTTCATCTTACCAAATGATACAATCTTCTTGATCATCTCATACAAGTCACCCTTGTTCTTCAGTAAGTATGATTCAACCTCCGAGTAGAAATCTTCCCATTCCATCTTTGGAATCGACCTGATGTATCTGTAGACCTTTTCAGATGCTCTGTAGAACTTCATGTATCTTGATTCAGCGATACCGTAAGCTTTCATGATTTCATCTTTGGCAGCATCAATAGTTGCGAACAGCGTTTCTGTCAAATTGACATTCTTAGCAGCAGTGATTGCTCTGATGATCTTTGAGTTGACACCATATTTCTCCAAATGGTTGAAGATGTCCATATCTCTCCATGCCTTTTCAAGGGGTCTTGCGATTTCCATTGCTGACATCTGATCGATGATTTTGACCATTTCTTTCATTGTGGCAATGAGTTTCTCGCCAGTCATTTGGAAACCAATGTGGATCATATCTTCGAATGGTTTTGAGGTAATAACAGCATAAGCACTCTTTGCATCGGCAATCATCTTATCAGCATTGGACTTCCATCTCTTCATGATTTCTTCTCTGTTCTTGTAAACACCCTTTGCATATTTAACTGCATCTTTGCCCATTACAATGCTACCATCAATGACTGATTCGGTCATTTGTTCCAAAGTCATCTTGGAAAGACTTTTCATATATTTCATTGCGCTTTCAACTTCAGTTGTTACTTTAGTGCTCATCTTTTTCAATTTGCTTTCCAATTCCATTTTGTATGATTCCAAAACGAGTCCAAGAATGCTCCGATTTCGACTTCAGCAACACGGAGGGCTCTCAGTTGATTCTTCATCTTCATGTACAATGGTTTGATTGGTTTCAGCAGAGGTGCAATGAACCTCTTCAACATGTCAATCAACTCTGTAACCTTCTGTTTGGTTGGTGTGTAGATCTTCGTGAATTCAGATCTGACAAGGCCGTTCATTTCTTTGGAAGCATCAATGAACAGTGGGCCAAAATGCTTGTTAACAGACTTCTGAACTCTAGTGACACATCTAACCAAAGGTTGGAAGAATGAGTTGACAGTTCTCAAGGTTTTCTTCATCTTCCTGGCGTAAATTCTGGCGTCTCTGATGTATTTGAAAATCTTCATCTTCATTTCTTCTGGAAGTGTCTTCATGCTTTTCAGTGCTTCTTCATAATGTTGAACAACAGTGCGTCCTTGGACTTTGTACTCCATGATCTCACGTGTCAACTGGCGTGTCTTTTCTTCGATATTGAAGTTGGCTCTCATCTCATTGATTTTGTTGATGTAGAGCTTCACAAGTTCACCGAGTCGTTCTTTTCTGTATGGTACTGGCATCTCAACAACATATTTCACAATGTCTTTCTTCAATTGAGTCAACTGCTTTGAGAGATTCTGTTTCCATGTCTTGGCCATTTTCTCAACCATCTGGGACACCTGTGCGACAATTTCTTCCATTGTCTTGCCTCTGATTTTGAATTCCTTTGCAAGTTTGACAGCAGTCTTGGCAACAGGGATTCCAGACTCAGTTAGGTTCCTTGCAATCTTGTAAGTGATCTTGGCGATTCTTGTAGCTTCCTCCATGGCAATCTTTGATACATCAATGCTCTTGCGTGCGTAGATTCTTGTCTTTTCCATAATTTCAGGCATTTTCTCGTGCACCTTTGTCAATGCCTTGCTTGTAAGCTTCAGTCCTTTGTTAGTCAGCGTAGCAGCTTGCTTCAAAGCTTTGACAATCACTTCACCAGTCTTATCCTTCAATCCAGCGAAGTCAATATCATCGAATCTCTTATCAGCTTCATTGATGAATCTCAGAACCTGTGTGGTGATGTTCTGTGCCAATTCGATGCTGACTTTCCTGCTTGTAGTTCCAAATTTCTTGAAGAAAGCTGTAGCATTAGTCATAGCTTGTCTTGCAACTGGTACAATCATGTCTCTGATGGCGGTCGTGGTGTCCTTGTTCCATCTGAATACCAAATTACTTGCTGCTGAGTTCAACTCGTATCTGAAAACAGCCTCGTTGACGATTCTCAAACCAAACTTGCGCTGGAGAGTCACAGCAACGATTCTGTCTTGGAGAATTTGGAGGACAACTTGAGCTGAAAGTCTTGGTGTCAATGTGACATTGTAAACAGCAGCCTGGTCCTTTGCATCATAATAAGCAGTCCAACCAACTTCGTGTTTCTGGTAGAAAACAAACCAACTTGCAACGTACTTTGTCGGGTCGAAACGTCCAACAAATCCGGTGATACGTCCAAGGAGTTCAGTACTGAATTTCAACTCTTTACGTTCTGGGTTCCATCTGGCAGCAAACATGACGTTCCAGTTTTTCTTCAAAGCATCGAAAGTCAGGAAAGCTGTTCTCAGATTCTTGTTGTATTTGCCAACAACCTGGAATCTCTCTTTGCCAAGAACGAACAATCTTGAAAGAGCCAAATACTGGGATTTGTTCAGTTCACCTTCAATTTTCATCAAGCTCTTCTGCAATGCAATAACTTCAAAGGAAGCGACACCAGCCATCTTGTTGAAAATGGCGATTGTCTTCATGTAAGATGCACTTCGGGTCTTCAATTCAAAAGCAACTTTGGTATTGCTGTAGCTGATAACGGCCTCGATGATTTCTCTTGGGATGAGCTCGTTTCCTTTTTTGGTTTCTGTGAAAAGTCTCAAACCAATCATCTTTCTCTCCTTGACCCAGTATCCAGCAACTCTTACGGTGCGTCCAAAAGCAGACATTGTAAAGATGGCGGTCTTTGTTTTGTTGTTGTATTCACTGCCAATGAAAAACTCGCTGTTGTAGGCCAAGAATCTGAAACTTAGGCCTTGGATTTCACTGCGGTTTACGTATGACGTGATCCATGTGAGAACACGGTTGTAGTTGGCCCAGGTCAACTTCAAGTCAGTGGTGAATCTCCATCCGTTGATTTTGTCGAGTTTTCCTGTCAGCTTGACAAACATTCTTGGGAGGAATTCCACTGAAACATCGAGTTGTCTCATCTCCTTGTTGTAGCTGATGAAGTGGGTAACTTGTCTGTTTGGTAGATACTGAACATCAGCAATGATTTCAAGCGATCTCTTGCTGTTTGCAAGTGTGAATGTAACAGATGATCTACGGTTCTGTGCATAGTTCAAACCAAATGAAATAGCATGTGCTGATTTACTTTCTGTGCTTCTGTTCTTGTATGTGACATCCCAGCCATATCTGAAAGCTCTGTTTGCAACAGTGATTGTCCATTCATTCTTGTAGAATTTCTGGCTTTCGGCTAAAGACAAGGTATCAGTGACATCAGTACTGAAAATAACAAATTCTTTCTTCATGATTCCAAAGAATCTTGTTGACGAACGTTGTGAGTCTTGTCTCCTCCAGTTCATTGATGAGATCATCTTGTATTCTTTGACATTCAGGACGGATTTGACAGCGACTGCTGGCTTTCCATAAGTGAATGATCCAACATAGCTGACTGGAAGCTTCTTGTTCACCCAGGCTTCAACATTCACAGAGTATGTAGTCGAATCTTCAGATGGAAGTTTGCTGTAGGTGGCTTGCAGTTTCACCATTTGTTTGAATCCATTAGCTTCAACACCGAAGGCAACATCAGAGTTATCTTGTACTTCAGAGAAGATTCTTCCAGTGACTGTTCTCTGTCCGACTTTCGTTGTTGATTTTAATTCCATTTCCCAGAGGCTTTCATAGGCGAATGCCATAGTGTTCTTCATCATTTCTTTCTGGTTGTACATGACTGTTGTTGTCAGGGCACGTCGTCCTTTAGTCTTGGTATAATCTACAGAGACTGATCCAGTTCTCTTCAAGACTCTGACAGTCCACAACAATCCAGTGCCATCATTCATCTTCTTCAGGGTTAAACAAGTCTCAGCTGGTCGCTTATCGTTGTAGAAAACTGAAGAACAAACATATGGGCCACTAGCAGCTTGTTTGTCAAAATCGAAACCAACACCAGCAACTTTGTCTTGAACCTTGACTCCAACATTCACATTCAGCATTCCGACGAGAGCGGTGCTGTATGTTACGAACACAGCAGCAGTCTTGCCAGCGATATTGGCATCTAATCTCACTGTGTTATCAACTGTACCTCTGTAGAATCCAGCAGAAATCTCGTGGTATCTTCCTGAAACACAAGTTGTGTTCATGATAACTCTCTTTGTGTCTTCAGTGTTCATGAATCCCATGTAGACAGATGTTCTCTTTCCTGTTTGGATGTGCTTGATTGTGAAGTTCATTCCTCTTTCTTCTGTAGTCTTAATGTATCGTCCGTTCATCTGGACAGTCTGGTTCAACTGGTTTGCTTCAAGCTTGATCATCAGGTCTCTATCACTTGGTGTGTAGTCAGCCTGAGCAGACACGTACTTCTTTGGCCAGTATGTTGTCTTGCTGCGCAAGCTGTAGAGATCTTCGTCTCTTGTGAAGTCAGTGACATGTTGGAACTTGTACCAGTCGTAAGAAGCGGACATCAACACCCCGGTTCTCTTCAATGTCTCAGCTGAATCATTGAAATACAGGAATCTTGTACGCATGATCTTCTCACTGATCAGATTATTGATGAAGTTTACTTCAAATCTGTTGGTGTTGTTATGATATTCAACCATCAACTCAGCAGACTTCTTGTCTTTGAATTCACCAATGATCAATCTTTTGAGTTTGTTTGTTTCCTGGTACCTCACAACACCTGAGAAACCTCTGCTGTATGTTGCACCGGGTGTTCCAACATGGAATGTTCCCATCAATTCACGGCCATCTTGGATGTCACGCTTCTCCATTGACACAAGCAACTGATATGTTGTCAGCTTAGGGTCAGCTTTGACAATCTTCATTCCAAAATGTGCTGGTCCAGACAGTGGGAAGTATGGGGCTTCGTATTCACGGAAAGCAACTGGCAGAGACATGCTTGTGCACAGACCCAAACCAAAGACCATCTTGGAGTTCAAACAGAAATCTGGGCTCAATCGCCTGGGTGCTCCTTCAATCATCTTGATATCTTCATTGACAAACATGAATGGAGTTGATCTAAAAGCAATAAGTAGTGTTCATTATTTTCGTTCACAATCTAGCAAGCATACAATAGCTGAAAAACTCAAACGATTTCACAGAACAGGGATAAAGAAAAGAAAACAAACTCCAGTCAGAAAGTTTTGAATTTTGATTTCACAGTTGAAGTAAACAGCAATCACAAGAGAAAAACTTGCTGACCATAAAATTGATTTTGTGTTTTCAAGAAGATTTGGAGAACAATTTAAATTCGCTTATAAGCGAGACACAAGAAATTTCTCCAAAACCCTACTGGTTTTATCTTTGCGCTGTGAATGAGAGGTAAAGCAAATCATTCTAACACACACAGACGGTAACAGATCCTTCTGCGATTTAATGGAAACCAGACTTTAGTGTGGTGTAGACAAAGATCTTTTTACCAATCGAATTGTGCTGAAAATATAATACTCATTTCTGTTTTATTGGCTTGCATCCAACTCTATTTAGTATCAATTTACATGTCTCTGTACTAAATGGAACCAGAAAGAGAAAAGGGTTAAAACAGAAAGAATATTTTATTCTACTTACGAGATGTTAAAGAATTCAATTGGTTCTTCTGGTGCATCAATGTTGATTTTGAATGTTTTTCCTTCTTTGTATGCAACAGATCCTTTCATCATTTGAGATGTGAACATTGAAGAGTTGACAAAAACACCAGTATCAACGTAGTGAGAGTGGACACCCATTTGTCCTGAAACCTCAACGACAGCACTGCAAAGAAAAAGAAAACAACGTGAAAATCATTTCAATCTTAAATGCAAGTCAGAATTGATAAGCAACTGCATGATATCTGAAATTTTCTAACAAATCTCTGTAATCCAGGGGCAGGGGGAATATTTCAGTACGGGTATGTGTCCCCATATGTGTAGGGCCTTTTGCGCTGAAATTCTCTTAACATGAGAATGATTTTAACCAGAACATGAGTTACTAAAGGAAAGGGGAAATTAACTAAGTGCACTTTATTTGAGCCCGTATAGTGTTAATATTGTTTCAAACGTGTTTGCAGCCTAATTTAAAGTGATAAAAAAGGTGAGCCAACAACCTGATCTTTGATCACTCAATTTCAAAACATATATCTCGGTTTTTCGCTTTATTCAAATTCTTGTATGCAATCTTTTCAGACTTGAAAGACTTTATTTGCAATCAATACACGTGGACAGGGAATTGATTTATGGTCTCGCAACCAAAGTGAAACTCAAGAAATGTATATAAGACACACTTGGCCATAGCTCTCGAATAAAAAGCTATGAGTATAAAAAGTTGAATACAATGCAAGCCTACCTTGGTCTGACGTATCCTTTGATTTCAAGAGAGCTTGGTCCCCAGAACATGTTTCTAATGTCAAATTTACCATTGAGTTCCAATGAACCAACAGCAGATCCCTTCAAACCGAGTTTGATTGGCAGACCAAGTCCAGTTGGAACAGAGTGTGTCATTTCCAAGAACATGACGCTCTTTGTGAAGGTCTTTTGTCCACCTCTGGCTACTTTGAGGAGAAGATCGATGACATTCATGTTGTCAATCTTGTCAGCTGCCCAGAAGATATCATCATAGCTGAAAACTCTCATTTCATGGCCAAGGATTTTCATTGATAGAGATCCACTTGGTTGGACACGTTGCTTGTTGACCTAAGGTTGCAAGGCAAGGAAATCTCCAATCAACAACTATTTCTTATTAAACTTGGTTAAAATTATCTCAGTTGGTTTGCAATAACCAACTTAGACTTATTGAAAGACTCTGTTGCTGTAAAACATGCAACTTAATCTGGAACAGTTTAACAATACAAAGTTGCATCGTCATGCTTATTCCCATTTCATTTCATTTGAAACTTTTAATCACAGAAACAAAACTAATCAGTGTTAGAAAAAATATGCTTTCTGGTTAATTTCAAGCTAGTTTTAAAGCTATGCAGTTTATTTGATAACTTCACTTTGTTACTGCTTTGCTTAGTAACTGCGAGAGACCTTTGATAAAACAGCTTTGATTAAAACAGGGTGACAACATAGACATATCAGTAAATCGTACCTGTGCAATACTACATACAGCCAACTGGAATATAGTGTGGAATAAATACACTTAAGGGGTGAAAATGTTCATAATATTTCTTTGCAGAAAAGCTTGACAAATATTTCCTACCTTCTCATGAAGATCTTCAAGGCTTGATTGAACATTTCCGTAACCTCTCTTGCTTCTAAGCTTGGCACGATCCTCTTTGGTGAATGTGTAATCAAAGATCTTAACAACGCTGTTATCAGGGAAATAGCCATCCTTTCCAAACAAATCTTCAATAAGGGTTTCAACACCTTCGAATCTTGCTGCCATTTCGAAAACATTGACTGGGATATCAAGAATATTGGCTGTCATGTTGATCAGGGCTCTTTTTGGGATGTAACTGTCTTGGTGGAAGATCAAATGACCATCAACGGAAGCACCAGATTTCAGATATTTGGAGTATACTGAGCCTTCAAATGCCTTGGAAAAGCGTGCTGCAGTAAGGTTGAAGTCTTTGAGAGGTCTTCCCTTCAAAACTGAAGCGAGAATTTCTTGGGTGCTGAAAGGAAATGGAACAGAAGGTTACTTTTTATGCAAGTTGGACAAGAATGTTACTGCTAAATATTATCATTGCCAAAATCATTCAACATCATTCGTCATCATCATCATTATCACCACCATCATCGTCATCATCATTATCATCAGCATCAATATCATCATCATCATCATTACCATGATCATTGTCATTATCATCATCACCATCATTTTTCATCATCATCATCATCATCATCATCATCACCATCATTCCTCATCATCGCCATTATCATTATCACCATCACCATCATCATCATCATCATCATCATCATCATAAACTAATCATAGTCATTGATATCATAATCATCTTAACCATCATGATAGCTAGCTGATAATCATTATAATAATCAATATCATTTTCCTCATCATTTTCATCATTATACTTATCACCATCATCATAATAACAATAACTGCAATTATCGTAATCATAATCTCAATCATCTTAATCATTATTATCATCACTGCAACAATAATCTACATCCTAGCTTAGTTATCAATCATCTTGATTACAAATTACAAATTATAAATTAATCAGCAAATTCATCACACAACCAATCAAATAATCAATCAATCAATCAATCAATCAAAAACTGTGATAACAAAGCATAAACTTACCTCTTGTGTCTTGGATCAGATGATTCATGGACATTCTTCAAATGAGATGACATGAATGAAGCAACTTGACGGCTTTTTTCCTTCTCAAGACGACCAACGACCCTCTTGATAGACTCATGGGTAGGGCATCTCATCAAAGCAACGTATGATTGAATTCTCTTCTCGGAATCCAAGTTATCATTCTCAAGCATTTCATGAAGTCTTGTGTTGACAATATCACTGCATGGCATTCTTCTCAAGGCTTCAAGTGCAGCAGTTGTGATGTTCTGGTGGTTGGCAGTCTTTGCACAAGAAAGCAGCGTTCTTGCAGCACGGCTTGGTCTTCCTGCATTTCCAATAGCTTTGACGGCCATGAGGATTTCCTCAACTCTTTCAAGATCTTCCTCATTGCAAGAATGTCCAAGCTTATCTTCCAAGAAAAGTTCTGCATGTGTGACTGGGTTGGTCTTTCCATAAGCGCATTCTTCCTCGTTAGCACTGCAATACCTGTACATCAGAATACCAAGGGTGAGGTATGCTTGCCTTGATGGCTTGCTTGCTGCGATGTCTTTCACATCTCTGATCATTCCTTTTGTTGGCTTTCCAACAAGGGCAATTCCTTGAAGGAACAAGTTCATGTTCTCTCCTGTAACTTCGTCTTTGAGGATGATATCACGGACTGTTGATACGCATGTTGCAGTGCCACAATAGGTAAGAGCATCAAGGAAGTATTGTCTGAATAAAAGGAAGCAAATTTCCATCAGTTAAATGAGAATTTATTTCGCTCAAACATTCTTTAAATTCTCAACAAAAATAAGGCAATAACATACCAATTTCTCGACCAAACACATCTTTCTAGTTTAATTTTGATTCTCAATAATGTTTTTATCCCTTTGTTTCTCTTTAACATTTTTTCAAACGTCTTCATATAATTAATGCATAGGCTTATAATAGTACGTTCAAAGATATTTCCGATCTGCCATTGCAAATTTGGCTTCACTTTCTGATGGGTGCGTTTGTTTCGACCTGCATCTGGGTATCAGTCCCCCCTTAGTCATTTGTTTCGGTCTGTTTTTGACGTTTTTAGTCTGAATTCTGAAGTCTGACAAAAAATTAGCCATAGTATGTCCAGGGACGTTTCCGCTGTTTCCCGCAATTTTGAAATCTTGTACTATTCAAAATCTATTAACTTAAAAATCATATAAAGAAACTAACCTGTAAACACCCTTCAGATCAGTTTGCGATGGTTTGCACATGCCACTTTTGTCACAATCGAAATATTTATCCATAACTGGTCTCATTCTCTTCTTGTCCAATTTTCTCAACAAAGTTACCAATTGAGTGAATTCGTGTGCAGATTCTTGTTTGACTCCCATCTTTCCAGAAATGAGTTTAGCCATGATAGCGTCGATACGGTTCACAATGCTGTTGTCTGGTTTAAGTGTCTCAGTATCATGTTCATATGCCATGGAAACACCTTCTTCTTTGGGTTCTGAATGGAAAAAGTAGAAAATTTAAGGGTTGAAAAATCCTAACGAGAAAACTAATAAGAAATCATAAACTGGGTGTTTAAATTAAGCAAACAAGATGATCATTCAACTAAGAATGTTATTTAGTAAGTTAGGTAATCATTCAATATAGTAAGTTGGTTAGTTAGTTATTTAGTTAGTTCGTTAGTTAGTTAGCTATTTGACTACCCAGTTAGTTAGTAAGTTAGTTAATTAGTCAATTAGTTAGTCGGTAAATAAGTTTGTTAGTTCGTTAGTTGTGTTAGTTAGTTAGTCAGTTAGTTGGTTGGTTGGTTAGTGAGTTTGTTAACTAATTAGTAAGTTATTTAGTTAGATAGTTATTAAGTTACTTACTTTGTTAGTTGGTTAGCTAGTTACTTACTCTCTTGGTTGGTTAGCTAGTTATTAGCGAGTTAGTTATACTAAAGTTGCATAAAATTTGTACATTGGTTAGCAAAGTTATTTAGCTTGTTGGTTGGTTAGCGAGTTAGTTAGTAATTTAGTTAGTTAGTTAGTTTGTTTGTTGTTAAACAGCAAAGTTGTTGAAAAAAGGATTTTAGGACAGTTTGTTATTACGTTAGTCAGGGAGTAGAATTGTTAATTTAGCGAGTCAGTTAGGTTTTTAGTTAGTTAGTTAATTAGTTAGTTATTTAGTGAATTAGTTAGCTACTTACTTAATTAGTTATTGATTTTTTAGAATTTTATCTAGATACTTGGTTTGTTGGCTAGCTTAGCTTAAGTGTAGCAGAAATGCGCTTGAAACTCACCAACTGCAAAGTTTGAAACAACACGTCCACTTTTCTCTCCAACCAGTCTCATTGTTTGCTTGATGGTTGTCATTGCTCCAGCAGGTTTTTCGTATCCAGCAGAGAACGGTCTGAAGATGTGGCTTTCCAAACACTGGACTTCAACGATTTGTTCATCTTTGGTTGCAACAAAGCATCTGCTTGTAGAGTTCAATGGGTTGATTGGCTGAGGAATGGAGAAAAACATAGCAAGTTAACGTCTTTTGAAACTACTTGTTTTGGTCTGCTTCTGACGTTTTGCAGAATTCCCCAAACTTCCCCTACTCTTATCAATTTCTATTAGTCTGGGAAATATCACAAATCAATTTCGTCACAAATCAATTTCTACAGTCAATACGAAATTGCAAATAGATTAACATTAGCTAGAAAACTATAAAATCTATCGTTGTATCTTTATCTTTATTTATACTAACTGATTCAAAGGAGAGTTACTCGACGATTTCATCGAGTTCTTTTGCTCAGTGGAAACGTCATTGGCTCTCTGATCATGCAGTCCAGATTTGAATCCAAACAACTCGTGGAAAAATATATCCTAATGTTTGCCATACATCTATTCCGTCTTAGTTCATTGTTTCGACCTGTTTCTGACGTTTATAGCTTCTCTGACGAATTTCAAACAAAAAGAACTTTTAAGTATGGCTACAGATGTTTCCACTTTTTTATGCTATCCGTTTTCAATATTTTCATTGGTTTGGCTTTTAGTTTTCAACATCTTGAAAGTCTGCAAGTTTTCAGAATTCAGAAGTTGAAATCCAAAAGAATACGCTTGTAGTCCTACACTTATATCAGGCTGACTATAAGTTTGCATTGATAAAAATACAAGTATTAACAGGAGATTGTCAGTAAATAAATTTGGTTCTTTCTTTCCATATGCCTGCGGTTGAACTACCTTCTACACAAACATACAACAGTGTACGAGTAGTACTACTTCGAAATGAGTGTTTATCATCAAACGAGGGAAACAATCTTACCATTTTGCTGTTTTCAATTGTGGCAGTTTGGATTCCCATTTCATTATGAACACGATCAGAGCATTCTGAGAGATTCTTAGACTTGACGAACATGCCATTCTCCTCAATGATAGAAACTTTGCATCGTCCATTGACATCAACCTCCTCAATAGTGTTGGTCTCTCCAAGTTGCAGGGTGCTCAAGATACCTCTCTTAATGTTCAAGACATGGAGGGGTTCACCACTTTTAGGGAACAACTTCTCGATTCCACCAAATGAGGTTTGGAAGTGGATGGTTCTTGCTTCAAGTTCTCTTGCAAACTTGGCAGATTCACTGGCGGGGATGAAAGCATCACTGTTCTTGCTCTTAACTAGGAGCTCGGCATTGTTGATCTAGAACACAAAAAAGTTATGTATGAAAATTTGGCAGGATTAAATACAAATATTGTCAGTAGAGAATCTCTAAGAAGGCATTTTACTCTGTTAAATCAATATGTAGCATTTAAAGAAGGATGTACATACAAGAGAGTTCAGAAGACTCCTAAAGAGGTGAATTGAATTATCTCTCGTTTTAAAACACCCTTCGGAAATCAGCGTTTTTTTCCTACTCTTAGAGAACAAATTAGAGATGCACTGGGACTGGGACATAGATTTCACTTCAATATAATAGCCATTTTACCTCAGTTCAGCGGACAGTGGACACAAGTGTTACTTCTAAACATTTACGTTAAGGGGAAGGGGTGGGACCTGTTTGAAAAGCATAAGGACTATTTTGTCATGACGTTTCTCTAAAATAAGTACCTCCAAACTATACTGAACTTGCCAATGACGTTCAGTAAAGACAAAACTACAATTGACTGACCAATGCAGGGTTCTAGCATCATACAATGTTCTGCTTTTAAAAAAGGTTTTAGGAAAACTATTCCTTTACAAAGCAACATCAACAATAGCACTTTAACGAGGTTACAGATTTGTCTGTTGCCTTGAACAAATTTGTACAAGTAGTTTTGTTAACTCCCAAATCAAATGCATCAAAAAAGATACAACAGTAATGGGCGTAATGGTTTAAAAAAGGTAATACAATGAAGATTGACGTTTTACATACCTGCATGCTAAATCTGCACGCTCTCTGAGGGTGAATATATATTTTCGCCCTCATCTTCATCCCCGTACTATCCGAAGTGGATCCTTGGATGGTGCTGACAGTCTCTCCCTCATACTCAAACATTGTGGTTGCATGATCTTTCAATCTGCGCAAATCTGCAAAAGAACAGGAACGTTTATTGTAATAGCGTAGTTTTTATATACAATTCTTGTAGCTATTGTCGTTAAAAACGGGGTGGGGGGCTCTAGAATGCTGTCCCAAAAACCTCGAAACATCTTCAAGACTCTAAGATACACTTTTTTTAATAAACAAATGGCCAAGAAGCAACTGGGGGTGAAATTTTGCTAAAATTCTTGGTTCAGATAGCTTCTGTGAGGTCTGATATACTGAGGGCTGGACCAAAGGATGAATGAATAAATTAATAAATAATGAACAAATAAAGTAGGTGGATGAATAAATAAATAAATACAGAAATAAATAAAGAAATAAATAAATAGATAGATGGATAGATAAATAAATAAATGAATGAATAGTAAACAAATTAAGCAAAAAAAGTGAAAAAAAACCTAATGCGGTTTGAACAAGGTACAAATTTCATCAAATTTTGATTGACATCTGTCAGTGGTTTGATGACAAACTTTGACCAAAAATAAATTTTCAAACAATGGTGCAACATGTCACGTGATTCAGCAAAGGCACGCAAAAGTCACGGGTTTTTTTTGCGAGTCTTCATAATTTAATTACTACATCACGATTACAAATTTCTTTGACTTTTTAGCTTCTTTTTTGGTACAAAAGCATAAATGTAACGAAATTTAAAAAAAGTTATCAGAAGAACGGTACAGTACCACAAGGTTTTCAACTCAAGAATGAACCGCAGGAGCCGTCTTAGCGGAATGCCGGCTTTTAGTTTCACCGTGCGGCAAATATTTTTATGAAAACACAAACAATGCGCTTGCTGAGAACTCTCCAGTTTTGTTATTTTCGGAAGCAGTTTTTATACTCATAGAATTTTCTCAACTTCAAAATCTCTTTGGTTTTAGAAAAGTGATAATACACATAAAGAACGAAATCAAATCCTTTAGACAGTTAAAGGCCGACTCTAGAAGCAGCAAACTCTGACAGACTTTAGGGATTTAAACAGTTATAAAAGCAAAAAGTTTTAAAACTTCACTTACTGTCGCATTTCGACTCTGTTGCGCCAATGTATTCTTGAAAATCATTGAATTCAAATCTCGGGGCTGTGAAAGAAAACATTTTGCTATTAGAAAAAGAACCAAAATATAAACAGAAATTGCACACAGAGCACAAATGTTGCATTTCGAAGATTTTGAAGCACTTTCAGAAAATGAAGAAACGCTCTAGGTATTGAAAGAAAGAAATAAAAAATGGTGGCATGGCAGCATTCTAGATACAGTTTTGAAAGGGAGGGTTTGGCAAAGAGGAAGAGAGAGAAAACTTTAAAAGAAAGACTGAAATAAGGATATCTGAAAGCAAGCCAGGTCGGGAAAAAAGAGAAATTTCAGGAAACCGAAGATGGAAAGCAAGAAAGAGTAGCTACAAGATTCGAAACAAAAAGATGAAAAGCTCCGAAAAAGGAACAAACTGTAAGAACTAAATGATAAGTAATAATTGAAAATAATTCATCAAAATACCTGATAAAGCCCCAGCGGCCAGCAAGACCAAGAGAGGAAACTTCATTTCCTTGTGAACAATCTTCGTTTCGCAAAATATTTCGTTGTAACCCCCACTCTATGGCTTGCAGTTCCGAAAATGACCGAAATAAAATCCAAACGGGCTTTTATAACTCTTTTCGGTGATAAAGTTCAAGTTTTTTTATTGTTGTGTCACAGTTGAGGCAAAAAGTAAATACCTCTGCGGCTTAACCTAAACGTATGCACCCAGCCGCAGCCTTCAGCCGATAAACCCTTGTACTGAAGATCTTCAAGCGTTCCAGTTTGAAATTAAGCACAACCTGCTCTGTGCATCTATCTATTTGATCTTGTATAATCATTAACATAGCGTGCAACAAGGATTTAACGTAATTGCAAGTAAAAGATGGCATTAAATCAATACAAAAATTTGGTTTTTTCAAGGAGAGATCAACGCGAGTGGCTGCCGTCCTACAACTTGGGGCTTGAGGGTGACGGCAAACAAAACTGGCCGTTGACATGTGCAACTGTCACTCCTAAAGTGGGACAAAGTTCATGGACCTTACTCAGGCGACAAAAGAAATCACATGACAAATAATACTCCTGACCCTCGTTACGCGATGCAAAGAATTTCAACTGTCAATATTTCGATTTATCAAAATTTCGATTTATCAAAGTGTTTTGTTTTACGTTTAGGAATCTCTCCGTTTTCAGGAAATGGGAGAGAAGTTGAGAACTGAAAACCAAGAAAAATGCATCAGCAACTGATACCGATTTCAGATTTTCATTTTCCATCAAAAGCCTAAGAATCTTTGTATGCTTTAAGCAGCCAATGAGGAACAAAACTAAACAAAACAAAAAGCAATGAATACAAGAAGAGTTAACAATAATGTTAGTTTAACAAGCAAACAGAAAGAGAATACAGGAAAAAAGCCCAGGTGAAGCAGATCACAATGGGGGGATACCACAGTAGCCTCGATTTGGGTTCACTTAACATAAAGCAATGTGTTGAAGTTGCAGTACTGTAACCTTAGAGAGGGTCTATTCCTCTCTTCGTTCATTCTACTGCATATTTTTGTACAGTTTTGATCCGATAACACGAATCAAATTTCTGAAAATGTTTTGCTTTCGGAAAAGAGGGAGATGAAAGATTGCTAATGCGAATATCGCAGCAGAAAATGGTCCGCAAAGTTTAGTGAAGTGAATGGATCAAATGGTAGTAAAATAGTAGCGAATGAAAAGAAAACAAAATGCATAGAAACTTTCAGATTTTCTACCTATTTGAGAATTCTGTGCATGTAAAATGTTCAGTTCAGAGATTTGCGTTCAAAATGTTCTAAGATGTCACCTGATCAATAGAACGTTATGTACGTAACACACCTTTCTAGATAGTTCAAAGTCAAATGGCTGTTTCATTCACGCTGTAATAATAACAATATCAAAAATAAACAAAACAATACAGTAATAAAAAAAATAATATAGGAAACAAAACAAAAATAGCTACGGAGAGTTTCCTTATATTTCATTGCACTAAACTGGCCCCATAACTCATCGTATTACTGGTCGTGGACAACACAACGACGACGCCGACGATGGCGTCGATTGTAATGATTATGATTACGATGATAATTATAAATAGATGATGATGATTTTGATGATTAAGACAATCATAATGATGATCATGATGAAGATCACAGATAATCGCGATTGTGATCATGATCATGGGGTTGGAGATCACAATAATGATTAAGACTATCATGATGACTATGATCACTATAATGATGATTATGATGGTACAGCATAGGTCTTATCGTGAGGATCATGTAACTCTGCTGAAGAATGGTTGACCCCAGCCATACCGACATGGCATTAGAAGACGCAGCATGCGATACCGCAAGGTATTAAGTCTGCAAGCACCAGCATTAACAAGGACAAACTCAGCCTTTAAGTCACGTGCATATGCAAAATTACGAGATCTTTAGTGAGAGCCCTTAAAGTGCTGTTTGACAAAAAGCAAACGCTGGACAGAAACCAATGAGAAGTCTCAACCTAAAACTTTAGAAATGCCTGTTCCCCTCTGAGAAACATGAAGGCAACAGGCCCAAATCCTAGCAAGATCATTTTCATTTGTTATGTGAAACTTGGGCACACTTAACTCTCATGTTCTGACCCAACTGTAGACTATCTTGAGGTCTAAGATTGCAACATATTGCAATTGCAACAGGTTCCCCTCAGAGAAATATCAGGCCTAAATCCTAGCAAGACCATTCGTTACTCATTTTCGTTTGCAATGTGTAACTTGGGCACACTTAACTCTCATGTTCTGACCTTACTGTGCACTATCTTGTGGTCTAAGGTTGCAACATAAGGTTTCGGTGAAACAGAGCTGGGGTTTTAACCAGAAGATTTCAAAATGGTTATTAATAGTCACAACGCTGTAGGTATGGGTTTGGGATAACAAAACCAGCTAGAAAACTGTGAAAGAACAGATTGATACACGATCGGGTGCAAAAACATTCAAAATCATGTACAAGGAAGGACAGCGAGAGCTAACAGAATGCTTTGAGAGAATGCTACAGCTTATCCTTACAACGCTCACGCTCAAACGTTCTCTAATTAAAGTGTTTCAAGTCTAGTCTGGGCTTTTTTACATAATTACTTCAGAGATTTCAATGAGAGCACAGTGTGAGGGGCATACCACTCTTCAAAGAAGCGTATAAGATTCCTATTGAAACAAAAGGATTTCCTAGGGATTTCCAAGGGATTTCCGTGAAATCAATACAAGTTATGGCAAGGGTGAACGAGACTCACAAGGATTGAATTCACTCAGCATAGTGTTTCATAAGAGGTAATTTTGTCTGAAAGGGTGTGGCCCAAAAGGCTGCAGCTTCAAAATAGCGAAATACATTCCACGAATTTAATAAAAGCTAGCAAACATACTGCAAAAGCAGCATCCTTAACGCTTTCTAACGTGTAGGTCTTCGTTTTCAAATTGCTAACTTTTTGGAAAGGATTTGAGATTCTTGTTGTGAACCCTGAAGTGTTCAACAAGAGCTTCTTGAAATTTTCTCTCCTTACTGAGAGGAAAAATTCCTTAAAGTTTCTCATATTTCTGGAAGTGAAAAATATTTGGCAAAACTATCAATAGATTTGAGGCAGAGAGTGTTGCACAGGAGAGAGGGGACAGGGACAAATTGAATTACCAAGGCTGAAAATGCAAGCAAGAAGTTTATGGAAGGTAATTATTTTTTACTTCGTTGGGACAGCAGACGCCTCATCTTACATTGCATTACTGTAACGAAACTGCAGAACTGAAAAAATTCTTAATCTGCCAGTAAAGTTTCTGATATTTTGATAAGCTTTTAGGTGTGTTTTGGAAGCAGATGTTTGAAAGTTTCTTATGAGCTGTACAATAAGTCACTCTGATAAGGCTCTGCATCCCAAAAACTCAAACTGGGTGGAGTTCATCGATATCCCTCTTGTCTAGGTTTTCCAGAAAATTCATTGTTCATAGTGCTGACTCACGAAAATAGCTAATATCGAGGAATTTCCCCCTTGTCAAGAAGGCAGTGAATTGCACCATTAAGCCATGTATTACATCACCACCAAAACACATGTTCAGGCAAATCCTCGCATGAGAATGAAGTTATCTGTAAATGATCAAGAGAAAGGATTTCCTTAAACTTTTTTAAAGGATAAGCCCGGATACAACATTTGACTTTGATACTTTATGAAAAGCTGCAGATAGTTGCGAAATCGGTTTTCATCAGTCATCATCCTAAAATACAGCCTTGTCTGTTGGTTGATCCGTCTTTGCAAATGATAACCCACAGTATTAATATTGAAGAAAATTGGTACAAGATTCCAGCATTATTCCTAAGGAGTAAAACTTTCCCTTTTCCTTACTACCTTCGAAATGGTCCGAAAAGGATAATATCAGGGGAAAAACGCTCTACAAAGAGAGCAACAATATTCAATATATAATTTAATAGCAACAATGTTTAGCCCTTGGAGATCTGAAATCTAGTGTGATCCTCAAACTCTTAGCATCTTGGAAAAAATTTTTCCTTATCTTTGGCCTAGGTAAACTGAGGTTGGATGCCGTAGGTATATAAATGTAAATATAAATATATAAATGTCACAGAAATTCAAAACTATCATGTGTGGGGTACCGGCCAATCTCAGTCGATGATAGTAACGATTTGTGGGAGGACAAATGGCAATATTTCCAAATAGCAAGGCATTCACAAAGGTATCAGCATATACAAATATAACCATTAAATCTGGGTATTATTTCAACGTTGCATCAACAAATGAGAATGATGCCTCAATAATACCTCAACTTAATCCGAATATGGGATCAAGATATTGTTGAGGGGCCAAAGATGGCATTGAAAATTTGCATCGAAATGATCTACCCGCATTTATCGTGTTCTGGTACATGTCACTGGCAATATATCGTTATTGACAGGCTAAGCAGTTTATATCGCACTATTGCGCAACGCATTACTGCAGCATTCACGTGCATTGAACTCTTCCATATACGGGAAAAGAAAATCTGAACTAAACACCCAAATTTCACGACAAAATCCCTAAAGATTAAGCCTCGATTTCAAGACCAGGCTACTTATGGAAACATTCTCCTGCCACCTTTAGACTCATTACATAGGTCCCACTCCGTAAACAGCAACGGGAGTTTATAGCAACAGCAACAACTTTTTACTTAAAAATGTTGAATTGGATGGCCTAATGCTCAGAGTGGGGCTTATCAACTTCTTAGTTCGTAGTTCTGAGCGACCTATCGAAATAAGATTGGCCAAAGGAGCGAAAACTATGACTCATGGAATAAGTATGTGCTACCTTGCCGAAACTACTGAAGTGGGTGCTGGTCATCCCAAATCATTCCTTCAACGTCCTACAGTAGCTTTCCGTTAAATCACATTTTAAGCATTTTCACCTGCTGAAATAAGCGAATTCTTTTCTTGGGGGGGGGGGGGTGGTGTTCATACGGTCAAACGCGGGTTTTGGTCTATAATTCAGATTCTGTATAAGGTTAAGATTGTTGAAATATGCGAGAATGGTGTGCATTAGCTATCATGTAAAGATGTTAGCCCATTTGAAAGAAAAATTGTAGTACCCGTAATAGCACTAAAAATTCAGCTAAATGGAGTTTTATGAATTGTGAGCACCATTTGTTTATTCCTTGTAGTCTGTACAAAATTTGTTTTCATTGATTTCAATTTGTATAAAAATTTCTAAACATAAAAAAATCTATTTGTATTTGTTACCTCAATTTTAGTAAATGAGTACCAGTCCTTGGCCATCCAAATCACATGGTACAGCTTTTGTGATTTCTTTATTGATTCATTGATTCTAGGCTGCGATTTTCTCTACTTTGAGGTCCTCTGCTATTTTGTCCTATGAATAAAATGCATTGATATAAGTCATATTAGTCACCAAAGTATTCCAAGCACCTCTTTGCAAATAATTAATATTTGAAAAAGCGATGTATGGATAAAGTTTGAGCACAGTTGTTTGGAAAAGTGGGATCATAAATTTTGTCCAAGAGTTTAATTAAAAATGCAGAGTTTCGGAATTCAGATCGGGGTATTATGAAACACTTTTGTCACCAAAGCAGAGTGAAACAAGGCAACAAGGACAACACATGGCACAATACTATACAAAGTAAAAAAGGCGATCGCCAATCTTTCGTCCATAAAGTGCGAGAAAACGTCTTCAGGGCTAACAAGATATATACTTAGAGTGCAGCAAATGAATTTCTGCACAACACTGTTGAACGAACATCGAGAGCGTTTCGTTATCGACAAGTATCGCTAGTGTTCATTATTCGAAAGAACATTGTAAGTCTTCGTGATGATCATGATGATCATGATGATAATTTTGAAGATGAAGACAACTTTGAATAGGATGATAACGATGATGACGATACTGAAGACCGAGCTGAAGACCGAGCTGAAAACCATGATGATGGATTGATGATGATCATGATTGTTTTGATGCTGATTATACGGATGATGACAATGATGATCAGATAAACCTTTCCTGGGAGAAAGGGAAAATTCCAAACTTTTGAATCGAAAATAGAAAATCTCTAGTCACGCATACCGTAATAATAAATTTAAACTCAGGTTAAACTGCGTAGCAAATAACCCCCAGCACGGAAACCTGTAATCTTTGCTGCAAATGATGAATTGAACATTTAATAGCTACCACAAGAATTCGCATGTAGGTGACTATATATATTGGCATGCAGATGACTATATTCGATAATTAGTAGAACTTAGAAGAATTGATTGCCAACTTTGAGTCATTTATGTTTAGATGATTCTCGAGGCCGCAAACTATTTTGAAAAAATATGTCAGACTTGGCAACAATATCTACTGCGCCACAATTTCCTCCTCTCTTCACACGAAAATATGTTACACGTTAGAGGACTTCTAGAAACATCTGACAAAAACAACCCGATCAAGAATTGAATTAAAATACTTTAAAATAAAAAATAATATCACAGTAAATTTGAGCAACATTTTGTAATATTGTAGTCAAACCTTTTCTTGAAGCCTGACCGAGCCGTCATTTTTGCGAGAAAATCATAGTTCCAAATTTTTATTCTCGAAAGTTTTGATGTTATAGAATGTTCCTGCATCGTGGATCGAACTCACAATCTTTGGCCCAAGGAAGAAGCGCATTATTCCACTGCGCTACAATAACAGTTGATACTAATTGATGTTTTTGGCAAGCAATTGCATTTTGGTAATTATGTCCACTAACGACAACACTTAACGGCGATTTCAAAGTTTAATTCCTATCATTTGTGGTTTTATCTTTTGTTACGCGGTTTGGCAGGAAAAAGCGTCTATATGCCTATATGCCTATATGCCTATATGCCTATATGCCTATATGCCTATTACAACGAACACCCTTTTAATATGTCCTTCGGACATAAAAATGAGGAAAATGGGGTTTAATGAATTTTAGAGCACTATTTGTTTATTCCTTATAGTCTGTACAAAATTTGTTTTCATTAATTTCAATTTGTATAAAAATTTCTAAACATATAAAATCTATTTATATTTGTTACCTCAATTATAGTATCTGAGTACCAGTCCTTGGCCATCCAAATCAAAAGGTACAGCTTTTGTGATTTATTTATTGATTTATTGATTCTAGGCTGTGATTTTTTCTACTTTGAGGTCCTCTGCTATTTTATCCTATGAATGAAATGCATTGATATAATTCATATTAGTCATTGAAGTATTCCAAGCACCTCTATGCAAATAATTAACATTTGAAAAAGCGATGTATAAAGTTTGAGCACAGTTGTTTGGAGAAGTGGGATTATAATTTTGCCCAAGAGTTTAATTCAAAATGCAGAGTTTCGGAATTCAGATCGGGGTATTATGAAACACTTTTGTCACCAAAGCAGAGTGAAACAAGGCAACAAGGACAGCGCATGGCACAACCATACAAAGTAAAAAACACGATCGCCAATCTTTCGTCCCTGAAGTGTGACAGAAAGCCTTCAGGGCTAACAAGTTATACTTAGAGTGCAATGAATTTCTGCATAATACTGGTGAACCTCACAAACGAGCATCGAGAGCGTTTCCTTATCGACAAGTATCACCAATGTTCATTATTCGAAAGAATATCGTCAGTCTTCGTTTATCGAACGAACATCGTAAGTGTTCGTTTATCGAACGAACACGAACATGGTGAATGTTTTATAATGGACGATTGTCAACTAGTATCGACGAATATCGTCTCTGTTCGTTTATTGATTAGTATCGCCAGTGTTCGTTCATCGACGGGTATCGTGGGTTTTCGTTTATCGACGAGTATCGTCGTATTCATTCATAAAAAGAATATCGTGAATATTCGTTTACCGAAAAGGACAGCGGACGCCAACCGAGTGCCTTTTTGTTGACTCTAAAGATATAAACAGCTGGATGAACGAAGATACGAAAGATAGACTAGGGACAAAATAGCAATAGAGTCGTCTCTTGACCTACCATTGCTGCAATAACGTTGCTATGGTAATAAATACCACCATCCTCTTCGACCTTTTTAATGTGTTTTCGTTCAGGATCGCCAGCGACCAATACTTCGGTTTCACCCTCGGCCTATAACATAGAAGTACCACAATCACAATTACCAAATATAACCGACTTTTAGGTTGAAGGTTCAACGTTTGAAGTACCCTATAAATGATGTAATATCAGACCATAGCTTACCGGTTCTAGATTCCGACAATACTGCATTAAATCCCACATGCGATCATTAAACCCATCTGCAAACGCTGAAGGATCTATGGCAACAAAGCATTGACCCTAAACAGGGAAATACATTATGTTTGAGTTTGGCTTTGGTTGCGTGCAAATGTAGTCTTGTACACAATGAATAAAAAACAGGCAACTTTCGAGTTGTTTTGATTAATGGTATTTTGAGACTGGTACTTATCAGTGATCCTCTTTGAGGTCGGAGTTCGAGCCTAGGTAGCATAAGAGTCAGTTGCAATGTGTTGTTGCTCATCGACTTCTGAGACTCGGGCAAACAGTGCTAAATACACCATTTCAGCTGTACGAGTTATCGACCCGTGTTCTCCATGACACACGCAGGCGTTTGTGGAGTGAGTGGCCAGGCAGCTTAGTCGGATTTCGTTAGACAACTGAAGTTAAGCTTGGCTGTGCGAGGTCAACCTCGTCTGAACCCACTCCGCGGTCCTTCGGAAGGGGCGTTGAACTAGTGCTCCCATGCCTCGATGCGGCATGAAAAGAAGGCCTAAATTAGCTGGAATCATTTTCACATAAACAGGTAACTTTTGGAGCGAGGCTGTCACTTACCAGGTTTGAAGGACGAGGTTCTTCGGCTTCCTTGTTCAACCATGACCGAATATGTGGACCGTACAATGCACCGGACATTATCCCGCAGAATATCTCCACCATCATGGCCAATCCATATCCCTTGTAACCACCTAATAATACAACGACATGTTGACAATAATTCAATGCTTGTAAACGCTAGCGAATCTGTACGCACTACTGTGGTTGGCAACTTGGCATTGAGCAATTTGAGAACGATCCATCCAAGCAACGCAAGAGTTTATTAGAATGGAAACATGACACATGATTCAAATAAAGTTAAACAAGATCCAAAAGGCATCAATTTCAAGGGCTTCATTCCTAGAAAAAGCGGACGAGATTTCTTTTGAAACAAAAGGATTCTTGCAAGATTCCTACAAAACAATAGACGTTCCATTGAGGGTGTACGAGATACTAAGGAGTGAATTGCCCCTCAATCAATTCAATATCGGGGTCAGACCAGTCATAATCAATAGACTAGAGGAGGCGTAACTGTCATTCAGATTTTTCAAATGTTACAGAAATCGATGATTTTATCTACTCAACCTGATGCTTCAACACCACCAAGAGAAAGCAAACCGCCATTTTTTAAAACATTTTGTGGATCAAGGGTTTCCTGCAAAGAGATGTTTAGTCATTGTTAGTTGACAACCAAATGAAATGGAATAACACGTTTTTTATAAGGGAAATTCTTATAAGGAACTCGAGGCTGAAAACCCCCAAAATTAATGAATTTTCAGAAGCTATCAAGCACTTTCGAGGCTCTGATGAAAAACTAACAATCACTTATTTCAAGGACAAGACAGTTTGTACAAATAAAGCACAGAATAAATATATAGTCTAGTCTTCCCCAAAAGACTCCATTTATACTTGAAGTTATGAAACGAAGTAAGTTTTATGAATTTGCAGCAAGAATTAGTATTCAAACATATCTCACGACAAGAGACAGTATAAGAAACCTTCAGCTTCATTTTGTTGAAAAATTAAGGAACTCCAGCCTCAACTCAGAGCAGAGGTTCCTTACAAAAAGCCGGTATAAAAAGTATTTCAGTAATGACGATCTCTTTGTAGGTAACTAGACAACTCTGCCATCCACTTTAGGCCCTTTGAAGTGTTGTCTATGTTTGGTAGGGGCTTAACTTGTAAGAGAGATCTACTCAAGGAAAAACTTAATTAGAATAATGTAAATGAACTCATTGCACGTCATTCCTTACCTTTCCTTTGCTGTCAACTCCCCAGCCTCTCGGAATTGGAATACCTTTTCTGTGATTCATTTCCACCTAGAAGTTAAAAATATCATTTAAACGGAGGCTGGAAGCAACAATATTAACAAAGATATAAAAAGAGAAATTGTAGTTGTTGCATTTTTTGGACTGTTCGCTGCTTGCTGCTTGCATTTCTAATAGCCGTAAGCGGCAAATGCATTACTAGACTAATGATTTCTTGAAGGTGCTATAGTGTCATGATCAAGACCAGCTGGCTCGAGGGGTCAGTAGCTCAGTGAGGTCGGGGCTCGAGCCCCAGCCACGGTAGTGTCACAGCCATGGTCGAGGTTTCGATTAGTTAACCTACTACAGACATCCTAGCGACTGACTCTAAAACACCACTTCACCTTGACAATTGAATAGTTGCCATTCAAAATTCAGATACCTTTCCAACAGCAGCGGTTGAAGTTGCCATATCCAAAACAAAATCATCCCCAGAGCTAGGAGCAGCGACAGAAATTGGGTTAGTTCCAAGAGTTGGCTGAAATATGAAAAAGTCAGTTAAACAGTACAAGACAAGCTAATAAGGTCAGCAAACAGAATTACTTATGGAAGATAACAGCAAAGACGCATTTTGCTCTCAACTTCACCAATTTTCTTTTATTAAACCCGGCCAAAATTTGAGTTCTATTTGCGAATGCTAAAGATCTGTGAAGTCTTTAGATTAATACCCTGAGTACCGAAGTCTCAAAGGATCACAGGGAGTAGAAAATGAGAAACGTTGAAAGTTCACCACAACTGGTTTATTACTGTTGTTATAAGTACTGCTGCTGTTTATTACTGCTGTCATAAGTACTGAGCAAACAATTGGCCGAAATCCCATTTTAGACTTATTACATGAGTCCGACCCTTCGCAAACAGCAACAACAACATACACCTGTTTGCTTAGAGTCAGTAGTTTGAGCATCCAGCATAGACTCAATAGCGATAACTACAGCTCGTGTAATAAGTCTACACTTGTTTAACGATAGAGCAACATGATCCTTCGTTTATTGAAGGGACGTCTTAAGTGCTCTTTTGTCAACAAAATGTCGTCATTTCTCTTTGATCGAGCCAAAAACGTGAAAGCTCATACAATCAATCTCATCATCTTTTGTTTGTCGAAAGAATATCAAAAGTGTTTCTACTAGCTCAAAAACTGGGACCGGCTTGTTCAAATTTTAAGAAGGAAAACAAGGGTGGATTTATAGGAAAATTTATATTTGGGAAAAAGACATAAACTGGTAACTCACCTTCATTGCTCTTGTTGGAACTTGAAGAGGGGAAGTATTAGTGAAAGACATTCCCTGAAAATAAAAACTAAACTTAAAGGCACCTAAAAGTGATAAAGAGCTACTAAAAGCCTAAATTGTTCAAAGCTAACAGGAAGATAAACCAATTGGCTATTCGAATGGCAGCAGATATCAGAGAGTCCTGTCAAGGTGCTGTAGCATCATTCTCTATCCAGTCAGCTCCACTTGTAGTGGAGTGGGTGGCCAAGCTTCTCAGTCAGTTCTCGTTAGACAGCTGAAGTTAAGATTGGTCCTGTGAGGTCAGCATCTGGATGGGTCACTTTCCCGATGAATGACTAAACAACTCAATCTGCCATCCTTTGGAAGGGACAGTAAACTAGGGGTCACATGGCCGGATGCAGCATGCATAGAAGGCCTAACTTAGCTGAAAAGCTAGAAATAACAGCCTACTCAAAAAATAAAGTAACAACAACAAGGTGCAGTAGTACAGAGAGGTTGGGTTCAAGCCCCACTTACAGTAGTATCACAACACAGGTGGATTTCTCTTTAGTTCATCTGCTTCGAAGGCCTGGCGTTAAAAACCTCATTTCACCTTTAGAGTGTTGCTCTTATATCTTCTGTTAAATACGCAGGACTCTTTGGGGCCATGGCAATAGTTAGTACTAGGGCTATTTTCATGGCTAGCCATAAAATATGTGATGCCTGTACCTTAAGCTCAAATTTTCCGAGGACATCACCAAACAAAAATGCTACTTAAATCACAAAACTATTAGTTACATCCCATTTACAACTATCAGATGTGCTCCTACTTACAATCAGTCCTTGCTCAGATGCTCTCATTGAGTACCAACCAGCAATTCCATAATGATTAGAACCTACAACATTATAAGGTAAAAAGCAGAATATTTGAAAAAGAGCAGATAATTTTTTTGACATAGTACTCTCAGGGGCGGTCTGGCACCACAATTGTAGGGTGGCTACCAAATCAAAAGGGCCCAGTTCAGGGTGTGGCAGATAAAGTTTCTGAACCACACCCAGTAATAAAGAATTCATCTTAAATACGCTCAGTTGATATTAGTTATTAATTGATAGATGTGCTGAGGGGAACTATGCTTGCATTTCAATTTGAGAAACTAAACTTTTTTCCGCTTTTTTGAGTTTCAACGTCTGCAAACTTCAAGTGGGAAGACCAAATCTGCCACCCAACATGGTTGGGCGGCGCAGAAAATTTTGGTTGCTAGACCCTCTAAAGGGGCTATTTTAGCAATTTGAGTCCACAATTTTTCTGTAAGGTTCATCTACTAGAGGGCCCGGCTGGCAATCGCCACTTTGCCACCCGGGCCAGACCGCGCCTGAGTATTCCTCAAGGCAGAAATGTCAGAAACAGGCACCACTGATGTTGCTTATGATTATATGGGAAAGGAACATTGCCATGACAACAGGAACACCATTACAAGAGGACACACCCCCTTTGCACATCCCTGGAAACCAGGGATTATGCAATACCAAAACACAAAACAAAATGCCAATCTTTGTCCTTCCTACACTGAAATAAGAAAATCTAAATTCTAAAAACTGCCTTGGAAGCTTATAAAAGGGGCAGGCACTTAATTGAAACATTTCCATCATAAGGGTGCTGGGTGCTTAACAGAAGGAGTACCTAAGAGGGTGGGCACTTTGTAAATACTGAAAAATCTAGCAGAAAATATACCTCTACAAGCAACCCAACCAATTCCAGCCTCCTTCGCTTTCGTTATTGCAAGATCAGTACAGAACTTTCCAGCAACCTGAAAAAGATGTTATGCAGTGTTTGTAATCACAATGAAATAAGGAGAAAAAGGTTTCATAGAAGAGAAAGAGGAGAGGTGCTGCTGTGCAGATGGTCAAGGTATTTGACTTGCATTTCAGAGGTATATTGTTTGGAATTTTATGATAGTCAGAGATCAAACATTGGGGGGGGGGGCAAATAGGTATGGTCAAAGTTTATAGTGGGGGTATAAGAAAAAATAAGCAAGTCATATCCTATGATATTTTATTTTAGTTTTTGGTTATATACAAAACCCATCTCACTGATCTCACTGATTGGAGGGGTGAATGCCCCCTTTGTCCCCATGGCTGAACCACTTTTGCTCCTATGCTGGTAGTCTAGAATACATAACCTGGGTTCTGTATCAACCTGGCTGGGAGGAAGAGGAATGGGAATCTGAACTGGCTGTAAAGGGTCAAATGTGGGTGACACATTACCCCCACATTACACTTTATCATTAAGAAAGATATACCGGTCCAAGCACATTCTTTGCATCAACAAGGGCAGTTGCAACTGTTTCTTTTACTATGACAGGACTTCCATCTTTTGAAGTTGTTCCATCAAGTATATCTCCAACATACATGCCTAGCAAAAATATGGATATTAAAAACGGGCATTTTAATTTTATCAGAATCATCAATTAATCAGGAAAGCAAAAAAAACATGGGTCCTTTCTCGTGAAATAAACAAAACTACAATGAAAACGTACATTAATCATCCAAAATTAAAAGTAGGAAGTAAAAGAAAGTTGCAATGAAGCCTGTACAAAATCGTAAAGGCAGCTATCTTCAAAGGCCAAGGACAGAGCAAAAATGACACTACAACAAAAAGCATACCAAGTCTGTTTATTCCATGACTAAAATGTCCTCTTTTATCAGCCGTTACAAGCAGTGTAGCAAGGTCTGTTGCATGCGATGGTTCAACTTTGGTGGCGATCATGCATCTTTTCACAAAATCAAAAACACGCTGAGGAGGGATCAAAATGTACGTCTCTTTGGCCGCCATAATGGAAAGAGAGTGTTGTCCTCTGTTCCAATTCGAAACAACGAAGGTCCCCAGGGACGAACAATTTTCACTTCCGGTTTACATTTAATCATCAACCATTGTTTATCCCAAGATGACTTTCCGGTTATTATTTTATTTTTATTTACTGAACTCATATTTTCCGGACTAAAGGAACCTGGAACCTTAGGAGAAAGCCGGAACCGTGGAAGGAGCCTTGGACCCTGAGTGGACACTTCGACGTTTAACAAAAGACGGACCATGCGACCCTACAGGGGTCCCAAGACTAGAACTGGGAATTCGCGACCAGGTCTTGCTTTTCCGTTCCTGGTATGCTCTCTTATATCAGGCTCAAAAACGTTACAATGACCAATTTAAAAACAAATTTGAGATGACAAGCGCGCAGAAAAACTCGATTAAAGAAACATTTTTAATTCAAAAGATCGATCCGAAACAATATATTAATAAACCTTGTACAAAAGTTGCACATACTAAACGAAATTACAAATAAGAGTTACGAGTCAATTATTTAAATTAAACGAATGCAAGCATGAATGAAATACCTAAGATTTTTATCTACATGTTTCAAATTGGTCTAAAACACTATTCATATCATAATGAATAAAGCATTATAAGATTAGAAATTAGAACGTTTTAGCTTTCTGAAGTACCAACTAGCTTAAGTGGGTACAATGATGTTGCCAATGGGGGTGGGGTGGGGTGGGGTGGGCGGGGGGCTAAAGGGTGGATCTTAATCAAAAATGAAATAAAAATGGCTGGATTTAGGGTCTTCTATTTTACAACTCCACTCTGCAGTTTTATACTTTTAACCCCCTCCCTGACCCCCTTCTGGTCTTACCACACACCTGGATTTGATTGGTTGCGATTTCCTTATACACTATAGCCACGACTGGCCTCATGTAACTGACAGCAGTTATCGTGTAACTGACGGGGCTACCGTGAATAAATAAATAAAAATGAAATGAAATGAAATGAGTCCCTAACACCATGATTGATGCACTACCAAAAACTATGGAAAACTTCCATCGAACCATGGAACTTTCAACTGTAATCTCTGCGTAAAATGTTACACCAAACCTACAAAGATCTTCATAATGGCTAATCATGCTTCGAGATAATCCTATGCATACGGCAATCAATTTGATTAGTGGCTAGCATAAAATGTACACTAGCAAAGTGCATATAAGACATGCGATTACGAGTACCATAACCATAATAATGCACAAGTTGCCACTAAAAACAGTGGAGTAAGGCGTGTCTTTATCTCTTTTCGTGAGTAATCGCATCTTCTCTTTCATTTTGTACTTGACGATAAAGTTCTTCCTACACACGTAATGCAAGTCCTCCCACTCTCCAGCCGACTCAGTTCGTTTATCGATATCTGATCTAGGGAACATGACTCTGCATTTTAAACGCGATTTGTACTGTAACAAACCAGGAAATATAAACGCCACGATGATTCCAGCGATTCCTGCGTACTTGACGACGTAGAATAAATTCGCCACAGCCATCGCCCCAAGAATCGGTATTACCCCAAGTATAATGCGAAGAAAGATCACTTTTCGTCTTGAGTTTGTTATATAAGCGTTTGATATGCTTGTATCTCTTCCCCATAAGCACACAAATACGTTGTTAGCCAGTGTGACGGTCATTATAGGGAATAAGGAGACCAGCTCAAATGATGGTAGTAGAAACACTGTGTACGCTATTGCTGATAGAGTGGCATCATCAGAGTTCCTCTGACCAACCTAAAGTGTAAAGAAAAGAAAGGCTTAAGAAACAACCTGCAGCTGATAATACATTGGATTAATTATGAAACTTGGAATACTTTAGAAAGTTTTTTAAGTCTTTAATGGCGACAGCTTTTGTTCAAAGTTTAGTATCGAAGTGGTCTATTTAGTTGTTTAGTTAATTAATTAGTGCGTTAGTTAGTTAGTCAGTAAGATAGTTAGTTAGCGAGTAAGTGAGTTACTAAGTTACTTGGTTAGTTAGTTAATTAGTTAGTTAGTTAGTTGGTTAGTTAGTTAGTAAGTTAGTTAATTAGTTTGTTGGTTGGTTGATTAGTTAGCTACTTAGTTACTAAGCTAAGTTACGTAATTATTTTGTTAGCAAATTAAAGTAAGTTAGTTAGCGAGTAAGTTTAGTTAGTTAGTCAGTTAGTTGATTAATTAGTAAGTAAGTTGGCCAGTAAGCTAGGTGATACAGTAGGCTGTTTGGTTGGTTTTGTAGTAGCTACATTTGTTAGAGGTCAATCACTTAGAAGAGATCCCTTATTCTATCCACAATCCACACACCGCAAGAGACAAAATCAGATCTTAAAAATCAATTTACCCAGTTTAGAACGACATTTTCACTTGTATATCCTTGAAAACGCCAAGCTAAGGTCGTGCCATAAACGATGTCAAGAACACAACAAAAGAGGAAAGCGGAAAACAGAATCTTCCCAAGTTTATCTGTCTTCTTGATTTGGTAAGAAACGGCTGGGATATTCTGTTGCATGATTTGTGCGTGTATAAAAACCGGAATAGACCAGAGCCAGCCTATTGTTTTGAAGTCGAGAGGGTTAAATGACATCACACCAACAAACGCGGATGGTGAAGAATGATTGGCTGATGGTGATGTTCTGTTTGACCAATCAGTCTGATTCAACATTTCGATAAAGGTGTCTGATTGGATGATTTCGTAGAATGCTTGTCCTGTCATCAGTAGTATGCTGATCAATCGCAGAATAGCTGTTGTTACCTAAAAAGATATAGAAAAGTCGAAGAAGCGTGTAAGATTTACTCAATAACTGCAACATTATGATATACGAAAGGGTGTACCTTATGGAACAGGGTATAGGCCCGACTACTTGACATAATTTCGGATAAGGATGCGCCGCCAAGGAAACAAATTCCTACCCATATCTATACCGAATTCTTGAAAATGTTTACCCAAAATTTTACCGGAATCTCAATTCCTACACTACTATATATGGTACTATAATATGTCAGTTCGAACCAAACTTCATCAAGAAAATTAAAAACAAACGAAAGCAAACCGTTCTTCATAAATCTTATACTGATAATCGAGAAATCAATACCCCTTTTTAACAATTTTCGGACAATTAAGACCAATGATAAAACCAAAATCATGAAAAACGATACCCATTTGGGCGGCACATCCACACCATCCACACTACCCAAAATATATTAAGAACCCCCCCCCCCCTATTTCCAATACATAAGATGGTTCTACTGACTCTGGACGGTCAAAATATTAACTCTTTGAAGAACTGACCTGAATGAGTTTTTGTCCTCGAAGCTCAAAGCAGCCAAGTGGGATAACGATGATACCAAACAGCGCAGTGTAAAACCAATAGGTTTCTTTACATTTTATATTCGCTGGAATATAAACATTCCTGAAATCATGCGAAGAGCATTCTTTCCAGGAAGCAGACGGTCGCCATGGAATCACAGTTGACCACGTGCTACCAACAACTGTTGCATATGACCAAGACACAAACGTCATGTAGAAAAACAGGGCAACAATGTACATGATTTTGAAGCTTTTTCCAAGAAATATGTCACATAGTTCTGAGAACTCGAACTTCCTGGTTGAAAGAACTTCGTAGATCGGCATAGGTTGCCGGTATGATCGCTGAAATTCGTCGCTATTGTCGTGGCTATCGTCATGTCTTTTTGTTATCTCTTTTGAAGCTATTTGGCCAATGCAGGAGTTGATATGTTCTTTGCTGTATTCTAAGCCCTGTTTAAAATGAAAACAGAACAATGTTTATGGAAGAATCATAGTCAATAGAAAAAACACTATGGAATAGAAAAAACACTATATTTTTAAAACACTATGGAATAGAAAAAACACTATATTTTTTCTATTGACTATGGAAGAATATTGCTGAATAACTGTATATTTTAAGGTTAAAAAGGATTCAATAGCACTGTTCTCTTAAATTCCCTATCTTGAAAACATAGAATCTTTGGAACACGGAATCTGAAATTCACAGAACATTCAATATAGAGCAGTCAGGATCCTATTTGAACTCCCATATCTTAAATATAGCATGTTTTAATTTCCACATCACATCAGTGCAGAGATGAGGTACTTCACAGTACATGTCTATTTTCAGTATCTGTATCTCATGAAAACTTATCTGCTCCGCGAGTTTCAATTCCTTGCTCTAACCATATCGTTAATTCAAAATTCGTTTATCACAGTGTTCCCTTTCGGGTTTTCAGAGTCCGGGCTTTATTCCACGTCTTTTATTCCAGATTTCGTCATTCCGCGTTTTCAACCCAGCCAAACTAAAGTGTAAGTAAGTTGTAAACATAACAATGTGATAATTTCAACAAATATTAATTTTAGTTTTTGAGTATTTTGAGTATTCTAAATCTAATTCTCTTGCAAATACCTATTCCCTTCCAAAAAAAATATTTTGCGACTCAAGTGTTTATTTATTGTTTATTGTTTGTTATTGTCCATTGAAGCGCAAAATTACTGGCAAGGGCCTAGTCACTAGCCTTCCCTTACCTGGGCTCTTGACATGACTTCCAAGGTCCAAACTGACGTGATGCAGCTGATTCCAGTGACAAGGACGAGAGAGATCGTCCCAGCAAAGATTCCTGCATGGTAAAATGCGAACGGAATCGCAAGGAAACCATTTCCAATCAGCAAATTCAGAGCGAAAAGAAAGCCAGCTCCTGAGCTCACGGACTGAGATCCATCGTCAACCCCGAAGTATCGTTGCAAAGAGATCTTTCGGTCGCTTGGTTGTATGGAAACAGAACCGTAAAGCGCTTGCATTTTAAGATATTTTGCAAATATTTTGTAATATTTTCTATTAACATGTTGTTGTCTGGCCAAGGCTGTTTTTTCAGTATCTTAGAAAAATTTTGACACCTCAAAGGTCCCATGTTTATCAGCTGACACCTAAACAATAGATTCTATGAGCATTGTATTTCGGGGGGTTGCGACGGCGAAAAGACAGCGCAAAGCGCAAGCCGAAAAAGGTAAAAAGTTTCTCTATTAGCGCTTTAGGCCTTTACAGTAATCAGATCATTCTTTCATCATAAAATGCAAAGGTTTTTTCTTTCAAGCAACAAATCGCCATAATTTCAGCATGCTTTATTGCTTTCACAAGAGAGGTGCTGCAGCTGCAGCTGCAACTGAACAAACACGCATTTAACTTTCCACAGATACAGCCGTTTTTGTTAAAGGAATTATTTCTAAACAAAGGTACCTAAAAGAAGAAACTTGCGCAGAAACGTAAACAAAATGCTTTAGATCATCAAATCATAATAAAACGAATTTACTGGGGAATATAAAACTTATATATAAAAATATAAAGTCAACTGCAACTTTATTTAAGTAACAGTGCGATACACAAACTCCCGCACAAACTTATGTAGAATTAGTTAAAATGGAATAGAACGTGAAAATTCTCATTAAAATACGGGTCGAAAAGCTTCACAAAAATTTGAATGATTTTAAGCTCAAAGGCTCCTTGGACGAACTTCTCGAATAGTTGCGGATTTCTCTAATTGGACGGATCTGGATTTCTCGAATAGGACCGGTCTGGATTTCTCTTCTCCAATAGGACCAGCTTAGCCTTCTCAGATGTGATCGGTCCTCTGGATTTATCGAATAGGACCGGTCTGGATTTATCCAATAGGACCGCCTTATTAGTTTTCCGCCTTACGAGACTTCTCCAATGCCTTCTTAGATTTTCTGGTTTTCATACTTTGTAAAATCACTAACGATTACTTAACTTAGAAACTGGATATAATAAAGATAAAATACTATGAAACACAATACAAAAATGTTATATGAGAAGTTCCCGAAACAGGGTCGTGAACTCGGACTTAAAAAATGTGCCGAATCAAATGTGTTGGTATGGTCGTATGGCACTCGAAATTTTATGAAGTAGGCTAGTTACTCTGAGCTATTCTATGCAGAACGATATACCAATTTTTCATCCACAACACAAAACCCAAAATGCTATAGAATAAAAGCATATAAATTGCTGTTTTCAAAATACAAACGACAATCCGTGTTTCTCTTCACTTCAGGTTGAAAAATCTTCATTGTTTCCTATCTTTTCTTTTTGCCTTTTTGGCTTTCTTTCCCCTTTTCATCTTTCTTCTTTTCTTCTCCTTTCTGCCTTTTCTTCCTTTGTTTTTCTTGTTCTTATTCTTTCTATCTTTCCCCTTGGAGTTTTTCTTCCCCTTTCCAACATCATGACCTTTCTTGTTCTGATTGTGCTTGCCATTTTTCTTTCCCAAATTCTTTTTTCCTTTATTTTTCTTCGACTTTTTATTCTTTTTAGCACCCTTCTTCTTTAAGCTCCAATCAACACAAAGAGCATTTGACTTCTTTTTTGGGAATTTGTTGCATTTGAAAGATTTTGGCCAATTGAAACCGTATTGCTTCAAGACTCTGATGCAGCCCTTTCGAACTTTCTTGCAGTGATGTCGGCATGGTGGCAGCAAATTCAGCTTTCCATCCATTGGCATGCAGACAGGAGCGTAAAGCGAGCATAAAAATCGGAGGAGGTCGGGCGCACAGTTCAGCCTTACCAGGGGCCCAAACGTAGCGATCTCGCGATTCGCTTCTGACTGAGTTTCATGCCCCAACAAATTTGGGAAATGTGTCGAGTTGTATGGCAGTTTTTTGCACATTGAAACAGCCAAAGGCTCGCATCTTGAGTCCAGTGTTTCGTAGCTGGCGGCAGGAGCGGGAACAGCTTCACAGAAATTCACAAAACCAAACAGAATCAAAACAAATGCTGAATGCCAGGCCATTCTTGACAAGTCAAGAGATCTTAAAGTTTATAAAATAGTACAATGGCTTACTTGAAAATATCTGTAAAAACCAGCAAAGTCACCTTGAAAATTCACTCCTCGATCTATCTTTCTTTCAGTTCGACTAAAATTCCTCTGTCTGCTTCTAAAAATGAAATCAACAGCATGAGAATTTGAAACGAAACTCGATATGGCATAAGCCAAATCCTATATTGTCTGCTTAGAAGCTTCAAGTGTCTTGAAGATTACTCACCAGAGCGGGCGTGGTTTCAAACTTCTGGACGTCTCAGAGGGCACAGTTGTTTCGTTTCTATTCACCAAATAGTTTACACCAAAGAGTAAATTAGGCCCTTGTGGCTCTCTACTCTTCTGCACGCCTCACGACCACGAAGTAGAAATATCAAAACAAATTCGCGCGGAGATTAGCAACTGCCTGATAAGTACACTCGAGGGAGCACTTATCATTGACGTTGATTATTGCGTCTTCTCTACAGTGGTTTGTTTCATCCAATTGGATAGACTGTTATTTAGCTGTTGCCAATTTACATCATAATAAGGGCATTACAATCATAATTCGATTAGCCAATGTTTGATTTATGTGGTTTCGTACAATTATAATCTCGTTTACCGAAGTCCACTGAGTTTGATAAAAATCTTTTTTGTACTGACCCTGACCCAAACCGTCTGTAGAGACGTTTACTCTTATTTTGTTCAGTGTCTTCAGAAAGACTTAGCTTTCGGAAAGACGTTCGTGAGATATCGTGTGCACGATGCATGAGAAATTGCCCCCATTCCCACAACCAGACAGAACTCAGGGCCCTCAAGGGAGTTATTTCTCCTTTCTGGAGGAGAATGATTTTTTGACTACGTACGCTTTCAAACGAGTTTTACTGGTTTTGCATGTTGCATCAATTGTCAAGTCTACAGTAAAAAGAACCTTTACATTTCTACGGAAAACCAGTTCGGTGTAAAACGAAACCTGTTGTAATGGATAATTGAATATAAGATTTTATCGTTTCCTTGAAAGGGCAAACCTAAAAACCTAAAGGAAATATCATAAAAATAAACGGAAATAGGCGTTATTAGTTAATTATATAAAACAGGTTACAGTACTTACTGTAGACTCAGCGACAGCCGCAAGGCTCGAGAAGCAGAGAATCAAACAGGTCCTTTTCAGATATGTTCACAGAAAAGCGCGCCAATTTTGTTCACTCCCGCCATTTTATGGTTCGTCACTTGCTCCTGCCGTTCCACGCCGAAAACTCTAAGTTTTGAAATATTGATTGAAATCGGGGAACCCTTTCGACCTTGATAAATCACAAATGCGAATCCGAATTCCGAATTCACAACAAGGAATAAAGTGTGGATGGAGGATGGGGCTGAGAAAATTGAAGAAAACCGCGCCAATTTTGTTAGTTCCCGCCATTTTGTAGTCGATGTGCCATGATATGATGATTCTTCAGGTCTCATAAAAAACCTCCAAATCCTGAAACTCTAAGAACAAGCGAAACATTTGTTCATTTTTTGGAAATAACAAATAACAAATTCAGTTCCAATTCAGAATTGCGAAGGACGAGGTGCGGATGGGCCTAAGTCCGGAGAGGGTTCGCGGCGTCCGTCACTCTAGCGGTAGTTTGGTCATTCTGATAAATATGAAGCTTCCCTCCTCTTTCCATCTAGGATCTTGTATCTGTAAGGACTCTAAGGAAATTGGAATTTTCTTCTCTTAACCAAGGTTACCTAGAAAATCCCAGATGAATTTGAAATAAGAGACCAAATAAGAGACTGAAATTTCAAATTTTTTTAAGCTTCTCGACTTTAGACTCAACGGACTTTGGCTAGGCCTATCTAATTTCACGAAGTAAAAAGAGGCAGGTCTCTGATCTAGTGTTGATCATAAGAATTAACAAGATAAGAGTCTGGGCACCAGTTAGATCCTGAACTACCGTAATGCAAATATAGCTAAATCCAATAGGATTGAGATGTACTCAGATTATGGCTTGTTTTATATCCGTCTGAAAATGATAATCTTTTCAAAAGGTAGCGGCAAAACTCGTCAGGTTCCAAGCTTCTAAAAATCATACGGTTTTTCATTGAAAAACGAATGTTTGGGAATCATGTGTGCGAAATTAACTTAAAGTTAGGCGAAGGACAAGGTTGGAAGTAGATCTAGCTACTTTTAACCTGTACTTATAGTTAGGTGATGGTTTGATCTACTTTTAACCTTCACTAAAAGTTAGCTGAAGATTGGAAGTAGATCTACTTCTAACCTGTAATAAACATAGGTGAAGGTTTGAAGTAGATCTACTTTTGGCCTGTACTTAAAGTAAGGTGAAGGTCGGAAGAACTGCCCCCAGGTAGAATTTGGGTTAAAATGAATCACGAGTCTATCTTTGACTTGTAAAATTTATCTCTTGATACATACTGTAAATCAACCCGAATAAACCGCACTAGCCAGTCAAAAGCTGACGAAAGATAAGAAATTTTGATAAGAATCAAGTTCTGTTTAACATGGATTTCCTTAGAATTTGCAACCTTAGTTCAAAATACAAGCAGTATAATCTTATATAAAGGTAGGATCAGTTGTCCAAAAGACGTACGAGATTTCCGTTAACGGTTAAAATAAGAGAATTTATAAGGATTTCTCTATGATTTCTAGACTCTATAAACCTACAAACAATTGTCGAGGCGTCTGTGTCTACAGGACAAGTGGGGGGGGTTTAATCTGGTCGGCACATACCTGTTCGTTCATATTACCCTAAGTCATGTACTCGCCCGAGAGAGTCATGGTCTGTAATTTGTCAATTTTACTTGGCCATTTAACTCAGGGAATTTTCGTTAGCTCTCTGATAATGCAGTCCAGATTCTAGTCCCTTCAACGTGGTTTGCCCATACTCGTGGAAAACAAAACTCGATCTTGTCTCCAAGTAAATAAAGCTGACTGTTCCTCAGAGTTATTTTCCATTTATGAGCAGTTTTCTAATCACAAAGAGGGAGCAGGAGTGAAAAGACATATTATGCTAGCTTTTGTCGAAGATTGTAGCTCTCCATTTGGCTTCCTTTGGTCTAGCATCGAACGCTCCTTATGCCAAAAACCTGCTCAACGGCGAAGCTTTACAATAACATCGATCAGAATCATATCGATTTCACTATGTTGCTCCAGTGAATTTGTTTTCTTGACCACCTTGTCAACTGCTGAATCGAAGTTCTTGAAAAGTTTTTCAACGCCTCTTTTCGATGTCGAATGGGAGATTTTTGTTTTTTTACGGTGAAATAACAATTGCGACAGTGAAGTCTCGTTTGCCTCGTTTGCAGACGATGTTGGGTGAGTTCCTTGGCCTCCTGAGGGCCTGGAAAAACGTGAAATCGCATTTTGAAACCTGTCTACCATAAAGTCAATAAAGGCCCGTTCTTCCTCGCTTATTTCTGTTTGGGCGCATATACTTTCATTCAAAGTTGCAATGAGCAAATTGAAGATGAAAAACACTTGAAATAAAACGAAGATTGTGAAGTAGGCAGGGCCTAAAATAGGATGAGATTCTTTCAGAGCTTCGAAGTTCGAGCCACCAAGCATCATGAGAAATTGTGTCGCAATTGTGCTGAGAAAAGACGTGAAAGTCTCCATATTTGAACCGAATGTTACGAATGCGAAGCTAGCAAATGCTGTAAATGATATAGCGAATGGTAGCATGAAACCAAACATAGGCCCACGGGCTTGGTGCAGTGCGGTAGTAAGTTGCAAAATCATGGGAAAGAACTGTATGTATTGTATAAGTTTCAACACTGAAAAGAACACAATGAAACCGAGGCAGCTGACCATAGCCTCGTCTGCAGCAGCCGCGTACTGAAAACTAACGAATGAATTTGGATTTTCGCGAAGACTCAATAAGTTTAAATCAGACTGGTACCATCTTGAAAACCATAGAATTAGCGTAGCAAAAACAGATACAGTGATTGTTGTATCGATAATGTTCCAGAATTTCTTGAAGTATTTCAAACCCTGAAGATACAATCGTCGCATATCTCGATATATGAAGCAAAACAGAAGCCCCAGAACGAGTATCTCGCTCGCCATAATAAGCTTACCATTAGGCCCGTTATACCGATATAACTTATATACGAAGATCGATCCACTTGAAACGGCCCCACCATGGGGCAAAAATTCAACGAAGATAAAGGCTGTACCGAATAAATTACTGTTTGCATTATACACTGAGAATTCAGCAAACAGTGCACGTGACAAGTAATCTAACCAATCATAATAACGTAAACTCACGCTCGTGAAATACGCCTTCGTAGCGTCAGAATCGAAGCTGGATGCGTAGCCACCACCACTGTACATCGCAAACTTTCCAACATATGGAAAACCTTTCAAGTCGGATGTATCTTTGTAGTTCCAGTTTTCAGGGTTTGTTTTGATCTTGCCGTTCAACATCAGGGCTGTTAGGTTCAGAGATTCGGTGTCGTCTATATCAGGGATCGCAGAGCTCTCCTCAGAGTCACCCATTGCGAAGTTTAGCGCCCTTAGTGCTCTACGTTCGAGGGGTTTTTGCGCTTTGATTGGAGCCTCGATATTCTGTGTAGTGTTGGCTGAAGTTTGCAGCGATATCCAAGACTGATCGTCTTCTACGTGTTAGCCTCGTTTTCCATCCAACATGATATCGAGTCTCGTCTTCATTGCTCAGGGAGAAGTAATCATTGCACGTTCTGCTTTGGTAGTGATTGGTTTCTATGAATTCCTTTGCAAATTGACATGTATCTTAGAAGCAAGGAAAATCAACTGAGCATCATCATATAACACTCCTAATCATGAATATGATCACAATCGTAATCATGATCATCAACATACATATCATACACAATAAATACCATAATCATCATCAATCATGATTACAATCATAATCATAGGATTGATGTAAAGATATTATTCATGTTATAAACTTATACCCACTGTATTTCAAAATGATAAACATCATAATCACGATCATAATCACAAATTCAATCATGATCAAAATAATAAAAAAATCATAACCATATTTAAAATTATAATAATCACGATCGTGGTCATAATCATAACCATAATCATAATCATCTTGATGATGAGGATGATGATGATGGTCGTGATGATGATCATGATTATTAAGATGATGATGATGATTATGATGATGATGGTGATCACAGGATGCAACAGGCCCAGTGACAAGGCCGCAAAAGTTCCATATTACAACCGAGAAAATGCAATCTCGATCCAAAACAAAGATCATTGTACATATATATATACAATTGAATGATATTCTATACCTGGTTTTATCCTGATCTGCCTCAGTCTCACTGTCCCAACTAGAAACGAGGCTTGATCTGGTGTCATTTTATTCTCAACCTTCTTCCCATTATACCATGTCGTACTATAAAGGCCATTGATCAAGTCACGCTGAACCCAATGCCAGGCGCTATTTATATCACTGATCTATTAAAATGACAAGTAAATGTTAATGCTCTAAAGAAAATGCAAAGGTATCCTACAGAATTTTCCGTCAGGTTTAGGCCATATATACAAACATATCTTAGCTCCGGCAAGGATAACATCACACAAACTCACATATATTTTTCTTGCTTTGCTTGCATACAAATGTCATCGTACAACAGCCTTTCCCTTGTCTAAAGGAACCGTTCATGTTAGTCAAAATTCAGAATTTTCTTGCGCCAGCGCCATTTTCATGGCACTAAATGTGCAGTAATAATGAAGGAACTTTTGTTACTACAGTTTGAATAAAAACGGCCAAAATATAAGGAATTTTGGGACCAAGGCCTTGGAAAAATTTTGGGAAAAGCCCAAGAATTTGGCTTGTTCTATAACTAGAGCTTTTTTATAACTCATTTTTGTGTGCTATATGAAGTAACTCATTAGTATGTTTGAGGGCTGAAATTTCAGATATTTTAAGTAACTTTGAAGGTATGGACGTGATTTAAGCTCATTGTCAGCATCAAGTACTGTATTAGGCTAAAATCTTTGTCTTCTGAGATGAATAACATAAAATTTATGGAATATATTTCTGTTGGCTGTTTGAGACGTTGAGATTAAGCATTAACTGGCATCGGAAATCTTGAAGACAACAGGAGAATCGGCCTTCTTTAAATCGGCGTACAGGAAAGAGACCCCGGAGACCCCTCCCATCTATATGGAGTCTTCACGTCGATAAGTTTGATTCATGAATCATGCAGTTTGAATAAAGTCTTTTGTCCAAAGGTCGCTAGACAAACAATGTTTGAGCACTTGGCCAGGGTCAATTCGAATGTTCGATGCATCCGACAACGTCCGGTTGAAATTCAGCCGGTATATCAAATAACTCTCCTCCCAATTGACAGGAACATAAAGGTATAAGATAAAACCAAACTATAAGATACATCATACTCACTGATTTGAATCCGGAGCCAGTGATTCCGGACGCTTGTGCTAAGGAAAACGAAGCCGGATCTCTATACCCCTTGACAACGAGGAACAAAAAGACAAGAAACAATGTATACATGGTAACATCTCTGCAAAGGCGGTTGAATCGAACTTCTCTCAATCGGTGTTTTCCTGCTATTAGTCTTTGTTTCTCGGATAATTTTCTGAAAAAGAAAGGAAACCCATTGATGTCAGAGACTGAAGACTAAGAACTAAGACAGGTTTTGAACTTGCGACCTTGGTTTTGTATGTAGGCCGGTGCTCCACCAACTGAGCTACTTGGCCCCAGGCTATATACCAGAGCCTAGTCGCCTCGATGGCTCACACCAAAGACATGAAACGGGCTGGGAGTATAGGAGCTTTAGTAGAAAGCACGAAAGCTTGAAAGCGAACGGATTTCTTGAGATGGAGAATTTACTTTTAACGGAGAATATTCGGAGCTCGAAATAAATTTTGCCTGGAGCAATGGAGCATTGTACTTTATGGGAGCGGCAGAGCAACTACACACCCTTGTCAGTTACAGCCACGCTACCGGGTTTCTTGTTGCAGATTGCAGATATATATATAAAGCACTAGCGAAGCCACTCCAAATCATACATGAATTAGAATCGTTTTAGGTAGCTAATGGGCCTTTCCCGGTTGTTCATAGTGATTGTCAAAGATATCAACAAAACAGCCTATGAGCAGAATAAATATCAAGTGCAATCAAGTTCTTACTTTACAACATGACGACTGTTCTCAATGTCTTCTGACGCTATCGACCTTCTTTTCCTTGTTTTGATGACGTGTTGCTAATGTATATGCATCCAAAACCTCGTCTTCATTCTCAGGCATTTTCAATATGGCAGCAGCTATCACGCTGACAACAAGCAGTTTAAATGGCTGTACAATGAACATAGACTGAAAAAATCCAGTGAAAATAGACAGCAGCCATTGTTTTGATTTTGCATCTCCCCACATCATACTGTAGAACAGGATGACAATCAAACAACTTGCAACAGTTATGAATGACAAAAACCAAGCAATATAAAGGCAAGAATGAGGAAGGCGGTTTCTATAAGCGTTCTTTCCGCGACCGGTCTCGTCACTCCGGTCATTAACTGACAGGTTTTCAGTGGAACCATATTTTGGAGGTTCATTGTCAAGAGCACGATCGTGATCTGATGCATACTCGGTTTCACCACCGCTATTGATCTGTATATGATAAATAGGCGTCTCCTCATGTTCAACTTTCTTTTCAGCAATTCCAGCAAATTGGCTCTCAGAGCAATTCGGGCCTAATTCTACTAAACTCTTTTTGTTTTCATTTCTCTCCATCACCCATCGGTTGGATTTTTCCAGCTCTTTATCTTTTTTAGAACTATTCTTCCTTTCACTGTATGGCCTTGAGTTACGAAACAAATACAGAATTAACGTGGTCATCGGAATGGCAATTAATCCAGCTTGTATGCCGATAATAACACCGCGTAAATCGAACTTCAATGATCCAATTCTCAATGTATACTTATCAGACGCTGTTTCGCCACCGAAACTGAAAAACATTGCACTCGTAAGCATCGTCGTAACAAGCAGACAAAGGCAACAAGTCATCCTTTGGGCGCGCGTAAATGTACTGTGCGGGCGATTCAACACCACCGACAACCATAAGTGTTCATCACTGCATTTACGAGCCATTTTACTCGTAAATAAATGCGAGAAGTTTTTGAAATCAGTATCGTCTGATATGCTTAGGTCTGCTTCGATTTGACCGTCACCTTCGTCAACAGCTAGCCATCGCATGCATAAGAACTGGTATCGTTTATTCTTTTCAAGGTCTTCCACATAAATATGGCTGACATACCAGGATGGGTTTGCCCCTGTAATCAATGGAGAGATATATCAAAACGTTTTATAGTAAGAACTTCCATTAATATCAATACCTAACGAAAGTATGAATTAATAAAATTTTGTAAGGTAACATATCGCAAAGATGGGCGCAAACTTTGCCAAAAATGTGGCCAACATCGCCACCAACAATTGTTGGCCAACATGTTGGCTCAGTTTGCTATAGATGTTGGCCTAATCAACAACATTTTGTTGACGAAAAAATGTTGGCCAACATTTTTATAATTGGCAAACATGTTCGTCGAATTGAACAAAATTGAAGTGTTGGTTAGATTTGTTATGTCTTGCCAACGTGTTTGTGATTTTATGGCAAACTGTACCAACGTTTTGTCCAATTTTCAGCCAACATGTTCTTTGCGCCCGCCTTAGGGCCCATTACCAAATGCGACGCCAAGCATTGTTTCAAAGGCCTACCACTTCGTACGCTGGTAACTTTATGATAATCAAGCCTCAGACGTTTTAGAATTAAACCTTGTCAACTTTTTCTTGGATGTCCTTGCTCGAGACACTGGTCAGAGGGTGAACATTTGGCCATGAGGTCAACGTTTCTTCACTGCCATCTGTAGTAAGCCCATCCCTCCCTGGGAAAATGTTGGCTTGCCAGGGAAGGCCACAGAAAGCTTTGGCTGGTATGTTTCTCTAAGGCGAAGAAGTTCCTCTCAATTCCGAATATTCTAGTTGCATTCTATCTTACATTGGCAGGATCAAAGATCATTCCCCGTATGTTTCAGAGCAAGCCAAAGTCGTTGAAACACAGGCAATTTTGCTCGCCACATTGCAAAATCACATCAGCAAAGCTTTCCAAACCCGCCATGAGAAAATGCAATACCACATACCTGTATTGTCGTGCCAGATCTGCAGCGATTGCAGCTCTCCAAGTGGCTCCGAAAACGAAACCTCGAAGGCATTTATCTGATCTCTGTTAAATATTGGCCGTGAAGAATCTCTCATAACTCTAACGTCACTTTTTCTTTTATCGCCATTCAAAACCACATAAACATTGGCTGTTGTTCCGGCCCCCCGTCTGGCACCAGTTACAAATACAACTAAGTATCTGTGACTAGGATACACGGGGGAGATGACTGATACTCCAAGCTGAAATTGAAAGCATAAGGAATAAATTACAAGGAAATTTTGAAGAATAATGACGCGAAGTATCATTAGCTCAGTAGAAACTTCGTCGTTTCTCTGATCATGCAGTCCAGGTTCAAATCCCATCTAATTTGGTATGTATGCCAGTCGTTAAAAATCTACGAGATTTTTATTAATTCTTACCTTTTTCGAATCTGCCCTGTCCTTCTTCCTGAGCAGTACAAGCAAAAAATGTATGCAGCAATCAGAACACAAATGAATATGAACACTGAAAGGTTGTCCTTTAAATTCTTGAATCCCTCCAATACTTTCCTCATGTCAATCGGATTGGGAGCAACCAGGAAGTCGGAAGCAAAAGATGTTAAATGATTGCATCTGCAATGAGTATGACTCCAGGTAGTGCGAGGTCCAACCTATTGATAAACAGATGATATACAGAGTAAATATATTCGAACTTAACACGGCTGTTTCTGACGCAGTATTGAACATCAAAACCATCAATTATCATGGCAAGCCTTTGATATTATCGGGGCAGTGTTTCGGGAGAGCTCCGTCTGTAATCAATGTTGGTTCGTTTCTTATTGATTGCGTTGGTCGGGTCGAAAAGGTGTGAAAACAGAATCTGCTAAGAAGCTTTGATTTAAAACGAAAGATGACACATAGAATTTAGAAATAGAAGCAGCAGCACTAGTAAGATCAGTAGGGATAACAGTATTAGCAACAGTGGTAGCAGCATCAGCATCAGCAATGGAGCAACAGCAATAGCAATACCAGTAGCAGAGAGCATTGGAAGTAGTAGCAGTGGCATTAATAACAGTCATGCAGAAAAATGTACAAGAACAGCTGCATTAGACAACAATATGAGTATAACTAGAAAGACAAGTGTCAGTAAGAGATATCTGCAAGTGGCGGTATGAAGCGGTACCAATAGCACCACACCAGTATAGCAATTAGTAGCAGTTTTACTAGTAGCAGCAGTAGCAGCACATAATACCCCTAGTGCGGCAGCATCATTAGTAGCAGTGAAAGCAGCAACAAGAGACAGGGCAGCATAAGTGGCAAGAGAAAAATAAATGCCATTACCATATGCGACGGTAACTTCAGTAGCAGTAACATTAGCAGCAGTAGATGCAATACATTTGGAAGTAATTACAATAGAAGAAGTACTATCAGGCACAGTATCAATAGCAATAGAGGTAGCAGAATTAGTAGCAGCAGCAATGATACCAGTTAAAGAAGAAGATGTAGCTGCAGCAGTGGTTTGAACATCAGTAGCAGTAGGAGTGACCATCCACACCCATAGAAGAAGGTAATGCTGGTATGATTTAGAACTAGCAGTTTTCTTACCTTACAACCATCACCAATCCAGCCTTTTGTCTCGTTCCAATATATACAGTTCGCAGTGTAAACAAGCATGTGATAACCGAGTGTAGGCTTCGTTAATGAACAATTACTGCTGACCTTCTCATAAACTGTTGTTTTGCGTCCTTGTTTCGCATCTTCAACAGGCGTAACCCCTGGAAAAGGCAATCAAAATTGCAGATTGTTAGGAAGTATCAGGCATGCACGGGGGGGAGGGGGTAAATGAGAATAAGATGATTGTATCAATGACGGAAAATTGTCTATCTGACATACATGGTCCTTACCTAAATAATAAATTCCTTTCTTCAAATCTGAGTTTGATACGAATATTTTGAATGGGTTTCTACCAGCTGTACAGTTACCCGAATTTCTGAGTCGCTCTCTGATGAAATCTTCTTCTGAGAAGCACTTAGAAACATTATTACTCACACTGTTTGTAATATTCTGTGTTATATTCTCATAAAGAACACATATCTCTTCTAGTGATGTATTAAACAGACCAGATGAACAGTTGCTAAAATCAGGAACAGTCCATTTTCGATCATAATCATTCTTCGATGGTCGTGTATTGTACTTCATGTAAACAGTCATCGGTGTGCATGCATTTAGAGGTAGAATCTCCATATGAAGGCTGTGGCCTTTTGGCAATGTTATTTTGTGATCGTTGAATATGATGCCTTCTTGAAACTCGTTTCTTGTCCATGAAGGTCCTTCGTTACTGGGTCTTTGAATGGTCAAGTCAATATAGTCGGATGCATTTGACACTTTGGAGCCAATGATTTTGAAATCTAGAACATCCGATTTGACGTCTTTACTTGAATTTGACCAGAAGAATGGGTTGAAATCGCTAACTTTCATCTGTTAAAAAGAAGAGTATAACTGTAAAAGATCCTTTTCAAATCTGAGCTGATTTCATGACCCGACTTGAACTGACCTGATCAGACCTGACCAGAGTTGATTCGAGCCAGATTGACCTGATCTGACCTGACCTGACTTTGTCTGACCTGACCTGACTTGGTCTGACCTGACCTGACCTGAACCGACCTGACATGACCTAACCTGATCTGAACTGACACGAGCCGGTTTGACCCGATCAGATCTGATGTAATCTTATCCGATATGATCTGCTTCGATCTGATCTATTCTAATCTGGTATGACCTGATCTAATTCGACACATTCTGGTCTGACATGACATGATTGATCTGATCCAATCCGACCTGATCAAATCTACCTGATCTTATCTCAACTGATGTGATGTGATCTGATTTGATCAGATAAGATCTTTTCTAATCTGGCTAAAATAACTTCAAACACTTTTACATCTACTTACCACAAGATTCAAGTGATTCATTGTTTATTCGTGGTCCAAGACTTTCGAGCTTAGGAAGGGCAACCTTTGCGGTAGCAATTTTCGTGCGGATAATTTCTTCTTTATCTTCAATCAATTTTCTGACAACAAGAGATTTTAACGAATCTGAATCTATAATCAAAGGATCTTCTCCAGGCATTAGCTTAGAAACTAGATTGTCGAGGAAGTTATCAGTAGAGGCCAACAGTGCCAAGGAGATAGCTTTAGGCTATGGAAAAAGAGATAATCACTGTCAAGCATACAAGTTAAGGTGAAAGCTGAGATGCTGTATTAAGAGCCAGTCGCTAGCATCTCCGTATAGAAGTTTTAACTAATCGAGACCTCGACACACTGGCTTTGTCGCTTCCGTAGCTTGGGCTCGAACCCCGACCTTGTTGAGCTTCTGACACAACGAGCCAACTGGATTAGAAAACGACACCACATCACATTCAAGTAACACGAGTGGGCTATAATGCTGCAATTCAGAACTGAATACTATTTTATTAGATGGAGCAAACGGTACGGTCCCCTAGAAATTTTCTGCAAAAATGGCAAAATGCTATCCAGACTCGTATAGATGCTTCACCCGATGCTGTACTGCTAGAAAAGTAACAAGAGGGGCTTTAGAAGGCTATAGGGACAAATTCTTCAAAGAACAATATCAAATGTAGAAAACTACCGTCTTGTCTCAATAACTAGGGGGGCTAAGCCCTCATTACGATCCCCCAGCTCTGCATCTCTGGCGTCATCTGAATGTAGGTGAAAACCCGCCAATTAGTTGTACAGATACACTGATTTCATAAAAGACATTTCGTAAGAACACGATAATAAATTTTTGCCAGAATTTAGGAACAAGCTTAGACCAAATTTTGTTTGGCCTAAGCAAAAACCTCAAGAAAATTTTGCTGAATGGCCATGGAACTGTTTGAAATTAAAAAAAAATTAAAAGGTAAGTAAGCAAAGTTACAGTGCATAGCTACATAAATTTTGTACCTCTAAGTACCGAAAAATTGTACTCTCTAAGCAATTGGAGAATGAAGAACAGAATGAGAACAATTCAGGGAGGGGATAGGTGAAAATTTAAGCAACAACTGGCCATATGAAACTTGCCAAAAGATCCCGTAGTATAAGGGAAGCTATAATGAATAGTATCTACTAACAGTAGCATCTAATCTACCTTATCGACATTCCAATTTGTGATATTCTGCACAGCTGTCGCGTTTGTCGCCATACTCTCTGCACCATTAATTGACGAGGCCTTTATCACCGAAGCTGTAGCGATCATGAAATTATTCGCCCCACGGACGACCTCATCAAACGCCATCGACTTATACTGTTCCAATATTACCTTTTCCATGTCTATTAAAGCAGCAGCGATCTTATCAGCCGATAAGCTGGTTACTTCTCTTGGTACTGAACATAGTGATGCTGCGATAGGGGCGATTACATTTAGTCGCGATTCATTTGGAAATTTCAATTCAAGCATGCTGTCCACTGCTTTGTCTCTAATCTAGAAACAGAAAAAGTAACGAGCGAAATGAGAGAGAGTTTTCTACAGAAAGATTCTATTCGCTATTCATGCCCAAACTCACTGAGATAAGGAACGTGTACGGATGATATGACTAAGATTCGGACAGGTACGATGCCTGCCAAAAGTCTTGGAACACTCGCACCATTTTTACTTAGATGGTTGCAGAGAAAACCCCTCCCCCCTCAAACAATGTTAATTTTCTGTGCTTTGGATATTCCACGAGAACCCGCAATGCATCTCATAAAAGCTCAGACTGTACATGGGTAGAAAACAATTGTTTTTGGGGGAGGGGTTGATTTTCTGTATTTCCCAGCAAGAAAGGGAAGAGGAGTCGTATTTTTTTTAAACTATGGGTGTTCCAAGGACTTTTGGCATGCATTGTAGCTTAGGGTAAGAAAACAGTTTAGGGGTCCCTAAATACTTGTATTGCTGCAAGCGAATTGTATTTTGTGAACTTTCGAAACAGCGCGAGGCGCTCAATAATTTCCCGAAATGAACACATAGTCAGGTACTGCATTAGAACTGCATATGTTGTATTACATTGCAATTCATGAATATGCTAACTTAAATGTCACGTAAACTAGCTACATTGTCACGATTTGCGATAGGTGGTCGCAAACAAATTCTTCCCGTTGATACTCCCCACTTCTTCCGCAAAGTGGCTGGGGTGCTGTAGCTTAAGGGGTTGTTTATTACAGCCAATCGCTGTTCCTCAGCCTTCGCAGCTAACCAGGGGAGGGAACATCGGGCCCCCAGACCATATATAGACAAACTTATTCTCACCATGATTCTGTCCAAAACATTGATGTCGTTAGATATGTTCTTGTTACCAGTCTCATCACTCAGATAATTCACCATTGATGTGATTGCAGACAGCTTCTGTACAGCGACTGGAACATCACTTACTTTTGTATGTGATGATGTAACAGTTTCAGACAATTCTTTCAACGCATTGTGCATGAAATTCATTGATAATGGAGGAGCAACCACCTACAAAGTCGATTTGCTCACGTTAGTAATGATGGAAGAAGATACAAACAAGATATATACAAGGTATATACATATATATCATATATATATATATATATATACCAGATTCTTGTTAAAAACTAGTCTAGCGATAATTCCGTTATTCTTTGGTACACACCACCGTAAGTGTCAAGGATGAAGTTGCCTAAGCAAGATACCCTGTATATTCTTAACCATGTTCATTTCACGCCTTAATCGCAAGCTTCGTAAGTATCTTTAGTTCAAATTGCATTCAAAAGCATTTTCTTCCCATACTTTACTTTTCCGCTTGTTCATTTCCTGTTGCATTCATCAGCGTGTTAATTTCATACTGTTTTCGTCAGCATTTGCATTTCATACTGCATTTTATATACTGTATTGCGTGTTGATTTCATAACATATTCGTCAGCATTTGCATTTCATACTGTATTCGCCAGCATGTTCATTTCATACTGTATTCGTCAGCATGTCCATTTCATACTGTATTCGTCAGCATGTTCATTTCATACTGTATTCGTCAGCATGTTCATTTCATACTGTATTCGTCAGCATGTTCATTTCATACTGTAATTCGTCAGCATGTTCATTTCATACAGTAACAATCATAATTTTCAAACAAACAAAAAGCTTTGTTAAAGAGTACCTTGATTACTCTCTCTATTTTCGCAGTCGCTCCAAGAGGGTCAGTAACGATGATCTGAATGTTAGTATAGAAGCCATTTGCAGGCACGATTTGAAGACTTGTGAGGCACGTAGTATTTTTACTATGACAAAGAAGGGTTGCAAGGTAACCTGAGACAGCAAAGAATGAATAATCCAATGGCCCATCGACGTCACTCCATCCAACGCAAGTCATGTTGAACTTTGTTAAAAGGCCTTCTCCATTGTTAGGATTAATCGAGCAGTTTCCTACCAGAAAAAGAAAGTTCCTGTCACGAATTCGTCATCCTGTCAACGCTAAATTCGTCATAAGAGGCTGACTAAGTTTTAATCAAAATATTATGCATTGTCAGAAGCTGCTTGAGTTAGGTACAAAACAGATTTACAAACACAGTGCTCCAGTCCTGAAAAACGGGGGGTTCATTTTGAGTAGGGTAGATATTCAAAATGGTACGGTTGGTTAGACTAATTTTTACGAGAAACTTGTACCCCTGGCTAGACCAATTCATATCAAAATGATACCCCTGCTAGACTAATACGCACGAAATTGTTGGCACCAAGTCGGAAATTTCAAAGATCAACTAGTTTCTTTTCTTATTTTCTTTTAAAAATGGGTAAGATGGATTTCTTCTTTCCAAGGCTACTAAAGCTGAAGGCATGACAATTCCCTAGATCAACATTGCTGATATTGGTACCCTTGGCTAGACCAAAATTGTAAAAAAGTATACCTTTGGCTAGACTACAAGGCCGAAAAAGTATACCTTCTAGCGCGACACATCCCCAGGTATCTTTACAATGGAAGGACCCGAACCCCGCCCCCCTCCTGGTCCTGAAGCAAATAATTTTTTGAGGAGAAGCAGGTGAAAATCAGTTCCAGAAATAAGAAACTTGCAGGCCGAAAATAGGAATAAGTGTTTCTAAAAAAGCTGGTTTTCTTACTTCTGTCTGCAGGTCCTGGCTGAACGATCAAGCATTGTTGGTCAAACGTTTGGGTTTAGTTAACAAGAAATGTTCGGCTGCTTGACCAAGTAGCAAAGCATTACTTGAGGAGTAGAATGTTTAGAAGCGTCAGCAACGCTTTCTCCTTATCGTAGGTTAACAAAAAGGTTTGACGAGCAAAAGAGGTTTCCGCTAAAGGTGGCGGCCGTTTCTGTCAATCCCTTGTTTTTCTTAAGGTTTTTCGAAGGGACTTCTGGGAATAATTTCCTTAGGTACAAATTCAACGTCTGCAGCTTACAAAAAACGCAACTTAGGGAAATTATTCCCAGAATTCCTTTCGAAAATCATTAATAAAAACAATAGGCAAAAGTGGCCGTCATCTTTTGCGGAAACGTCTATGGTCGTTCCACCAGGTCAAGACCCCCTAAGGCTTGGGGCTTCTTGTAGAGGGTGAGAGTACGTCACTAACCTTGTACGGTAATTTCATTCACATACAGGAAATATCTCTTTTTGCTACTTATTCCATTCATCCTGGATGCTTCAAAATAAAGGCTGTAATTCTGACCAGGTTCGAGAACTGAATCTCTGAGAATAAATATCATCTTGTTAAAACCAGATGTTGTTTGGTTCCTTTGTAAATTAACACGAGTTTCTGCATTGTTGGAGATTCTAAGCAGCGTCCATTGGTATAATATTGGTTGCAAGCATCCAGCGCCTTCGCAAGTGCCCGACAGAGACAGTCTGTGACTAGGATTTACCTTCACCAGGCAATTTTCATTGCACCTGTTGAAAAAGAAGATTATAAATAACCTATTTACTTCTATACAAATCCAGTCTGAAGGCCTGGCTAAACTAGGAGACATGTCGCGTGAGACATTGTCATGCTTGACTTGTCCCCTCAATGTGTCCCAGTTTAGCCACCTTTAAAAATTTGTGGCGAGAGACACGCAAATGTCCCTGGGAGACAATAGAAACATTTAGCTAAGGCAAAACTAGGAGACATTTTGCGCGAGACATTGTATTCGGCATTTCTCCCAGGGTGGCTAAACATGCGAGCAACATATCCTCCGAGTCTGGGCATGTCGCGGAAAAAGAAATGTTTCTACTGTCTCCTAAAAACATTTGTGTGTCTCTCGCACGCGCGACAATGTCCCATACACGACACGTCTCTCAGTAAAGCAAGGCCTTTAGAAAGATAAGCACAATTTATGTTTTCAGCTTTTCGCTGCAAGTTGTGGTATTATTGCTAGTGACCGTTGCTAGTATTATGGAAGCAGTCAACCGTCCACTAATCGCAAAGTTACTCTACGGGATAATCATTGTAACAGACAAACCAGAGTGACAGTGTTAACCGAGATTTTGAAGAAGATCACCGTAGAGATCTGGTAAACAGAAAAGGTTGAGGCAGACGACTGCCTTTTCTTATAAGTCGAGGAAAACCAAATTGAACAAGGATATCAGAATCAAAATAAAGCAAAATGAAAAATAAATATGACTGCACCAACAACAAGCTCCAGTGAAACAATATCGTTCTAATGATACAGCTGTAATACAACGGACAGACAAGCACAGACCGTCAGACAGACAGACAGAAGGATAGACAGACAGACGTAGCAGACAGACAGATAGAGTGGCGCCAGCTATAACTGGGACTTATTTGATAAATTTACTAATTGCAAACCTCAAACACAAAATTCAGGATTAATTTGAAAAAACTGCAGAAGGTATCTTACGTTATATCAATGATTGGTCTTTCAGCAAAGTCGACATAAAGAAGCTGTGTATAGTGATCATACTTTGTCCCATATACGTCACTTTTGCTGACGATAAGGATGATTTCGTATCTGAAGTAGAAAAGGAGGAAGGACGGATTAACGACAAAATCACGAATAACTGCTTTCTAGAGTGAAATTTTCAAACTCAGTGTAGCTTACTGGAGTAGCTATCATGATTTGAACTGCGTAGATAAAGGAACATCCTTCCTCAAAGAGCGTGAGATTGATCCCTCTCTAACAACAAAAGGATTTTTAGCGATTCTACAGGTATTTCTAGTAACAAAAATTCAAACCTGCTTGATTACAAGTTACTCGGGACATCTAACAGTAATGTAAAGGTTTGAGTGATGTGAATATTCAAGGTTTGACAAATATCCACTAATTAAAAACACCCGGGGGCACTCTTTCGTATTTTGGTGGGGGTGTGTGGACAGCGGAATTTTTGTAGACCCATCCTCAGGTAATTTTATTTTACGTAAACCCATCCATAGGTAATTAAGATTTACGCGCCAATTCTAAAACGACAACAAAACCACCTAAAATTGCTATTTAGTCTGCATTGTTGTTCCGAATTTTAGCATAAAGTCCAAAAATGTGTTTTAAAATCGTCTTGTGCGGCATTTATTTTTCAGGTAATATAAAAACATCAATCATGCTTTGGCAAGTTAATTAGAAAATTACCCATTCTTAGGTGAACTTATTTGAAAAAACGCACCCATTGTCAGGTAAAAAAAACTAAAAAAGCATACCCATTCTCAGGTAAAACCAAGGAAAAAAGTCACCCATTCTTGCCGCACATCCCCACTACCCAAATATTTCAGAGTGCCCCCGGGGAAAGACTTTGAGCTCTACTGAACGACTGAAGAAAAAATTTAGCCTGGCAAGGTAAAGTATAAAGCAGAGTTTCTTACGTTACATTCTCTCGCATTCTGACAGTTTCCAGGGTCAGCTTTTTTGCTCTTGACAAAATACCTTGAGATATCCCAAAGCATCCTGACGAGTTCTAATCAAGAAAAATGTGACATTAAAACTTAATAACCACACAGTCGTTGCAGGACACAATCATAAGTATAATCGCGATCTTAATCACAAACATAATCATTATCATCATCATCGTGATTATCATAATTATCATCATCATCATCATAATCATCATTATCATCATCATCACCATCATAATTATGATCATAATCATTGTCGTCATAATAATTGTCATCATCATAATCATAATCATAATCACAATCATAATGATAATCATAATCATCATCATTATCACCATAATAATAATACTAAAAATCCCCATCATCATCTTCATCATCATCATCATCATCATTATCATCACCAGTATTATCATCATCATTATCATCATCATCAAATACTATACAACCTACCAGAGCGGCGTTGCTGTAGTCAATTGTTGGTAATTTGCTAATTGCGATCATGTCAGTTGGATCTATCATTTGTGAGCTAAGATCTCTGCATATCCAAGTAAAAATAAGTGAACTCGTGCTGTTGATTGGCTGATCAGGGTCATGTGACTTTGAACCATCCAGAATATACTGAATGAAAATTGAAAGATTATCTAGCTACGTAGCTACATAAGAGCATACCCTAACCTACTTGCCGAGGGGGTGCGTAATAAAATATGGGTACGAGTGTGTGCCGCTCATATGGATAGGTTTTCTACCCCGAAATTCTCTAAACGTATGTATGATTTTAACAAAAACCCTGCATTAATAATGGAGTCGATATTTGTTTCTTAATTTACTGTGACTTTCTTTTCGTTGTATGAAATTTCACTTGTACACTCAGTTTGTTAGAACTATGGATTACCTAAGCAGTACTATAGGGCCCGTCGCACTGCATTTCAGCAGCTGTCTGTCAAACAAATTCTGACCCCGAACCCCTGCTTATTATCCCGACCCCCTCCCCGCCAATAGAGGTTTCCGCAAAAGATGGCGGCCGTTTCTGCAAGTCCCTGGAAACAAACAAACAAACAAACAAACAAACAAACAAACAAACAACTCACATTTCTGGGAATCGTGCAGTCACTGATGTTCCGTTTGCGATCACTGAAATGGGATAACTACTTGTAACGTTCAGATAAAAATCCTTCGAAGCTTCTTTCGTATCCATGCTATAACCTCGTTTCAATGAAGCATTGACTTGCACCATGTAAAAACCGCTGACAAGAGTGTACGGAGGAATAGCTACCAATTCAGTTGTTCTGATGAACGAATCAATAGGAACGTTCTGCGTTGGATCCAAATCAGGTCTTCTTCCAAGGAAAAACATTTGCCAAGATACATCGTAATCAAGTACGGGGCAGTTCCGTTCCAGGAAAATTTCAAGAACATTTTCCTGCGAATTTGTCACATTCATTGGAGCTTCCGAGGCAGACGATAACAGCCCTAAGAACAAAAAACAAGCGTCATTAGCGAATGCGTAAAGCTGTCTTAGGGGGGGGGGCATACGCAGGTCCATTGCAAGGAGGAGCAGGAAGACAAATGGGTAGATAAAGGTGAAATGGTGTTTTAGCGCCAGTCGCTAGGATCTCAGTAGTAGGTTAACTAATCGAGACTTCTGCCCTGGCTGTGACGCTGCCGTGGCTGGGCTCGAAACCTTGAAAACACTGAACTCTTGTCACCACGAGTCAGCTGGATTACAACACGACACCACAGCACCTAGATGGGCCAAAGATCTTAGAGATGCTCTGAAAGACTTGAAATTTTTTTATCTAGTTTACCCCTAGCAAATTTTGGTTGAAAAAGATAGTTTTCCCCAAATCTAGCGCAAGACTTGAGCAAGTTTCAGGGAGTTTACATAAACGGAGGCCCGAAGTTTCCCTATTATTGAACAAGGATTATCTAGTAGGAACTCCCTTTTTAAGTGACGTTATTAGATTATCTAATTCGCTTATTTCCCCCGAAGCCTTGTTGCGCCTTTCGACCGCATCGGATACATTCTTACTTTTGGAATCAACAATCCTGGGCAAAAATATTGGAACTCAACTACGAACAAATTTGACTGCACCAGCAACAAGCTACAGCTGTAGTGCAACCGACAGACATGCACAGGTACGACCGTCAGACAGACAGACAGATGGGCAGACAGACAGACGTAGCAGACAGACAGATAGACAGGTGGTGGCAGCTTTAACTGGGAATTATTTGATACATAAGTTTACTACACGTTTCTTTTTATATAAGAACACTGAAATTGAAGAAAGCCATGCAATGTTCTTAATTTTACCGATTTGAAGGCTTAAAATGTTCTTAACATGCTCTTAATTTTCTTGCTTTTTAAAAAGCTGTTGTTCTTCAAATTAGATGGTAATTGCTATGAAAAGGGACGCACATGTAAAAATGTCACATAGTCACAATTATTGATAGTTCACCTGTTTTTTAGAGTTGAGAACAGGACAGCACCACTAAAAAAGTAACTTCTGATTTGTTTCTAGCTTCACAAAGCCTTGTAATGTTCTTAGCATGTTCTTGACTTTTCAGCCTCTGAAGCCTTATGTTTTTATATACTTTGTTCTTATAAAAAAAAAAAAAAATAGCAACGCTGTAGCAATGTCCGAAGGACGCTGATGATGATGATAATAATGATGAAGATGATGTTAATAATAACGAAGATGACGAAGAAGAAGACAACGATGATGAGAATGATGATTATGTTGGTGATGATGATGATGATGATGATGATGATGATGATGATGATGATGATGATGATGATGATGATGATTTTGAAGATGATGATGACTTTGAAGAGGATGACAATGACCATGATGATCATGCTAAAGACGATCATGATGATGATGATCACGTTGAAGACGAAAATGATGATCACCGTTGAATCTTTCCTGGAAGAATCCCAAAACTTTGAATCGAAAATAGAAAACTTCTAGTAACGTATATGAACTAATAAATTTGAACTCATAGGTTAAACTGTGTAACAAATAAGAATTCGCATACTATGCAGATGACTATATTCGATAATTAGTAGCACTTTGAAGAATTGATTGCCACTTTGAACCATTTATTTTCAGATGATTCTCGAAGCCGCAAACTGTTTTGAAAAAATTTCTTCTGTCTAACTTAGCAACAATTTCTACTGCGCCACATTCTCCTCCTCTCTTCACACGAAAATATCTTACATGTAAGAGGACTTCTAGAAACCTCTGAGAATAACAACCCAATCAAAAATTGTATGAAAATATTTCAAAATAAAAAATAAAATCAAATTAGATTTGAGCAACATTTTGCAATATTGTAGTCAAACCTTTTTTTGAAGCCCGACCGAGCCGGCTTTTTTGCGAGAAAATCTTGGTGTCAAATTTTTAGTTTCCTGCATCTTGGATCGAGCTCGCAACCCTTAGTGCAAAAAACAAGCGCATTATTCCACTGCGCTACAATAACAGTTGATACTAATTGATGTTTTTGGCAAGCAATTGCATTTTGTTGATTATGCCCACTAACGACAACACTTAACGGCGATTTCAAAGTTTAATTCCTATCATTTGTGTTTTATCTTTTGTTACGCGGTTTGGCAGCAAAAAGCGTCTATATGCCTACCTACCTATCTATTTTCTATGTATACATGCGTTCCACGACACCCTCTTAATATGTCCTTCGGACATAAAAACGTGTAATTGCAAACTTTCAAACACAAAATACAGGATTAATTTGAAAAGAACTGCAATTATATTGAAAATCATATTGCCTTTGATTTTAAGCAATCCTCGTTACTTTGACCCCCCTTCCCCCTTGAACAATGTTGTTTTCGTACAGGGAACATTGTTACCATCAGTAACAACATTTTGCTTTCGTATCAGAGATATTGTTTACGATCAGAAACAGTATTGTATAGGGGGAGAGAGGGCAGCATTTCCAAGATACCAGAAAATCGCCTTGGTTCCAAGAAATGTTGTCCAAGATTGCAGATTGCAGGATTGCAAGATTGTTGTCAAAGAAAACATCAGATTCAGGGAAAGCGTTAGATCTCCGAGAAATTCTATTCAAAACTTGAAACAAATTCTGAAATATGCAATCGAAGAAATAAATTGGGTTTGAAAGGAAAAAGTAGGCGAATAACATGATAATTAAAATTTACCTCTGCCTTCAATCACAGGTGAAAAGCACTCTTTGATGTTTGTTTTGATTGTAGATGATCTCATATTCGCGATACCCGATTTAGAATCAATTCGAATTAAGCTGTAGTTTGCATGCTCACTGATATTGAAACCAAGGACATTAGATGAAAGGTTATAGAACGGGCAAGCATTATTCAACTCAGCTGTTGGCGACGAATCCGGGCAGTTCTTTAAGCCATAGGTTACAAAGGTATCTGAATTATCGGATATCGCTCCGGCACATACACGGCAACCCGGAACGTTCTTAGGGCTGTGGATTCGATCAAACAAAGTCCCAATTTGCAAGTATCGCGAAATTGTTACGTTCCAACAGCCAATCACAGTAGCACTAATTTCATACATTCCAACTGACGACATTGGGTAAACCAATCGCTGAGCTTGATCCGTAAATAAAGTGTTATTGTTAATGGTCCAAACCACGTGGTTAAAAGACTGGTTATGATTGGGGGATATCGAGAATGTCACGTTGGCTTGAACTGGTTGAGTATTTTTCGGAGTGAAGAGAATTTCTGTAGTGAAACTGAGATCGAGGCTTTCCCAAAATGGTAGAACAGACACAAACTTGAGAACAGTTTCAGACGAAAAGTTATTATAGGCTGTGACATTAATTATGTTCATCCCCAAAATAGTAAAATGTGTCCAGTCAATAGTGATGTTATCATGAGTCATGTTAAAGTTCATTCTCGAGTAGACTACGACCTCTCCGACTTTAATGTCAACGTGCAACGGAAAAGCATCACTTACTGACCATTGTACCAGAGCGTTTTCACCAACGCATAGTGAATGATTAGAGGACACTTCAAGACCGGAAACTTCAGCCTCAACAAATAATTTTCCACTTGCCCGCACGCTCCCTTGTATGTTGGTGCATGTGACCGTAAAATCGTGTAGGCCACTGGTAGGAATGCTAATTTCTGCCAGCGAGAAAATGCTGTGATTACCAGACTCCGTTTTGATTATTTCAGATTGTGGCACCGTAAACTGCAGGCCAAGTGATTCGAAATGAATTTCACAGTCAAATCTCGTTCCAGTTTTCATCTTTAGCTTCACGTAAGTTGACTGAGACAAACGGACCTGACCCGGTTCACAGAAAGTAGTCATTTCCCGCAAAGGTTCAGGTAGATATTCGATGAATTTCTGAAGACGGTCAGTGGAAGCCTCAGAAACACTATTACTGCATTTCACATGAATGAAAATACTGCCATGATATGGAGGATCTATCTGGCGAGTATAGTAGTGTTCTGCTGCCGTTGTAGCTAAACGAAAATACCTTGTATAGCCTACGAAGCTATGAATATAAACTGTACAGGTAACTTTGTCACCTCGAGATACCGTAGCAGACAAATCCATTTTCACGCCATAAAGAAATCTTGTGCTATTCAATGTTCTCGTTTCGTTTTTGAATCGTTGAAAAACCTAAAAAAGTAATCACCATCAAAGATGTGTCGAAGAAACTAGACTTTTGACGTTCTGATGAAAAGTAACTTGTACAGAAACTGGCAACGGGAGTCTCTTGGCTCATCCCGTCAAGAAATTGCTCATACACTATCAAAGGACTGCCTTGGACCGACCTGCTAACTTTCGCTCACATTGAATTGAATTGATGTTGTTGTTGTTCGCTTCAGTCAGGGACTTAGCGTCAAAATATTTAAAAGCAAGTCTGACCTGACTCAAAGTTTACATGATATGATGGTTTTTTTCAGCAATAGCAGAAAACGATGATGTATATATTTTTGATATGTCTTAAAAGCGATAGGTTAATATCAATAAGCATTTTCATATGAATTTCTTTCAAATATTTCTCAGCTTTGTCGAGTCGAATTGAAAACACAGCAAAAAGTGAGATGAGAGAGACTTCTGTCGGGGGGTCGCCACATCTTTAGCCGATGAGCGTTCAGCAATTCAATTCAATAGCGATAACTACGACTCATGTAGTAAGTCTAACCTGAGGGTAGCTTGTTCAAAAAAGGGGCGCTTATTCGAGGGAGGGCGCTTATTCAATGAATTATGACGATACTCGGTTTTGCACGCACATGCATACAAACGTACATAGGTTAGCCTCTCTGTTCTTAAAAGTACACAAGAAGACATAAATGGTTTACATCAATATTTTGTTGAAGATTATTTTGTCATAATTGGCGGGGCAAAAGAATCAGTTGCAGTGATATTATGAGTCATAAAAGAAAATTGGCTTGGTTTATGAGTGGCCCAAAAAATCCTTCCACTGACCCCCATATTTTTAGCTATTGAATTCCTCCCCTTGACCGTTGTTAAGGGGTTGGAAAAAGCTAAACCCCCAGTTGCTGTTGCTTCTTGATAAGAAAAGCAAGTAAATATAGCTACTATACTTTTAGGCCGCTTTCTTCTGCACATATCTTGGCATGCGCAGTGGAGAGAAACGAACACCATTCCTGCGTCAGCTTTGAGCGCTTTTTGAAGCGTTTTAGAAACCTACGACTTTTTTGCACCGCGCGCTCAAAAACACGCAAACGGAAAACAGCCTTTTATAGAGAAATAATTTTTGGAATAATAGATACTTACCGACAATTTTGGGTTCTCAACTGCAGCATAAACTTTCATGTTTGTCTCCCATTTGATATTCTGACATAAGTCTTGAAACTCGACTGCGAAAAGATTCTTCTCATTCCTTTTCATAAGTGGAAGACTAATTGTAGGATCAAAAGTGATTCCTTTTGGCGTCGTTTGTCTAACCTGAAAACTCCTTAGCAATGTACCATTGAATGAGACATTCACAAACGTCGATTGTTGTTCAAAGTGGTTCAAAACAAGGTCAACCCAGAAATAAAACTTTGCTGTGCTGGTTGTCTCAGTCGTGGTACCAAATGCTGTTCCACCGGACCCAAAAGGGGTATCACAAATTAAGATTAGCTGGCTCGCAGTGACCGAGGAGACGTCGTTTTGCAATAGTGCCGTCACATTGTAATAGCCATGCTTGGTGTAAAACTTTCTCGCCGAAGTGCTACCAGAAACATTTTTCTCATTACCATCGCCAAAATTCCAACGAACCCTGTTGAATGAATAGGCAGATATTATATTGTTGACAATTTCATTCAGAGTCTTGTGTTACGGTGTTGAAGGTTGTTAAAATTACCGTAACAACTTATTTTAGCAGTCAACCCCTTCTTGAATAAACCACTCCCCGAAATCCTGCCAAATTCAATCAAAAAGACCATTCATGTGAACTGCATTTCCAATGACTTAACCTGTCAGTGAGTGCCATATTGAGTGACATATTGGTATATAGCGGGGATTTGGTACCAGACAACGAAATTTCTGTTTTGTGTGCGATTGGTGGTGCGGTCCACTTTCTATTCAACAAAGCACATTTAGCGCATCGCATAAGCCCAGTAGTAGTAGCAGTAGTAGTAGTAGAAGTAGTAGTAGTAGTAGTAGAAGTAGTAGTAGTAGTAGTAGTAGTAGTAGTAGTAGTAGTAGTAGTAGTAGTAGTAGTAGTAGTAGTAGTAGTAGTAGTAGTAGTAGTAGTAGTAGTAGTAGTAGTAGTAGTAGTAGTAGTAGTAGTAGTAGTAGTAGTAGTAGTAGTAGTAGTAGTAGTAGTAGTAGTAGTAGTAGTAGTAGTAGTAGTAGTAGTAGTAGTAGTAGTAGTAGTAGTAGTAGTAGTAGTAGTAGTAGTAGTAGTAGTAGTAGTAGTAGTAGTAGTAGTAGTAGTAGTAGTAGTAGTAGTAGTAGTAGTAGTAGTAGTAGTAGTAGTAGTAGTAGTAGTAGTAGTAGTAGTAGTAGTATGGTCACACGGTCATTGACCGGAGGAAGGTAGTTAGAACAAAGGAACATCCTTTACCACACCCAAACCACGTAGTTTTTCATTGTTTAGTAGGAAGGTGTTCAGTACTGGTATGTTTGTCTGGAGGAAGGTTGAACACTTTTCTGGAGTCTGAGTAGTAGTAGTAGTAGTAGTAGTAGTAGTAGTAGTAGTAGTAGTAGTAGTAGTAGTAGTAGTAGTAGTAGTAGTAGTAGTAGTAGTAGTAGTAGTAGTAGTAGTAGTAGTAGTAGTAGTAGTAGTAGTAGTAGTAGTAGTAGTAGTAGTAGTAGTAGTAGTAGTAGTAGTAGTAGTAGTAGTAGTAGTAGTAGTAGTAGTAGTAGTAGTAGTAGTAGTAGTAGTAGTAGTAGTAGTAGTAGTAGTAGTAGTAGTAGTAGTAGTAGTAGTAGAAGTATCTTCCATATCGTTTAACGAGTTTAAAAATATTACTGTGTTTGGTCTGTCTCTGTGAGTCTCCTGGATGGTCTTGATGGGGGGTCATAGGGGGGGGTCAAAAAACCTTAAAACCGCAAATTTTTGTAGCCAAAAACCGTACAAGCGTACCTGTGTTTTGTTAAAACCGTAAAACTGCATCGAAATCGCAGATTGGAAAACCGTAAAACCGTACTTTTTGAAGTTTAAAAACCGTAAAACCGCTCTCAAAATGTCGAAAAACCGCCAATCGTCATGCCCAATGACCCCCTCCTTGATTTTTCCCAATTTTTATCGCTTCCTACGCTTCTCAAAACATGTTTCAAGTGCGTTGGTTCACACCTGCAGATATGATGAAAAATCATCCCAAAAATAAGGCATCATGGCCACTATACCGGATAACTCTTTATCCGAATGAAAAGTGTATTCAGTTTTTGAACAAAGCTTAGTGATCTTATAAAGAAGGATGTTCTTATAAGAAAAACATCATGTAGTAGCGGTAGCAGAGCAGTAACAGCATCCTCTTACCTCATAACTTGCTTTGGATCGGCACAATCAGCTACAAAAGCTTTTCTTCATGGGCAGAAAATCTCGACCTGGCATTTATCCAAGCATCTTTTATCTCGGTTTGCGCAAGCACGTCAAATCCAGAGACTCTTAGAAACTCATCATTATATTTTGCCCATAGCATGACATTGGTAATTCCACTTTTGTCTAAAGTGTGTGTGATCTGCGTGTCATTCAGCGTCATCTCAACTAAAGGATCTGGCGAATCCTGATTTTTGAATGTCACTCTATACCTTGAATTAAAAAAGGACAATAATTCTGTGTTCAAATAACGGTTTGTGCTATGTTTATGAAAATGTACTGCTTAGCATGTATTCATCATAAGTGGGCTACCATAATTGTTATGACTGCCTTGACTGGGATTTGAACCAGCGACTTTCTGGACAACAAGCCATTGCACTAAACAGTGCAATGAAGCAGCCAGCCTAACTCGAGGTCCTTCCAGCCACAGGTCTCCTCCACAGCCAAGGTGTTTCTTTGTGTTTCAGCTTAAAGCCTTCATCAGAGCACAGAACATATAGTGAACTGGACATATGCTGACACATGATATATATTCGTCATAAGTGGGCTACCACAATTTTTATAATTGCCTTGACTGGGATTCGAACCAGTGAACTTCTGGACAACAAGCCAGTTGACTACTCGACTGCACTAAACAGTGCAATGAAGTAGCCAGCCTAACTCGAGGTCCTTCCAGCCACAGGTCACTTCCACAGCCAAGGTGTTTCTTTGTGTTTCGGCTTCAAGCCTTAGAGCATAGAACATACAGTGAACATATATTGCTTTGCATGTACAATCATTTAACTTCATATCATCATATTATCACCATGTTCGGTCTTACCTTGAAAAGTTGCTTTCATAGAAGGGACTTTCTATCTTTGGTGAGTGCTGACTTTTCGAGAACGTGAAAACTTGTTGCCGACCTAGTAAGACCATGCTTGGAGGATACGCAGCTCCTATGAACAGATATATATACAGTTGACATCCGCTATCACGACTGCCCGCTATCTCGAACATTCGCTATCTCGAACGATTTTCCATTTCCCCTCGTTTTGGTATAAGGGTTTGTATAGAAAAATCATCCGCTATCTCGAACCCCGTTATCTCGAACATTCGCTGTCTCGAACCATTTTCGATTTCCCTTGGAGGAAAGCCTGCTCTTTATCGCGAACTTTGCCAAATTTTCTGCTGAACTGGATAGAAACAGGCTGAAAATATATATAAATTCGCCTAGCGGAGCGGGAATGGCAGCAGCTAAGTGATATGCTGCCCATGTATACAATAGATGAAGCTGTTCTTTTTTGAGATGTGCTGCATCGCCATTATCTCAATTTCACCAATAGTAGGGATGAAAGCAGATGAGCTTTGACTCCTATGTTAAAGAGTACCAGACTTGTTTGATGAAATTTGGAATCAGTAACCCTGCATGTTAATAGGGGTTCCTTTTCTGACTTAAAAACTATAATTTTTTATATTTATATGGGGCATCCGTTATCTCGAACATTCGCTATCTCGAACAAATTCCAGTTTCCCTTGAGAGTTCGAGATAGCGGATGTCAACTGTATATAAATAGTAATTTGTCTTGATAAATTCAGAAATAAACAGACTCAAATTATCGACTGCATAACTAGAAAGTTGAAGACAATTCAACTGAGCCAAAAGGCCAATGATACCAACGACAAATCGTGAAACACAAGCAAAAAAATGAAAGAATAAATTTTTTAATTAACGAAACAATTTATATATAAATGAAAAAATGAATAAATGGATGAATGAATAAATTAAAAATAAATGAAGGAATGGATGAATGAATGAATGAATGAATGAACGAACGAATGAACGAACGAATGAGTGAGAGAATGAATAAATGAAAGAATGAATGGAGGAATGAAAGAACAAATGCACAAACGAGAAAATGAAATAATAAGTGAACAAATGAATAAGTGAATGAACGAATGAATGAGAGAATGAACAAATGAACGCAAAAGGTCACGATAGGATTTCGTTTAAATTGATACGCAAGGATCAATTACTTTTTGGGAACAGGATCGTATCTTGTTAGGTACGCTAGAAAAGCAAATTCGTTTCTGATCCGTTCCCCTGTAAACACAATGAAATCGTATCAACATGGCACCGGAAATGTACGATCCTTATGTACTCTTTTCTCCTGTAAATGGGGCCTTACTCTTAGGTGCCTAATTGCGGGGGGTGTCGCACTTTGTTTGACAAACTTTCTCTGGAAACTGCTGAAATGCAAAGCGAGGGGCCCTATAGTGCTTATAGGCTAAGTAAATCCATAGTTATGACCAACAAATTGAGTGTGCAAGTGAAGTTTTATACCAAGAACGTCAAAGTAAGTTTAGTAAAAAATAAAAACAATATTAATGCAAACTTTATAAGCGGGGGGTCCTAATAAGAGCGGGAGGGTTGGAAATTTTTCAAAAAAGTAATTCGCGGGGGGACGGCAATTAGGCACCTAAGAGTAGTGCGAGACAAGTTGTATTTGCCAGAAACGTGTAACAGTGATGTGAATAAATGACGTAAAAAGCTTTAATTAATAGGCTTTCCTTATATTTACTTACCCAGATAACAGCCGAACAGTTCAAGTTGAAAGGAGGACACATTACCACTCCAGGGTATTGGATGAACTTTTAACTCTTTAGCAATGAAAGGCTCATTCAGGAGAAATTTCTCATACTCCTTCGTCATATTAAAAATCTGTTAACAAAAACAGAAGTTAAATATATTCGGTGCCCGATGATGGGAGACGGATCTCTCCTGAAACGTTGCCCAATTAAATATCAAAGGCTTGTGATGATAAGTGGTGACTATCATGTCTAATACGGTGTCAAAAACAGAAGTTGTTCATTAATATGCGAAAGGTGTTTAAGTTAAGAATGTATCAACTCAGAGAATCTTGGTTTACAATAAACAAATCAGCTCGTGGACTCTTTAACTAATGTTATTCTAATGGTCTTTTGGCTGTACCCCAAGTCATCATCATCATCATCATCATCATCATCATCATCATCATCATCATCATCATCATCATCATCATCATCATCATCATCATCATTACCATCATTATCATCATTATCACCATCATCATCGTGTTCTTCTTCTTTATCAATATCATCATCATCTTCATCACCCATCACCATCATCATCCAACCTCAGGATTCAAACCTGCATTCATACTCTAAGGACTGCATGACCAGAGAGCCGACGGCGATTCCACTGAACTATAGAGCTCAATAAAATCGCCGAGTAACTTTCTAATTCATACAGCCCAAGGCACGTCTCCCGTTTGACTTTTATAATACAGAAAATGTCGATACTGTAGAGCATTTAAGTGTCAGGAAGTTTAAATAAAGATGCAAATAAAAGATTTTTTTTTTATCAATGAAATTTAAAAACAGAAGAATATAATACAATATTCTGTGCCGCCCGTAGCAGAAATAGACATGACGTCATCTGGTTCTGGTTATGGACGGCACTTAACAATTTCTTTAGCAATCTCAGAAGTAGAAAAAAATACATTTAACAACAACAAAAACGGACAAAATAAAAGATCAGCCACACATACCGCTTTCGTGCCATTTTCGTTGTAAATTTTCCAAGTTTCTTTTAATTCTGTTACACCAATGACTTCAGTACTCAACACAGCATACTCAAGGTAGAAGGCGGACAGCGTATGGTTGTTGACTTTAACTGCAAAACCAAAGACTTCTGCTGCTGCAGTAAAACGCAAAAATAAATAGGATGATGTTGAAAATGGTAGCTGTGGAGGGATAACTGATACATTCATTCTTGACATATCTACTGATATTCCACCTGGAGAGCTTAGTGCATGTATCTTATTGCAACCGCTTACTGCAGGAGCAGATTGATTCAATGGAATTCCAACAAGCAGCGAATTCATGCTACAGTCTGAAAAGAGAATCGTCATCAGTATTGTTATTATCATCATCATCATCATCATCATCATCATCATCATCATCATCATCATCATCAACATTATCATCATCATCATAACCATCATCACCACGATTATCATCAATATCATCATCATCACCGTAGTAATCATAATCATCATCATCATCATCATCATCATCATCATCTTCATCTTCATCATCATCATCATCGTCGTCATCCTCATTACCATGATCATGATCATAATCATGATCATCATCATCATCATCATTATCATCAGCATCATCATCATCATTATCATTATCATCAGCATCAACATCATTATCGTCCCCATGATCATGATCATAATCATAACCATCATCACCATCATCATCATCATCATCATTATCATTATCATCAGCATCAACATCATTATCGTTCCCATGATCATGATCATGATTATCATCACAATCATCTTCATCGTCATCATCATCATCATCATCATCATCGTCGTGATCATCATAATCATAACTATCACCATCATCATCACATCACCACCATCATCATAACCATCATCACCACCATCATCATCACCATCATCATCATCCTCTACAATCCTCCCAAATATGGAAGCCACCCTTAGAGAATACATTAAATATATAAATAACAAAGTACAGTACAGTATTACCATCAATTGGTCGGGATACGTAATTTTTGCAAGCTGGATTCATTCCTGCTGCATTCTGAAAAGAAAAGTGTAAAAATTGAATCAGGTATAAAGAGTATTAAGAAATAAACATTGCTTTGAATAACGAGCCTACATGAATAAGTATCAACCATATCAGATCTTCATGAATCGATGATTTTTTGTTTACAAAATAACAGGTATTCGGGAAACCAAAATCAGAAAAGATGATTTAAAGCGTTAATCTATCGGCTATACAAGAGCGCTCATTAAAATTGAAAGTGTTGCCAACTCAATCAAAAATCAATACAATTCTGTGACGATATAATACGGGTGGCATATCGATTCCAAGGATACTATTTCAAAGGATTGATAGGGGGGAGGCAATCGGCTGCTGTGCTTTTCAAATATGAAACGTATCTTATCGATGAAGTGGTTATTTTCTGCAACTTTAACTACCTATTGATTTCCCACGATTCTATTCATACGATGGGTGGGGAGCTAGCAAACACAGCCGCAGCTGAAAGACAGAATAGTCCATTTTGCAAAGTATAGCGGATCTCCATTTGACGCAATGAATGCTGCTTATAAAATGACCCCTAAGCAACGGGCATTTCACAGTTTTCATCGTGTGAAATAGGGTCAGCCGTTTTCTGTAATCGTCTTACCATATGTTAAACTCATACAACGAAAAATTCAAGTTATTATCACTTGAAGATTGCAAGTGAATGAATGAGTGAGCTAGTTTAATCAGTTAGATAGTTAATAGCTAGAGCTGGTTGGTTAGATAGTTAGTTAGTTAGTTTAGTTAGTTATTTAGTTAGTTAGTTAGTTAGTTACTTAGTTAGCTAGTTAGTTAGTTAGATAGTTAGTTAGTTAGTTTAGTTAGTTAGTTAGTTAGTTAGTTGGTTAGACAGTTAGTTTGATAGTTAGTTAGTTACGTAGCTAGTTAGTTGGTGAGTTGGTTGGTTAGTTAGTTAGTTAATTAGTTAGTTAGTTAGTTAGTTAGTTAGACAGTTAGTTTGATAGTTAGTTAGTTACTTAGCTAGTTAGTTAGTTAGTTGGTTGGTTAGTTAGTTAGTTAGTTGGTTGGTTAGTTAGTGAGATAGCTAGTTAGTTAGTTAGTTAGTTAGTTAGATAGCTAGTTAGTTAGTTAGTTAGATAGTTAGTTAGTTAGTTTAGTTAGTTAGTTAGTTAGTCAGTTAGTTAGTTAGATAGCTAGTTAGTTAGTTAGCTATTTAGTGAGTTAGATGGTTAGTTACATAGTTAAGATACTTTAGGATACTGATCATTGTACAGAAACTAATAGTGCTTGTCTCCCATCTGGTAGGCACGACCTGACCTTAATTTGCTTTAGGTAAAACCTAAGTCTCGGTGAGTTTGTTCTAATTAATCATACTTAGTATGCAACGAAGTTCAAACTCGGTCACTGTAGTAGTCTCTACTGGTTTTGTCGTTTTCAGTGCTTGGAAAGACAATGAAAATGCTCAAACGTTTTAGCACACGCATTTTTTTTTATAAGGAAGTGCTTTATAAGGAAGGATAGTACTCGGGCTGGCAAGAACTTAAGGAATTTCTAGTACTGGACCGGAGACTACTAAGGAATATGACTTTTTCTTTAACTTAGCATTTCGATTAAAACAATGAAGTTTTGAATTAACAGAGCAAGCAATACTTATCGCTAATGGTTTTCAATCAGTATTCATTTCTACTCGTCTTCTGAAACCTTTATGACCTATATTTCTTTGATCATTCGTTGTTTTTAAGAATCACAAAGTAAGAAGTTAAGGAATTGCTAAGGAATATTGAGTACTCAATTTTCACCATCAGTTAAGGAATTTTCAGTACTGATCCTGAGCTGAACTTCCTTATAAAAAAAATGCGTGTATAAGAAAAATAGGAGCTACTGTAATAACCAAATATGAGCGATTTAATCTAATACCTTTAACGACGCAAAGACGAGCAAAAACGTCAGAAGCACCATTCTTGACATCAGCATTGCGAATTAGTAAAGTCGTTCCCAGTGAGTCTAAAAGCAAAATAAGATGACCAGCAGAGACAAATCAAACTATATCAAAATCATATTGGATACCATAAATAATTGAGATATGCGGCACTAGTGATGAATGCTCAATCTTTATTGACGGTAAGATAATAAGAATACTGAAGTTGTTATATAATTAAGATAGGAGTTAATCAGTGTTAAACTCTTACTAGATAATGAGCATGCTATTCTTAAATGAAGGCGTATTAAACTAAAATCTTGGACAAAATATATCCGGACTGTTAGTGACCGATGTTTGGGCCCCGTTTACACGAGACTAGTTCACTTTTGATCCGAATCGGTTGCGTTTACACGGAGCCGCACTACTTATGTTACTGATAGGCTTTCCGTTTTCACAAATGCGGATTCGCATGAAACTGAGGCCTAACTAACGAAGTGAGGGTGAAATTCAAAAAAATGTGGGCGTGAGCACATTGCGCATAAACGCTTTTTAAAAACGGATCAAAGGTGAGCCGGATTGGCAGTTTACACGAGACCGGATCACTTTAAAAACGTCTCGCTAGAAGGATCAAAACTGATCTGGCTATCCGTATTGATGTTGATGCGGATTGCTTGGTATCGTGTCAACGGGAAGCACGTCCGTATCAACTTTGTTTCGGATTCGAATTGATCCGGCCTCGTGTAAACGGGGGCTAACACTCAATTTCCCCCTCCCCCCACTAATCAATGTTGTTCGATTGCAAGATCTCAGCGAAAAGGCCTTTGCCTCCACCAAGACATTAATTCAACGTCAATGACAACATTGATCTTGGGGAAGGAGGGCTGGAAAGGTCCGTCAGAAGTCCAGTAATTTATGTCCAAGTTTAGAAGTTGTTTTATGCCTCATCGTGATGCTCGTACCACGACAACGATAAGATGGGAATTTGATCAATAATATGCATTGCGTTCTATAAAGAAGTTTTCAGCGAATACACAACCTCGAACGCAGGTACCAAATGCCTGTCTTTTTGTCTTTAAATTTCAACCGTCAACCAACTTATTAGTTCACCCTGGGTATGAGAAAGTTTGGCCTCAGCATCGAAACGAGATTTTGTTAAATTCACTTTCCCCGACACAATCTTTTCCATACAAGAGAACTTCCCCAGCATAGAATACGGATAAGATCCCTATTCTGTGTCCCCAGAGTGGCTGAGCAATTTGAGCATCCTACGATTCAGCTCAATAGCGTTAACTAACTACGACTCATGTAGTAACTAGAAAGGCAATTCACTCCTTTAAATCTCGTACATCTATGCTGGAAATCCTATTGTTTTCATGGAAATCTATTGGAAATCATTGCATTAAATATAAATCTCGCACGCTTCTTCGAAGAGTGAATTGCCCTCGTAAGAAGTCTACCAAGGGGCATGAAGTTCTGCATTATTATTCAGTCAATGACAACACAACTACATACATAAATGTATTCACAAATTTTCGTAATTGAGAACACATTAACAAAACGTGAATACTGACCATAACCCAATCATTTCATCAACAATCTGTAACTACTGCATGCACTGTCCAGTATAATCAACGTCAAATATTATTAAATTATCAAATACGAAATTTGATTTTGAATTCTGATTCTTTGGTGTCCACAAGTCTCAGGGAAGTTGCAAAGAGGAACTAATAACTTAAAGCAACCCTTCAATACAGTAAAAACTCAAACATGAGAACCCAATTTCTGAATGAGGCTTGGGTATTATTAAATATAAAACTGCCACTATCATTGCAACAATTAATGCAGGAATGATTCGAATTAAGGGCCTAGGTCGCTTATAATACTTTTTAATTTATTCACGGGCGCTTTACTGTAATGATTTGAATATTTTGAATGGCTGCTTAATCGAGATGGGCGCTTAAAAGATGAGTGCGCTTATTCGAATTTTGTTTATTCGCTTATTCGGTATAGGGTATACAAGTATAGCTGTCCTTCAATTAAAACTTTGCATTTATTTTGTCTCTCTCACTAGAGCCATGAAAGACTCAATTTTCTAAAAGATGCCAATTTACTAGATATAATTGTTCCTAAGATTAGAGCGGAGAGCACACCGGAGATGAATATGTAATCGAAGTCTTCTTTCAGAACATCAAATAGTTTTGAAGGAGTGATTCGAGTAAAATATAAATCCAAACCGTAGGCCAATACAAGCGATGTTGATTCTAGGCCAGCCGCTGATGTATGTATGCCACGGATTTTCTCAACTGCCAAAAGAAAAGTAATATTAGAGGAACAGGAGTATTAGAGAGAAAAATAACATTTGATAGCAAAATACACTCTTTTTTATTATTAGACAGACTGGACGAAATGAACAAGACAGACTGGACGAAATGAACATGACAGACTGGACGAAATGAACAAGACAGACTGGACGAAATGCACAAAACAGACTGGACGAAATGCACAAGATAGACTGGATGAAATGAACAAGACAGACTGGACGAAATGCACAAGACAGACTGGACGAAATGAACAAGACAGACTGGACGAAATGAACAAGACAGACTGGACGAAATGCACAAGACAGACTGGACGAAATGAACAGGACAGACTGGACGAAATGAACAAGACAGACGGGACGATATGAACAAGACAGACTGGACGAAATGAACAAGACAGACTGGACGAAATAAACAAGACAGACTGGACGAAATGAACAAGACAGACTGGACGAAATGCACAAGACAGACTAGACGAAATGAACAAGACAGACTGGACGAAATGCACAAGACAGACTGGACGAAATGCACAAGACAGACGGGACGAAATGCACAAGACAGACTAAACGAAATGAACAAGACAGACTGGACGAAATGCACAAGACAGACTGGACGAAATGCACAAGACAGACTGGACGAAATGCACAAGACAGACTGGACGAAATGAACAAGACAGACTGGACGAAATGAACAAGACAGACTGGACGAAATGCACAAAACAGACTGGACGAAATGCACAAGATAGACTGGATGAAATGAACAAGACAGACTGGACGAAATGCACAAGACAGACTGGACGAAATGAACAAGACAGACTGGACGAAATGAACAAGACAGACTGGACGAAATGCACAAGACAGACTGGACGAAATGAACAGGACAGACTGGACGAAATGAACAAGACAGACGGGACGATATGAACAAGACAGACTGGACGAAATGAACAAGACAGACTGGACGAAATAAACAAGACAGACTGGACGAAATGAACAAGACAGACTGGACGAAATGCACAAGACAGACTAGACGAAATGAACAAGACAGACTGGACGAAATGCACAAGACAGACTGGATGAAATGCACAAGACAGACGGGACGAAATGCACAAGACAGACTAGACGAAATGAACAAGACAGACTGGACGAAATGCACAAGACAGACTGGACGAAATGCACAAGACAGACTGGACGAAATGCACAAGACAGACTGGACGAAATGAACAAGACAGACTGGACGAAATGAACAAGACAGACTGGACGAAATGAACAAGACAGACTGGACGAAATGAACAAGACAGACTGGACGAAATGAACAAGACAGACTGGACGAAATGAACAAGACAGACTGGACGAAATGCACAAGATAGACTGGATGAAATGAACAAGACAGACTGGACGAAATGCACAAGACAGACTGGACGAAATGCACAAGACAGACTGGACGAAATGCACAAGATAGACTGGATGAAATGAACAAGACAGACTGGACGAAATGCACAAGACAGACTGGACGAAATGAACAAGACAGACTGGACGAAATGAACAAGACAGACTGGACGAAATGCACAAGACAGACTGGACGAAATGAACAGGACAGACTGGACGAAATGAACAAGACAGACGGGACGATATGAACAAGACAGACTGGACGAAATGAACAAGACAGACTGGACGAAATAAACAAGACAGACTGGACGAAATGAACAAGACAGACTGGACGAAATGCACAAGACAGACTAGACGAAATGAACAAGACAGACTGGACGAAATGCACAAGACAGACTGGACGAAATGCACAAGACAGACTGGACGAAATGCACAAGACAGACTAGACGAAATGAACAAGACAGACTGGACGAAATGCACAAGACAGACTGGACGAAATGCACAAGACAGACTGGACGAAATGCACAAGACAGACTGGACGAAATGAACAAGACAGACAGAACCAACACAAAAACTACGGAAGAAATTAACAAGATAGAAAAAGAAAGACAAAAGAGACGAGAAAGACAAGACAAAAGACAAAGCGAGTGAAATAGGCAAGTCAGACAACAGACACGAAATTGACACGACATTCAAAACAGAAAAGCCAACCAAACAAGACAAATGGAAGGTCACTTAGGTCAGACAAGTCTTTCTCTATGATGAACACCAAAGTCCAGAGTAGGTTCCAAATTTGCACTTTTCGAGCAGGTTTTGAAAAGTTCCCTTGCACAAAGCTTTCACGGGCAAACAGCCGTATACCTATTTCGATGCAAACAAACTACATACCTGTCATATTATAATTGACAAATGTCATTGGATGCAGCGGCAATTCAGGTATATACGGCATCAATCCTTCCTCCGCAAGCACAGCAGTTTGTTCAAAGCTCCTACGCGGATCCAGCATATTTTTCGGAACAGTATAAATGTATCCATTCTCAATTGCCAAAAGAAGATTCTTATGGGTGATTCCCCTTTCAGTGTTGGTGACAGCCATAGCGCCTGCGCCTGTTATTGGCAACAGGTAGCCCTGTGACAGTACCAAAGGATGATCCAGAGATTCCAAAGACGAAAATGCAGTGCTGCAAATAGAGAATTTAAAACCTATTATTCTTCTAGTAAGAAAAAAAGAATCCTACAGATGACAAATGTGAAAATCTGGATTAAAATCGGATTGAGATTGCGCTTTCAAGACGTTTCGCCCAGTCACCGATTCGCCAAACTTCCTTTTCGCCCAACCCATCATGGTCGTTTCGCCCAACCTGAAATGACACAGGTAACTTCTTCCCTATAGTTTGTCAATTATTTGATCAATAACATTGGGGGCTCTGCCCCCAAACCCTCGATTATCGCCTTGGTGACTGTTTTAGTGATAAAACAAGTGATAAATAGCAAATAATTTAGTTGGGTGAAACGACCAGAATGTTGGGTGAAAAGGAAGGAAGTTGGGCGAAAAGGAAGTTGGGCGAAACGGAGGACGGGCGAATCAACCTGATACCGAGATTGCGACCTTTAATCCCAAAAGATTATTCACTCAATGCAGAGAGAGATATTAGAAACAGGACGTTCCGATCAACAAATCAGAATAAAGCTTACAAAAATAGTACACAACGATTGGTGGCCTGTCTGTGTTTTGACCCTTTTGACAGAATTCTTAGCTCGGCTATTCATGAATAAATTTGGTGGTTGTTTTGTTGTTGCTAAAATAGTTGTTGTTGTTGCTATATGACGTCATTGTTGTGATGAGAAGCAATTTTGTAGAGCCATAAAGAAGTTACAATGAGTAACAACAAATACAGGACATTGTAATCAAAATGGTTGTCGATTTCTTAATGTTTTCATTACAAATCTTTGTTATTCTTGTTACCAAAGTTGTAATATAACAGTGAGACGTGCTACTCAAAGCATCAGGTCATCCAATTCAATTCAGTGATGAGAAATGTTTTGTAACCTAAGAAACTGTTGCTATTAAACAAAAAACAATTGTTACTGCTATTGCGAAGAGACGGTATTTTAAAAATTCATGTTTCCTGTTCCAATGCTTTCTGAACTGTCATTTTCATACGACGGTTCGGAAGGTTTGCTTTTATTGACAATCTGCCGCAAAAATATTAGTATTTGTACAAAGTTAATCAACGCAGGCTTTTACATACCTGCAAGGTCAACCTTTGCTGTTTCAATATTAATGAATTAAGAAATTCGGGAACTAAAATAACCCCTTGACGACTTATTTCAAAAATAAACAAAAATTCTGCAATAGAAGCTTGTCAGATTCTAGTGATTTAAAGTGAAAGCCGGAATCCGCACGATACGAGAAAGAGATCCAAAATTTAAGTAAAAGGGGTCGGCCGACTACCACCGCTTGAGATTAACGTCACTTTCTGAAATAAGACTTTGACTAGTGTTTATTGTTGAAAATTTGACTTCATAGTAAAGTAAGTCCTTCATCTCCTGGAAGGTAGCATACAGTGATGGCTGTATGCGTTTGTCACCTTGTGTCTATGGGGAAAGAGGTTGATAGTGAGAGCGGTTGGTACAGCATTACCAAAAGTACCGCCGAGAGAGGGGGTCCGACAGGGTTGTACTGTGCAGGTCTGTGAAGGGCGCGCGAAAATTGAATTTCTCTTTATGCCTCCCCCTGAAACCTTTACGATTACATTATCCCAAAGCCCAATCTGCTTCTCGATAGCCTTGATAAGCATACATAGTTAAACTTCGCTGGTAACAACCCTATCATGGTCATCCCATTCTTTCTCTACAGGAGTTACCACTTGAAGCCTCTGTAACACGATGTTACTGTAATGTAAACAATCAAAACAACAATAAAATCTCACCTGTTTCTTTCTTCGAATCCTTCATACATTTCAACAACTGAAATTTCAGCTCTTTTTGATTTTGTGTTGTAAATCAAATAAACAAGCCAATTTTCAGACAGAACCATATGTACGGGGCCTCTGGCGCTGCGGTGGCGACTTTGGTGGACGATTTGACCTGGAATGCAGAAGATTCTTATTTCAATTGAGTTTCAATTTCAATTTATTCTACGTTCTTTTATGAGAACAACCTTAAGAAACATCAGACTGAGATTCGGGCCATCAAACTTTTCTGCTATATCAGAAACAACTTGATTTAGACCAAATGAAAGTCTACCAGTGTGAAGCCCTTGCCCAAAACTCATTTTATATAGTATCTAGACAGGGTACGGGGTGGCAAAGTGGTAAAAAATCCAAAAATAAGAAACAGGCAGGCTGAAATTGAAGCCAAGGTTTTAGCCCGGGGTGCACTATGTATAATTTGGGTACTGGGGACGTGCCACCCGGAACGGTATCGATTTAGCGATTTTGGTATAAGGACGGTCTCCATTTTCACGATTTTGGTATAAAGAACGGTGTCAGTTTTTACGATTTGGGTGTTTTGGTATAAGGAACGGTGTAGATTTTCACGATTTTGGTAAAGGAACGGTCTCCATTTTCACGATTTCTATGTTCGAAGAATGGAAAATTGGTATAAGGTCGGGTATACATTATCGAAAAATTGGTATGAGGACGGGTATGTTTTTATGCTTGGGCGGCACGTCCCTTACAAAATTTTATCAAGTGCATACAATGCTACAATACCTGTGACGGCATCAAGGACATAGATGTATGCAGACGGCTTCTGGGCATCTGGAATGATTGTTGCGAATGCTATTAAGTTTGGATTGAGATATTTGTATAAAACACTCCTATCGCCAAGCACTCTGCCAACAGAATGAACGTGCTCATCCAGCCTTTTGCAAGCTAAAATAAAAGAAGACAGGACTAAATAACACTTTGTGGATTGAAAAAGCATCGGTGTTTCATTAGCAAATATTCCGAGTCCGTTTACAACGAGATAGTCAAATGGCTTTGATCAAAACATTGAAATTAGGCCGTTTTCCCAGATAAACTTTGATTTTTGATGCCAACGAAGTTTACTGCAGATAAAAACTTGAGAGGTAAAATCTTAATAAACCTTTGGAAGCATAAAAGACCTTCGTTTTTGGTCTGGTTCATTTAATCTAAGAACTACCCATGCCCCCCTAAGATGCACAGAAGCGATTTTCGTGGAGCTGTGCGGGCGCGAGCTCCACTTTTTCAAAAATTAGATTCTTCAAAGGCATTGGTCAGTAAAATGAAGAAAATGAAGCTCACTTTCTTGGTTAGAAAACTGTTTCAACTTTTACTTAGATTTTGCAAGTTCCCCACAGTTAAGTCAGGAAGTAAACGCACCAATCGGATTCTTGTAGTCAAGGTTTTCCTAGATGGTTTGGATTTCGACGCACAATTCTACTTTTCAGTATTCTCAGATCTGAAGGAACAACTTATTACTTAAGCTGTTGCAAAACGATCAAACATTGTTGGCTGAGAACCCCCTTAGATTAGCTTTACAAACAATGTTTGACTGTTTGGTGACGTCGTTATACATTGCTTGACTGGCAATGTTATTGCTTTATTGGCAATCAATGCTTTTTGAGAAACTTCAATAATATTTTCTGCTTGTCGTTAGCAAAAATATATGATGAGCAATGTTTCGTGCGGGTTTCATGATGTGGCCAAACGAGCAAGCATTTTGTTTGACAAGCAAATTTCAGATGTTTGACCAACAATGTTTGATCGTTTGGCAAGGGCCTAACAGCTAATATTCTTGAATGAAAATATCACGTTTTGTCTTCGCGTCGCACAAGAAGGTGCTGTGGTGTCGTGGTGTAATCCAGCTGACTCATGGTGTCAGAAGCTCAGTGTGGTCAGGGTTCGAGCCCAGCCACGGTAGCGTCACAGCCAGGGTCGAGGTCTCGATTAGTTAACCTACTACTGAGATCCTAGCGACTGGCGCTAAAACAACATTTCACTTTTACCATCACCTGTTCCTGTCTTAGTGTGTCACAATATTCTCCCTTCTTTTTTTATCAATATCCTTACCGATTCTGTGTATGTGCTGCTCCTCAGGGAACTTCACGGACCACGCCTCTACTACTGTAGCAACTTCTTTGCCAGATTGCTCACCACCCTTCAAAATGTAACCCTTGACAGTTTTCTTTTCCTGGTCAACTAGATGAAGGTAGATTGAGTTAACTCTCTCGTACAAATGGGAGACGGACTCTTCAGTTTCAGGGAAAATATGGATTTTAAGCTGATCGTCAACCAGGAGAATTGCTTTGCAGAATCTTTCATCTGGAAAAAATGCACCATTTACATTACTTGCCTTTGATCTCCCAACACTAAGCTATAGAAGAAGACGTGGAAATATGATTACAACATTTAAAATACTACACGACGTGATTGATACTGATAGCAAACTTTTGGTGTTGCGATTTAATCAAATCTGTTCCAAAAATAAGGAACTTATGGAACTAGACCTTGGGTAAGGTTCGTTATAAAAAATCGTGTAGGCAACGACTAATGCCCCTAAACGGTCTGTAATTCAAAAATAATCTTCACTCTCCTAATATTTAAGCACCCATGACATTGCATACAACGTTCCTTGCCAAAAAGCAATAAGATAATTTACCTGTCAAAGGAAGCAGTGATACTTGAACAATGTCATAAGGAAAGATAATTCCATTAGGGTTCTTCCGATCTGCTGGCTGGCCAGTTAGTGGGTTAAATGCATACACCAGTGTACCATGTCCTGATTTCTTTCTCCCAACAACGACACACTGTGGAGGCAAGGGGAAGTGCGCTGTTGTTCTCTGAACAAACAACATCATTTTTTCTTCATCCCTCACGTGAAATGGTGAAAGATCAGCCAAGAAACTACTCCATAGAATTTTACCCTCTGAAAAGTGAAAAGCAAAAATAAGAAATTTTTTTAGCATTCTCATATGTTCCTTCTTATTCTTTACTTGGGACCCCTTACAGTTTAGAACTAGTTTTTGCGCTTTTAACATTAAATCACAACTTACAGCATATTACCACAGCTATAATGATTGCAAGATCTTCACTATGACCTCAAGGTGATGACCTTCAACTTCATAATGCCCTCATGACAATAATCACGGTCCCATGTGTTTATCATTACCATTACATTGGCTGTATAAACCAGGGTGCTTGAAGCAAAGCAGGGCAGGGGGGAGAAACAAATTAAAGGGGAAAGGCAGCTGTTGTCCTTGCTGCCCCCTGTATAATAATGGGGTTTCGCTAAGGCCTTTAAAAGGCAGCTGATATTAGCTAATACACAAAAGCTCACCTCCTGAGTCAGGTTAGTATTAACAAGAGTAAGAACATCTTACTTGCTGTATCAAGACCAAATAGTTTTCCAGAGTCTGTCAATGCTACAATGATTTTATGAAGGCCAAATTGATCCCTCGTTAGTCCATCCGGCTGCTCTCTTGAACGTGAATCTTGATAGCCATAATGTTTTCTCTTTTTCAAACTTGCCATCAAAACTTCTAATTGTTTTAATTGTATTTTAACACGTTTTGCAAACATTGAAAGAATCCCAGCTAGAAAAACAGATAATACAATTATTTAGAATATTGAGAGGATTTGGGGTACTCTTTTGGAAATAAGGACCAACTAGGCAGGAAAGTTTGTTGGTTTCCAAGGTGAAGTTATAATGACCAAAAAATAGTTGGCATGTAGCACCTACTGAAAAACTTTGCATAATGGTAGTGCGAAAAAGCTCCAATCATCTTCAGTAACCTGGGTTGTTCAATCTCGGGCATGTCTTCTCAGCTCATCTGATGTTGCAAGAGAGAGAGTGCCTCTGATGACTATTTCCTGTCTCAAATGTGCAATGAGAAAACAATAACAAATAACTCTATCTGTTGGATGCAGATACCTCAGTGTTTATGAGCTGGAAACCCTCTCCAGTGTAGCAACCTTGCAGCATGAAATGAACTCCAAAAGTACTACAGACACATATTCGCAACTGACATAAACAGGGCCCACTTTTCATACCACCTGCACACCAATAACCACACAATGAACTGTGCATGCAAGTTATTGTTGGTGCACAGAATACTTTCCTTTGTCATCAAAAACTGAAATTAAAAACATGGAGAATTCACAACTTACTGTTAGGGACATTTGAAAACTCCTCATGTAGCAGCTCCAGTTTTGATGCCGATGTTGATGCTGGCAGCTCAATCATTTCAATGGAGGCAATGCCAGCCAGAGCCTCTTCCCTTTCCCACAAAACAGAACCAGATTGCTGTACTAAACATAGAGAATGATCCTCAAATGCAACCATTAATCTAAAGCCTAGGTCACTGTCTTTCTTTGAAAAGATGTAAATGGATCCATACACAGGCTTCCCATGCAGGTTATCTTCAGTATGCTTTGCCTAAGACCTGGAATTTCTTTGAAGTTATTCAGCTCATACAAGCTAACTTGATATTCTGCTTCTTTTGGTTCTATGGACAGGAGGTATGAATTTGACATTGAATCTGAAACAACCAACAGACAGTCCTCTGGAAACTCGTGCACCAAATTTATCTTGTTTTCCATGTTTATCTTGACTAATAATTGACCATGTTGTGGCACTTTGACTACAAACTCATTACCATAGTATTGCTCACTTAATGGGACAATACTTATGTCTTTTCTAGATTCGAGAGCAAAAGATAATTTACTAAAAGGTGTGCTTGATGCAGTCATATCTTCTGCATTCATATTAATGACTATCAGTTCAGAGCTCTGCATGTTTAGGCATGTGATACAACCACTCCCAATTATTTTGCATGAAGTAGAATTGTCAGCCAACCACGGTGCAGGGATCACATTATTTCTTATAACTGATCCAGACTGAGGATCTAGACCAGTTATATCCAAGAATATCTCATTCTTCTGCATGATGACAAATATTTCCTCCATATTGCTATAAACAGCAAGACAGTCTCTATCTTTAGAGTCCTTATTTTCTTGATTTGGTCTCCAGGTCCAGGTTTCTCTTCCATCTTTAATGGCATACATATAAACAGCATTGTTATACAATGAAACAATGCCAGTGCTTGCATGACCTGATTCTTTACCTACTAAAAAGGCCCCCCAGCCAGGGAAACCTGCTACAGACCCCCCTGTCATTGTATTCACTTCAGCCTTTCCAACCTCCCATTGCAAATGGCCCTTATTGGGCTCCCAACTTCTAATCATTTTTCCATAACCAGACACCGAAATCAGTGTATTTGCATGGTGTAGGAGGGCATCTACATTACCGTTCTTGCTTTCGAATACCTTCCTCCATATTATCGAGCCTGTGCGGGCATTTAGTGCGGCAATGACATTCGACTCAGTTGCAACCAGGGCGCGCCGGCTGCTGTGGGAATATTGGTTAAAATAAGCGAATTTTACTTTCCCAATGTACTGCTGTCGCCAGTCAAATAGCCCAACTTGGTCTTCATACAGTGCGTAGCAGATATTCAAGAACAGGATCAAAACTACCAACGCAGAGATGCTTGAAAATCTGATAAAATTTCTCATGGCTGAAAGACGCTCAGCCATATTGTTTGAAAATGCTAAGCTTCCACGACAAACCTCGTTGTGATGTCGAGATTGATTTATTTTGTTTCAGAAGACCAAAATCATCTGATCCGGTGCTGAGATCGATGCTCCCGTCTTGCATCCACAATGCCGGGAAAATGTGGCTGAGGCGCCTCGTCTTACGGTGGTGCCCATTACAGGCAATCGCTATTCTCCATGAATCTTCAGCCAGCCTACCGAGGAGAGGGAATATCCTAGACTATACCCTTCGAATCGCAAGCTAGTACTTTGAGATTTTCGCCCCCTTTTTACCCTCATCCAAGTTTCCACCCGTTATCTCTGTCTGGTGTACTCAATCCGGTTCGGTGGACCAAATGCCTTTTGAAATATCTGCCTTAATATTTCATTCTGAAGCTGTTTAGAATTGTCTATCAACTGCCGTGGTATTTTCCGCATCTCGTTGGACTTTGGTTTTCATTGTGGCCTTTCACTTTCCTGGCATATTCTTCAAGAGCTTTCTTCTATTGGGATGCAAGCGCATCAGATGTCCAAGCCATTTTGCATGCCGTAAATATTCGAATAATTGATCTCGTTGTCACGTTGTTGGGACTTATTCGATACTGGAGGAAGAATTTCTCATAGGAAAGGGCTTGCTCAAGGACTACCGTCATTAAAATAAAACTTGCGCTAATGTGAACATTTCTAACTCATTGATTCGTAAATTACAAACACTGCAGTTTTAAATCTCCACCGTCTCCAAAATATTTTGGGACTTGTATGTCTTCACTGCTCTCTTCCTATGCATCCTCATCCGTGTCCTCATTGTTGAGGGCCATGTATGCCTGTGCCTGTCATGCACGCACATCAAAAAGATTTTATGCACTGTCCGCACTGTAAAATGACGACTAAAATCCTGCAAAGCCTTTTTCAAGTGAGATGCAGGTCCATCGCTTGATCTTTATATTTTACGTGTCAAGATAGCTAAAGTCAATAAGAATGTAAGCGAAATAAGCGATTCAAAGACACAGAAGAAGTAAGCAGTGAAACAGTAGACAATTAATAACTCAATATGGATATAATCATCATCATAAATCTATTTACGAAACACGAAATAGCATAAAATCTGCGCGTTAAAGATCTAGAACATACATATTTACATACCATAATGAAAAGAGTAATAAAAACTGTGAAATAAATAAAACTGAAGGTTTCCTAATACATTTACTTTCTCATTAGAAACTCCATAATTGCGAGATAAATTAGAAACATCTTTGGACTTACTAACAAGTTGTTTTGTCTGACACTCCTCAGAGTATAAACATCAGAAACAGACCGAAACAATTGATTAAGACGGGATATACACCTGATGCAGATCGAAATGCACCAATCAAAAAAGTGAAGCTGGATTGGTATTATGTTTCAACACCAATCAGCTTGCGGGATACAGCGGGATGACCAAGTAAATTATTGTAAAAGTCCAAGTGAGAAACTTCTTTTAATGTGGTTTCCAAATATATATGCTTGGAATACTTATGCCAAGACGATGTAGTTGGTTACATTCGATATTAAACGCATGACAAAAAGTAAGACGAGTTTATTATGACGTAGCATACAGCAGTGGCGTAGCAGAGGTCTGTGGGGCCCTTAGTGATGTTGTGAGCCTAGGGCCTCTTTTACCGATGTCTAATTAGGAACAAGGAAGCTGAATTAGAAAATTCGGACTTTCAGTTTACACAGAGGGTCAGTTTATAAACCTCCAGGTAATGATAAGCTAATCCTGCGCTAAAGCATCAATTTTGCAGCATCAATGACTTACTCACTTCAAGCAGTTGGTCATATCAGAAAACACGCGTTTTCATCAAAAAAGATCGCTTCATAATGACAACATTTTAAGATTGGGGGCCCCTTTCAGCCTCTAATCAGCGGGGGCCCTTAGTGGTACGCCCTAAAGGTAACCACCGTCAGCTACGCCACTGGCATACAGGTTGTTATGGTCCCGGACACTCTGTCGATAGTGTATTTGCAAGCTCTTGGCGGGTGGAATAACAATACACCTTTTGCTGGTCGCAAACTGCTTCAAACTTAGTTTTCGTCAGAGCGTTAGTTTATTCATGAATTTCTAAATAGTTGCTCCTCTTTGCGACGGGTTTTTAAATAACCGTCCCAGGCGCGAGGAAAAACGGTACGTTTCTTAAGAAAGAAAGGTATTATGTGAGGTTTTAGTGTTACAAAATTAATGCTGAAAAGTTATAGATAAAATTGTTTCTACGTATTGTCTTGATCGTCCTCGAATTATCTTCGAAGGGACCTCTGGCAACAACACACTGACTAGTTATGTTAGGCAACCAACCATACGAATATGGTTTGTATGTAACGGACGCTGCCATTAATATAACTAATACAGCTTATTTGGCCTGATTACTATCAGTCTTATAATATCTGAAACAACACGACCAGATCTTTCGCCTCTTGCTATCATAAACAACGTGATCATGGCTCCATGCCTTGCTGTAGGCTTAGGTATAAACACAAGAGTACTGAATCCCATTCGCCCTTTTCGAGCAATGATTCTATTGCGTAAGATCTTCACTGCCCCATAGGCACTGAATGCCTTCAACCTGAAGAATTCTGTTCCTTCGCTGTTGTGTATGCCGACAATAAGCATCATCCTCTTACCTGGTATGGCTGTAAACTCTCCCTGGCCGTAAAGAGCGAGGAACAAAAGTCCTTTTGCTGTTATATCTTCTCTTGACACCCGTGTGAATTTCTTGCCTCGCTTTGTTCTGCCTTGTAAAACGATCTTAAAAGTTGTCTTGCCAGGGGGGACGAATGACGCTTTGAAATGAACTCCAGAATTGCCAAGCGGGACAAGTCTGATGCCTTTCTTCAAAGTATGGCCTTGAGTATTGATGAGACGTAATGAAAGTGAAGAGATGTCAGTGTGATGTGCACCTCCGACTGTCACGTATGTTGTACACATTTCATCTGGAAGAAATTGATGCATTAATGTAAAAATAAGAACTTGAATGACTGCTTCAGGTAAAACTGGTCCATGTTTCCTTGAACTCGTTGGAACATTTCCTCGTTGTCAAAAGAAACGAGCCATTTTTCGTACAGTTCGGTCACGCCCCAAGAAGCACATCCAAGGACAGAATGGGGGTTCCAGATCCCCAGCCATTTCGTCCTACTGCTTTCATATTCTCTTCTAATCAACAAAAGGTTTACCAGCCTGGAATCACTGTCTAAACAACACCAAATATCTTTAAAGAGGGAATCCAAGAATCTGAGGGCGTGTTCCCTAAGATTTTTTGGGTTCTCTGCCTCAGACATTCCAATTCTTCTAGGACAGCATAAATCACTGCACGTCCCGTTAAAACGAACTTTCAATTTCTGGGAATCGTGCAGTAGATGTTGCTCCACCACAGTACATCGTCGAAGCAAAATTCATCAAGATATTAAGTCTCTCTCGCGGAAAAAAACGGGAAAAGGAAAACAAGCAAGAGAGAAGAACAGTTTCGTTATATGAGGGGATGTTTGGGTTTACGGTTACACGGGTTTGCCAATATTTTTGCTTGGCTTTTCGGTTTTTCCCGAAAAATTTCGCGATTTTTCGGCTTTCAAAATCTCATCGATGAACGGTTTTACGGCATTTCAGGATAATTTTTCCGGTTTTTGATAAAGATTTTGCGTTTTTGGTACTGAAAGCCGACTCAGTAAAGCTACAGGTTAGCCCGCAATGAAAACAAAAATTGTTATTGGAGGAAAACGTCTCAAAAACGTGAAGTGAACTGTTATATATTAAACGTTTCAATAGATCCCGACCAAATGGGCAACTAGTTTAAATACATATCATGCTATAAATGGGCTACCACAATTGTTATAATTGCCTTGACTGGGATTCGAACCAGTGACCTTCTGGACAACAAGTCACTGCACCGAACAGTGCAATGAAGTAGCCAGCCTAACTCGAGGTCCTTCCAGCCACAGGTCATTTCCACAGCCAAGGTGTTTCTTTGTGTTTCAGCTTAAAGCCTTCATCAGAGCACAGAACATATAGTGAACTGGACATATGCTGACACATGATATATCTTCGTCATAAGTGGGCTACCACAATTGTTATAATTGCCTTGACTGGGATTCGAACCAGTGACCTTCTGGACAACAAGCCAGTTGCCTACTCCACTGTACTAAAAAGTGCAATGAAGTAGCCAGCCCAACTCGAGGTCCGTCCAGCCACAGGTCTCCTCCACAGCCAAGGTGTTTGTTTGTGTTTCGAATATATATCATGTGTCAGCATATGTCCAGTTCACTAACATGCTGTTATGTAGTAGCTCCGAGGTGTTAAATTGAACAGTCAAATGTTACGAATTTTGTACTCACCAACAACAGGATAAGGAATGGGCGAAGAAATCCCATTATGAATCAACACAAAATAATAACCAAATTGGATAACTTTGGCGCTCTTCACTCTCGCTACATAGTCAAACTTTCCGACACTTTTCGGTATAACGAGAGTCCATTCACCAGGCAAAGGGTTCTTGACCGAATATATCACATTCTGTGACAATTCTGTTACTGGAGGCTCGATGAAACCACTTGGGTCTATCAAGCGTATTATGCCTTTGCTGTTTCGCTGTGTATTGGCAGTAACTTGAAGTTTTACAACGAAATCGTCAACATTAAGGGCAAAATGATAAGAGTCTATTCCTCGAGTGCCTCGACGTGGGGTGAAGTAAGACCTGAAAACGAGATAAGAATTTATAAGCATCTTGCACGAAGACATTTGAACGTCTATCAAACTTTTTTCTTTATAAGAACCAGAAAATTTTGATCGAGGTTGGCTTAAGTTTCTGCATTTTTAACCTGAAATATTCTTAAAAACCTAATAAACAAACGTCCTCTCCTTTAAACGAAATCTGACATATCGAACACTTTCTGGTTCCCTTTAGAGTTCGTTTCTTTATGGTTACTTCGACGAACGAATTTCCGTTATGGTAAATCCTCGAATAAGTCCCACCCTTCGAATAAGCCCCCACCTAAGAATTCATTTTTGCAAATAAGCCCCCCCCCCTCGAATAAGCCTCCACGGGGAATTATTCGAAGGATTTACGAATTTTTTCTGTCTAAATGCATCTTTCAACCAATTAAAACACTGAACAAGTTAGTCCTGACAGGTTTTACCATCATTTCAACCAATAATCAGCCATTGGCTATTGGCAAACAGCTGATTTTGATAAAGGAAAACAGATTTTTCTCTCTGTTACTCTTTTGACAGCATTGAACCATTGAATTTTAAAATAACCCCTCCCCTCGAATAAGCCCCCACCATAAAATCCATTTTTGCAAATAAGCTCCAAGGGGCTTATTCGAGGACTTGCGGTACAGCTTCATATATATGCCATGAGTGCTTTCGAGCTGAGATCTCAGTTCACTTTCTCACTTTCTCCTCCGCAGCACTAACCGTTCCTATCTTGCTTGGAGGATTTGTATTCGAATTAAAGAAAGAATTAGACTTAGGTAAGTCTATCAGTGCTTTACCTCTTTTAGCTCTGTTTTCATATAAAAGAACTCCTGACATAGACTTATTACATGAGTCCCAATCTTCGCAAACAGCAACAACAACAGCAACAATCATACAGCTGTTTGCTCAGAGTGATTTGAGCGTCCAGCATAGACTCAATAGCGATAGCTACGGCTCATGTAATAAGTCTACTCCTGACGTAGAATCATAATAGAACGTAAAAGGTTGAGATAAATTTTCAAGGGATGAACCACCTTACCTTGACATTGATACTATTTGTGTATTCTCCAAGCTGTCACGGACAAAATGGGTTAGATTTTTTAGCTCTTGGTCACTTTTAAGTGGAAACACTTGTCCTGATGTAAAAGAGGAAAGCTCCCTGAATTTCTCCACACCAGAATCATCACATCCTGAGAGTTTAGTGAGAAAGTTAATCGTGATGCCAGCGCTTTGTGCGATGACTTTCGCTGTCTTGATATTCGTCTCCGTATCGTCTTTAGCGCTGGCGTCAGTGATAACGAATAATGGTGAACCATACTGTGGGCCAGAGTTCAACGCCTCTAGTATCCCTGTGTATGTGAGCTCTTTGCAATCTCCGCCTCCTCTTGGTGAAATTGAGTCTAGAGCAGCAACGAAGTCTTCTCCTTGATTTTCTGATTTGTATATAACAGGACCATAAGCTGAGAAATACGAAACATTTGATTAATAACTAAGCCAGGTCGTTAAATGATTGAACTAAATTTGTGTAAAGTAAATTAAAATAAAGGCACTAAAACATGAGAAATACAAAGAAGACAGAAATGAATGAAGTGATAAATGGTATTAAATCATATGCTAGTATGAACTTATGATTGAATGGAAGGGTTGATAGAAAGAAATTAAAGAGCATTAAACATGTAAATTGAACAAAAGAAAGACTACAAAATTAAGATGATGTTAATGGAGATGAGGATTGATAATTGATGGTAGCTGACTAATGATAGATGATTTGTGATCGAATACTATGGTCAGGATTATGATGATCATGATGAAGGTAGTGGTCAGAATAATCATAGTGATCATGATCAATAATGATTTTTATTAATGATGTTGAGTCATCATCACTGGTAGTTATGATAATAGTGATGATTATGATATGGAGTCGATGATTGACGATTGATGGTAGCTGATCAGTGAAAGATGATTTTTGATTAACTCACAAGATCAGGATAATGATTAAAATAATGATGATGATTAAAGGATAATGATTAAAGTAATGATGATGATTAAAGGATGATGATTAAAGTAATGATGATGATTACAATGATGATAGTAATGATAGTGATGATGGGGATGAGGATTATTGATGACTAAAGATCATTCTTAATGATGGTGAATCGTCATCGCTTATGATATTGATACTTGTGATTAGTGAGATGAGTGGTGATTTAATTCGATGACGAAAAAGATGATAAATATGTTGTTGATAGTGATTGTGATAATGATGACGATAACGATTTTGATAGAAATGGTGATAATGATGGTGATGACTGATGATTTACATTGATTATCAACGATGATGAATCATCATCACTGACGCTGACCATCGTGATGATAATGACGTTGTTGATAATGATGACGATGGCAGTAAAGGGCCGTTCAAAAATGATGTCACGCTTTTTAGGGGGTATGGGGTACAGAGATTGTGACAGTACGTTAAATATGTGACAGTTTTTCAGTGACAGTGCGTGACAAGGGGGGTGAGGGGGTCAAAATCTGTCAAAATTAACGTGACGTCATATTTGAACGGTAATGATAATGATAATGAAGACGATGGCGACAATCACTTATAAACATATGATACAAAAATACTTACTAGGATCACCAAAAGGTGATAAAATATAGTCAACTTTCTCTTTTCTGTTTTCATTGACAATTGCTTTTGCGATGGCTTTTGCTGCTTTGATATCATCAGTCATACTGCCTGTTGTATCAACAGCAAATGCCAAAGTCTTGCCTCCCCTTCTTGCAACAAGAGTGTCAAACATTTTTGGGCCTATGTCATCTTTTAGTGTCTCCAAGAATTGTGATGCAGCGAATGAAATGGCTTCGATTTTCATCGGTTTATCAGGCGACTTCATATAAGCCTAAAAAGATCACGAAATCATAATAATTTCTTGAGTGTTTAAAACGACTTCTGAATATAGCCACTAAGAGCGAAGGAAGCTCTGAAAACATTTGCAGAGAGCCGAAAAAAGGAGCACCTGACCTCTTCACCTTGCTGACCCCAGGCAACGAGTTTAGACAAGTTGTCGCATTATGGCCAAAATTTTTACTAAAAGCGCCTTATAGTAGCTGAAAAAAGCCTTCTGGAAACCAAAAGGTGACTTTCAGGTTAACTCGAGCAATTTTCGTCGGTCCTTTGGAGGTTCTAGCTGTCGGGAGTGTATTGAATCCTATTTTAGGAATTTTTCATCCAGGGCAGTCAATAGAGTGAGCACGGACCGATATTTTCATAACTGTCGAAATGCTTGAGTTTAGAATGTCGTGAACTAACTGCTCTTTTCATGATAGATCTGAAGCCCAGAGAAAGAAAAAATAGAGTATAAAGCGTTGGCTCTCTGATCATGCTCTCTAGGCACACCATCCATGTTCGATTCGTATCTATTGAGGTATGCCACAAAAGTACATGTGTTAAATATACATAGCAAACGAAGTAAAAATGCGCAGCAAAGGCAGCTCACCAGAAAATATCTGTAGAGTGTCCTAGCCAAAACAGATCTCGCGTATGGAACGTTCTTTTTAGCAGCAGCAAGTTGAATGTATTTCCCAAGATTTCTTACATCCACACCCTCATCTGGGCTCCTCTGCGCAGCAGCATGTGCCTTCGCAACAGACTTTGTTATCTCCAAAGCTGCATCGTAGAATTTGCCTAAAAAATAGGAGACGGAATGTAAAACTTACAAAATAAACTAACAGGTTTGCGAGACCAGCCATACCTGAAATAAAGATGAACTACACAGAAATATTTTTTATAATAAACTTTTAAAAGAAAATCGCAAAGTCCTTTTTCTTTTCGTGAAAATAAGCTAAATGAAAAGATATTCTCGAATACTTTCAGTAAATTAGAAAAGCTGTATTCTTGGAAGGTTAAGAAACTCTGCAGGAAATTTTAATAATGAAAGCTATCAATTAGGAAACGTATGCTTAAAATGCCAAAACCTAAGCAGCTATAGTTTGTGGTATAAGGTTCCTCATAAAAATGAATTCAACGAAGCTCTTACTTGTTGGGTCTTTATCTCCCCAAACATCTTTATGAATTTTAATCAAAGTACTCCATGTCCAGTCAGCCAATTCAACTAATGTCAAATTGGCGCTATTAGTTGCTGCCTCTGAAGGCAAGGTTATACTCAGCAATAGCATCATCAACAATACAAAGCTTATCAGCGAACGAGGTGCCATACCATCCGTCATAGAGGCCTATCATTGGCCTCGGCCTCAGCTTCAAGTAAAATCAAAAGAGCAAAACGTGCTTCTTTTCAGGCTAACCGTCACAGGAAGACTGCTCACTGTCATCCCCACCAACACAGCACTTGACTGTTCATTCAAAACTTTATTTTCAGAATAAATGTATATCTTTATCTATGGCAAACTGACACCACAAAAAGACACGGAATCCTTTAGAGAACTAAAGGAGAGCAAAAAGAAACAGAAAAGGTGAAATCAAACTAATTCATAATCTTTCTTGGAGTCGAAAGGTTTGTATTTAGCTTGACAATGGATATGCTAAGCTTTAAAGGTACTCAAGAGTATTTTTATAGGTCTCCAAGCTAAGAAAGAAAAGCTAAAAGGATAAACCCTGTTCGCGGAGGAATTGACCGCATCCGCATCTGTATTCTTGCTAAATGGGCTACTGTAAAAGGTTATAGATGATAACTGAGGACAGGATTTCGTACGATTTTGTACGAGGCACCGTGAACGCCAGTCAAAATCTTGTGACAATTAAAATCATAATCATTATCATAATTGTACTAATTGTCTTGTCACAATCATGGTCATTCTCAAAATAATAACGATAATGAAATCATAATCGTAATCATAATCATAATCAGAAGCATTAACATCGCAAACATTGTAATCATTACGACCATTACCATCAAGGCCCATCATAATGATCATGATCGTTACCATCACTTTCCCAATCATCGTCGTCATCTCCATCCTGATAATGATTTCTTTATTATTATGATAATGATAATCATTATGATAATGATAATCATCATAATAATGATAATTATTATGATAATGATAATCATCATAATCATCATCATCATCGTCGTCATCATGATCGTCATCATCAATATCACCCCTATGATTATCATCATAATAATTGTCATTATTATCATTATTATCATTATCCTCTTCCTCATCAGAATCATTATCATTTCAACATCATTATAATTTTCATCATCCTCGCCATCATCATATTCATAATCATAACCGTAATCATCGTCATCATCATCATCATCCCCAATTATCACCACCACAAAGATAATCATAATATAAATCACTATTGCATTATCATCATAATCGTGATCATAATCATCACCATCATTGTAATCATAATAACAATAATAATCATCCTCATCCTCATCTTCATCATAATCATAATCATTATCATAATAGGCTGTGTCGTTATCGTCATCATTCATTACGATCAACATGAAATTCATCCTCAATTTCTTTTATACAACACTGCGGTATATTTCTAAATTTGAGATTTTACAGTGGTTTAGCACCTCAAACAGCTGATTAATGCTGACATAGAACTCTTAACGACCCTAAGACATGAATAGACAGACGTTTTTTCAGGTCAACAGATCAAGAAATATCCTCAAAAAGATCGAAAACTGTTTTGAAAGGAATACAACTCTACGCAACAACTTGCTTGTCTTAGCATAAAGCTCGTGTGTCTTTGCTTGTGCTCTTTTTGAGCCGAAGTAGCTAAGATAATGTTGCACAATTCTCAACGTTAATATAATGATTAAAGGTACCCATTAGCCATGTTTGAAGAATGAGATCATGCCTAGGAGATTGCAATGAACAGAATAGAGTTGCAACAAATTTCGGCCCTGTTCTCGCATTTTTAACCTGATTCTAACTGAATCCAAATCCAGCTGTACCCCCTCGACACATCTGATTCCTACCAAATCCGACTTCGTTCCCTAGCCGCCTAACCATCCTTGTTTTCTCCTGTTAGCAATAATTGCCACTGATTCCCGCTTTATATACATGTTTCCTCGTGCGTGTTCGCACTTATTCCCCTCCGTTCCCGCACGTTCCGCAGAAAACCACTGTTTCCCGCTCATTCCCGATCGTTCCTGACTTCATTCTTTGTTCCAGCTTTTAGAGATACATGGACAAATTGCTTTTACGCAAGTGGCTTCAAATCGAAATTTTGACCACATTGCAGGACCAAAAACATTTAGAATAATACGGCTTGCACTTTTTTGGCAGAAAAGGCTTCGTTCAAAAAAAGAAACGCGTTTCTAGGTACAGCAGGGCGGGAGTTATTCATTAAATTCGTTTATGAGGCTGAGTACAGAGGCAGAACAATAGGGAATTCAGTGATTCAATGAAACGATTGTTTTCATTGTGCACATAGAGAATAGAAATTCCTACATAGAGAATAGAAATTCCGATCTTATTGTTACAACATTCCTGATTCCTAGGTATCTAGGTATCTATCTATCTAGGTCTATTTCTTCCGGTTTGCCGAAAGCCCCTGCATAATGTTTGAATTCTTCAAACATAAAAACGATCGTTATAGAGTATAAGAGAACCGTTTATAAGAAACTCAATTCGAGGTTTTCGGATAATAGTGATTGTTTATGGCACGTAATCCTCAAAAGCATAAAACATACTAGTAAGATAGTACACAGTTCAGTTTGAAATTTATTTGAAGGTTCTGTATTTGGATATCTCTGTGGTCTGAGTTTTTTACGACCAAAGCTGCTCTGGGAATTCTCTGCAGAGCTTTCTTTATTTATTATTCTTTATTCTTGGTTATTTATACCATTAAATTCTCAAAACCCATTTAGGAAGATAGTATTGATAAAGCATAGCAAAAAGAGCGTAAGTTTTAGTTTGACATTCACCAGAAGATTCTGTATTCCATCTCTTATGTTGGTCTTGGGCAAAGGTGTTCCTTTGAAGCTTTCTTACTTAGCTATATATCTTATTGCACTCGATTCTCAAAAACCGTTTAGAACAATACAGTACAGCAAGGAGAAATCATGCAATCATGGGACAAGCGTACGGTTTAGTCTGACATTCACCGGAACGTTCTGTGTTAAGAAAACTGTAATTTTCATTGCACGAATTCTCGGTATTTCTTGTGATACAGTAACTATGTTTTTAGAAGCTAACTGTTCTCAATGAAGCGTTTTAGTAATATTGTTATACATTATAATACATGAAATATACAAAATATGGAAATGAAATAAGTGCAAGGTTCAGTTTGACATTTACCTGAAGGTTCTGTATTCGGGAAGCTGTTATTGTACAAGGTCATCAAGGAGCGCCACGTCCATTCCATAACTTGAGTAGTGTTCATCATTCGTTCGACTTTCGATGAGTTTACTACCTGGATAAGGAGAAAACAAGAAAACAGTGATACCAAGGTACCCGAATAGGCCATTTCGCGGCACTTTCGCCCGATATTCTCGCTGGACAAGCGTAGACGTTTCTGAAAACGGAGAGCGTAAAAATCTGGCGCTTCTACCCAGGCGTTGTAACTGTCACAACAGAACGGTGACTCTGCGTTGTCTACAGTGTCATCGGAAGAATTAGAGCGACTTGAGGTTAACTTATCAAAAATTCAAATCAGCACTGTTAGTTGATTATTTTTGAGTACAAGTTGTAAATGCGCGAAGGCCGGCCGACTGAGGTATACGGTTTCAGTGTTATAATATTTCATTTCCTCAACAAAATGACAATTTTTGACCATCATTACAGATTATGAACACATTGCTGAATGATATAACGAGGATAGAGGACGTATGTAACACATGAAAGTACGAGTTCTCTCCCAGGTCAGACAGCCATAAATTAATAAATTGAAGACTCGGTCAAATTAATCCAAAAAATAATATAGGAATAAACTTAATTAAGAACCTAGACACTTATTCTTGATGAAATGTTCATTAGCGAGGGTAGTTGAGGAGTTCAGGGTGAAATGAATCCAGGGAACAAGTGAACATTGTCAAAATTAAAAGGCAACAAGGGAACATTGGGGAACAGGGAACGGGTAAAATCCTCCCTATCAATCCGCTTGACTACCAAGCTGAAAAATATGCCTACAGAACACCGGGGACAAGGGGATTTTCTCAATGGAACATGGAAACATGTAACCCCCCTAAATGCCCCTAATTAACGTTTAGAGCTCAAGCAGCAGGGTTTGTTGTAAGGAGAAATTTTAGTCATCTCTATAAATACGTTTTATTATGAGCCCATTGGAGGAATGACGCCCTTGCCCAGCTGCTTTTTAATGGTTTTGACATTCGAAAAAACGGCAAAAAGACACTTCTAAGGCCAAGAAGAACAACCCTATAGTAGCTGTCGACAAAAATCAAGAAGATTCGAAAAGAACAAAAGCGAAGAGAGAAAACAAGTGAAAAAGACAGTTTCACTTGAACAAAATATGATTAAAAACAATTACAATTTCTACAGCTCCACAGATTTTCATTTCCAGCTCCACATTTCGAATTCCAGCTTCAAGAAAAGAGCTTAGAACAGGCCCTGCCAAGCAGTTACTTAAACTAGCATTATAACCCAAACTATATAAAATCACTTTACACTATACGTCTGAAGTTTTCAGTAATGAATTACACTTGCTCTTACTCCTACTTCACTGCACGTACAAATCGCTGGATACACTTGTTTCAATAAGCAACTGGTCCACCCCCCCTCCACCCCTCAAAATTGCTTAAAATATCTAGTACTTAAGCACTCACAGCATGGTTGGTACCGAGGGGCATTTCACTCTGCAAAAAGGTGTACGAGATTTCCATTAAAACAAAAGGACTTTCAAGGGATTTCCGAGAAAACAATAGGACTTCTAGCAAAGGTGTACGAGATTTTCAAGGAGTTAATTGCCCCTCGGTTGGTACCCCTTAACAACTCTTTTTTGGCTCTTTTCTGGCTTCTCGATGTAATTATAAATTTTGCAATGATGTAGTACTGTAGAAAGAAAGCTATCTCAACCAAAATGTCTAACGAAATCTCAGCCCTAGTTGTTTATTGGGCAATTGCTTATAAAAATACTCTTAATTGTTAAAGAAATGGGGAAAACTGGCTCAATGTACTGGACTATACACGCTTTTTTTTCTAAAGAACCTGGCTCAAGGCCTAGTTCTTAAAGTTCCTTATTTTTTTACCTCTTTTGAGACAATTGATTGTAGTTCCAAAAGTTCCTTAATAGTTCCTTAATTTTAACTGCACATACATTTTAATGACTACTGTACAGAGACATTTGCATGTGAGCAAAGCTCGAGACTACTCAAGGAAACATTTGATACATGCGCAAAGTACAATTTATGTGATTTTCGACTGCAAATGAATGGAACGGGCTTTCTAATTCTTAATTGTTTGCAGTGATAAAAATATTCAACAATGAAAAGTTCCTAAGTGATTTTCTCTTTAGTAGTATAAGTTCTTTAAATTTTCGGGCCTGCTACATGTAGGTTCCTTATAAAGTGGTTCCTTATAAAAAAAAGCGTGTAAACCAAAAATTTTGCTTTATAACTGAGCCAAGAAGATCCAATCTTCTATAACATTACAAAGATCATTAATCGAGGTTAAACCAAAAATTTCTTCATTTCTCTTGACATGATAGTCAACAATCTTTTTCACATTCTTGTAATGCTTGTCTTGTTCCTCTTTGCATCTTTTATCCCATAACCATTGACTAAATTCAAAGCTATAGAGATGATACTGTACTGTTGTTGTTTGATTCCATTTCTTGCATTGCTCTGGGCAGTACTGAAAACCAGCAGAAAAACACAGACCCTCTCTTACAATATCGGCAAGCGTTTTCCTCGGTGGCGCTGCATGATCATACATAACTCCGTCTATGAGGGTGTAACGAAGGTGTATGGAAGAGCGTGGAATGGGGAGCTTCATCTCAGGTTTCACCTCTGTACGGAAATATGATGAGTCTGCCTGACCTTCACTCAAACCTACGCCATTCCAGTCACCGTTAGGCACCATTTGGATGTGCCAGGAGTATTCGTCTCTGTGATAATACCAAACATAATTGCACATTAGGCTGAATTGACAAATACAGTTGTCATAATTAACTTGGGTTGCATCTTTGAAAATAAGTCCGAATTGTGTACCAAACTGCATTGAAAGCCTTTTTCTCATTTCTTTCATATGCTCCGTTTTGACTGTAACCGGGAAAGTAGACATGCACTGAAGGACTTCCTTCTTTCCAAGTACTTTTTCAGTGGCCTTTGACCAACAAACACTGGCGGTGGGGCCTGCCTTCGCAATTATGACTGGTTTTTGATTCTCAAATAGTAATTGCGGTGTCAGAAGAGTGTCAAAGAATGTATCACTATCAAGAAACCCGACGTAGGTAGTAGTTGTGCATAGATCTGGGTGCAGCATGTCCCAGTACATCCTCGCCCTGCCTGAGCCACGATAAAAAGTCGCATTACCTGGATCACTGTAGCATATATCTGGGTAAGGCCACTCCTTTTTAATTGTTTCGCCAAACTGATGATCTTCTGGTCGCTCTTTATCTAGCACTACCAAAAGTTTTGCTAGTCTGTTTGGTACAAAGAGTTTCATGGAACGTATGAAAAAGGTTCTGTATTCCTGTACCGTGCGTCGGTGGAAGGCTGTTAATCGAACATAAAACACAAACGGCGGTGTTTCAATCGCAGTTTCACTTTTGCTGGAAGGTTCTCTGCTTGACGTTACAAAATGAGGCTTCATTTTTGGTTTAATATATGTAAAGTTACTAGAATATATAGATACCACAATGTAAGCCGCGATGCTGAGCCCTGTAAAAAGTATAACCATTTTGACTTGAGCATGAGATTTCTTCTTAGTAGTTGTAATCATTTTTTCGAAATGTTTGTCGTGCAGTCGTGGTCACGTTCATGTAACCGGGAAAGTATAGGCACAAAATAGTAGTTGCATTATTTTCAAAACAAAAGCACCAACCAACCATAACAAACAATTATAAAGAAGTCAAAAGAAGAATCGGAATACCATAGCAAATCCAACAATAGCCCTAGCAATATAAATTCAATATAAATTGTAAGGCGTATGAATCATTCCACATCTTTTTGTACAAAATCAAAGAGGCCCGAGCAACAAAATGCCTTCCCATATTTATACCAAATTCCTGAAAATATATGTACACAATTTTTTCGAATTATTCCACCACTACTTTATATGCTTAAATGTACTATAATATGTCAGTTCGGATCAAACTTCACTGAGAAAAGTGAAAACAAACGGAAAGTCGATATACACGTTTTTTTTATAAGAACAAAGTATATAAGAACATAAGGCTGAAAGATGTGGAGTTTATAATCTCTGGAATAAAGAAAAGAACTGTGATTCTGAAATATCGTCAGCTTCAGTGGTTAAAGATCTTGGTGTCTATATAGATGGAAAACAAAAATTTGAAAAGCAAGTAGGAGAATGTATCAGAAAAGCGAATGGGATGCTAGCTTCAATCAAAAGGACATTTAAATATATGGACAAAGACGTGTTTCTATTGCTATACAAAAGTTTAGTAAGACCTGTGTTAGAATCATCTGTAGCAGTGTGGTGTCCCAACTTAGTCAAAGATATTAAGTCTATCGAGAACGTCCAGCGTAGAGCAACCAAACTTATTCCCAAAATCAAAAACTATTCTTATGAAGAGAGACTAAGAGTACTCAATCTACCCTCATTAGAATACCGCAGGAAACGTGGAGACATGATTTTGACTTATAAAATATTAAAAGGATTTCTAGACACTGATTCATCGATATTTTTTGACATCGCGCAAAGTAACACGCGTGGGCATGTACTGAAACTATTCAAAAAAAGATGTAACTCAAATCTGCGAAAATGTTCTTCTCACAAAGAATAATAAACGACTGGAATAAACTCCCAAGTGAAGTTATCAATTGCTCAACTGTGAAACAATTCGAAATAAAATATGACAAATGCGAAGGAGTTAATAGATTTTTATTCAAGTAGTTTTAAAAAAGCTGTAGTAATTAGAAATAATCCATGAACAGTAACTCTAGTTAGCTTAACAGGGTTTTGTAGGCCTGACGGCCTCTTCGTCCCTTATAATTATTATTGTATTGTATTGTATTGTGAAGCTAGAAACATTAGAATTTACATATAGTCAATAGAATAAGAATTTACTTTCTTAAGTTGCGCTGTCCTGCTCTCCACTCACGAAAACAGGTGAACTATCAATCATTGTGACTGTATGTGACATTTTTACATGTGCGTCCGTTTTCATAGCAATTACACTCCTTTTTTTAATAAGCAACTGTTCAATAAGCAACCAGGGCTGACATTGTGCTAAAATTTCTGGCGAAATAGCTTTCTTTACACTGTACATCCTTGCAAACTTGTCAGTTACATTGAGAAGCCAGAGAAGAGCTAAAATAAGAGGTTCTATGGGGTACCAGGCATTCTGTGACGGCTGAAATCCTAGATATGTTAAGCAACTCTTGAGGGCTGGACCAAAGTCAAGTTGCTTATTGGAAAAAAAAGTGCATCAAATAATTTGAAAAACAACAGCTTTTTAAAAAGCAAGAAAATTAAGAACATGTTAACGGAATATTTTGAGCCTTCACATCGGAAAAATTAAGAACATTGCATGGCTTTCTTCAATTTCAGTGTTTTTATAAAAAAAAACGTGTATCCGATATATCGAGAAGTCGATAGCCTACCCTTATTCATACCAAATTTATGAAAATTAAGACCAATGTTCATACCAAAATCGTGAACGATACCCATTTGGGCGGCACGTCCCCGGTACCAAAATATATTAAGTACCTCCTTGGATCTTTTCATCCAGCTGACTTTCACGAAAAAGAGAAAGGGGGAAGGGAACTAACTGTGTAGTTTCTACAAAGTTATTTTATTTAACTTAACTACTTTTTACAAAGTTATATTATTTAACTTAACTACTGCAAGACTAAAGAACAGGTCCGAGGAACAAGACTACGTGATAAAAAAAATTATGCGGAATAGGACGGAGGGTAAGGACCGAGGAACATAGTGAATTTCGAAACAAAGAAAACAGACCATAAGCAGAACTGAGGAACTCATACTGTGAAGTGTAGAAAGAGACAACACGTTGAAAACTATATACAAAACATCATGAAATATATACAAAACACCCTAACTAAGAATACCATCGTAATTATCGTGAGTAAACATGAACGTTAACGTGAGAGCGAACGTAGAGAGCGAATAAAAGCGAATGAATCTAAAAGCTAAGCTACACGATAATAACAGGAAACAGGAAAACGTGACTGGTGTCCAGACTTCTAAGATTACTAGGATCCAGACCTCCGTACTTGTCACATACTGAACTACATTAAACTACAGTTAACATTAAACTGCACTGAATTTCAGATTGTTACACTATGCAAAGGGTATAACCCGTTGAAGTTGAGAATTTCTGCAGCGCAGAAAAAAACTACAGTGAATGGATTTGTTTTTGAATTCTCTTGCTTTTTTCAGGGACGGACTTGCAGGCATGCAAGGTTGCGACTGCAACCCGGGCCTTCTTGTTAGACAGAGGGTCTTTAACAAACTGTTTCTGTTGTTTTTTTGAGCAAATCTCTTCGATTTCTTGGGATTTCAAAGAGATTTGGATTGGTTTCGCTCAGTCTGAAAACAGTTGGAAACGACATAAATTGTTTCATGATGCAGATAATTGGAAAGAAGTAAAAATAAAAAGTTAATCAGCATATTTGCACAAAAATATGCAAGTAAGAAAATATAGAAGTTAGAAAATATGTATAAAGGGAGACGATTTCGCCATCGAAATATCGCAAATAAGAAAAGAAGTATTAAACATGAGCAGTAGCCCTTGCCTCGAATTGATTTTTTACAGAGGAGCTCGCTAGAAGCAACTACATAAGAAAATTGCTAAAGTAAAAACAGGCCCCTTTTACTGGAAATAGCAACCCTTGAGATTCGCTGCCAGTACGCCTCTGGGTTTCTTTACTTTGGCAAACAATTTTTCCCACGCAGTTTTGCATAATTCTGCTGTGTCGAGAACGTATGAAATCGATAAAAGACTAGAGGCACTTTTAAGAGTTTAACTCAAAAGCGTGAGAAAGCCTGAAGTATCCGCTATCTGCTGAGTTTTAAGCATGCGAAAATCTGCTAAAACACAGAGATTCAAATTGACAAATTCATATCGAAAATTTCGCAGATATGGATCAAAATTCCGTAGATCTTTACCGATATTGTTGGGTCATGTTAGGTAACCCCCTGGTTCTTCCCCCTGTATTCTTCCGCTTGTACACATTAGGTTCTTCTTCACATTTTCCCTCATTCTCGTATAGTCGTTGTATGAAAGCTTAGGCCGGTAAATCCGAATACAGTAACCTACAATATATGGTCTCGTTTTTCCTTTTGAATGAGCAAATGTGAACAAAACTGATTGCTGCGACAGTGGTATCTAGGTATATAACTTAATTCTCAACTGCGCTGTTCAAGAGTTGCGTCGAAAACTGGAGTTGTTCAACAGTATAACAGTTGTTACCAGTGGTTATTTCTGAAAAAAGTCAAAAGGGGGCTCCAGTGATGACGTCATAGGAGGGGGGTGTGGTTTCTTCTGACCACACCCATATTTTAATGGATGAAACTATGATAACTAGCGCTTAAACAACCAAACTTTATACGTGATTACCGATACCAACCGAATACCGAAAAATCCAATAGCAAAATGCGTACAGTATGGTCCATGAAAACTGCATATTTTCCGTACCGAATATGAATAGGGAAAGGAGTAAAGAGCTCCGATGATTATGCGTAGCGTTCCCAAAGCATTTCCCGCGCGTTTGCTCTCCGTTGGCCGTCAAAGCGCAAACAACACCTGTCTTGTTACTCCTAAGTCATAACATTCCATGATAACCGCATATTTGCCGCTCCGAACATTTAACACAGAAAGGAGTATTGAGCTCCGATAATTTCGCGTAGCGTTCCCAAAGTATTTTCCTACGCGTTTTCTCTCCGTTGACCGTCAAAGCGCAAACAACACCTGTCTTGTTACTCCTAAGTCATAACATTCCATGATAACCGCATATTTGCCGCTCCGAACATTTAACACAGAAAGGAGTATTGAGCTCCGATAATTTCGCGTAGCGTTCCCAAAGTATTTTCCTACGCGTTTGCTCTCCGTTGACCGTCAAAGCGCAAACAACACCTGTCTTGTTACTCCTAAGTCATAACATTCCATGATAATCGTATATTTGCCGCTCTGAACATTTAACACAGAAAGGAGTATTGAGCTGAGATAATTTTGCGTAGCGTTCGCAAAGTATTTTCCCGCGCGTTTGCTCTCCGTTGATCGTTAAAGCGCAAACCACGCCTGTCTTGTTAGTCGTTAGTATGATCATAAGTTGTAACAGCGTTTCTCCGTAAATCTCATACATGTCATGAAAATCCAGACAGACGTTAAACCGGATAAACTATGAATCTTCCTACAGCCTTGTAACAGACATACAGACCAAATCAAAACACCGCGCGTTGTTCTTCCTGGTGAGTTGGTGTGCGGAAGGAAACAGGGACAGCTGGTTTCAGACTCGTAAAACTCTTTGTTGTGCAGAGAGAAAGAAAATTTTTTTTATTCAAAAGGATATCCTCAATTGCAAATCCACAAACAACTGCAGGTGCAGGTCAGTAAGTCCACCAAAATTGTAAAGTAAAATTTACAAAGGATTACCTTGTTTCGTTACATTAGCAGTTTCAAAACATCTCTACCGTATTCCGATGTTGACTGACTTGACTCGGGAATCCAGCGGTCATGCATTTGTCTTTCATGAAGGCACATAGCATAGCGAAACAGCATGTTCATCTCTTTTGCTTTCTCTACAATTAAAATTGAAATTCTTTAGTTTTAGAAGAAAGCAGGATGTAGAGCAGGGTGGGCGGCCCTTAATCCCCTGAAGCAAGCAGGGAATGTTGGATTGGGTGGGAGGGCTAGCAAATGGAGCAAACAGAAGGTTTAGAGCTGGATGGTCGTACGAGAGCTAACCCTTTCCCTCCTGTGATTGCTATTTTGAAATACAGGGTTCATCTATTCTAAAACACCACATTCTGTCAAACAGCTTTGCCTCAAAGTTTGGGGTAAGATGTTGTGCTCAATGAAGTCTTGTTTTTCGGCTTGTTTCTCAAACTCATGGTATATAGGGTACAAGGAATGGTGAATGCAAGCATGTCTCTACTGCTGATGCATATGGCAAGGGGTTCTAGGGGCAGGTCCCTCTTGGCATGGGAGATACAATTACTAACATGACAAAAGCTAGATTCAACGTATTACTGCAAAAACTTTGCAACTAGCAGCCAAGAATTTAAGAGTGGATGCCTCTTAAAAATGGGTACATCATAAATACCAAAATAGAACCTTATTTTTAGAAGAAACACAATTTCGTTGAAGTTGTGTCTTAGGCTAGTGCAGCAAAATTAGGAGGACCTTATGTGATTGGCTACATGTGGAGGGTATGATACAACCAAGACAATGCCATTTAGCCATGAGGCCATGATACATACTGAGGTTAAATAAACTTTATATATAGCCATAGAATCATACCAATGCAAGACAATTGCTGGTGACAAATAATACCAGTAAGGTTAATAAATACAAACATAGGTATGTGCATGAATGGCTCTGGGGCTAATAAAATGTATTTCAATGCCTATAAAGGGTTTTAACATTGCTACATACATTGTGTGCTTTTTATGCAATGTTTATATAGCTAAGCCTACATCAGGAGCAATCAGGAGAAGGGGTTAAACAAAGGAAAAAATAACATTACATAGCCTTGGAATACCCCTTTGCCTAAACAAAAAGGTATATGCAGATGAAAAGAATATAGCCTAAGTACTAAATATTACACAATTTTAGGTGAATAAAGTTCCTAGAGCTAAAAATCTGTTTGATGACTGCTTATATTGTTTGAAAAGATTAGACGTCTAATAAATGCCTTACTGTAGGTTAAAAACTACGGTCTAGTCTATGTCTAATGTTACAAAACTATGTGCTTTTAAAAGATCTAGTACTAAAGAATGTCAGATTTCAAGCACTGATTACTGTTCTTTTCCTTTGCTGGAAATCTATAATGTTTATATCTGTCAAAGCCCTTTTATACATTTAGTGTTTTTCAAAGTTTTACTACCAGTTGCAAGTCTTCCATTTAAATGGGCTCAGCAAATTCATCTGGTTCGGTCTGCCTGACTATTTCCTGCTTGCCACGACGGTATTCCACAAAATGCATGTACGCCTCAATGCCGAAAAGCACCATACAAGCAAAGCCAAAAAATGCCGCTGCACCGGCAGCATCGCTATCAACGCTATATTTGGCATACGCTGCAATCAGACTGCTAGCTAGCAGAAATGACCCTGAAGCGACAGCACAAAGGATCATGTAGACTTCAGGCGCGCGGCATATGTAAAACAATCGAGCCCACAGGCTTGAAAGATGCAGGAACATATCGATGACAGCATTGATGCATGACGTCCAGGCAACGAAGCTGAAAAAGCTGAAGGCACCACCATGACGCCAAACGGTCATTGGAACACAAGCACCAGCTAGAAGTGTGATAACTATCTCAACCAGCTTTAGCCGGCCATCCCATTGCTTCACCACATAATCTGGATTCCATTTCAAAATTTCACGGCCTTCGCCTCGGGGTTGTGATTGTTGTTGACCTTCGGCATCACCAGAACGCATCCTGACCGGTGTTTTTCTGCAGCTGCTTGACTTGACTTGAAACTGGCTTTATCTTCAACTTCAGCAAAACAACTCGAAGAAATAGTGTTATAAGAATGTGTGGGGATTTAATTAAATCGCCAACAGCTTGACAAATAAGCCAGCAACAAATAAATCTGAAATTAATTTCTCACTGATGTTGATCTTCAGTTCATTCGCTGTTGTCTTTGTGGGAGTGGAGGAAGGAGAAAGGAGTGGTGAAATTTCAAATCAGCCTCTTTTCAGCCTAGTCCCAGACCCTATATTTAACATTTCGCTGATCGCGATAAACCAGAAAAAACACATGAAAATCAATGAAAATCGGAAAATCCCAGTCGAAAATTGAAAAGCTACTTCCTAAAAAATCTTGACTTTATTCTATATTTCTATTTTGTCTACACTGTTTTCAATTTTTCAAATCCAAGGAGATTGCAAACGACAAAATTTTCCCAAAAAGCATTCTCTAAATTCTCTTTTCTCTTAAGAAAATGGAATGGAGACGTGTCAGGATAACATCTGTCAAAGTGATATTTTCAAAATATTTGACAAAAAAAATCAATAATATTTGAAACATGACAAGAAAACATTGACGAATTGATCAATGAACAATAGAAAGAATAAAAAAATATTTCGAATTTTTCATCCGCATGTTCACCACGTGCACAATAATTATATTGCATTGTGGGTAATCACTAGGGAGTGCTGAGAAAATGGAAATTAGGGCCTAAGCGACAAGATCGGTATGTTATTGTGATAATGTATCGCTTTCAAGCCCAGACATCAGCAGGCAGTAGTTGCAACAGACGAGGGCCAAGACAAAGTAGAACAGATGGCCTTCCAAGACAAGTTTCAGTCAAAAATGGACGAAAGGTGATAAATAAAGCTGTTATACCGTCATCCAAAATGGGGAATTTTTTCTCCTGGGCACTCAGCGTTGTTTACAAGAGCCCACACGAAGCGTTGAAAGAATCTGAGCTACAGATCTTGCAGAAATTCACAAACACATCTTGTCAAAGTCAGTTTATCCCAATTTCAAACGACGTTGAAATACGAACGCTTAGGTTTGACCTTGGTTTTCCAAAGAACACTCCAGCTTTGGTGTTACTGCATGGCCTCATGTCAGGCTTAGGTGTTTGGTCTCCATGTTTTGATTTGCTAGCTCAAAGATGTCTAGTCTACGCCATCGACCTGCCAGGTTTCGGGCGAAGTACACGTACACAGTTTTTTGGCGACCGAAGTGACATTGAGTACCAGTTTATCAGTTACATTGAAGAATGGCGTGATGCTGTTGGTTTGGATTCATTTGTGTTAGTGGGTCATGGTTTTAGTGGTTATCTAGCCACGCTGTATGCCATGCGATATCCTGAACGTGTGAAACATTTAGTTCTTGTTGAGCCTTGGGGTTTCACAGAACTCCCCTTTGGCATTGCTGGCAGAGCTGCAAGAATACACAATGATCAAGATGATGGCACATACGAAGACAATCTCCCAAACTATATCAAGATTTTCAATTATGTTTTTAATATTTTAAGCCCAGTTGAAATTATCCGTAAACTGCCCTTTAGGATTGCAAGATGGGTTTATTCCAAGTTTCTGTGGTATGTTGCACCTGTATTTGCCATCTCAAGCAAGTCTGAGAAGGCTGTTGCCACAAGCCCCTCAGACACAAAAATGGATGTCTACTCTCAATATCTCTACTATTGTAACTGTCTCAAACCCACTGGCCAAACAGCTTTTAGCAAGTTGAATTTACTATATTTCTGGGCCAAGTCACCCATAATGTACCAGATCAGACAGCTGGATGAAAATGTACCCATGTCATTTATTTACGGTTCCTTGTCATCTGTGGACCACAAAACTGGTTACGAAGTGTATCATCAAAGACAAACGTCATCAGTTGAGGTCTACATGGTGCACAATGCAGGACACAATCTGTTTATGGACAGTTCTGAACGACTTTGTGACATTGTTATGAGTATAATAGAAAATGAGCTTCATAAAGACAGTCAAAGCAGGCAAGATGTGACAGAATATTCAGAAACTGGCACTGAAGAAGATCTGTATTGGGATTGTGCTTGGGAAACAATTAACCTAAGTCATGCAAATTTGAATTTTGTTGAGGGAGGAATCCAAGACTCTTTATTTGAAGAGTGGGATGATTTTGAATTTGGAGACAATGAAACAAATGAAAATACTATGATGCAAGAAAGATCAGATGAAGAGGATGTCTTCTATAACTTTGATTCTCAATAGTTTTGTTCTCCCTTGCAGATGCTACTGGCTATGTGATCAAGTTCTGTTGCGTGTATCAAAGTTTTGTTACTATTTTTAGTCTGCAATATCTGTCAAAGACTTATCTATGAGACAAACACCAGCAATACTCTAGGAAGGCAAAACGTCAACTCTGTCCATTACTAGACAACCATAAGCATGTTAAAAGCACATCAAAACTCTGAAGCTACCCAAATTTGAACCAAAAACCTGGAACCCAAACTTGTCCAGAAAGCTTGTCAATGCCAAATTTATCACACAAATGCATCATAACACTAACAGCAAACTCACAGAAATTTTTAGAATTTATTTATTAAGCATATTACTACACTAACATTATCATTTTCAGGTTCATTTCAACGTTTTTTAACATTATTTAACATTTATCTTATTTACATGCTGCATTATCTCATATAATTTTTTTCTTGTTTTGTTATTTATTATCTCAAGTATTACATTTATCTGACACAGTTAAGCTATAAATTAGAAAAATCAATACACAATTTTAATTTTTAAACTAAAGGCTACTTTTAACATTTTTATTGTTCTCTAAAGGATAAAATAATGTAGTCAAATGTCTTTTTCTTAGTACAGATTTTATTCAAACTTCTGTTTGTCAGTCTTCAATAGATGAAATTTTATGATATTTTAGTGAAAGTTTCCCCTTAAGACTCTTTAATGAGCGTAAATGTAATAATAAAAATTAAGCATACATATCCTGTGGATAGTGTACAACTTTTTTATTTTATTATTCTTCTATTCTTAATTGTAATTATTTCTTTTAGTAGCTTCAGTAAATGAATGATATGATTTTAAAAATCAGTTAATTATACGAGTTACTCTATTATTTGTCTCAGAGTGACCTTCTCACCCTGGTTTCTACTCCAGTGGGTCATTGGTGGAAAGCTGACTTTAGTACAACACAGAAAACAAAGTGCAGATATAACTGTGCTCCTACCCCTGGGCACCACTGAAGTGTCGTTGTTGAGACATGCGACAGCTGTAGCAAATTACAGATGACCGCTAGGAAAAACTTCTGTCACAGAAAAGCAATCCCAAGTGTTTCTGGTCCTGTTAACGACACCGTTTCAGGAACATCCCATGATAAGAGAGGGTATGACAAGGATCCATACTGTCTCCTTTCTTATTTAGTTTTGATGTTAAAGCGAACACAAAGCACCAGCTTTTCCTTTTCGCATAGCAAGATATGAAGCACTTCCATGGAAGAATTTAACTATTGAAAACTATTTTCGAAAAAACCTAGCGACAACTGCCGAAAAGGAAAGTATTTCCAACAGCGACAACTAGCGACCAAGTGCAAACTTTAGCGACACCCAGCTACAACAGCCGAATTTTCAAAGGACAACTAGCGACCAAGTGCAAACTTTACCGACACCTAGTTACAACAGGCGAATTTTCAGACGACAACGGAAACTAGCGACCAAGTTCTGCACTTCAGCAAAAGCTTGCAAGACCTAGCTAGAACAGGCCAACTTTCAGAAGCCAAGCTTCGGACCCACGTGCAAAGTCTCCTTTTTATTTGACGGGGCAGCAGAACAAAGTTTTCATCTGGTATGGAATTCCCTGCAAATAATCATTAAAAATTAGAAAAACAAGATAATTGATAATATCAAACATAGCATGGGTTTTAACTTGAATGTTAATGTTTACAATTTACAACCTCACTTAAAAGCAAATGATAACATATAGATATACAGAGTGAATAGATTTCTCTGAAATTCTGACAAATTTTTACTAAAATCAGCACTTTACCTTGAAAGTTCAAAAGCATTTCTCAAAATGATAATAAAAATAGAAATTTAAGTAAAATTAAAAATATGAAAAAGGGCGAGATGAGTTTGACTTTTGAGCAAGATAATCTGTCCCGAAGCATCTAGGAAGTGTTTTGTCCAAACACCAATAGCTACAACACTAAATTTTTGATAGCTTTAAACCTGTAGTACTCCGGGAGTAATGGCAAAACTTCACATCAATCTAAGGAATAGACCTTTTCAAAGAGGCCTTGGTTGGACGCGTCATTTTTCTGGAAAATGGTAGACCTTTCCAGTAAGTGAAGGAATCTGCAACAATAAATGTTGACAATATGCGCAGAAATTCAGGAAACGAGATACAAGCAACTCAAAAACAGGAAAATACTTCATTAAATGTCTCTTGAGCGGATTTGATGGGATTTGGAGCATTTCTTTCAATTTTATTCCAATTAAACGTGAATTTGAAGTAAGATTTGATGAAAAAATTTCCTGAAACGACCGTAATTCCAGTTGTTGCACGCGGAGAGGATTCCCTAACTGGAAAGGTCTACCATTTTCCAGAAAAATGTTGCGCCCGACCCAGGCCTCTTTGAAAAGGTCTATTTGTTACAAAGCAGATCATAGATGCGAACAGGGTCCGCGGAGCAGGTTTTCGTTTGGGGGGGGCGAATTATAAACTATGGTGTGGTTCTCTGGGGAAATATTGGGGCTGGAGCCTTCTTTGCCACCCATACTATTATCAGTTTGGCAAGCATAATTATAACCTGAGTCCCACTTATCGCTCATGAAACCGAGGCTAACACTAAAATGAGATCGCTCAACTCCTGACAAGTTATGTGGCGGGGTGTCGGGGTGGTGGAGGAGCGGAAACTAACGACTCAGGTAATAAGTCTAGCACCTTTAGTAGCGATTCTCGATATTGACCCTCATTACTGTTTTCAAATAACCCACCTCTTGCTTGTGAAAACCCCTTTTTTATGAGCAACATTCAAGCTCAATTTGATTGACATTTTGGAGAGCTAAAACAAACTCTGATTCACGTTGTCCATTGCCTTTCACTTCAAAATAAGTTCATGATTGACATGTGAAGTTGCCAACCCATTAAAGGCCAAAGAGCATTCAGGGCAATCCACCATCAATGCTTGACTTGACAGGGAATGTTTAATACGAAATTGTAGCAACGATGAAATATTCTTTTTGAAAAATTCAGAAAAATCGCTCTACCTGAGCACTAACAGTCCTTTGGAATGATTTATTAGAGTGAGACTCGTTACTGACATGAGGCTGGGCAGTCCAGTAGTATTCATTCATCTAAAGATAAAAACAATAGTCTTTGAGTTATACGGCGGCTAATAATCAGGGGCGGCTAATTATCAAGGGCGGCTAATAATCAAGGGCGGCTAATAATCAAGGGGGCTTATAATCAAGGGATAGATATATATATATATATATATATATATATATATATATATATATATATATATATATATACCCGTAACTGACGCAGAAATACTTCATTTGAAAAAGCCTAAGTAGGGTAAGATTTCATGCAGCATGCAAACACCTGGCTTTAATGCATTCGAGATTTCAAACGCATAGTTAAGTGGATCTCTCCCGAAACGTTGCCCTACTAAATATCAAAGGCTTGTCTTGTCATGATAAGTGGTGACTATCATGTCTACGGACAGTGTCAGAAACAGCCTTGATAAGTTTGAATACGGTAAATCTTTGAAAAAGCCCCCCAGGGCCTCATTTGCAAAAATAAATTTTACGGTGGGGGCTTATTCGAGGGGAGGGCTTATTTTAAAGTTCAATGGTTCCAGTGTGTTGTCGAAAGAATCACAGAGAGAAAAATCTGTACTCTTTTATTACATAAAAGCAGCTGTTTGCCAACAGTCAATGGCTGATTATTGGTTGAAATGATAGTAAAACCTGTCAGGACTAACTTGTTCAGTGTTTTATTTAGTTGAAAGATCCTTCGAATAAAGCCCCAAATCTCAGATGTTCGCTCAAGACCAACAACGGGCCTTAGGTTCTTGCCAATGATCAACCATTTCCAAACATTTGAATTTGCTTCTGATGTAACGGGGTTACTTTATCAATAATAGAATTTAGGCTACACGATACGAGTACTGCAACAGAATGAGGTGGGAAGACTAGACCTGACCAAATATGCATGAAATAGGTGATGCGGGGGCGCCTGTATAAAGACGGGGGTAGACTATCCTACACTGAAACAAAATGCTCCACCGTTTAGCCACATTACAAAACATTGCTTGTCGAACGTTAAACATTGTTAAATCCAGAATCTTTGTCCAAACTTTACAGCTATCCCTTCTACAGATCAACTGTTCATATATTTAATGACAAATGAGAATGAAGTCTTTTTAGAAAATTTGTGAATTCTGCTTGGGAAGCAATGCTTTATGATGTGGCCATGCTATGTTTTGCGAAAGCATAGCTTAAATGTTTGACCAACAATGTTTGATCGCTTGGTTAGGGCTTTATTCAACATGTTTTGGCATTTTTACTTCAAGCAATCCCGTTGAAGAAAAAGACAAAGGGAAGAATAAAAACGCTACACTAACCTTCTTCTTCAGCCAGTCAACAGCCCACTGCCATTTTGAAGGGCTCTGCAACAGGTAATTCTTTGCAAGAGAGCACCTGACGAAAAAAGCAAGAAACTAACTTTATGGCAAGGTAAATTTTTGATAATACAACAACCATTTCATTCCTTATAGCTATAAGACAAATTTTATAAGAGCTTTATCACACTCTCAGAGGTCGAAAATTAAAAGACTTTGCTTAAGTGCTGGGAAAATTGTTTCATTACTAAAATAATCATATTTTATTTCTTTTATACAAAAAATTAAACCATAGCTTTGGTAAATGGTTATAATTATAATAGAAATCTTGAACCCATTTTAATCCTAAAATCCACCTGTACCCTCAAACTCCCCTTATCTATGATTATGATGCTAAATGCTAAATAACAACTTTTGTGGACAAATTTTTGTTCTAATAATTATTTCCTGCACTGCACGTCAGGGAAGAATAATTCAAATAAAAAAACAAGTTGGCTACCTTTGGCAATAAATTCGATATAATAAATACATGAAAATAAAAATCAAACGAAACGAATACTGTATGGTAAAGAGATAATCTTAATGTAATAAAGATATAAATTTAAGAATAAAAAAAAATAGGGTTTTATAATTTTAAAATGGTATAGGTATCCATCATTATAACAATTTTAGCAATTAAAAACTTATCTATCTACCTTTGAGAAAGTGTAACGAGTAATTTGATGCATTGATAAGCTCTTCTTGGATCGGAAATATGACTGCTTTTAACTATTGCTGCAAGAAAAAAACAAAAATATAAAAACATAATTAAGACGAGGAAGAAAAATAAAAGCCAAAAACACTGCCCAGTGTGAGGATCGAACTCACGACCTTCAGATTATGAGACTGACGCGCTGCCTACTGCGCTAACCAGGCGACATTAGAATGGCGAGAAAAGTCGGTTTGATTCTCTACTATGGGGTCGCTGAGCAGTAAGAAGCTCTTCATTCGATTCGAAATCAACAGAGATAAGGAAAATTTCATTGCTCACAAAGGATTCCAGGAATTCTGTATTCTGACTTGCCATCAACAGCTATGTTTACGCGATAGGACTGTAAAGGATCTTCCAGACACTGAAAAACGAAAGAAGACATTTAACTACCCTACTGAAAAATCATTTTGAGTAAAAACACATAACAAATAAGTTTCGAAAATGGCTTCATTGCTTTGCCAAGACTAGCCCTAGACCCTGGGCTTACAAGAGGCTCCGTTGTGCTCCGCACCGAACCCCATAGTTTGTGAAAAAGCCTATCTGTCAATCTATTCGGGGAAATATTTTTGAAAAAACGCAATGCAAAAATCGAAAACTTACAAGCAAATCTAAGAATATGTGAAGTACATTCTTCAGGTCATTTGGTTGGACTCTTTCGAGAGCAATCTGAAATAAAAAAAACAGAATATTAAGACTATACAAAAGGGGAAGGGTCTATACCAAGGCATTTTGCTTGGGTGAAAACCAAGTATGAACCAAGAACACGGGGTGGCTTCAGAATTTGCAGCAGAGGCCTAAAATGGTGGGTTTCGTTGGGGCTTATTCTGAAAATTGTAGGCTTCTTAGATTCGGAAACTGCATTTAAATCTGCGTTTGAATCTGCAGAATCTGCATCAAAATTTTTAAAACGGTGAAACAGTGGATTAAGTTGGTTGAAAGGCCTTTTGAAACTTATTCGAACAGTCATTCAAACATATGGATGGCTTAGTAGGTTTTGCAGCAACGAACCCATTATTATGCTACAAGGCCCTGGCCAAACGATCACAGTTTTCAACTCGCTTTGAAACTGTGAATCCGAAATTCAAACAAATCAGAAACTGCTAAACCAACTCCTTTCTATTATTTGTTTTTGCCTATGAAATACCATTTCATCTCTGGGAATTCTACCATAGCAGAGTCAGATTCACATTCAGAGTTTTGCAGATTTAGAATTCCAAACCGAACAAACCCTTGCAATAGGCTTCGGTATTATTCTAGGTAAAGATCACGTTGCTATTAAAAATTCTCACCTGACTCTGTCTGATGACGTTTCTTGAGATATTCTCATTACACCAGCAACAACGCAATAACATATCCGCCATTGATCTTGTTAGGGACGGGATTTCGATACAAGCATAAAGACACTAAAAAGTAAAAAAAGGTTGCTGTAAGGTGTTTCTCTTGCAAACTTTAAAATTAAATAAAAAACAATATTTAAGGCCTTACCCTATAAAAAACAACATTACCCTATGAAGTTTCGTATTAAAAGCGATATCAAAATGCTGATAAAGTGGAATTAAGGGCTTGCCTCGGCCACATAACGTTCGCCATTTTCGCCATATATTATACTCTCCATTTCTTCAGGCATATCTGCTTGGGTCTTATTCATCGGAGATGAGACCAAAATGGGAGGTTTTGCGCCAGCTGGATCTACGATAAAAAGTGAAATATTTCACAACATTGCACAACGATCAGAGAAACTTCTCCAATTTATATCAGAGAGAGGCACACATCGAGTTTCATGCATAGAATGAGCATGCAAATTATACTGACTCACCTACTGTTAGTTTATGTGAAGCATTCGTCTGGATAATCAAAGAAATCAGAGTCAAATGAAGGAATCCGAATTCTTGTGCTTGTGCAGAGCTCCATCTCCTGGCGAACCGCTGATCCTGAAGATAAAGATTTACCTTAATAATAGTCCAGCATTCATAATTAAGTAAGCTAAAGCCATAACAATAACATCAAATTAGTTCACTTAACCTTCTGTGCCTAGACAGTTTAGGTCGAAAGATCTATTGTCTCAAGACTTTTAGTAGTGTAGGCTATGGGTTCGAATTTCCTGTTTGATTCTCTGAAAACACTATAACTGCAATCAGTGCTTTGAGTAGGTCTTATAAATTGTCAACACTGTGACCAGCCCACTGACCCTCTCTGTCCCCATCGATAAGGCCTCACCCTTCCCCAAAGGTAGTGTAGTCGAGTGGTCAAGGCGTTCGGCTCGCGATCGTAAGGTCGTGGGTTAGAATCTCGTCGTGACCGTTTTCCACAAGCCTACAGTCAACTCAGCTGTCCATCCTTCCAAGGTCGGTAAATGAGTATCCAGGGTATTCGTTCTAGAATATCAGTCTGGGGGCACAAACTGCAGGTCCACATCAGCTGCATAGCTATCAGAGCCCCTGACCTGCGTTAACAAATAAAGTTTGTTTGCTTGCTTGCTTGATTTCTAAATGATGAAAATTTATTTAGCAAAAAGAAATTATGCTTACATTTGCAAAACAAGAAGGTCCAACGAGAAAGTTTACGAATTTCTTGAAGACTCCTTTTGACAGCAACGACTGCAATGTTTTGACATTCTAAAAAAAATCCAAACGTAAGACATCACTTCATTACACGGTAACAAAACAACTAACATTGGCTTTAAGGTTGACTATTATGTAGGAAAACGGTCCACACTAAAAGGATACTCACAATATTAGCGAATTTCTGAAAGAATTCAAAATACTGGTTGCTATGTCGACTGTTATTGATGACTGAAGTATCGACCAGCTCCAACAATTGTCCAACAACTTTATCGACAACAATTTCAAACTCCTGAAAAAATAAAAATCCAAAAATGGAATATTTTAGAGAGAAATAACTTAGTTTATTCAGTAGGAATACGCATTTGTGTTTTAATTCGCAAAAGCAAAATTTCCAAAGACAAACAGGTAAATAACAGGATTTTATTCCATGACAAGCAATGTTTAATGTCGCATGTACAAACGTCGTTTGCAAATGAGCTGAATAGGAGGGGCAAAGCTTCTGATTGATTCAAGGAGCTTTTATGAACTAGTGTTTCCGATCCCTTGCCAAGCTAGCCAAATAACTGACTGACAAATAACTGAAAACTTCTACTACATACCACTTTCTCTGATTTCATTGAGATGCTACATGCATTGATAAGCAGATTGCAAACAGCTGATCGTATATCTCTGTCTGGACATTCCACCAAATAAGGCCTAAAATAAACAGAGCGAGGAAAGATCAGCATCATTCGACAACTCGGTCTAACTGTAAAAGCTATAATAAGCCATGGGGAAGAAAGAATAAAGAGAAGGCCGGAAGGCTAGAGAGAGGGGGCATAATGAAAATTTGGGACACCTTCCGCTTTCTTCAGTCAAAAAGGATATTTGATAGAATAAAAAGGGGCAAGATGAAGATGAAGGTTCAAACCCACCCTGGGAGCCACACTCTTGACAAGATTACAAGTTGTTTTGAAAACTCTTGTGTTCTGTAGGAGAGTCAGTTAATCAATGTAGATTAAACTTTAGAATAAGTGGATACTTTACATATATTTACCCAAGATATTCTTTCCCTCTTTCTCCTGCAAGAAGATTAAGAAACCAAAGACATGATTCAGGGCTGATCTGAATGAGCGAGTCCAACGTCTGACACCACAGTTTGAAGTCTTGCCTGCAAAAAAAGATTAAAACATAATCAGGAACATAAACATACATCTGGCATGTAATTGATATATGTAATGAATGACAAATACTAGGATAGATTTTTCAACTTGTAGCATAAACGATTGGATCCAAACCTGGACTGCCTGACAAGAGAGCCAACAACATTAACACTGAGCTACAGAGGTCAATAAAATCGCAAGGTGACAGCCCAAGCTCTGCTCTTGTTTGATTTTTTGTTTTTCTGCTATGTTGAGCCTTCTTCACCACTACAAACATTCAAACATCCTTGTCGATTCCAACCTGGACTGCATGACCAGAGAGCCAACAACGTTGCCACTGAGATATAGAGCTCAATGAAATTACCGAGTAACGCTCCAAGTCATACAGCCCCAGACTCTCCTCCCGTTTGATTCTATTGTGTTTCGGCTATGTTGAGCCTTCTTCAGAACCATACATATTTGGATCCGTTATTTATAAGTAATTATAGTGTGACTTAGAGAGTTAGTCGGTGATTTCATTGAGCTCTATAGCCAGCGGAAGCATCGTTTACTCTCTTGTCGCGTAGTTTATTTCAGGTTACAATATCATCTATTGTGGTATGCCACTTGTGGAAAAATCTATCTAGCATATTATAATATGGATCAAGATGTTTATAGTTATCAATATACAGAATACAAACTCAGAAAGAAATTGATCAATGAACTACACGAACAAAGGTTTACGACAAAGCATTTGTAATCACCTGAGCTTTTTCGTCGTTCTGAAATAAGTATTAAATAGAAACTGAACAGCCAACTGAAAACTGCAAAGAGCAATGTTCGTTCGAGATTCGTCCTGAGATTCTTTTACGTATTCCTACAAATAAAGAATGAATCTCAGACTAGAAATATGGCATTATCAGACAGCATGCAAATAAAACAAACTAATTTCAAACTGATCAGTGAAACATGTGCTAATAGCAGAAAGTTAATCTAAACATACTATTAAAGCTTTATTTCTACCAATGATAAATAATTCCATGACTGTATATTTAAGGTCTAAGATTTGCTATCTTGTTCATCTTTCAATGTCAATATCATTCTTCTTAGTGGCAAAAGGCAAAAACATGTTCCATTTTCTATCCAGCTCTCTCTTAAGAAAGCCCGTCTACCTAATAAAGCCCCACTTTAACATCTCCAAATAAAACAAGCCCCCAGGGGCATGATAGAGCTTTAATGGTAGTTACACACAAATAGAAAAAAATCTGTGTTAAAGTTAGAGAGTCATACGTAGTTACTTTAAGTAAACTATGGTTAGTAAATAACATGATGTACTTACTAGGTTACATGAGCATATGTTCAGCATGAAATGAAAGTAATCCTCATTGTAGACATCACGGTTTTGCATAAATTGTAGATTATCTTCATGTATCTAAAAGTTAAGGAAAATGACAGTCCGACTGTCAATATCTTTGCTTCTGATAAAAGTAAACTACCAAGTTGAGTGTACTGGTATTAAGGTAGCAAGCCAGCAGTTGATTTGCCTTGGCAAAAACAAACAGACATTGTTGGTCAAGCATTTGAGATTTCCTCTATAAGCAATGTTTGGCCATGTCCCCGACGTTGTTCGATAAGAAGAACTTGCTTGGCAAAGTTTTTGAAAACTTTAAAAATTTTCTGTTTTCCTCAAGCAAAATATGTTTGAAGAGTGATGTTTTGCAACGAGGCAAAACGTTCAAACATTTTTCTGATGTTTGACCAACAGTGTTAGATTGTTTGGCCAGGGCCTAAAGCAGGACCGGATGTGAGGCAGGTACACCTTTGATGTGAGCCTGTAGCTACAATAATGGCCAAAATTATTGGGACAACAATAATGCAGACATACTAGTTGCAGCCCCCTCCCCACGTATCAGGGAGGGGGCGCTACGCACAAGTTGTCTCACACGATTTTGACAAGGATTGTAGGGTTCTAGGACCAAATTCCCGTGGTATACCCATTTAACTGCCTCGGAAGAAAGGACAGTTGCGTTAACTGTAGGCTTGCGGAAAGTGGTCCCAACAAGTTACAAACCCACGATCTATCAGTCGTGAGCCGAACTCATTGAATACTATGCCACAAAATTGATATATGGTTTATTTAAACAGTGTCTTGAAGCGACAGCACGTGTTGGACGCATTAATCGATAAACCAAATCAAAACAACATTATGACTGAAAATAAGATATTCTGAGACCAGCAAAAAATAACTCACCAGTCTGCGAATACTTGGCGGTATAGTATCGCTAAACAGACCTCTTTTCTCCCCCCGTCTAATCAGAGCAGATAATTGGCTCAGTCCGTCAGGTCTGCCAGGCGACGGAGGTCCAGAACTTGTCGAAGACGTAGGAGATGATGGAATAGATCTGGAAAGGAGATGCAGTTTCGAGGTAACAAAGACTGCGATGAAAAATAGAACTAAGACTAACTAGACTAACTAAAGTGACATCGACATTGGCTGTGAAGCTATCATATCAAGGGCTTGAACCCCGACCTAACTGAGCTCAAGAGCTAGCTTTCTTACACCACGATGCCACAGCGCCTTCGATATGGAAATAAGGCCTAAATGGATCATTTCTTTTATAATTAAAACATACAGAATTTTGTTATGAAAATGACGGAAATCATGAGAAATCAAAACAAACCTTCGCAATTCAACAAGATCTTCCCTAAGCATTTCTCTCGATCCTGTTCTTTTGAGATTGCTGACGATATTCTTGTCGATTGCCTCGTAGAATAACATATACGCATTCCAGTGCCTTATACGATTCTCGGGGTATTGACTGTCTAAAATACAACACAAAATAATTTTAGTCATTTTCAGCTAGCAGTCTTGCATGTTTTTGACGATCGCAACTCAGGGCAATCTCAGGTTAATGATGATACAGGGATGTACCAGTTTTTGGTATTTTTCTTAGCTGGGTTCAGTTTCATGAATTCAAAGGGTTTTTACAAATTCCCTCCATTAATTGGACAAAAGTAACTATACAGCAAACAGCCTCGTACAAGAATCAGGGCAATCTCAAGTTAATGATGATACAGGGATGTACCAGTTTTTGGTATCTTGCTGAGCTGTATTCAGTTTCATGAATTCAAAGGGTTTTACAAATTTCCTCCGTTTATGGGACAAAAGTTAAACTCAACAGCAAGCAGCCTTGTACAAGAATCTTTTATGGCTCAAAGGATTAAGAAATTTCCGACTGAAATTGTCAAAACAGACTACCATTTCATACAGTCTATGATCTTCAAAAAGTTCAAGTCGGTAAGTCAAATGATTTGAACGAAGGATCTAAGGCCCTGGAAAAACAATCAAACATTGTTGGTCAAACATTTGAAATCTGCTTATCAAGCAAAATATTTGACTGTTTGTCCACGTCCAAAAACTTTGCTCGTCCAACATTTTTGCTTGCGTCAAGCATTGCTTTCTTTTGCTTGTCAAGGAATGTTTGATTGTTTGCCCACCTTTCCAATATTGCTTGTCAAACATTTCTTTGTATTTGTAAAACCTTAAGAAATTGCAACATTTCAGCGCCTAGCAACATATCGACAGGGCGTTCGTGGTTGCGCATTAGCAATAACTTCGTTGTTCCATGTTGGACCAGCAATGTTTGATCGTTTGGCCAGGGCTGAGAGCATTAAAATGATTGACAGCCTACAGAAGACCATCTTTTCCTAGTATCTATGTCTTACTTCGATCTTGTGGTGCAACTCTGTAAGATCCACCGAAACACTCTGCTTCAAGATCTGCATCTGTCATTTCAAACTCTTCAACTTGCGTGTCGTTGAATTTGTACCATCGATTGACATGGCCAATCGTGCTTCTAAAATGAAATCATTGTGCATTCAATAGCGAAAGTTTCAGTAGCTGATTTTCCCAAAACGGGGTAAAACTGCGAGCTTGTTGTCTTATACTCTACTGAGTCATCACATCAGAAATAGGCCAGTAAGCAAGTTTGAATCGCAATCTATGACTGTGGGGATCGCAGATTGAGATACCTGAGCATTACGTGTATTTAGTCAATGATATCCAAAAGAATCAGTAAAGCTGGCTAGACGAAGCGAAAATCAGTTAAATCTTATATATGTTGGATAATCTCTTATCAACTGCTTCAGCAAAGTACAGTGTTTCATATGAGAAGGTAGATACTAACTGGAAAAGTGCTCCAGTGTGACTGGAAAATCGCTTCATACAAGTAAAGCAGCGGGCTAATTATTATTTAGTAGCCTAAAGCTTCCTTTTAAATAGTTTCATAAATGCAATGCCTTATACTGTACCACCTCAAAATTAGTAACACTCATATTTGCACTCTTAACTCCTTAAAATTGTTTTAGTCTAGAACCAAGTAAATAATTCGCTTCGAAAAAATTGATTAATAGCAAAAAGCTGGATACCTTCTGTTTTTGATATATGAATAATAATGCCCAGCGTTGGCTTGTCCCATATGAACGATGATGCCAACTAATTCATAGAAATAATGATGTTTATCGTTGTCCAAGTCCTTTTCGGAGCCAGTCGATGATTTATCTTGGTCTTTTGACATTCCTTCACTTGTATAAGGCTTCACATCCAAAACCCATGGAAACTTTAAAAGAAAACAATGCTTTTCAAAAACTTTCTTATTTTTATACTTGTATCAAGGAAAAATGTTTGATGAGTTATGTATTGTGATGCGGCCGAACGGTAAAACATTGTATGTGACAAGTAAATTTCAAATGTTTGACAAAGCATACATGATCGTTTAGCCAGGGCCATTTAGCCTTACTCATTTTATAATACTCGAGTTTTAGAGACTGTTAAGTTGTGGCTAAACTAGGAAACATGTCGCACGCGACATTATAGTTGTCGTGTCTCCTTGCTAAACATGCGAGTGACAAACGAACAACAAAACCTTTGAGTCACGGAGACATGTTTCTGCTGTCTCCCGGAAACATTAGCGCGTCTCTCGCTACAAATTTTGTCTCCCAGGATGGCTAAACATGCGAGTGACCAGCAAGCAACATGTTCCGTGAGTCATTTGCATGTCGCGGAGACAAGAAATGTTTCTGTTGTCTCCCAGAAACATTTGCGGGTCTCAACATCAATGTCGCGCGCGACATGTCTTCTAGTTTAGCCAGGCCTTTACGCGACATTGCAATCAGCGTGTCTCCAAGGGTAGCTAAACATGTGAGTGACAAGCGAACAACATTTCCCTTGTGTCGTGGAGACACTGAGGGAACATCAATGTCACGCGCGACATGTCTCCTAGTTTATCCAGGACTTTTAAGGCAAGTTAAGAGTTGTAACGATTTGTTTCTCTCAACTCGGTCTTTATTCGTTTAATAACACTGCAAATACAACTGCAAACAGAAATATAGTTTCTTACTTGAAAAGAGTCGTCAAATTTGATAGCTCTGCCAGCATCCCAGTCATACCAGAATCTTTTTAGTTGAATAACCAGCACTTGTGGTAATGATTTGATGCATAATCGCTTCACTGTTGTTCTCTAGAAATAAAAAGGACCGAAGTGAATATATAACGGAGAAAGCAGCCCTAAACCATAATAATTTGAAAGGCTCTTGAGTCCAAGAAATAGCCCAGATTAATAGTCTAGAACAATCTCAAAAATCTATATTTCAGCCCTCACAGAATGACTGGTACTCGCGAAAAACGTCTTTTGGTTCTTTTCTTGCTTTTCAATGTGATTGTACTTTAGAGCTTTTCCAAGCTTTAGAATTACTCTTGATTGAAGAGTTGAGCCAGCTGCGAAAATGTAGACTAGGACCATCTAAAATGATTTGGGAAAATGCAAGAAACCATGAAACTGCTCATTTTGTGTGTTTTCCAAGAAAGCAATCAAGAGGCGGATGGAGGGGCAGATAGGCATCACTACGTTATCCTCATTAACGCTTTCTGCACGAGTTTCCACAAGTGGCATACCACAATAAGTGGGATTCGAACCTGGACTGCATGACCAGAGAGCCAACGACGTTTCCACGGAGCTATTGAGCTCAATAAAATCGCCGAGTAACTCCCAAAGTCATACAGCCCAAAGATATCCTCCCGTTTCGGCTATGTTAAGCCTTCATCGGCACCGTACGTAAGTATATATATTTGTCATGAATGGCAAGTAATTTGGATAATCTCTTAACAATCGGGTCACAGCTTTGTTGAAAGCCTAAAATTTTCTGCCTTTGAAAATTTTGACAAAGATTAAACTTTTGCAACAATATTGTGTATTAAGAAATCTTGGAGGAGTTATCTGAGCATTATTATAAAAATACAGACATATTCTATAGGTGACCAGTAGGGCCTAGATTACAACAACTGAATTTTGCCATTTTAATATTGAAAAATAAAGTACAGTTTTTCAGACTTACATTTTCTCTGCATTTCTCACAATAATACGCATTATCTCCTTCCATAACTTCATCATTCACAAATTGTTCGAGTGATTTCTCCAGAGTTCTGCATTTCACTGTTACTGGTATTGAGTAGAATTCCTCTTCACGTTCATAACTAGGAAACAAAAAAAATTCAAATGACTACCTATCTATGAATAAATAAACAGATGCATCGATGTACTAGTTTCAATTTGAGCAAATTAATTAGAGATTTCAACTCATTTGTCATCGCTACATAGCGCAACACTGCATTTTCTGTTCGTCCCTTCGTCGCAACGAATGACGAAGAGTAGAAATGACTTTCACTTATCGGCCAAAAAGCTCTTCAAGCGAAGGATTTCGCTTGTGGTGATCCGGATTAAATACAACTTTATAAAAAAACTTTTTGGTCCACATCAACTTTATAGCCGCCAGAGTCCTTTACTGCGTTAACGAAAAAAGAAACAGCAAGCAAGCAAGTTTTAGGAAAATTGGCAGGTATTTTTTAGGTGAAGATCCTTAAAGATTGCAAAGAAAAGCGTCTTTAGATGTATGCATATACTTAAATATATTTGAACATAAGTATGCCCACATAAATACGATTCAAACGTAATGAGATTCAAACACAGTGATGTCTGCTAATATACTGTAGCCGTCACATCAAGTCAAAAAATTTTTGAGACGGTCTTATACTACAGTGAAATACATAAGCAAATACTTACTTATGAGAGCATTCTTTGCAATTTTTCTGGTCAGCAAATACTCCGCAGAAAGTCTTTTTGAAAATTTCTTCATTTCCGAATTTCTAAAAGAGAAATCGCTGTATAATGGACATAAGTCAGATTTTATTGGCTAAGCAACATGTAGGGACTGTGGTAACAACAGTCAGCATGCGAAGGAATAACGTGTGCACAATTGTAGAAGCAGCAGAGAAGGGTTCTGAGACTGGCATGTACATCGTAACATATTTTATTAACAGACAATCAGACTTAGAATAGGTGGAGTAAGCATCAACACATACCTTGAGCTTTTCGTCTAGCTGACTCGTTATATTTGTGAAGAACTCGAAAGCGTCCTGCAAAATAGGAAGACCTAATACATAAGAAATTCTGCAAAACCTAGCATAAGGCCCTGGCCAAAGAATCAAACATACTTGGTCAAACATTTGCGACATGCTTTAAAACTTTTACCGTTTGGCCACATCGCAAAACATTGCTCGCCAAATTTTTTGCTTGATAGACTAGCTTAACCAAAGCATAAGGAAAACGAAGTTTATTTTACCGACATTAAAATTCTTTGACACATTGCGTTCCTGCTAGACTTATTACATTTCGTCCCACTCTTCGCAGAGATCAGCAGAAACAGTAGCACAACTGAAGATACATTTTTACAACAACAAACACCCCATCTGCAGTCTTTTTCATATTAATTTGATTATCGACCTTGAAAGGTTGGCTTCAAAATTCTACGTTTCTCACGATTTTTTCTAGGAAACTTGATTTGGTATCGATTGAGCAAAATTTTACGTTGGAGGACGTGCAATAAACTGCCAAACGAATTGACGCACGTAAAGAGAGTTAGCAAATACATAATAACAGTGATGAGATACGGTAGGGCACAAGGTCTTTGGGCCGGAGAATGAGTGGTGCGTTTCTTTAATTGACTACCAGTGAAAAGAAAACCTCAGACAGTTGTCAACTTCAAACTAAAAGCCTGAGTAAACTAGGAGACCTGATTATGATTATGCTGCTCTGCCGCTGAAGAAATTGTCTTTATATTTTCTCTCACAATGTTTTTGGTCGCCGTACTTGTGTTACAATTCATCTTGAAGCTTTGCTTCCCAAAAAGTCAACCTATTTAAACTAGGAGACGTTTCGCACGCGCGTGACAAGTCCCCTCGATGTCTCCCAGTTAAGCCATCTCCGAAACTTTGCAGCGCGCGACAAAATTTGTAGCAAGAGACACGCCGATGTTTCTGGGAGGCAACAGAAACATTTCTTGTCTCCGCGATATTCAAATAAATCAGGGCACATGTTGCTCGCTTGTCACACGCATGTTTAGCCACCCTTGCAGGCACGCCGAATGCAATGTCGCAAACGACATGTCTCCTAGTTTGCCACAGCTAAATCTGAATACTTGCCTGTTGTTCTCGAACATTGACTGGTTGATCCCACAATCTGAAGCATTTCCAAAACATTTCAGGTCTGTAATATTGCATTTTTCCTTCCAGTAAATGACCAAAAATCGTCTGCATCTGATAAAATACCCTAGAAAAATGAGGCCTCAAAATAAAAAATCTGGTTAATAAATTCATGGGGCTCTAAACAATAGATCGGACGGAAGGCAATTAGTGTTTTCGTCATCGAAGAGTAGAGAGGGTCCCTTCCCCTTTTTGAATGAAGCCACCGGGGTAAAAGCACTACTTTCTCGTTCAATGCGGGGCAGGACTAGGAGCCTGCTGGGGCAACTGCCCCAACACTTAGCATCTTAAAAAAAATCCTATCTGTCTTTATTCTTTCATGCTGATCAAAGGACGTAAATAATTTATTAGTAATGTACAAAGACTCCACAACTCTCGCGTTGCTGAGGTGTAAGCACAGACAGGGCAAATATCGGTATACATAATTCATTAAAGGCATACAAAAACTGCACCAAAAACTGAAAAAAATGAAATAAAAGGCATACCCTTCAGTTTCCTTGGTCTTTGATTCGTCTACTTTCAGCAACGCCTGCAAAGCGAGTAAATTTTTTTAATTATCTGATGAATGTTTCTTACATACAAAAAATCAAGGTCAGTAAGATTTATTGATGTAAAGAGCATACTTCTCGGATGCCAGGTTGCATATAGAGTTGCTGGATTACGCTATTCATGTAGCAAGTTGCACCGCCATTTTGTAGGCCTACAAACCCACGGCTAGGCCTAGCAGCTACCGGAGGCTGAAACTATAGAAATGAATATAAATTTTTAGACAGATAGTTTTAGATAGCCATATATCTTGGCAAACAGGTTTGCCCTTTTTCTAGTTACTGCAATTACTTCAGCTGATGAATATTGGCAACATCAGCGTAAAGAAATGGCTGCACAGGACAGAGTGATTCGACTAAGTCTTGGCCCCTTCCGGCAGAACCGGTAGCAGCTAAGGGAAGAGGAATGAGTCAAATCAAATAGGGAGGAATCATTGAACGGGAGAAATATATTGGATCCGCCGTGAATAAATGGAATCTGTCCGGGTCTCTTGTCTTGTTAGGAAAATAAATTATTTGGGGTAGCAAGGAAGAGACAAGTAAGGATAATAATCGGGTACAGATGGGAATATGAACTACTTCCATAAATACAGGCTCAATAAAATTTTCAGACATTATTTTATTGACGTTTATCAAAAGAGAAGTTCTACCTCCCACTCTTTCGATGTACTAAGTTGGCTATGATGTCGTGATATTAATTGCGCTACAATGTCGCAGAGATTTTCAGCACAACCTTCGGCCAATGTGACAAATATCTCCAGAGCAGCGTTTCGGCATTCTTTAGATGAGCAACTGAGAAGAAAAGACAATGTTGAATTAGCAATGCAATAATGTTGGGCATCATAGCTTGCTTAATATATCAGCTATTTCTTATTCAAAAATAACGAAAATAACTTTATTTACTTATCATACTTACATCTACTTATTCTAAGATACAATACAAGAATGATATCTTACAAGCATAGCAAAGTCAGTCTAGCAATTTATGTAATTCGTGTCGATCTCACCAAGCATAATAAATTGTTCCCTGATCGTCTGTTCAAAGGGAGGGGGTTGGGTGGGGGCAATCTTACTTAACAACGAAATCGCTATCGACCAATTTGGCCAACCTCGGAAACTTTGTAGGGCGACAAAATTTGCAGCGAGAGACACCAAATGTTTTTGAAAGACAACAGAAACGTATGAAGCGGCGTCGGGGCCAAAAATTGATGCTCGTCGTTGCTGACTTGTCACTCGCATGTTTAGCCACCCTGGGGACACGTTGAATGCAATGTCGCTTGCGACATTGCTCCTAGTTTAGCCACAGCTTAACCGCTGAAGATCTTCAATTTCAAGAACTTCAAAAATTCCAAACCTTTGATAAATTGTACCCACCTTACTTCAGATTCAAGCATAGTTTCATTTAAAACCGAAGCATCTTTTTGAACAAATTTTGAGGCAGTAAACAAGAAATCATCTAGCAATGCTCTGATATAGCTTTTGCCTGAAAAAAAGAGGGTTTTCATTAAATGAATTCATGCTTCATATAGTCTTTAGAGTAAATATACCGCATCACTATCATTCCCTTAGCCTTCGAGGCCGTTGGTGCACCCATTCACCATTCACGCACACCTTTTCCCACAAGTTTCTCTTTCCAGCCACATACTTCTGTACTGGATACTAATCATGTGCACAACTTGTAAATTATCACGTGCACTTATGCTTAACTCTTTGTTTATTTTTCTTTGTTATTGCAATATCACTGTATTTTTACTTTGCACATGCGTACTAATCCTATTGTAAATATCTGTATAATACTTTATATAGTTAGGTGTGCTGTTTGTGGATGAATAATGAGCTAATCTTAAAATGCTTCTACTCTCTGAGTTACAATTCCTAAAGCTCTACAGTAAAAACCCGCGTATAAGAACATGTGGATTAAGAACACCCAGGCCTGAATTTAGGAAATAAAGTACCATTTACATAAGAACACATTCAGCCTGAAAAACCAAAGTTGTTCTTATATGGAAAAATATCAAAGATCAGTAGATCTGTTCATATGTTCATATAGTGAAATTTGCTGCTGAACATTTTGCTCTCTTTACTGAGGATACTGAGGAAAGGGGACAAACCAAACATTTATTTTGAATTTGTATGGTTTTGTTTGACACTTCAAGTCTGGAGTGGTTCTAAAATAAATTGAAATTGTGGTCATATACATTGATTCTATCTCTTGGTAGCCTAGTTATGTTCTTTTTTTTAAGAATTTTGATTTAAGAACACTTAAGAACACTTACAGGCTGATTTTGCAGATTATAACCTTTGCCCCCGGCATTTTTCTCAACATGTTTCTAGTTCACAAAACAAATCTATTGAAAAAGTTATGAATATTTAGGTAATATGACATCATGTCTATAAAAGAACCAAATCAGCCTGAACTGCCAAAATAGGTGTTCTTATACGCGGGTTTTTACTGTACCACACATCTACCACTCCATTCCTTCAAATCACCGCTCCATTCACACTTTTCGAGGAGCCAAGTACTACGTTCATATAAACCACTTGATTGCAAGAAAACGTGTGCTCCTTAAATGTGTCCTTTACCTGAGAACTTACGGCATAAATGAAATATTGCGCACTTACCCAGTGTTCTTTTATTAATACCCTCGCATGTAAACAATATCTTTATCAGCTTTAGATGACCAAGAAGTAAGCCTGGCTCTGATGAAAAATGATAAAGATGGTTAGCTACCCCGTCACGGAAGAGAAAAGCAATGAAAAATGAGCAATAATGAACATATTTCAGGGTGGTTAATTTAACAATCTACGTTTTTGCTAGTTACCCCGATGATGCACAATACAACAAGTCAACGCCCGGAACCATAAGCAGAAAAATTGGACCTTAAATCACAAAAGGCTGTTTTAGCAACCGGACGCCACAAGTGAAGAAGACGTCGGGGATACGAAGAATCTGGGCACTAGTTATTTTCCCGCGTTTTGATATTCCGCGTTCTGGCGACAACGTCATCTTGGCTGTTTTCACGTTCTCATGAAAACTTCAAAAGCCTTAGGCCCTTGTATGCTGGTATGAGACGTCACCACCCTTAAACTACAGAACCTTCTTAGGAAAGACAACTTTCTCATTGGTAGTCGCGTCCTGTTGCTAAAACAGTCTAATGCCCGGTTCAGCATGCGTATTAATTCTTTCTACGGCAGGTGATGGTATGGGAAATCACATTTCAAACCGGCAGTTCACACGATAAAACAGCAGAAAAATATGATGGGATGATTATGAAATTGAGATAAATTGTTTTTGAACAAGTCATTATAAAGAGAGAAGGAAAAAGCTCTCACGTGGCTTTTTGCAAGGATTCATGGGATTGCATGGTTTATTAACAACCAGTTTCCTTTGCATGCTCAATTCCCTCAACACTACGAAAATCTCTTTCACGGAAAATCTAATTTTGAGGGTAGGGAACTCAAAAACCATCATTCAAAGTTAGCTTCCCCCTTGACATAGTGAAAAGGCTATGAACACAAACAATATACTGAGCAAATTTTCAGGGAGGAAATTCTATGGTCTACATTTTCAGCCAGTTATAACCCCCGGAATACAACAGAAAATCAATGAGCAGTACAGAGAAATGGCAATATTTCAGGGTGTAATGTCAATTACCTGAGGTTGATGATGATGATAACCACGATACTTCATCTTCAAGCATTTTGGATGGATCGATTTTCAGTTCATGCTGGTCAGCCACTAAAATAAATAAATTTACAATAACTTAAACAAAATTTATCAGTAAAGCCTTGTCAATACGTCACAACTATTACACCCAACATTTCGCCTACACGTTTTTTTTATAAGAAACCGGTTTATAAGAAACCTAGAACTAGACACCCCAAAAGTTAAGAAACTTTTAGAACTAGGAGGAAGGAGTTAAGAAACTTAAGAAATTTTGTGTCAGCTTTCCAACATACTGGGGCCAAAAATTAAGAAACTTTTAGAACTAGGCCCTGAGCCAGGTTTCTTATAAAAAAAACGTGCAACTTCTTTTGCATGCTTGCTACTTTTGGGACAGGGGACTCGTCTTCTGACACCTTTATGACCTATATTTTCTTGACCATTGGTTGTCTTTACCAATCACAAAGTAAGGAGTTAAGGAATTGCTAAGGAATATTGAGTACTCAATTTTAGCCCTCAGTCAAGGAATTTTCAGTACTGACCCTGAGCAAAACTTCCTTATAAATAAAAATGCGTGTATCGCCGAACATGATGCTGTCTCAAATGTTGGGTGAAATGTTGGCTACGTTTGGCCGGGGCTTAAGATCAGGGGCGGACTGGCAGGGATGCTAGGTTGCGATTGCAACCCGGGCCTTCTTGTTACAGGGTCTTTAACAAACTGTTTCTGTTGTTTTTTGAGCCAATCTCTTCGATTTCTTGGGATTTCGAAGAGATTTGGATTGGTTTCGCTCAGTCTGAAAACAGTTGGAAATAACAGAAATTGTTTCATGATGCAGATAATTGGAAAGAAGTAAAAAATAAAAATATCAGCATATGTGCACAAAAATATGGAAGCAAGAAAATATAGAAGTGCGAAAATATGTAGAAAGGGAGACGATTTTGCCATCGAAATATTGCAAATAAGAAAAAAGTATTTTACATGAACAGTAGCCCTTGCCTCCAATTGATTTTTTAAAGAGGAACTCGCTAGAAGCAACTAACAAGAAAAATTGCTTTAGTAAAACAGGCCCTTTTACTGGAAATAGCAACCCTTTGAGATTCGCTTCCAGTCCGCCTCTGCTTAAGATGGAAGTAAGATGGAAATAAGCCGAAATAAGATGGATAAGCCGCGAAAAATCACCGAAGAATCTTCAATTCAATATTCCTACTTATAATCAATATTTAATTATTGAATTCTTGTTGTTCAAAATTCCTTCATATTTTGAATCTAATTAGAAACTGTAACAGTGAACTTAGCACAATTTCTCGAAATTTTAAAGTTTTTTGCGACACGAAATTGGAAAAACAGGATGCAGTGGGACTACAGCGAGATCAAATTGAATTCTCGACGTGTGTTGTGATGCATAATACAATTTCGTTGATAAGATGTTTGCCCGGGGGAGCTTAATTTTGGTACAGATATGTGCCGCCAATATGGATGGGCTTTCGGTCTTGAAATTCTCTAAACATGGGTATGACTTTAGCCAAATCTCCATATATAACAAGGTTGGAAAAAAACCAAAAATTTCACTTCATTTGAGTCTGAATAGTGTTAATATCGCATCGGAAATCCCTGTCTCGGCGGCACATTTCTGTCCATCCATAGATCATGTATCCCTCCACCCTTGCGATGCAAAAGTGAAAAAACTCAGTGTTGTGGAACAGTCTGGAAGCATAGGTTACTAACAGCCTTTCTTGCAAAACAGAAGAAAATTCCTTACATGGCAAATTCTGCAGCAGGTTACACAGAAGCTGAAAGTATGGCGTACATTGATTATGGATTCTGAAAAAAATTGAGAATAAAAAATTAAAATTTGAAAATGTAAAAGATCTGCGAATTACCAACGAGAGGGTCAGCTTGGGGTGGGGTAGTTGACCTTTCACAAAGGTAACACAAGTTGCTACTTAACATAACACCATCAAAAGCCAAACGATTCAGGGGCAAGACAAGAACAACACTTGCCTAATGAATAATGATTTGAATTTGCTCTATAAAAACAATATAGTTACCAGAGAGCATAGCTACTGTCGACGCCTAGGGCTCCAAACAAAGAAAGATCTGGAGGAGCTAAGAAGCATTGCCCAAGATAGAGGGAATTGACGAGAACTAACGAGAAATATATTATGAGGGCTGGAGGAGCAGCGACACCTGTCGTTTGAGCAGGGTAACTCCAAACAACCTACTAACTAACTAACTAACTAACTAACTAACTAACTAACTAACTAACTAACTAACTAACTAACTAACTAACTAACTAACTAACTAACTAACTAATTACCTAACTAACTAATTGACTAACTAGCTAACTAATCAACTAATTAACCAATTAACTAACAGCACAAGATGATTTCATTCACAGACTACATAAGGGATTTGACCGTGAAAAATGACTAAGGGTGTAAAATTTCACCCCAAGCGATTTTTCACGGTCAAATCCTTTATAAATTTTGTAATCGCTACAAAATCAACATCATTCAAACTAGACGCGTAAAAATTACCCTCAACATGAAAATGAAGTTGTTCAATCTGAATTTGGGGTGAAAATTTTTGTACGAAAAAGATTTTCGTAAATTTTGAAAACGAGGCTCTTAGTTGAAAAGGTGTATTCTCACACTCGATCTCACAAACGAGGGCATTTCACTCTGCAAAAAGGCGTACGAGATTTCCATTAAAACAAAAGGACTTTCAAGGGATTTTCGAGAAAACGATAGGAATTCCAGCAAAGGTGTACGAGATTTTCAAGGAGTGAATTGCCCTTCGCTCACAAACAAGGTGGTGTGGCCAAGTGGTCAAGACGTTCGGCTCACGATCGCAAGGTCGTGGGTTCGGTCGGTAAATGAGTACCCAGGGTATTCGTTCTAGAATATCAGTCTGGGGGCACAAGCTGCAGGTCCACATTAGCTGTATAGCTGCCAGAACCCCTGACCTGCATTAAAAATAAAGATTGCTTGCTTGCTTGCTTACATACAACAGAACGGACTGTTTTTATGGTGTTTGGAAGGGACAAAGAGACAGTTGTTCGGGTGAAGGATTTCAATTTAAAGGTTCAAAGGTTCTGGATGCCGCATTTCTTATGATTTGCGATATTCTCCGTCCACCTGCCTATGTTTTTCTATATTCATCCCGCCACGTACAAAGAAAAGCACAAAACTAAGGAGTCTTATATTCACATCCGAGAGCCTATTATTATCTTGTTGACTTTGAATGTTCTTTAAAACGAACTTTGGTGATTGTTTTAGAAGATACTCGAACATACCCTTGGGATGCGTTGCCTTGCCCTGGAGACGACTTTAAAGAAATATCTTGCCAATTCAATATGGATTCAATATCACACCAACAAAACAGAACTTCGAGGAAATAAATTATCTTTATTTCACTTTTGTATACGGATTGAAGTTTATTGTCTTATGAAAAGACACGGAAGTTTCGAAAGGTTTATGGTTGTTGACTGTAGCATGCTCATGAGACGATAATCGAAGGTTCTATTGAATATGGCGTGATCTGTGTGGGTGAAATTGCTGTACTCTTGTCGACGTTTGCCCCTCTCTTTTCAATTCAGTTCATTCAGGCTTTCACTTTCAAGGATTTGCACTGCACGTAACGTAAATAGAAAACATACAGCGTTCTATCTAATCGCTGTAGTGTTCCTAGTTAAGTTTTCCCGCAGTTACTCAATGACATGGATATTATGATCTGAACGACACAGATGAAATTTTCTTGCATGGTGTCAAAATCATGGGAACTCAATATGAATTCGACGATCGAAAACTCTGATGGGAAGCTTCGCCTTATAAGATGTGAGAGTAAAGTAAGTAAAGTCATCTGGTGTATTGCGTTTATATATAAAATCAACTTTACCAAGCTGTACCGCCAAAGGCTATCTGAAATCGGCGAATCTTTGCTTCATTGCTGGTACGTTATGCATGTATAATCTCCGCGAAAATTACCTGTAAGACCTCGTGTTAGACCATCGTTCTTCATCACCTTCATCGTTCGTTTTTAAACGGTTTTTACACGTTCCCCCGCAGGAATTAGTTGTTTTGTTCCTAAGAAAATAACTGGCTAATATTTGTGCTCAGTACTTGACCATTGTTAAAAGTTCATGAAAGTGCAATTGTGTGTTTTTCGTTGTTATAGCGATCAAGAAAACCATGCTACGTCATTGGACCAAGAAAGTGAGTTCCAGTTAAAGCGATCTACTGAGTGCTATGGTATGATATATTTGTAAATTGCTAGTATAGAAAACCCTGCTACATCGCTAAGACAAGGCAGAACGCTTCCTTGATCTCCATGGTATATCATGAAAGTTTTATGGTTTTATATGATTGCTGGTAAAGAATTCAAACGATTACAATTTCAGGGAAGCTTTCAGTTTCAAGGTTTTGATCACTAATAAAAGGTCGCCAAAAGCTCGTTACATGTGGCTTGAGATTAATGAAATTCGCGGAAAGTATTGTTTAAAAGGCAGTAAATAGCAGAAAATAGACAAAATTTTGGTGTGAAGTTTGAATTTGGGATAATACAAAATCGTGTCGCCTGGTGTTTTGATACCTATTGCTACAGAATTACGAGGCACCTTGAAGTGTTACTGAACTAGAAGGTGCTTCATGCTTTTCCCAAGACGATTTGATCTTCACACCAAGGCCCACAAGGGTCATTAAAAAGCACTGAAATTCGGAGAAGCAGTCAAGTGTTTCTAAACGCTTTCAACATGGGAGAATCAAAGATATTAATGTCCACAGTCTCGTGAAGTAACTGGGAATTTGATATTGATAAGGTACCAAGACTATACCGTAAGATTTGCTTATTTTCGAAGATAGCGACAGCAATACAAGACATCGGACCCCATTGGACTTGGCCATTATTTCAGAGATATACATTATGACACTGTCACAAACTTATACTGTCTTTCTCACTTGCTTCTATGCACTGATCTTAATAGCTGGACTTCTATTGAACACGTCAGTTCTGTATATCATCCTCGGCATTAAGAGGCATCGTCGAAGTGTATGCAACTTATACCTCGTGGCAATTCTCGTATCCAGTCTTTTGTGCTGCCTACTGAACGCTCCGTATAACATAGTCATTCTCACCGTGGAAATGCCGGAGGTGAATGCGACTTCTTTGGGAAAATACGCACCACTCTGCAAGGCGAGCATATTCGTGATTTACTCGCTATCCGTTGCTAAAATGCTGTCATTGTTAATACTGTCTCTGGATAGATTCTGCGCACTTGTGTTTCCCTACTTTTACTGTAAATACTCCAGCCGAACCATCGTCCTTTGCCTCGTGACTTTCATTTGGCTCCAGGCTTTTGTCACCATACTACCAGGGACTGTAATGGACGGCTGGATCAGCTATAAAGGAACACAAGGGGTTGCTTGTGGAGTTAATTGGGGATTGGCAGGCTTTGGTTATGTTGTTGCAGTTATGGCTCTAGACTTTGGGATTCCTGCTGTAATTCTAATAGTTACAAATATAAAAGTTTTCATGGTAGCACTTCGGCAGCAAAAAAGGACACGGCATTCTGTTGACAGTAAAAGTAATCAGCGAGAAAGGAAGAAAACAGAGCTAGCGGGAAGACTTGCTAGATCGTTGGCTTTGATGAACACGTCGAATTGTGATGCTGCAGTCTGCAATTATAACTACAATGATGATAATAATAACCCACTAAAAGATAGAAATGGTGATAACGGCCTCTGCCGTATCGTAGTAACCTCTCAGAATAGCGTTTCTACGGACTCCGACAAAACTACAAGTTGTATGGCTAAAGGGATCGGAAAGAAAGCTTTAGTCACTGCGGGTGTCTTTGAAACCAAAGCCAGTGAAACAAATTGTATTAACTCTTCGAGAGATATCGCTGCTTCCTCGAAAAAATCGTTTGTAACCAACTATGTTGCTAGAAGAAAGGATGACGCGGTGATTGAAAATAAAACTGTAGTCGCTGCTGATACCTCTGATGCAAAAACAAGTGAAGAGAGTGGTATTCATGTCGATGAAAATAATGCCTTGAGAGAGATCGATACTGCCTCGACAAAATCGTCTGTAACCAACTTTGTAGCTAGAAGAAGGGATGACGCAGAAGTGATTGAAAATGAAACTGTAGTCGCTGCTGATACCTCTGATGCAAAAACAAATGCAGAGAGTGGTATTCATGTCGATGCAAATAATGCCTCGAAAGACGTCGCTGTTTTCTCGACAGAGTCAACTGCGGCCAACGGTTTAGAGCCAAATAAAGTTGATGCAGAAGTTATTGAAAATCATGCTGAAATCGCTGCCGACAACTTTGATGCTGATGCCCAAAGAAAGGTATTTGGTGGTACCAACGGCAGCATTATCAATGCCACAAGACGTGTAACTGCTTCTTGGATTCAAACAATCATAACAGAAAGTGAAGAGAGAAATAAAGATTCTTCAGAAAGTATTGAAAATACAACTGAAATCTCTGCTGATACCTGCGATTCTGATGCTAATGCAATTGTAAAGGCTGGTATTGCTGGCAGAAGAAAAAATGCTTCAAGGCGAGTCACGGTCTCCTCGATAGAAGCATGTGTAGCTGATCAGATAGAGAAATATAAAAGCAATGCTGGGATAATTGAAAATATTACTGAAATCGATGCTGATGCCAGTCATTCTAATCCCAATGCAAAGCCAAAGGATGGTATTGCTGGCAGAAGAAAAAATGCCTCAAGGCGAGTCACAGTCTCCTCGATAGAAGCATGTGTAGCTGATCAGATAGAGAAATATAAAAGCGATGCTGGGATAATTGAAAATATTACTGAAATCGATGCTGATGCCAGTCATTCTAATCCCAATGCAAAGCCAAAGGATGGTATTGCTGGCAGAAGAAAAAATGCCTCAAGGCGAGTCACGGTCTCCTCGATAGAAGCATGTGTAGCTGATCAGATAGAGAAATATAAAAGCAATGCTGGGATAATTGAAAATATTACTGAAATCGATGCTGATGCCAGTCATTCTAACGCCAACACAAAGCAAAGAGATGGTATCGCTGGCAGTAGTAGAAATGCTTCAAGGCGGGTCATGGTCTCCTTGGTTGAAGCGGGCGATGTCGACCAGGAAGCGAGCAATGAGCATAATAACTTCAGACGGGTAACTGTTTCCTCTACAGAAACGAATTCTACAGATTGTGATATTATGGTTAAGGATGCCAACTGCAAACCAACGCCCGCAGTCGTTTGTAACAATGAAAACATATTCTGTGAGTCTAGGAAAGATGTTCAAAAGGGCGACATTATGGTATCTGAAGATGACAATGGCTCTTTTCGCAAACCAAGGCGTAAAAACGCTGTTGTATACACCAATTGTTTGGCTCTCGAAGAATTACGGGATGTAGAGAATAATAAGGAACTATCCGTGCATAATTCTGAGGAGACGAATGCATATTGTATTAGACCGAATACAAATCCTTCTACAGTAGAGAGTCTGAAAGGACCACAAACGTTTCCAGATACACTGACGTTAAGCGGTTCAAATACTATGCCACTTGGCACTCATCGCGGACTTGACAGCACTGAACCAATTAGTCTTTCTTCAAATACACAAGGGTCCCAAAAAGACAACGATTTCAAGGACTCTGCGAGTTTTAAAGCTTCATCGTTGAAAAGTGGCGACAGTAATGCTTCAGATGAGGGAGAATCACGAATTCGCCAATCCGACGAAAATTGTCGCCCAAGTTACGAGCAAAGAACCGATAAATTAAGCATCGAAACAACAAGCAGGCCGAAAAATATATCGTTTTGTAGTGATTCTCAAGACCAGTATAGCAACCTCACTGTGGAAAAGAGGTTGAGGCTACTTTCTTTACCCAACATGCATTTCAAACCAGATCAACTCGATATTGAGAACAGGGATGGTACATGGGGTATTGTACTGTCAACTTTGATGCTTGTAACTTTCTGCCTGATCACGTGGCTGCCATATATGATATCGAGGCTGGTGGAGACTTTTACGACGCGAAAAACTTTATCAGAAGAAACTATTGTTGTCACTGCGGCTGCTAGCAATTTGGATTTGATAATAAACCCGTTGATAATTCTCTGGACACGTAAGAAACTTCTGCATGACTTAAAAAACAAGATTAGCAGAGTTTTTTAGGCTTCTCCATAGATAACTCTTTGATTCGTTAAAAGACATTAACCTTAATGGTTTATTAGCTCTGTTCTACACTGGACGCTTTTCAATCCTCAAGTTTTTTTCAAAAGAATAAAAACACAATAGGTACACCCTTCGGACACCCTATTTGATCTCTCACTTGCGACAGACATACAACGAAGTTATTGCGGCATTTTTAGAAAAACCAAAAATTGCACGAGCGAGGAATTTCGTTACAAGGTGCATGCAAAAGTATCACAAAACTCTGACTGCAGGTGCAAATTTCCATTTCTTCAAACTCAAAATAATAATTTTAACATTCTGTTGCCAGCGTGAGATTGAAATCGGGCATGTATCTATAGCTAATTAATTAAGGGATAAAACTAGTGGTACATGCTGAAATTGCTTACATTTTTTATAGCTTGTACAGCGAACCAGCTACGGTGGCATCATTTTAATGATAAAAGACAACCACCATAAATCTTATGCCTTTGAATTTCGTTAGCTTTAAATTTTTTGAAAATGATTTTGTTGTGTTTTTAGAAACCAATGTCGTGTACTTAATAGAAATTTCACACGTCCCTTCCCTCGAAAATTCTCTCAAAAATTTATAAGCAAGGCAGCAATTTTTATTTGCTAATGGTGCTCGGGGCTCTGCAATCTATAAAGTTAACGTTTATCGGTCTGTGTGCAGCTTATGGCTCCTAACTAACATTCCAAAACGAGCATCTTGGATGAGTCCTAACTAAAACGTGAAGATGGGCATCTAGGTTGACTATAGAAGCTTGTCTCTACCAGATTCGAACCCAAGACCCAACAAGCGACCGCCGAACTCCTTTAAGCACTTGGGTACGCCGCCAAAGAAGCTTTTGGGAGCCTCCACTTCGTACATATCAGATCCTAAGGATTCACATCTAAGGTGGCCAGACTGTAGTCGATAACCAGAAACATGAAATAGCCTTACCTGTATTGGGATCCTCTTGCGTACGGTGATGGATTCCACACAGGGACAGGCGCTTTTAGTAATGTCCTCAATAGGAAATATCTCGATTTCTCAACTTTTGGTTCTAAAAATGAAGAAACAGAGAGTGGTCAGACATGACAGGAGTACGAACAGCGCAGTATTTATACAGAGTCCTACCTGCTCTGTGTAAAAGGCTGGTAAATTTACAACAGAAAAATGGGTCAGAGCAGTGACATAGGCGTATTTTGTTGGTAACCTTCTGTTTTTGGCCGACTGTACGAATTTTGAAAACTGTAGACTTCGCAGGAACAAGTTTCGCTTACCAAAAAAACACGGCAACCGAAAATCGTAGGCAGATCGAACAAGGCTTCCGTTTCCTTGGTTACCACACTTGTGAAACTTGTTTGAGCATGCACTGTTACTAAGGGATGCCGATAATTTCTTAAGGGCAGCCCGCTTTAAACATGTACAACTTCAGAATGAGATTTCTTGCGAAGTCTGCAAAGCCCTCCAGCTTCGCCAGCAGAAGGTTTTGGAGACCCGCGAAACCTGCCGTTGCAGAAGACTGTACAAAAAAATACGTTTCGACGTCTGCCGAAAAGAGTAGGCGTCTGCCGAAAACAGAATGTTATAAAAAAAAACGCCCATATGCGAAAATGAACGCAACCAACCGTTAATGAATGTATCACTGAGAATTGTCAAGTGTCTTACAGCAGCCAATCGAACCTGAAAAAGTACAATGTACATGAAGGAGCACAAGCAAAAAAATAATATCAATAAGGATGAATATAGAGTCTACCTATTTTTACATTCAATTTGGTAATTCAATGGTCGAGGTATGGCCAACCGAAGAAATAAGTGGGTAACAAAACACTGAATTTTGCGTCTATTCTATTCTATTATATAATTCATTTAACGTTAGTTTTAACAATAGGGATGTGACACTAATATACACTAACATGAAGCAGCTCCAGAGATTGCATTAGATCATTATTTGTCGCAAAAGGAGCAAGCGCATTTGTTACTAAGAAACGACGTTTTTTGCAAGTTTTTAAACTGCCTTGGGTTTGAGCTGATATTATTTCATCTGGAAGGGCGTTCCAGATTTTTGGTCCTTGGAAACTTGGTGATTTGATGCCATAGCTTGTAGTTCTGGCATTCGGAATTTCAAGGATATTTCTTTTACGGAGGTTGTGATCTACTTGCTTACGTGAAAAATAGTCTTTCATAAAAGCTGGATTAAGATCATTAAGAGTTTTGTAGACTTACCCTAGAAGTCTAATAAATTTGATATGGACAGTAGTTTCTCTAGATTTTGCAAGTAAAGTTTCGTACGAGGAAATTACGTCTGATTTCAAACTCTATTTTTCAATGCTGACCCAAAGGAAAGACAATAGGAGATACATATCAGCTTATAATGTACTAACCTGTATACTTGGAGATCCAATAAGGATATCAATAATAAATTCATTCACATTTGGAAGATAATAAAATACATTCATAAGGCTTGTTCTCAGCTGCAGACACATGACCAGCAATTCGATCGCATTTTCTGACAGAATCGTGTCCTATAAGCAAAAGATAATTTTTAACATGCTTAGAAAAATTAGTTGAAGTTGTTTTTTAACATAGTGGGGACGCTTTTTATCTGCATTCATGTTGTTCGCATAATGCTTGCATTTGTTTCATATTAGCTATTTAGATGAGGCTAGAGCTAGATGAGATGGCAAACATTTTGTCAATTAGTTCACTGAAAGGCAAAACGTTAAACGTGAAAATAAAAGGTTGAACTAGGAAGAGAATTGCCTTTCCTTTGCCTCCTCTGTCATCAACATTGGTAGCAACAGCTAACCTACATAAATTTCTGGTCTTTTTAATGATACAAGCACACAGCTCAGCCTATTTCAACTCAACTCCAACTTTAGAAAAACATTTGTTCTTAGTATAAAACTTTAAGGCAAACTTACCATTGGAGATATTTCGTTTCTCAGTAAACAAACTCCACTCTTCAAAGAGTTCATTTTCTCTGAGTCAGCGTTCTTGTTATGCCTGTAGGTATTCAACTGCAGCTGCCCCGCAGCGGCAGCCCATGCCACTCTCATTAGACATGCAACTGTTTCTGCATAATCGTCGCGATTCATCATCTAAGAATTGGATATCAGAATAATTATCATAATTAGGAATGATTATGTATGTAAATAATGAAAATGAAAAACTAACTGAAATTCGGCGAACTTTGGAATCAAATTGTAGCCTTCATCCTATATTTACATAACTATGCAACACCTTATAAATCTCTACAAGGGAGATCAATCTGTCCTAACAAAATACATCAAACAATGTTGGCGGCTGTTGAGTGAAAGGCAAGTAGCAAGATAGGGTTATTCAAAGTATTTTCCAGTCCCCAACTGTGGTCTCCCGCCAATTAATTCGCGGAAATATGCCAGAGATGGCGAGGTGGTGTAGCAAAGTGATCGAAAGGTTCGGCTCATCATCGACACTTCGTGGGTTCAAATCTTGTCGGGAGCAATTTCCACAAGCCTACAGTCAAAGTTGTCCATCCTTCTGAGGGGAATTCGTTTTATAAATTATTGGAATAATTTGATGAATAATATCAGTTTGGGAGCGCAAGCTACAGGTCCGCATCGGCTGTATAGCTGCCAGACCCCAAGACCTGCGTAAACAAACAAAATGCTTTCTTGCAAACTGCAAATCTACGTTGTGTTGATTTCCATTACGTGTTTACCTCATCCTATTTTAAATATGTGCAGTTCAACTATCTTCTGACTTCCTGCTATCAAAACTCCGAATGCGAAATTAATATAAAATTTAAATTTCGAGTTTCCAACTGCTCATCTATTCCAGATTCACGTGTTATTAACTTTTAGATACATAGTCAACTCCCTGGCTACCACAAAGTCTCCCACAACTGGGAACCAGAGAGTAAAGTACAGAACTATAACTAAATCTTACCTCAATAACCATTCTTGCTGCCGGCGCAACACTGTCCAATAAACTACCTGCCCTCGGGCGTTTAGGCTCACTTGCATTATCCGGCGTAACACCAGCAGAACTGCCAGGTGAAGTCGAAAGCATGGTAACTGACGTCGGAGAATTCGAACGAGCACCAGGCCATGATGACGCGAAACTTGAACTTTGGTTTTTCGCAGGACTTTCCGTCAAGTTGATTGGTGTACTTGTTGCCATGGATGATACAGATACATTGTCAGAAGGAGCAACCGTGGAGGACAGGCCCGAAGTATACGTGCCACTTGTTTTAACTGGTGTAGCGAATGATAAATTTATGGGCTGTAATGTTTCACCACAGAGAAGGGATCTGTAGAGAAATAATGGAAATATTATTTGTAAAGCATTGTTCTCCTAATCAGTCTTACAACTCTGGAGCAACGTGTGACTTTTTCCAAATTCCATTAGACTGGGATCATACCAAATATAGGGACGGCTGTCCAAAGTTCCGACTAATAAAATGGGAGGCATGTCGAGAAATTAGGCGCCCCCATCGTTTATTTGGCACTTAAAGATGTCTAACTGTGAAGTAATTTTCCCGACAAGTACTAAACGTTAATTTGAAGACTTGTTTTCAAATAAAATCATACCTCGCTAGCTGTAAGCAGACGAAATAGCAGGATTGTCGAAGCTCGTAGGCCACACTGCTTGGAATGACGTCCGGTTGTAAAATGTGAAGAACGAGACTAAAAATAAAGGTACGCAGAACATTAGAGCAAAATTTGTTGCACTACCTCTCCTGAAGCGATTCCAATGCAGGTAGTTGCATGGGGAGATGATTCCCTGAAGCTATGGCTAAACTAGGAGACTTCAGTGTCTCCCAGGGTGGCTAAACATGCGAGTGACCAGCAAGCAACATGTCCCCTGAGTGATTTGCATGTGGCGGAGACAAGAAATGTTTCTGTTGTCTCCCAGAGACATTTGCGTGTCTCTTGCTACAAAATTTGTCGCGCGCTACAAAGTTTCCGAGGTGGCTAAACTTGGAGACATCGAGGGGACATAAATGTCGCGTGCTACATGTCTCCTAGTTTAGCCAGGCCTTTACCCAAGTTGTCCGCCTTGTTGTCTCCCAGAAACATTTCACGCTTACCTAAACCTCTTGAAAAGTTCTACAGTACACAGCATAAGGCACATGAACTTCTTTTTATTATATCTAAAACTGTTAGAACTGTATTTACCTCAAACCACCAGAGTCGAGGAAACTTTCACGAAACTCCGAAGGGCATTCTTTCTCTTCGGTTGGCATCAGCTTACTACTCAACACCTGAAAATAAACAATGTATAAAGGGAATAACTGTAAAGCAAGTCAGACAAAATAAACTGAAGTCTGGTTAAGCCATCATAGAATAGCAGTGATGTGGCTCAACAACGAGAATGGTGAACTGCGTGAAGTATTTTTGGTTTTGACGACGATTCTAGACCTCTCCCACTCTCCGTTGACGGAATAGTGGACCTTAGGAGAAGGATATCGAGAAATAGACTTGGGGCAGGTTTACAGTTATCTCTGTGGTCTCTGGTCGGTGGTAGTGGTCTCTGTGGCACAGTGCTTAGCCTACAGTACTTAGCCAAAATAATGTGGATTCGAGCCAAGGTTCTTTTCAATCGTGATTACAGAGACAACAACCTTGTGCAAGTTGTTAATGTGCCTCTCTCTACCAAGGTGTATATATGGGTACCTGGTCGGTAGTTATGACCGCAGTGTGTGGCTGCGCCCTGCTATATGCTTTATGCACCGAGACAAGGGGCAAAGTATAAAGTCGATTGAATAGCTCTAGGCTAGTAATAGGCCTAAAAACTGCAACTTTACTTTACTTCCTTTACTTTGCAGATTGAAAACCACGGTCAGAAAGTTTTCCACGCTCTGTCTTGGAAATAATTTTGAAATTAAAGTTAAGTTTGAAATTTAAGTTTAGTTACCTCTAAATTGTACAGCAAACGAAAAGTCGACATCTTTAGACCACTGAGCTTAAAATAATCATCGAACAGTCCGGAGAATACCCTCTTGTCCTTTTTGCCGTTTGGTGTTGCGGGCAAAGTTTCCTGAGGCAAAAATAGAAAAACAAATCAAAACTAAGAATAAAGAAGAAACGAAATTAAGAAAGATTGGAAATGGTGGAGAGAGCATGAAGAACCACGAAAAAAACCTGTTACCGTATTGCTTCAAACAAGCACCCGGGCACTTGTAAATAGTTTTGAAAATTTTGATGGGCGTTTCAAGAAGGCTAGATGGGCGTTTATTAGAGGGCGCTTATTAAATGGGGCCCTTATTTCAAGAAATATTAATATCGTTAAAAATAGTTATTTTCGATGAGATAGAAAGGTGGGTGAATATGAAATGGTGCTTTAGGGCCAGTCGCTAGGATCTCAGATGTAGGTTACCTAATTGAGACCTCGACCCTGGCTATGACGCTACCGTGGCTGGGCTCGAACTCTGGCCACACTAAGCTTCTGACACCACGAGTCAGCTGGATTACACTACGACGTCACAGCACCTGTAAGATACCGTACTGTTGTTGTTTGGATATCATGTATTCTTCTATCCATATTGCTTAGAAACAGGAAGATATTGAACATCATGGCGCTGTCTGTAGCGGCACATAGTTTTTGAGCTAGGCATTTTACTGAACTTTATTCACACTACCTTTATTTGTTCCTGAATCTAAATTTCAATGCTGTTATTGCATCATTGGATAATATGTTATTTTGCTTCAAACTTATACTTTGGACGCTGCTCATGGCAAATTATTCAAACATTCTCAATGAAGTAAAACAATGCGCTAATGTTGAAACATTTAAGAAAAACTTAAAGACAATTCTTTTTAATAAATTTTAAATCGACATTGTAAGTTTTTAGGGACTTTAAGGGAGTGTGAAGCGCACTTGATGATGTCATATCAAAACTGCGCTATATTAAGTGATTTTATTTGTATTTGTATTTGTATTAATTAACATGCTTCTATACGATTACTTTCTAAACTAATGCTAAAATTACCCTGGTTGCGTCTTTGGAGCCTAGACGGGGCACTCAATTTCAAAGGTGCATATTTAAAGCGATCGCTTATTGGAGGGGCGCTTACAAGAGGATGGGCGCTTAATAGAGGAAATATGATAGATCTAGTAGATATGATGTTATATTTTGAGAATTTATCAGCATTACCTGTTGAGAGTTCACTTCCATAGCTTCAACAACTCCTGAGTCCGTTGGCAGCAGAGAAAGTAAATTGCGAAGGGCGTCAATAATTCTAAATAACATGAAAATTGAAGTTTCAAAGCAAAAAATTGAGGTGATACAAAAGGAGTTAAAGAGTAGAAAACATGAATAAAAATCACACTTACCCAGGTTCTTCTAGAACCGCCAATTCATAAATCTTATCAAATACTTTGTACTCCAAGGCCATAAGATAACCAGGCAGCCCTTTTCCTTGAAAATAATTCATTCAATTCAATTCATTTTTATTCGTAGAAATACAATTTACAATGATAATAAGCATTCTACACAGCCCAAGAGAAGCTGAGCTTATATAGATTGGGCCGCTACAAACTGTAATTACAAGAGGAAAATGCAGTGCATGAAAACTAGATATCTTTACCATGAAATGTTTTAAGGAGCTAGTTGGGAAAAGGAACACAGGAGAGAGGGCATGGTCAGGTTCAAGTGAAAGAAAGAGAAAAAAGGGACCCTGCAAAAAATCTTCACATAGACACAAGCTGTACTTACTCTCTCCAATAGGGATGAAGGCTTCAAACCCTACGGGAAAAAATTGAATTTTAAGGAGACTTAGAACAGGTTGAAAATCATGTATGATCTACGTTCACAATATTTTTTGATGCGGAGCAACGCGAAGCGCCAGCGTAGCAGCAGTATATCCTTGCACAAATTGGAAATTTGTTTGTGTTTTTGTGGAGCTGTTGTTGCGGTTGTTGTCTGTCCGTTTATACAGTATTGTCAGAATCACTTCTATGGTCTGAATCATGTGCATCTGCCATCGTGTGCATTGAATAAGTTGATATAAAAACTGTCATCTTAAGATTTTTAAGTATTCCTAACTTATATCAATTTATTGTAATATCCATGTTTGTATTTAGTATCTGGGCTATCTTCTCTGCTTCAGAGCTAATATAATCTTCAGCATTCACGGGCATATAAGTGCAGGTATAAGCTATAAGTTATTTACATTCATGCAGTTGAATATCAGTGCTTTTAAGGCGAAAATAATTGTTAAATGTATGTGCAAGACGGTAAATCATGTATTCGCATAGATTAGTAATCAAGCAAGATGCACTCTAGTCATACCTCATCATCTGCTGCACTTGCCATGGCACCAGCTGATGCACTGTTAGCAATGCTGACTGTCTTTACAAAGATTGTCATGCCATCATCGAAATTCAGTTGGTTGAGCAGCTTCTGGTCTTTGTTGTTAGTGAGCTAAAAACCGAAAACAACACATAATAAAGAAGATAGGAAAACACAGCAAAAAAGGGAGGTCAAACTTGGTCATTGTAGTCGGTAGAATGGCAGGCGTCATTTGAGAAAAGGATTTGAAAGATCAACACAATTAACTGTGCATGTCTAAATTTTGTTTCACTAGAAAATGATACACGTTTGACAAAAGGTGTTATGATTGTATGCCCAGGGCCCACAGTCCAAGGGGTAAGAGCTTGTCACAGAGGAATACAAATTCACCAAAGCTATATTGAGAAGAAAAGCGAAAACATCTTGAACATACTTAAAAGGTTTTTTCCTCTAACACTCCTCCGAGTATAAACGTCAGTAACAGGCCTAACTGTGTACTCCACGACTATACTCTGAGGAGTATCATACGACAAAGGCTTCTTAGTGCGTTCTTAGATTTTTCCACTTTTCTTCACAATTATGAAGTTTTGTCCGACTCACAACTTCTAAAATCTTTAAACATATGAATAGCTTAAGGTCTGGATCGGCCCAGCCTCGTACCCAGGGCAAATGGGACCTCTACGTGACACTGCGCTGCCCATATTCATCTGTTGCGGGCTGAGCTAAGAACAACAACAACAGATGTCCTTAGGAACGAAGTTGGGATCGACCTTAAGATACAATATCGTTTTAATACAACAAAGTCTGGCTCAGATGATGAGGGTTCAAACCAGACCGGTGCAGTCGACGGGGCTGAGATTCAAACAGACTGAACGTAAGCATTGAGGACAAATTGTCAACGAATCAGATGACTGGTTTGTTTGTTTGTTGGGATAGAAATCGATTCTATCCCACTGAATCCAGTCACCGGAGTCGCTGTTCATCAATATAGATCAACAATGTAGATCAGATGGAGATCATATAGACAGTCCATTCAGGCATGTCTCTCGGATCTACATTTGCAACGGTCTATTCTTAACCGAGCTTTGGGTGCGATTTATACTCAATTATATAATATAAACGACAGAGGTAGCTTCTCAGGCTTATTACTTACAACTTTCTCATTTATAGTAATGTTCACACTCTCTGCAGAAGTACCCAGCTGTTTTGCAATCTTTCTGCGAAGCGATGATAATGTCTCATTGCTGTGTGACTGACATTGGGAAAAAGAAAAAAGACATATAAGAAAAAGATTATGAGATGTGTAGTTAATTAAAAATAGGAAGGCAGTTCTTAAGATATCGATTTGAAGTGAACTGATATATTAAGGCCCTGCCCTCCTGAATATGCATCGAAGATAAGTTAACTGGATATAGAATAAAAAAGATTATGGGGTACAAAATATATTGTCTTGAAGGCAAGAAACTATCTTTAACACACACTAGCATGTCAGAATTTTACATAATCTTGGATAAGCTCAAACTTAAATTCATTGGTTTTGTGACGCGGGTTAACGCTAAAACATTGCTTATGAAGCAAATTTCAAGCGTTTGACAACAAATTTTCGATCAGGGTCAAAGGAATTCAATAATATAACAGAGTAAGAAAGACTTATCCAAACCTTCAACTCAAATCTGTTCGATTCGTGTGCCACATACAGCGTTAGTGGAAAACCTTTGAAACAAGACCCATGTGGAGGAAAACTTCTTGGCATAACAAAATTGTCCTGCAGGAAAAAATTTTTCCATTTAAAAAACTGAAACACACAAATATTTATACATATTTGTCATGAATGGGGATAAGATAGGACACTAGGATAGATTTTGCCACAAGTGGCATATCACAGTGATGGGACTGCAACCAGGACTGCACGACCAGAAAGCCAACGACGTTTTCACTGAGCCAAAGGACTCAATGAAATTGCAGAGTAAATCTCCAAGTCATACAGCCCAAGGCTCTCCTCCTGTTGGACTTTGTGTTTCGGCCATGTCGAGCCATAATCAGTACTATACATATACAAAGCTGTTAAGTATGTCCGAAAATGTTTCCGCTGTTTTTCGCAATTTTGAAGTTCTGTACAACGCAAAACGATTATAAAAAATATAAGTATTCCAAGAAAAGAGACAGCTATGAATAGGCAAAAAATTTTCGACAATTTTTAGCCTATAAAAAATATGGTTTTTTCTTTAATTCTGATATAGGTTTTCACTATGAAGATCGAGGTACAAGTGTTGGTAATATGCTTTATTATGTTAAAGCGAGACTACAATACAATACAATAATAATTATAAGGGACGAAGAGGCCGTCAGGCCTACAAAACCCTGTTAAGCTAACTAGAGTTACTGTTCATGGATTATTTCTAATTACTACAGCTTTTTAAAACTACTTGAATAAAAATCTATTAACTCCTTCGCATTTGTCATATTTTATTTCGAATTGTTTCACAGTTGAGCAATTAATAACTTCACTTGGGAGTTTATTCCAGTCGTTTATTATTCTTTGTGAGAAGAACATTTTTCGCAGATTTGAGTTACATCTTTTTTTGAATAGTTTCAGTACATGCCCACGCGTGTTACTTTGCGCGATGTCAAAAAATATCGATGAATCAGTGTCTAGAAATCCTTTTAATATTTTATAAGTCAAAATCATGTCTCCACGTTTCCTGCGGTATTCTAATGAGGGTAGATTGAGTACTCTTAGTCTCTCTTCATAAGAATAGTTTTTGATTTTGGGAATAAGTTTGGTTGCTCTACGCTGGACGTTCTCGATAGACTTAATATCTTTGACTAAGTTGGGACACCACACTGCTACAGATGATTCTAACACAGGTCTTACTAGACTTTTGTATAGCAATAGAAACACGTCTTTGTCCATATATTTAAATGTCCTTTTGATTGAAGCTAGCATCCCATTCGCTTTTCTGATACATTCTCCTACTTGCTTTTCAAATTTTTGTTTTCCATCTATATAGACACCAAGATCTTTAACCACTGAAGCTGACGATATTTCAGAATCACAGTTCTTTTCTTTATTCCAGAGATTATAAACTCCACATCTTTCAGCCTTGTTCCCAAGATGTAGTGCATTGCATTTCTCTTGATTGAGCGAAAGTTGCCACTTTTTTGACCAATGTTCGATTTTTCTAATTTCAGCTTGGATTTCGTCAGAGGTATTGCTAGAGTAAAGCTTTAAATCGTCGGCAAACATTTTGACCTTTGATTTATTTACAATTTCAGGCAAATCGTTGACGTATAATAGGAAAAGTAAGGGTCCGAGTACGCTTCCCTGAGGTACCCCACTTGTAACACAAGTCCACGACGATTTATATCCATTTAATACTACTTGCTGCTTGCGATTTGACAAAAACGAAGATATCCATGTTAAGACTTTCCCTCCAATTCCGAATGATTTTATCTTTTTCAATAAACGCCGATGAGGCACAGAATCGAACGCCTTGGCAAAGTCGAAGTAAATAACGCTAACAGATTGTCCTGCATCTAGTAAGTCTGTCACTTCTTCTAAGAATTCTAAGAGCTGTAATACACAAGATCTTCTTGATCTAAAACCAAATTGTTCCGGTGAAAACAAATCATATTTATCCATGTGCGTTACTATGGTGTTTTGATAATTTTCTCTAAAAGTCTACAAATGATCGAGGTAAGACTGATAGGCCTGTAGTTTTCTCTGGCATGTTTATTTCCTTTTGTAAACTGGTGTAATATGAGCAAGTTTCCATGATTTTGGTAGTATACCTGTGTTTAGACTCTTTTGAAATATTAATTTTAACGGATACGCGATAAATTCAGCAGTTTCTTTTATAAGCCTTGGATGAATACCATCAGGTCCAGGAGATTTAGATACATTTAATGACATGATTGCTTCTTGTACAGAATCTATCGAAATTTCAACATTGTTTAAGAAATCAAGATTTAATGGCAGAGTTGTCGATGTACTTGGTAGACTGGTCAAGTCTTCTTTAGTGAAGACAGAAGTAAAAAACTCATTTAGAACGTCGACTTTCTCTTGTTCAGAACTAGTATACGAGTTATTATCACCGACCTTTAGGTCAGGAACTTTGGATTTGAACTTTAGTTTTGAATTTGCATACTTCCAATAATTCTTACAGTTAGTTTTTATTGTCTTAGCTACATTTTTTTCAAAAGATTTTATTCTGGAACGAATTTTCGATTTCGTTAGATTGCTCATTTTTTTAAATCTCTGATAGTCTTTTCTTGCTTTTGTAAGGTTCCATCTTTTGTATGCGTTATGTTTTTTCTTTAAGACCTTAAGAATCGAAGTGTTCATCCACGCTGGTTGTGTTCTGTCAAACTTTCCTTTATATCTGACACTCATAAACTTTGAATGCAAAACGCTTGCTACAAGCAACTCAACACTGAGACGCAAATGATGATGATGATAATGGCATATGCCTGAGAAATTCATAGATTATAGGCATTCTATCCTTTGCTCAAACGTTCAAATTCACATTCTGTATTTTAAGACCAAGTATTCTCAGGCAAATATTTTTGGACAAAAAGGTGCAGTTTCATTTTATAACTGGCAATATATTCGTAAAAGCAAATAAAAAACACATGAAGACAGTCTTACCTATCCAATGCTGGGGCTGCGAATTTCCTCTTGCTAGGGAGCTGTTTCCCATCAACAATCACAGGATCATTCAATCCAAGCTGTGTCAATAATGACTGAAATAGAGTTATATCGAGCTACTATATAGGTTCACAGAACTGCAGGTAACAAATTAAAAAGAAAACAAATTCTTGAAAGTCAGGTATCTTCTCTCAAAAGCCTCGTATATCATGCAAAGATAGAGACACAAGCTTTATTAACAGGGGATCGATCCAGGGGCATACCTAGACCTTTTGGATCGAAGGAGTGTGAAAAGAAGAATTCATTGACGATGACAAGCAGACCCATCTAGAGGTTTTGGGGACAGGCTAAAATTATTACATTCGTCGTAGTCTACGCTCCTCTACACTCCACCACCCCGCTCCAATTACAACCGTATGTTGTATGTTGTTGTTAGAAGCTGATTCCGAAAGAGTGGGAGGAAGATAACAAGTCTAGGGACAGGCTAGATTGGTGGAAGGCTAGCTTAGTACTGGTGGTCATTTCACGATATAAACATAAAAAATTTAACAACGGGACGGTAAAATTTTACCGACAAAAGCAAGCGACTGCATGTTGCTCTACTTTACCGACCAGCTCATGTTTTACTGATCAATTATAACAGGTAGGGGTTTCGCACCCCAACCCTCCCGTATGCAATGTTATATATATGATTAATATATGTGAACCTCAAGCCTTTTGTAACACTCCGCTATAAACCTCTTGTGAATATTAGCTGGTTCTGCCTAAAAATGAAAACCAGTAAAAAAATCAGTATATAGATATATATAGATAATTAATTAAGTAACATAGAATCGTAAGGTAATAGTTACTGTGTTTAGCATAAGGGGATCCCAACCTCGTCCCCAGGGTGAATAGGCCTCTACGTGAAACTCCGCTGTCCGTATTCGACCCTGGTATCGGCCTTGTCTATTCGCAATTTGATTGGCTGTTCAAACAATAGAAATTTAAGTGACGTCACAGTTTCTTCAAAATTTCACACCAAAATAGGCCGAAAACTATGTAAAAAAAAACATCAATAAAAACCAAAAAATGATGCTACATGAGATATTGTATCTTGCCTTACAGTTATCAATGAAATTCTTTGCATTTCCTTTCTAAGAACATCTGCTTTCGGAATCTACATCTTGTTTTTATGCCTAGGCCAAAATTGCCAGTATTTTGGCAGATTTTGTGGCCGGTACCAGGGCTAAAATCGATTTGACGGTTGAGATTCGAGGAAATTCGATTTGGGGCCTGGGGACGAGGTTGAAGGAGGTCCCTGTAAAGCCCAAGCAAATATAAACAGCGCGATGCTAGTCCTCCCTATCCATATAACCACACTTTGTCATTCCCTTTGTCTTTGCTTGAAATTACAAAGAGCTGTCGACCTCACTCTTCTTGGCAATTTTGGCATGGGTGGGAATAGACAACACAATCATGGATTATGAGTCAGGCTCGCGCACCACTTGCCATCTCACACTAGTATCTGTGAGGGGGGGGGGGCATTTTTAGTGGAAGCCAACCTGTACCTTAAAGCTCATAGATAGGTCAAATATGACTTATAGGTAAAGCTCCATAAGCAAGGTTATTTAGGGCTTCCATAGAACATGGGACCTTGCTAAATGCATCCAGGGAACAAGGGAATATGGCCAAAATTAAAAGGGCCCAAGGGAAAATTGGGAAACAGGGATCAGGTAAAATCCTCCATATCGATCCGTTGGACTATCAATCTACAAATAATCCTACAAAACTCCAGGGATCATGGGAACTTTCTCAAGGGAACAGGGAATATGTAACCTCCTAAACAATTCTCATAAAGAATGCACGATTTAAGAATACGATATATAATCAAATCAAATTTCAGGTAGTACTGGCATATATACAATACCCTTTTCAGTCTTGGTGAGAGTAACGTGTAGCTGAACTGAATCAAATACTGCGTTGCGTCATCTGCAATATCTTCGTAGGGAGATTCCAATATGATTTGCCACAAGTAACTTAAACCGGTTAGATCCTGTTTCTCGACAAGAACATTTGACCCAGTTATCTTGAGTTTGTGTTCGTAATCATTCACATTTTCAAAGTAGACTTTAAAGCATCTAAAACCTATATGGAAAACAAGCAATTATGTTAGACGAGAGCTAATGATTTTACATTACTTGAGTATATTTAGCTTGGAGAAGAGATATTGAAATATAGACACAAGTTTAAAAAAAATTTCATCTATTTGATCTTCAGGAGTTACCAATAAAGATCACACAGATCGAAACGTTTGTTGAATCTCAAGATTTAAATCGGTTGAAGGTGATGTGGCGTCGTGGCCTACTACAGCTGGCTCGTGGTGTCAGAAGCCCAGCGAAGTCAAGCCATAGGCGGTAGCGTCACAGCCAGGGTCGAGGTCACGATTAGTAAACCTACTACTGGATTTTAGCGACTGGCGTTAAATACACCATTTCACCTCCAACTCAACCACCTTCATTTAAAATTTACGTTTAAGTTAGTGAGAATAAATTGAACCTTACTGAGGCAAGAAATGCATTAAAATAAATTTGTTTGAACGAAAAGGCAAAACACAAGAAAGCAAACCTTTCTGGGATATTCTTGGAACATCGACTTTCAACATTCTTGTGGTGAATAAATTCAATTGAGTTTCGTGTTCAAGATCAGTGATACCATCTGTGAACCATTGAAAGCAAGTCTGCAAAGGAAAAATAAAATAGCTTATTCTGATGATAATATGATAATGATTATGATGATGACAATGAAGATGATGATGATGATTATTATTATTATCATGCTGGTGATGATGATGAAGATGATGATGATGACGATGCTACTGCTGCTGCTGATGATGAGGATGGTGATGATGATGATAATGATCATGATGATGATGGCGATGATCAGAGTGATATTATTGATGACGATAATAACCATCAAACATATAGCATTAGACTGAATACGTATTTCATTTACCTCATAGTCCCCTTCACAGTTATTTGCATCCAGCATAAGACAGTCCCAGATTTCTCTCACTCTACTAAACGACAGATACAATGCGCCATCTTGAAGCACAAATGCTATAAATTTCAAATGTGTCATAACGGTTTCTCCATACGAATACTGATTGGCTATTATTGTGTCACCACTAAGAGGCTGTTGTCCAGCGCATTCTACTGCAACTTGGTGTGATCTGATGAGACTTGAGGTCACTAGTTTGATAACGTCTTTTGCTTTTGAAGTTCTTGAAGCATTGACTGTCAAAAAACGTAATGATTTTGTAACATATCCGAATAAACTTCAGAAAACTTATTTCATTTTATATTTTAATAGGTAACCCATAGCCTAGGCTCATATTTGCATTTAGTTGCCGTTGCTTGAGGAGCAAGCGACTACTTCTCGACCAACAATGTCTGCAACGTGACCATACAGTCAAACAAGTTTGCGGTAAGCAAAATTCAGACGTTTGGCCAACACGGTTTGATTGTCGAATCACGATCACGAATAACTAGTGTACATATTATAAGGCATGCAAACCAAATTAAGAACACGTTTAGTGAATCTGATGGCCAACATTTAAAAACGAAAAGGCTAGGGAGTTAGTAAGTTGCGCGTTTTATTCATTTAACTTTGTAAAAAATGCTTTCACCTTGTGACTTTTAGAGTAAGGCTGCTTCATTAATGCTTCTAGATTATTCAACAAATGTCTGATGGCAGGAACAATCCAGTTTCCATCTCTGATGTTTTGAATGCATTTTCCAATGTAAGTGTGTTTGATGCCGTCTCTAAGTGACTTTGATTCAGTTAGAATGTCCAGATGAGACTGTACTGCCTGGTTGATCAGATAGGTCGGTAACGATGGAGCATGAGCCAAATTCCAAACCACTGCTAGAAGCTGCAAGAAAAAATTGGAATTGATCCGGATGATCTTGACTAAGTATAAGACTAAATGATTAAGTTATCTACCCAGAAGAGGCCCAGTTTTAGATTCAAGTCAGAAGCCTTGGACTTTTTCTTTTTGTCAAGGTTTTCCAATTCTGTTTTGTCTGCCATTGGCCAAATTTCGGAATCTAATTGCATGTTTCATAATTTCTAGCTTGGTAGAGATCCTTCCGTCTCCTATCTGGGGTGCCACTTTTAGTTTTAGATTTAAGACTTCTGACGACGTACGTGCATTTTGCTGTCTAAAAGTCGGGGTTTCCCCTGAGTTTTCTTCTCGAGATTTTTCAATTCTGTTGTCCTAAATTCCTAAATACTGAAAAGTATTGATATACAAAACACAAGCCTAGGGTTTGCTCTGATAAAGAATCTTACCTGGGTGACTCTTTGTGCATCAACAATTTCTCTGCCAATTCGTCCAATTAGCAACAAGAGCTTTTCCCTGGCTTTCTCATCTTCAGAATTCCAGCTCTAGTTAAGAAAACAAAATTTCTCTTATGATACGAGTTAACTTCGAAGGAGGTGTGGCGTTGTGGCCTAATCTAGTTATCCATTGGGCTCGTGGTGTCAGAAGCTTAGCGAGGTCGAGGCTCGAGCCCCAGCCACGGTAAAATAACAGCCAGGGTCGAAGTCTTGACTAGTTAACCTAATACTGAGACCCTAGCGACTTGCGCTAAATACACCATTTCACTTGCACCTTGACATTTCAATCAAAAATCGATTTAAGGGTACCATTACTGGTATTGCGATTTTTTTAGGAACAGGGTGTATCATTTTACAACAACTCTTCTGTAAATTAGGTTTAGGTATATGAAAAACTAAAGAAAATCATGAAGCACCAAGCAAACACAAGCATCTAACCTCTTCTAGCAATGTAATTAAATGATCCAGCTGATCAGATGTAAAACTCTGAGCTGCAGTTGCTATTATCGTGTGTATATTATCAACTACTGTGTTGTGTTTTCCGGACTAAAACAAACATAAACAAAATTAAAAAATCATGTCCAAAGTTGAAAACTGTTTTAACCATAAGCATCGATCAATATTGTCACAAATCCTTACTAATACAATTTAACAAAACGGTGTACGAAGAATAAACACGCAAAGAAGCATTTTTAGGCTCCGTTTTGGTGCAAAGACGGTGCAGTTTGAGCAGGTTAGCTTGCAACAAAAACAGCGTTGTCCGACAGCAGTTATGTAGTTATGTATAGCCACTGCAGGTGGAGACTCCCAAAAGCCCAAAAGCCTGGACAACATTTCCCTCATCTTATGAAGTGGTGCAGTATCTAAAGCCTTTAAAATTGATGATGTTCTCTTGTATCAGAAGAATGCAAGGCCAGTTATACTTTAACTTTAAGAAAAATAAAGGTCTTGACTCACTGAAAGACGTCAGTTGTGCTGTGATATTAGCAAATGAGACAATCGAGATTTTCGAAAGTAGAAGGAAATCAATTCCTTTTGACTCCGGGTCTATAGATGTTTGCCTCAAAGAAAGGCCTAATCGACGAGTTCGCAAACATCTTTATGAATTAAATCTTCGTTATAATGACAGCCTAACTCAGCCTACCTGCATACTCCAGATAGTAGATAGCTCATCATTTGATAGTTTTGCGCCAACAAATTCAACGACTCTTTTTAATTTCTCACAATACTGATGTTGATGTAAGCTGCCTGTAGGCAAAAAGAATTGCTAATGAGAATTACTATCTTTGTGAAAGATGTTGCAAACGTTATATATAGATATGTACGATGGCCCACAGTGGAAATGCAGCATTTTGTATACCGTACTTGCTGCATATAGAAGATAGCTGCTGCATACAGAAGATAGTAACAGACTGTTGCTACGTGTACAAAATAGTCGCTGCGTACAAAAAATAGTCGCTGCATACATAAAATAACTGCTGCATACATAAAATAACTGCTGCATACATTAATAGTTGCTGCATACACAAGATAGTTCTTTATAGCCTTCCTGGGGGGGGGTGTCTAAGCGAGGAAGCTCATTAGAAAAGGAGCCTTATTTAAAAACCAATATCAAACAAGGGCATTGCTTTATCTTCATTGCATTTTGATTCATGCAGGTCTCAGGTTTGCACAAGAAAGATTGCAGAAAGATCATCATTTTGAAACATCTTTGAACGTGCTACAAGCTTTTTCGTCTGACACTCTTCAGAGTATAAACGTCAGACATTTATTACTAGACAATCATAAAGTTTTGCAGAACTCAAAGACTACGAATATAAATATGAACTCCATAGTCTTACTCTGAAATGCTATTGAAAGGACTTTGTTTTCAAGTAGCCATTGCATGATCACATCTTGAGCGATTGCTGTTTTGCATAGATGCACCTTCTCAGATTCTTTTATCAATTTGCAGATCTGTAATAAAAAGACATAGATGATATTTACGGAACAGCAAATGGGAAAAAGAGTTCTGTAGATTTTAATCCTGAAGAACCGATTTGCCAATTTCAACCAACAAGACTTCTAAAAAAAGTCAACTGATAGGAATTCAAGAGAATTTCAATAAAGTATGCAGAACGTTTCTGTCGAAACGTCAGTGAGATCAAACTGAAAACTTACTAAGCTACAAGGTGTGGCACACATCAGGCTTTCTATGTGAGGTCATAGTAATAGTTATGCGGTTGAATACAAAAAGTACCTTATTGAATGATAGTTAGATTAATTTTGTTGATAAGAAATTGTGGTGGTGTGTTTTTTATTTAAATCAAATTTCACTTCTGTTGGCAAATTTCACGTCTGTTGGATCGTTCTGTCTCCCATCTGTGGTGCCACTGTGCCGGAAATGTAGTCTGAATCAAGACAGCAAATACCTGACCTGGCCTGACCTAACAAGCCCTGACGTAACCTGGCCTGACCTGACCTTACCTGACAGGACATGCCCTGACCTGGGCTGACCTAGCCTGGTCTGACAGGACTGGCTTAAAATTGATTTGACGTGACCTGATTAGACTTAACTGTGCTTCGCTTGACAGAAATTGAATTGACATTTTAAATCCATTTGAGCTCACCACTTCATAAGAAAGAGCCAAACTCTTAAAATATTTGAAGACACCTTCGCCATATTTATAACTGATTTTCCCCGATAGCCCTTTTTGAGAACAGAAGAACCTTTAGCGTTAAGAAGCAGAGCCTTAAAAATACAATAGTGAAGATAAGCATTAAGGGCATACCTCTTTCAATGCGTTCATTCTTGCATTATAATGTGCACTTTTGAGCATATTCAACAATGTGGCCAAATGCAATTCATCTAGATAAGTCAGCTTATCTTTCCAAAGAGTCTGACATAACATCTTCAGTGTTCGAAGTAAATCAAAGACCTTTCCAATTTCCTGGGAAAAAATGAAGGTTCCGTTAGATTAAGGCGGAAAAAACGCTATGCAAAGGTGATCGCAGGGTAAATAACATATACTTATCTTAGAAGTGCAATATCTGCAAAATTTGCCTAGCTGCAGAGAAAAACACCCAGGGCCTTTGGAGCAAAAACAATGAAAAAACCCCATTTGATTTCATTATCTCTGGCATTTTACCGAAGGCAATAATATCGGCGTGCCTCTAGCGACTACTGAATGCAGTTGCAGGTTTCCTTGCAATTTTTTAAACCTTGTGCTTTCAAAAACAGAGGTTTGGGGAACTTTTAAGCCTTGTTGTGGCTAAGTTTAAGGTATTCAAAGTCCAACCTGGACAGATCGGCAGACGATAGATTCTGGAATCAAACCTCGTCAGGTGTAAGTTTCCACAAGGGTGCACAACGACTCAGCTGTCAATTCTTCCGTGATCAATAATTGAATGAATAGCCAGAGTGGCGATGCAAGGTTGCTACTAAGGGAGGGCATAGGCTGTAGCTGCATGATTCGCATTAAGAGACAGATCACCCTCTTGGTGGTCTGCTGCCGCTTTCAGAAAATTCATAAATTGGGCCCAGGCTGCGGCACTGCTAGGGGACTTTTACAAAACATCTATCGCAGGAAATTGTTTGCAAATTCCCTTTGAAATGCTTACTCAGACCCTTGAAAAGTTTCTGATTCAAGGAAATTTCGGTTAGGTTTCACAAAAAAATCACATTTTTGACCTTTCATGAAGGTTATAAGGAAGAAAAACCTTTTTTCAAGCCCTGCTCACTGAGCTGCTCACAAGAAGACGAATTCTGACGAAATAACAAACGTTTATACCTTTTCTTTGATATCAGTTTCTTTCAGTTCTTTTACATAAACAACAGCTCTGTCAGCCACGCTTCCAAGTTTGTACTGCAAGAAAATTAATTAAATAAATAAGCCAGTCGTCAATTTAACTCATTGTCAACTGAACCAGGTAAATAGTCTTTGAGTTGTACAAAACTTCAAAATTGCGATGTATAGCGGAATCATTTTCGGGCATACTTAAAAGCTTTTTTCGTCTGACACTCCTCAGAGTATGAACGTCAGAAACAGACCGAAACAATAGACTAAGGCGGAATTCATACCCAGATGCGGCTCGAAATGCATCAATCAGAAAAAACGAAAAGCTGAATTGGCATTGTGTTTTAAACACCAATCAGCTGGTCGGATACAGCGGGAAGACCAATAGAATTATTTGAAGAGTCCAAGTGAGAAAACGAACTCTTTCTGTCTACACAGAACCGGCCTTTGCCAATGATTCTGAAATAATCCTCGCTGTAATTTTCCGCACAAATTGGGTTATCGAGGGTTATCGACCGGCACGAAACCAGGTAACTTTCTGCTCCAAGAGCCTCAAAACAAAATGAACTAAGCGAGGTATAACGATCGAATTAAACCAAACAGTTTATTCTGCGTCGCAGCTTCTGAATCAAGAACAACTATGGAAAAGGATAAAAAGGAAAAGCTCTCATGAAAGGATTTTCTTTGACCTACCCCAGCAACTTCAGGATTCAGGTAGACAGCGCATACTCCAAACGGTTGCAGAAGGGCTGCAAGCATCTGTAAGAAGAAAATGAAAACAATAATTATAAAGGGTGAAGAAGGGTAATATCACGTTAGTACGAAAGTTTTCTGAGGGCCTACACTACAGCTTAGCTAACGCTGAGTTACAATCTAGACGGATTATTTGAAAAACTAGCCTATGATTTTAAAGTCTCGCCCTATTGAAAATGCATCTCCAACTTTGAGTTTGTTAAAATCAAACTTAAGGATTTAGCCCTCGCTGCTTTTCACTCAATTAACTAGGTTGTTTTCAACAAAGAAACAAATTTCGATAAAAATATTTGTCCGTTTTTGGAGGTGCCCGTTACAAAGAGGTGCCTATTAATAGAGGTTTTTTATCTATTACCCGGTTCTTCATTATGTAGATTTTGTGTCATAGCATCCAGCGGTTTCATTATAGCGTTAACTACAACAGAGTCATGGACTATCATAGAATGTGTTAAGTCTTTATCTTACCGGTGCGTTGAGATTTTCTGCTTTTTCAATTTGATCACAAACAGCATCAAATCCATTCTTATGAGCAAACTACAAGATCAAGACAGGAATCTATTGAACATGTGTGGCAATTGTTTGAGAACTTTGATAGAAGACACATAAAAGGTGCATTTGCGCCAAATAACAGAACCTAAATAATTCATGACGAAGTTTAAGGCATAGTCAATTATGTAATAAGGTTATGTTTTCTTACCCTGTTTATAAGGTTGATGAGCCAGCCATATGGTTCCTGAAACACAAGAGTGACTACTGACACTTTTGTTCTGTAAAAAGCCAACGTACATAAAAAACAGACATCAGATAGATATAAAAGCTTGACAGGAAAACAGCTTTCCAGAATAATCCTTACCCTTCCAATACTATAAGGCAGACTAACAGCAGGACACTTCTGAAAACCAAATATGTCTTCATAATATGCTCTGTCCCATCTTTTTGTTCTATTTTTGAAATGATACTCACAATCTGGATCAAATGCCTTCAGAAGAAAAGATTTGGAATGAAGAAAACGTCACAAAAATCTACTTCATGGTGATGATTATACTTATGAAGACCAGATGATGATGGTGACGATGATGATGATGATGATGATGATGATGATGATGATGATGATGATACTGCCCTTGTTGGTATATGGTGATCATGATGATAATCATTATGATCATAATTATTTTGATGATGACAACGTTTATCCAGATATGTTACATCCAATAACCAAGTGAAAAGAAATAAACTATCATTTACTTACCTGGGTCAGTACAGACAGAAGTTTTATTGGAACAGGATCAAAGTGCAATCTAACAGCAGCTAGATCAATAAACAGCTTGATCATATTGTATACGCCTTCTAATGTCTCATGGTTCCATCGTCTAACTGCGTCAGAAGCTAAAAGCTAAAAAAAGAGAGCAATTATCAAAGAAATGAAAAAAATATCAATGCACTTGTGTGTAAGAAAAAAGCTGTTTGATATTCCTAGTATGTCCAGTTTGTCATCTATATCTTTTCATGCAGCTCTTAAGGGCAGACTACTGAATCTTTCTCAGTTCTTTAACTCAACTTGCAAATTTTTCTTAATGATTGCACCCTCTTTCTAATTCTTTTAACTGCAGTTTTGGCATTCATCTTTGCAGCTTTTCAGTTGGCAACAACATTCACTTATTCTAATGCAATTGCATGACCTTCTTGCATATTGCAACAAAAATACAAAAGAGAACAAAAGGTTCCAGCTATTTTGAGATATTTCACAATATCATTAACTGCTATTAGGGTGGCAATAAACAACCAAGCAAGAATTGCATCTGAATTTTTTTACCAGTGTTGGTAAAACTTTAACAGCCTTTGTAAATTGAGATGCGGCATAGAATACAGTAAGCTTCAGCATTGCTTCCATACACAATGTTATAAGAAAAAGACTTTTCGTACCTTCTGAAAGCATTCTGGCATTGCCCTGTCCATGAATCTCTTGCAGTTCTGATCTTTTTCAGCATTTCCTAGAAATCATGGCCAGGTTTTAAAATTCAAGATTTCTGATTTTACAAATAAATGGAAGGAGTTTTTAATCGTTTTAACTCAGTTCTGAAGAAGAATATCGTAAATCCTTGAATAAGCCCACACCTTCAAATAAGAAGCCTTTCCCTCGAAAAAGCCCCACCTAAGAATTAATTTTTGCAACTAAACCCTCTCCTCAACGAACCCCCATAGGGAATTATTCAAGGATTTATGAGTTTGTTTCTGTCTATAATTTCTGTCTATAGTTTCTGTCTGTCTATATGCCTCTTTCAACTAATTAAAACACTGAACAAGTTAGTCGTGACAGGTTCTACTATCAATTCAACCAATAATCAGCCATTGGCTATTGGCAAACAGCTGATTTCAATAAAAGAGTACAGAATTTTCTCTTTGCTATTCTCTCCACTACACACTGGAACCATGGAGATTTAAAATAAGCCCTCCCTTTGAAGAAGCCCTCCCCTCGAATCAGCCCCCACTGTAAAATTCATTTTTGCAAATAAGCCTCCAGGGGCTTATTCAAGGATTTACGATACAGTTATTGTTCTGTGGTATTAAAATCACTGACCTGCATGTGAGATTTTGATTGCACCAAACAAACATTTTCCAAGTGATTCATTCTTTCTGTATGGTATTGACCAATTTTCTGTGAAGATTCGACTTTCAAGCTCATACAAATTTGTTGTCGGAAACTCATCTGGAATTGACTCCAATGGTACATCAATATCTTCACTTTCAACATCTTCATCAACAGCCGAATTCACCGTCTCTTCATAGGATGGTGGGGGCTGTTTGCTGAGGCTCATTGAGTCTTGGGGTATCTCTAACGGTGGGAGATTTGGAATTTCCCCATCTCTATAATGAGTGTCCCTCATTTCTATGTCGCCACTTTGCTCCTGATCATCGAAACCCCCTCTAATGTCTTCTCCAGTCAAGATAGAAACTGCTTCACTTAAATCGTTTTAGCCAATCTAAGAGCTTTCCGGACCTTTCCAATGTCATCAAAGCCCATACTGAGCAAAGATGTTATGTTCTCATCACTTGGCTCCATGTTTTATTCAGCTGGATGTCAACAATATGCTCAGTACATTTGTCATATCCTAAAACAAAGACAAATAGTAAACAAACCATAGATCTATTTTAATAAACAACTAAGATGAAGCAGTTAGGGGTAAAAGATATTATTTTTCCTTCTTGCCATAGATCTCAGGTGTGATGAAGCTTCAGAATGATCACAAATCTATTCAGAAGAATAAGTATCATTTAGCTTTTGCTCTGAAGAATAATATATTAATTATCTTTTGTTTTCCCAATTGTTTATTTGTTTATTGTCTTCAAAATTTTGCAAGGAACATTTATTGTTTGGATAACAATAAGCCTATTGTTATCTTATTTCGTGTGAACAATAAACATTCCATCATACAAGAGGAAACCTTGACTGGGGTAACAAACTGCCACTCTATATATTCTTCAAGTGTGATTGCCACTTCAGATCAGAGTTAAGCAGGTCATCTTTCAGTATCACTCACTGAAATTGTCATTGGCATAAGTAGATACCTAAGTCATCATCATTCCTGCCATTTCAAACTTTGCTCTTTTGAAACATCATGATTTTTATCTAAAAGAGATCCTGGTATACACACACAGATTAAATCCAGAAAATAACTAAGCTGAGAAATTAGCATAGCAAAAGGCAGACTCCTGTGAATCTGGATTGTGGAACGCGAAGAAACAAGAATGGCTGCTGCAGCCCGGCCGGCCAGCCTAGGCCATAATTTTAGGCCACGTCTGAAGCTCCGCCCAGTCAAGTGATTCACAAATACTTACGTTCTTTCCTAGACAGACACCAATAATTCACTTCTTCGTGAAACGGTCTCGTTGGAAATCAAAAGTAAAGTGTAATCAATAACCGCAAGTCGATGATGGCAAAATAAAAACAACTTTCTCTTGTTTGTCTTCGCAGCTCGCAGCTTCGATTCGGCCGCCTCATCAAGCAAGGGCGGGAAAGATCAACCCTGACAGAAATGCTCCTTCGCAGAACACATATTGTGACAGCATTGAAAATTTAGTTTTCAAGACTAGCTTTTTACCTTGATGCCCGCTACGCAGCAAGTATTTTTTATGACTCTTTTATGATATCATGATAGTATTTTTATTGTAGTAAGTAATGCAACTGAAGCTTTTAGAGTATATCAAAATAAGAAATATAGAGCTTTTAGAGTTTTTAGGGATAGGACATCAAAAACTCGGATTACTGCTTTTAGGTTTTGTCATGTTTTGTTGTCACGCCAGCGAATCTATAGTCGCTACTGTGGTGGATAATCACTACTGTGGTGGTACTATTTGCGTACTGTGGTGGTAGTTTCTGCGTACTGTGGTGGATAATAACTACTTGTGATGGTTTACTATGCTTGCGGTGGTGGCAGTTTTGGCATATTGTGGTGGACCACAATCAGGATAATTTGGTATAACTGAATGATACTAAACTTTCACAAAGAAAAAGAGAGAAAGAAATTTTCATCAAAATTAATTGCAAGCTCTTTCCTCAATGAAAAAATAATCTAATAGGCTATGAGAAAAAATAAGCTAAATTACAATTAAGATGTACAAAAATTTTTTCAATGATTCCACGAGGTAAATAGGTTATTTTTAGATTAATTTGTCGTAATTGTACCCACTTTTAATAACGAATGTATCATCAAGCACTATTTCTTAGTAAAATTTTGCATCTGTTCACTTCAAGATATCAAACAAAACAAAAGACTCCACGGATAAAAACTAAATTCTCCTCTGCTGATAATTAATGTCTTAAAAACAAATCTAGTTTAGGTTTGCATGTATGCTTTAATTAATCGATTATATTTTAATAGATGCATGAATTATTAGGCAAGTAAAATTAAATAAAAAAATAAAAATTGTGAAAGTCTTAATTTTTTGGTTTCTGTGCAAAGATACTAATTGTTCTTCCAATAGCTTTTCTCTTTTCTTCCATGTTTTCAAACCATTCTTCAAGCATTTCAAAATCTTTTTTCTCTTTTAATGACTTGAGTGCACTATCTAGCTCCCCAGCTTGCTCTGCCATTGCCCACAGAGAGTCAAGTTTTCTCCACTCCGGATCGAAAGGACCATCCTTTCTCAAATAAGGGTCAGAAGTAAGGAAAGTCTCCCATGGACAAGTAACACAAGTTGCTTTTTCAAGTCCAATCTTCTCAAAAAGTGACAGCAATTCATTTAATGGAATGAATTTATCACAGAGTTTTTCAACTGTATGTGGAAGCAAGTTTGCATACCAAGAGCCATAACGTAATTGCTGGTGTGTAGAATGGTTAATCAACAATACTCCACCCGGCTTCAGAACTCTATAGGCATCTGCAATGGCTGCTTTCAAATTACAAAACTCAGTAAAAGGCTGATCAAGATGTTGCAAAACTTGCAAAAATGAAACAACGTCAAAACTGCTGTCTGCAAATGGTATCTGTGGAAGGCTAGCAACTTTGATGGTATCAACTTTCTTGCTTTGAATATGAGGGGCAAGGTTTTCCTGTGCTTTTTGTATTATGTCTTTTGATGCATCCAAAAGTGAGATTTTACCAATGCCGTAATCAAAAAATGCCATTGCAACTTTCCAACTACCATGTCCTGCAATAAGCATGTGAATCTGAAAGAGAAAATATAAATAGTGAGTGTGGAATTATTTCAGATTTTGAAACCAGACACAAAAACAAACACAATACCAAACAATAACATAGCATATCATACCATAATATAGCATAGCATATAATACCATACAATACCATACAATACCCTACCATACCATACCATACCATACCATACCATACCATACCATGCCATACAATACCATACCATACCTTATCATACCATACCATACCATTCCATACCATAGGATACCATATGATACGATAACATACCACACCCCCAAATCATACCAACTATATACAATGCCAAACCATGCCATACCATACCATACCACAGGAAAGCCCTACCCTAGATGCAATATAATACATAATGCAATGTTGTATGGGCTTTTATGTTCATTAGGTTGAATCATCAGAAAATGAGCTTACCTCATTGCAAGGCTTCTCTACGAACCCTTGAATAATGGATTTGTACAAAGGCACTCCATTTGCAATTCTCTCATTATCATGAATGCCACTCGTCATTTTGCTGTTGAATAGAAAAGTGCTATATAACAGCTGATAGATAGATAGGTACACATAAGAAAAGATAATGATAAAATAAAATTGAAACTAATTTAGGCCCATCTACAATCTACTAGGTACGGTACGTGTATGTGTAATAGGTACCTTTCTGTGATGTGCAATCTATGTTATGGACTAGGACTACCAGACTACTCTTACTTTCCTACCTGCGTTGACTCTGCTCAATTTTCTGAATAACCGAGATCACTTTGCTTCGATATTTCTTGTGAAAGTATCGAACTCACTCCAGAGCTCCAGAACTCACTTCAGCATCATCCTCATCCGTTATCTCCGCATGCTTAAATGTCTCCCACCTTTTACGTGGCAGGAAAAAACAAAGCAAGAGATCAATGGGACAAACAAAAGACAATAATGCTTATTGGGTTCTGAGTTTGAGACGTAGTCGCGAATCACCGGCTTTTAGGGCGCCATATCTCCTATGAATATATCCTTCCCTCCCGTTCATCGATCTCTTTTTTGGGTGAAAATATTTGCGCGCGAGCATTTAGGCTATCTGGTAGGTTTTCAGGTCAATGCGTGAGGTTAAGCCAGAGCTATAGAACTGCACTCTGTACAGTATCTTGCAACTTTGCTGTTGCAGACAGCGAAAGGCATAGTACAGTAGTTATGCCGCAGACAAATTTTCAAATAATTTCTTCCTCGATTGCTCCTCCTTGAGAAGGAGTTTAAAGCCTCGGGTGCTTAATCGAGGAAAAAGGGTATCATTTTGATAAGTTATTACACATAGGCATGGAGACAGCAAAGACTCAAGAAAACTAAACAGCTCAGGACACTCTTACATTATACATATGTTTTAGGTTATAGTAACTGCTCTACGATTAAAGCTTCTAAATTTAAGATACTACAAAACAATAATAATAATACTGACTCACTGAGTGCAGCTATTCATATCCATAATATATCGATTAAATAATTTCTTTAGCATAAATCATTCTAAGATTTAAAAAACAACATGGTTAATGATGAATGTTCAAGTTAAAACAAATTTCTGCAGTATGTACATTAGGATCTTTAATAAGTTTTATATTTGTCGAACTAGCTAAAATTTAAGATGTTATATTTCAAGTTCAAGGCCCTGGCCAAACGATCAAACATTGTTCGTTAAACATTTGAAATTTGCTTTAAAAACAATTTTCGACTGTTTGTTTGGCCATTGAATAAATCATTGCTTGACAAGCAGAGCTTGCATGACAATGTTTTTCTTTTCAATAACATTTCCTGCTTGTTATAAGCCAAAAATGTTTGATGAGCAATGTTTGATGAGCAGTGCAAAAGATAAAACATTTCGCTAAACAAGCAAATTTAAGATGTTTGACAAACAATGTTTGATTGCTTGGCCAGGGCCTAAGACAGTGGCCAAAACGCTGAAAAAAATTGTTCATCAAACCACTGCAATTTGCTTCGCAAGCAATGTTCGACAGTTTGGCTACGTCATAAACATTGCTTAACAAGCAGAATTCGCTCAGTAATGTTTTGAAAACTTCAAAAACTTTGAGCAGTGTTTATTGATGTGGCAAACGGTCAAACATTGTGTTTGGCGAGCAAATTTTAAATGTTTGACAAACAATGTTTGATTGTTTGGCCAAAATTTTTTGTCGCAAAACATTGCCTTTAAAAAATTTTATTTAGTCACGCAAGAAATAGTTTAAAGAGGGTCCTGAAGGGGGGTGTCTAATCCCATTTCCCAGTAACTTTTTCTTCCAAATCCCATTCCCAGTCTATGCTTTTTTTGAATTAATGTCTCGTTGACAGCGTCATCTGCTTGGGATTGGGGCTACATTCTCATTGAACTGATATGTTCAGTTTGCGTGTAAAGACATAGAAAATGTTATTCATTACATCTAAAACATTAAAAAGCTACAATTTCATTGAAAAAACTTATTAAAATTCATTTTTTGTGTAATTTTTGAACGGTAAAAAGCGAATCCCATTCCCATTGGGTGTTCTGTTCCCCATTCCCAATGGACAAAATCCCAGTCCCAGTACATCGAATCCAATTTTCCCAGGCCAAAATCAGGCCAATCCCATTCCCATTTTATCTCTTCACGACCCTCTTTAAAAACATCGAGGAACAAATTTAGTTTGTTTTGCTTATCCAGCAATGTTTTTGATATGGTCCAACGGTCAAACATTGCTTGTTACGCAAATCTCGAATATATGAAAAACAATGTTTGATCCATAGAAATAGTTTGATCGTTTAAAGGGCCAAAAAATCAAAACAGCACAAGAATGACCAACAAAAATAAGAATCAACGTCCTTTTCCCCTTCCATGTTAGACCTCTAGCATTGGATGTCTGTACCAGTAGCGTAAGCAGAGGTAGCTCCCTTTTACGCTATTGGTCCAGATACCCGATGCTAAAGAGTCAACGTCCAACTTATGTCTCTAATGTCTTTAAGGGGTCTCAAACCCAGTTTTATCTCTATTTAATCCTCAAAATCGAATTGATCATCTCTGCAAGTTTCCGGTGATAGATTCCTGCCAGACGGACTGTAGTCCGGACCAAACTGATCCACAACTAAGCTGTCCTGATGTGACTGCACCTGTCTAAAACTCAGAACAGCTTTGAACCTTTTAGTGACAGTATCCTTGAGAAAGACTTTCTAAGTTCTCCGATCGTTCCGTAGATTATCGGGTTGATTGCCATTTGAATGATAACTAATAAATTAGCAACCTTGAAAACGGTGTGTTGTACCAAAGCATCAGTGCCTGAGACGTCACCATACGTCAACCAGAAGTAAACAATATGTTGCGGCGATGTACAAACAGCGTAAATAAGAACAAGAACAACAATCAGACGTATGATTCTTTTGTGATTTTTCTTATGCCTCAGTCGATAACCCTTCATTATAATCAGCATATGCGTGTTAAGAAAAATCATTATAATCAGAGGGATCACAACTTGTAGAACAAACATTGTTATCCAATACGCTTTCTCCTTATTTCTGTCACCCCATTCCTCGTAACAGTAATAGTCGCCGCTGCCAGGTGGGTACTCTCTCAGGACGACGACGAACATGAACGGAATACATGTTAATAAGCTTGCGAACCATATTAGCGGAATGGAAATTTTGATACTCGATCTCGTATCGCTTCTCCATTGCAAAGGCTTAGTAACGCCTCGATGTCGATTTACTGTTATTGCAATCAGAGTGGATATCGAGGCTGCAAGAGACAGTGGAATGACGCAGTAGTTTATGCGACAAAGAGCCTCCCCATCGTCCATACCATGTTGTTTTCGTTTTTGATAATTTCCACAGGGACGTAAAAGATGATAACCAGAAGGTCTGCGAGTGCTAGATTCAGCGTGTAAAAGTGGATGACTTTGCGCATAAACTTCTGTTTAATGATAACATAGCAAGTGAGAACGTTACCGACTAGGCCAATAATGGCGACCAGGATATAAGCGAACAGGAAAATCGAACTTATCAGGTCTTCATGCGAAGAATCGTTGTCCATAACTGGTGTTGTTCTGATTCCTGAAGTGGAGTTCGGCGTGACGATAGTCGTGTTCATCTTGTCTCTACCTAGGAAAGAGGCAGACAGCTTTTCAGTCAACCTTTTTTGTTGAACAGCTGACTTGCAGCTTTCAAAGAATTGGTGTTTTCGCCTCTACAATAAAAGAATGACCCTAACTGTAATACGACTATGCTATGCTTTCTGGCGATGCATAGCTATAACTTGAGCACAACCACGTTTGCGACCCTATAGGCATTAATTTGGTTGGTACTAGGGCCGGTATATAATACTTGATGTGATGGATTATTTAGGAAATAATGATGTGATTGGTCATTATACTAACCCCATACAAACAAAATAACTTATTTATGAAATAGTGATCTGACTGGTTGTTGTGCTAACCCCATACGGGCACCATACAAGCATAATGACACAACCCCGTAGTGCATGTCTATCACGTCAATCTTAATAATCTGCTCCTGTAGCGTGTATCCACCGCATCAAGTATAACAACCCGTTACTCTATTGTGTATCAAACATATATAGGACTACACTTTTTTTAATAAGCAGCTGGACTTTTGTCCAGCCCTCAAAATTGCTTAACATTTTAGACATTTCAGCCTTCAAAATTGCTTAAAAGTTGCTTAACATTTTTTTTTACCTAACAACCACCCCTGACTTCACGGGTCAAAATCACCAACTGTTAGGTCTACAACACGACTTCTGGCAAAAAGCAGTGGAAAAACGTTAGCTAAAGAACTTCAACGTGCGAAACATAAGAACAAACAATTTCCTAACAACAAGAAAGCGTATAAGCTTGGTTGTTTGACTTATAAGTTGCTTACAGTAATTCAGTTGAGCCCTCAAGTTACTTAATGTTAAGGTCAGTTCAGCCCAGTTGCTTATTGAGCGGTTGCTTATTAAAAAAAATGCATTTGCTCTTTAGCGTGAGAGGCGGAGAGCGAATTCGTAGTCTCTAGACTTATTACATGAGTCCCAATTATCGATGCTATTGCTATCCCTTTTGTTGTGGTTGCTGAAAATTTGCAGCTCATGAGACAGTGCAGTTGTAGCGAACTGCTGCTGTTGTTGGTCTCGTAAATGTCCGTAACTGAGACTCTTGTAATAAGTCTAGGTGGTCTCCTTACGTGCAAATAACTCTCTTTAGTGATCATCCGATCATATTACGTCATTCTATTCTGAAACTAAATATTTACGTTAGAGCATAGTCTATGGTTAGAGTTAAGATTGCACAGGAAACTTGTTTTTTCGTCTGACACTTCTCACAGTAAAAACCTCAGATGAAACAAACAAAAACCTACAATCTTGAACAAAATTTATTGGCACAACACAACCTTAAAAATTTCGTTATTATCTGTGGATTCCCCGTCCTCCCCCGTTACAATTTTGTTTCGAGCAATAGTTGTCTTGCTTTGCTACCAACATTGGTCTTGGGTGAAGGGGGGAGCTCTGGAGTTATTAAAATTAAAATTATTCTGTATACGATATTCACTAACCTCAGAGTTCCACAATTTAGCTTGTTTGTTGCAGTGATGTAACAAGAAGACTTTCTGGCTCGTTGCGCAAAGCTCAACAAGTCAAAAATACTTCAACCTAGTACTAATTTTAGTGACCAATGGAGGCACTGTCCTTCATTGAATTCTTCAGAAATTCTCTTCAGTTGCAAGCATGCACTCTAAAATTCAATACAAGTCAAAAAGGTCAGGCAATTTCTAACGTTTTCGATTAATTTTCGGCTACAGGTAGGTTTGAAATAGTTTTAGTCGTTTATTCTTCATGTAACAAGATTATGAGATAAGATCGCGTATAATTACAAGCTGTGGATTTGACAGTGAAAGCCCTTCAGAGCGCAGGTCATCTCATTTATATTTGGAATCCTGTTAGTAGGTGTATTATCTCAAAAAACTAACGAGATTTGGCGAAAATTTACGAGCAATGCTGTGCCTTAAACGTCAGTATCTTATCCTTCCTGCTTTGTTTAATCTGCAATATGCAAGTCTGAGCTGGATTTTGAAAGATGACTTCAAAATGCCTTAAAATGCCCTAAAAATAGTACATTCTGCGAAGGGAGCCATTCGTCGTATTCCCTGCCATACCCAACATACTGCACTTTGCTCTTTAAAACATCATCAAACATTTCCGGAGCAGATATGTTTTCAACATCAAAGTGCTCCCCATTTGTTGTACAAGATTCTTTTCATTAACAGCATCATTGAATTGCAATTCATTCGCCAATTCTAACGATTTAGAATCAATAGCGCCCGCACTTCTTCTTTTTCTATCCGCGATTTTGTCTTAGACTTACTACATGGGTCGCAGCTATCGCTATTGAATTGAATTGCTGGACGCTCAATCAGAATGCTTATTTCGAAATGCTGCGCTCTGATTGGTGCGCCAATTTTTTGGAGCGAGATGCCACTTTCAGATGATAAAAGGAAACAAGTCCCTGTAACTGTAGGGAACAACAACAACATCGATTCAATTCAATGTGAGCGAAAGTTAGGGACTCGGAAGAAGCAAGTCTAAATTTGTCTCCCCAAAATACAACACGCGAAACTGAAAAAGAGGCTACTACCTGTTCGACCAATCAGAGCGAAAGTGAAACTGCGATTGAAACTCCACCGTTTGTGTTTTATGTTCGATTAACAACCCACCACCAACGCACGGTGCAGGAATACAGAGCCTTTTTCATACGTTCGATGAAACTCTTTGTACCATGCTGCACCCAGATCTATGCACAACTACTACCTACGTTGGGTTTCTTGATAGTGATACATTCTTTGACACCCTTCTGACACCGCAATTACGATTTGAGAATCAAAAACCAGTCATTATATCGAAGGCAGGCGCAACCAACAATTTATGTTTGTCAAAGGCAACTGCAAAAGTTCTTGGAAAGACTGAAGTCCTCCAGTGCATGTCTACTTTCCCGGTTACAGTAAAAACGGAGCATATGAAAGAAATGAGAAAACCGCTTTCAATACAGTTCGGTAAACAATTTTGACTTGTTTTCAAAGATTCAGCCACACTTAGTAATTTTGAAAACTGTGTATGTCAATTCAGCATAATGTGCAATTATGTTTGGTATTATCATAGAGACGAGTATGCCTGGCACATCCAAATGGTGCCTAATGGTGACTGGAATGGCGTAGGCTTGAGTGAAGGTCAGGCGGACTCATCATATTTCCGTACAGAGGTGAAACCTGAGATGAAGCTCCCCATTCCACGCTCTTCCATACACCTTCGTTACACCCTCATAGACGGAGTTATGTATGATCATGCAAGGCCACCGAAAGAAACGCTGGCCGATATTGTAAGAGAGGGTCTGTGTTTTTCTGCTGGTTTTCAGTACTGCCCAGAGCAGAATATAATCAATGGTTATGGGATAAAAGATGCAAAGAGGAACAAGACAAGCATTACAAGAATGTGAAAAAGATTGTTGACTATCATGTCAAGAGAAATGAAGAAATTTTTGGATTAACATCGATTAATGATCTTTGTAATGTTATAGAAGATTGGATCTCCGTGGCTCAGTTATAAAGCAAATTTTTCGGTTTTTAGTCCAGTACATTGGGCCCTCTTCCCCCTTTTCTTTAACAATTAAGAGTTGTTTTATAAGCAACTGGTCAATAAACAACTAGGGCTGAGATTTCGTTAGACATTTTGGTTGAGATAGCTTTCTTTCAACAGTACCCCACTGCAAACTTTACAATTAGCTACATTGAGAAGACAGAAAAGAGCCATAAAAGAGTTAAGGGGTACTTAGAGACAGTAAAATCCAAGTACATCCAAGAAGGAGAATGATAAAATGACATTTTATTTTTCATCGTCAAAATAAATACCGACTTTCTAATTCTTGATTATTTGCAGTGATAAAAAGAGGGTCCAGATGGGGGTTTAATGTTAAGTGTTATTGGACAAATTTCTGAACTGTTAAGTGTTATAGAAGCAAAAATTTTACAGTTAACTGTTATATTAAATTTTATAGAGATTTAAGAGTTACAAAGTATGTTTCATCATTTTCTTCTTTATTATCGTCATCATCATCATCAATGATGGTAAAATCATAATCATCATTATCATTATCATTAATCACCAACACTCCCACAGTCATCACCATCATCATCATCTTCATCGTTTCGTCATCATCATCACAATCGTCAATCAATCAAGGTATCATTGTCATCGTCATAATCATGATGATCGAAACCATGATCATCATCATCATCATCATCATCATCATCATCATCATCATCATCATCATCATCATCATCATCATCATCATCATCATCAATATCATCATCAATATGAAGGTAATTTATCAACACTATCATCACGATCGTGACCATCATCATACATCCGTGGACGAAATCATGAAAAAGTTAGTCAACAACCTCAAAAAGAAAAAAATGTGGCAGGATTTTGTAAAACCAAGTCATTTTCCTTTCATAAATGATGGCTTTACTGTGCCGTGGCATCACTATCTGCTGCACAAATAATTTAACTGTTAGCTGTTTTTTGGCTTAATTTTTAAGTGTTAAATGTTATTTAATGAAATTTTTTGAAGTTAACTGTTTTGTTGACCCCCCATCTGGACCCTCATAAAATCATTAAACGTTTGCTAAGGATTTTCATATCAACAAAAACGTTAAGCCGATAAAAGCTTGCGCGGGATTTCGGAAGTGAATTGATTCCCTTTTTCAAACATAAAACGTACAAACTACCCCTCGCTGGAAACGGCAAACCATGGCCTATTTTCCTCTTAAAAATACGTGAAATCAAAATCAAAAGCTTGAACTTGAAGAATCTATTTACTTACCCTTATAGGTTATTCACGAAACAGTTTCCTTGATAAACCATCAAATTGCTCTCTCTAACTTTTCGTGGCGGCAGACTCGTTACTTGTTGCTGAAACATTCCTCAAAAGCAGCAGGAAAACAGCGCTCTACACTACAACACATCACAGTCTCAATTGCAAGAAAACTAATCAACTAAAATCACAAACAGCTGATTTTTATTCTGCGCCATTCTATCTGATTTTCGCAGTTTGAGACTGGTCGTGGTTGCAAGTGGGTAGTTAATTATCGCAGAGAGTTCCATCAAAATGATGTTTATTTACCTGTGGAAACTACAAATAAACAGGATATCAGTGATTACTTTCCAATTAAAAACAGATTTTTCCGACTGTCGATAACGCACTTTCAGCTGCCGCGAATCGAATCCAGTGTTGTTTGCGATAAGAGAGAGTTAGCAGAATGCTTGCTCGCAAACAAAATTTCGTCAGCTCCGTTCATTGTTAATGAATCAGCCTTATTATCATCGATTTCGCCTCATTTTTCGAGCGCCGGGTATTAATTCAATTTTCTAAAGCGGGTTGTCAAAAGGGAGATTTCGTTATTGTGGACTGTTACTTATATGTTGCGCATTGTATATTTTTACGTTTTGGAGTATACTTTTCGCCATTTTGTCCTAAAACAGGGTATTAGGGAAATTCTACAGCCGGCTCAAAAATAATTTCTTGGAGGTACCACCCTTTTCCAGAATTTGGTTCCGGGTACCATCCCTCTGGTATCATGGTACCACTACCTTAATCTATTTCTCTACCCTAATCTTAATGACTCTTAATCGGTCCGCATAAAAATATATACAGTTAAAAATCCAGCGCGAGAGAAACAAGGAAGCACGAAAATCAATTTTTTCTAACATATTTATAACAAATTAATACAATTTTAAACCGTATAATACGTTCACTATGTGAAATTTTACACAAGATACAAAAAAAGATTATACTTTGATATACACAGAAGGGGTTTGTTAGTTATTCTAGCTTTCTGCCTGTCAAACTACAATGAGGCTATTTTGTCAATATGGTAAGGGTTAGGCTGGAGAAAATCCTGCAGATTCCGCAAGCTTGACGGACAAATAGTCGATTACATAGGCCACTAAGACCCCGTTTACACTATGCCGGTATGAGATGAATACGGTACGAAACTAAACCGTTTTGGCCTTGCGTCTACACTATGCCGGCACAGTTTTGACCGTGAATAGGACACGAAATGAATACGATACGCTAACAGGCTTCGTCTGAAAACGGCATAGTGTAAACGGCTGAATACGGTACAGCTTGATGCCGCTTTGCCGAATGAATGAGAGAAAAAACAATTACTCTTTGTTCTCGTTGACATAAAACAATAGATTTTAGACCAAAACGGATGACCTTGCTGATTGTATTCATTTCATGCCGGCATAGTGTAAACGGGGACTCCCAATTCCCCATCTGAGATGAAATCGTTCCGTATTCATTTCATACCGACATAGTGTAAACGGGGCCTAAGATATAGAACCCATCGTGGATCTTAGTTGTAACTATCTTAATTTGATTGCTTAGCTGTTTTGCTGTCTTTTCCTAGTCTTTTCAGTTTCAAAGTAAATGCCGTATTTCCCAACTCACCTGGGTTTCTAATTGTTGGGGGAGTTGGCAAAAGCAGGGGCTTGAGAGGTTCAAGCGAGATTTAATAAGCGGGGGCTTGGCATAACCCACGGAGTTTAAACTTTAGTTGAATGAATTCTAGACAAACTGTCTTCTCGAATTCTAGAACAGCTACCAAACTCTCAGCAACAAGGTCAAGACTCAGTTGATATGTATTTCTAACTAAAATACGTTTCTCAGCACCCCAGCCCCCCAGCACAGAAAATAGGGAAAGGTGGGACTAATAAGAGCGGGCAGTTGAAACATTTTGGAAAGTCAATTTGCGAGGGGACAGCAATTAGTAGACTCACGACACGAGTCTCTAGTTTACGCTCCCCTTATTTTGATTTGTCACTCCAACAGAAGAACTGAGCGATTCTAGAAAACAGCAACAACAACATTGAGCGAAGCAGTGGGACTTATGTAGTGAGTCTAGGCAATTAGGCACCTTTGAGTATTTCGAGTGGTGATCAAACAACAGGATAATCAAACTAAACTGAATATTTCAAACGAAAAGACACAGAGAGCCAGCGACAATTCCATTGAGCTTAAGGGCTCAACCAAATCCTCCAGTAACTCAATCAACTCTCCCAGTTATACAGCGCATGGCTCTCCTCCCATTTGTCTTGTGTATTTTGGCCATGTGAATCTTTGTCACATTTATAAATTGGCTGCCAAAAGTCGTTGGAACACCCTGTGACTTTTTGTGATGACTCCCGTTACTTTTTCCACTGCAAATACAGGGAGTCAAACCACTTCCCCCTAACTATGTTTTCTTAGGGAAGTGGTAGACTCATTACATAAGACCCAGTCTTCGCAAACAACAACGGCAACGTCTGTAGCAACAGTAACAACTGTTTACTTGAAAAAATTAAATTGGATGGCCTAGTGATCAGAGCGGTTATGAGCGACCTATGGAAATCAGATTGGCCTAAGAAGCGAAAGCTACGACTCATGGATAAGTCTAGGAGAGGGGGTCTCCTGCTTCTTCTAAAGAGAAATTATTGTTCCAAGACTTTTGCAGGCATTGAAGGCAAAATAGCTATAATAGGAAGGCATAATAATCTTATAATACTTCAACTAGACACCTGATTCTATATAACCTAAATCAATATCACTAGATACTTCACGTATGATTGGATCCTTATCATGCCAGAAATTACGTTCAATGAACAACCCTCCACATTTTGTTCTAATATCGAACTCACTTCTTGAACTCTTCCTCAACAATTTCTGCTGTAACATGATTTTCGGATTGTTATAGTCAAGAGAATTACAATGATAGAGAGATTTGTGACCTAGCCCCCTGGAGTTCAGCATCGGCTTAGCAGTAACGTCTGGCTCTCTCCATTGCGTTTCTCTTTTTAAGCGCTGCAGACGGGGGATCAGTTCAACAGAGATATCACTGATTTGCCCTGCTCCTATTGAATTCCTATCAGCGTCGTCGTCACCTGAAAACTCCCTATCTAACATAGGGCTTCTCGGTGATTCGTGGCTGCTGAGCGCAGGAATATAACTATCGCCTGCTGAAGAGTCTGTGCTATAACCATTGACCATGTCTCCGTCATAATCAGCAACGGGTAATATGCCACCACGTCGCACGCTACGATAATGTTGGGCATTCTTCACTGGGCTGCTTTTATCTCGTTTCTTCTTTTTTGTCTTCTTCTGCTTCAAGTGGTTGCTTTTTGCCCCTGGTTCATCGTTCGATGATCCCTTTTCACTCGGAATGTTGGAGGAAGGGGTAGGGATAGGGGACTTCCGTTCGGGTATCATGTTCAGTTCCATCAATTTCATAGAGCTTCGTCTACTTGACGGCGTATTTTGTGATGATGATTCCTGCTTCAGTGAACCACGTTTAGAACTGCAAGCGCTTATCGGTTGATCAAGAAACGATGACTTGCGACTTTCTACTTCTTTTAGCATGCTCACGTCCGCTTCATTCTCGGCTTCCTCTTGTTGATCGCCGAACTCATCGTTCTCAACTTCAATTATCGCACTACCGCCTGAATTAAGTTGATTATCTGTCGCATCCAAACTGATCTGTCCCCCTCGTCGCCCTCTCGTAACAGGGACTTTCACTTCAGAATGACTAGACTGAGACTCAGCCTCGCTCTCACTTCCTTCAAACAGAGACACAACAGCTTGCCGCCTGCCTTTTTCATTCCTTGATCTTGATGGTATAGCTTCCGTTAATCGTTTCAAATCAATTTTATCCGATTTCAACTGGATTTCAGAATCCATAGTGCTGTCCCAATCCAAACAAATCTCGCTCGAATCTAGCTCTTTTGCATACGGTTTGTTGGTTCCTTCGTCAGATGATGATGGCTGCGTGTTCAAAGCAAATCGCGCCATACGATCGCTGCCTCGCTTCGGCGGATCTTTCCTCCGTATTGCGACCATGTTATTTCGCTTCAAACTTCTGCGATCTCTTTCGCGAGAGCTAAGGCTCAAAGGCTGTTTGAGAAGGCCACGAAGATTTCCCGCGAGAATCTTGCGATCTTTGCTTGGGAGTTTCAAACGGGCTCGGACGTGTGCGTAGTAAAGAGAGAAATTGCTGCCGATGACTGAAATTGGCAAAGCGACGATTAAGACTCCACAGATAGCGCAGAACCCACCAACCACCTTTCCCGCCCATGTTTCTGGGACCATATCACCGTATCCAACGGAGGTCATAGTTATCAAGCACCACCAGAAGGTATGTGGAATCGAGATGAACTTGGTGATGCCACCGTTCGTGAGATTTGTTTCCGCTGTATGGACTAAGCTTGAGAAGATGACCACAGGGATAAGAAGGATCAGAAGCAGCAACACCAATTCGTATGAGCTCGCTTTCAGAGTATGAAGCAATACTTGTAGGCCATACGACAATTTAAAGAATCGAAACAGCCTCAATAAACGGATGATAACGAGGTTGATAAGCAATTTGTCGTATTCGAAGAACAGAATAAGGTACGATGGAATGATTGAGAGGAAATCGATCCAGTTCATCACTGACTGGATGAATCCTTTTCTGTCCGGGCAGACAAGAATGCGGATCATGAATTCGATAGTAAACCAGCACATACAGAACATATCGATGACGTACCTTGTGGATCTCCACGCTTTGTGTTTGTTGAGATCAGGCATTGTGTTCAGGCAGTAGACAGTTACGGATAGCAAAATCATCATGCAAGAAATGATTGATATGTACTAAAAAGCGAAAGGAAACATTACAGTTATAATCAGTGTCAAACAAAAGCACTTATTTGATAATAAAAATCATAACAGTAAAAAAACATAGCACATCCCAAAAATTTTATGAAAAAACCTAGATATTGAAACAAAAATATACAAGACTTGGAGTTTGAGTTATCCAGGAGCAGTAAAGCAAACGATAGTAACTGTAACTTCTTCAGCATCATCAAGATCATCGCAATCATCATCATTTAAGATCACGATCGTGCATGATGATGATTGATGATAATGATGATAATGATGATTATCATCATCGTAATGACCATCATCACCATCACCATCGTCATCATCATCACGTTATCCATTATAATCATCCATCAAATCATCATCTATCATCCATCAAAATCATCACAATCATGACTGTCATCATCAACGTAAACATCTTAATTGTCATCATCGTGATCATCATCAACTTCATCATCTTCATGACCATCAATTATTATTGATGTTGAAGATGAAGATGATGATCATGACCATGACGAGAACTACGTCAATGATTATGATCATGATTATGACGAAGATGCTGATGATTACGATGATGATGATAGTTGATGATGAAGATGTTGATGATGCTGATTACAATGGTGATTAAGATGCTGATTATGATTGCGATGATGCTGATTAGTTCTCATAATTAGAGCCTTGTGGAGAGTCAATTATGCCCAAACGGAGATAACACCACATTTTAATAGATAAGAACAAGATACCCCATGGAACGCGGCTGATTTTAAATCAAAGTTAAGTGGGAGAAAAAGTATAAGATATCATACATATTAGACAACAGCAGATAAACCATGCAAAATTTTACAAAGAAAACTAGACCATATTTGAACATCTTAACCAATGTCAACGCTACCCAATGATTCTACAGAAGAACACCGCTCTATATCAAGCTGTGTCGTCACGATATACATCAGTACTAAATACAAGATATTCTACTACGCATCTCTCAATTAAATCATATCTTATACGCAGTGTGATGATTCTTTTAGATGAACTTTCAAAGGCTTCGGTTGTTGAGTATCCTGGTATCGCGTTAAAATCAAAGCTAAAACACAGCATGAACGGTAGAAAACGGCAGCTGGCAATTGCAAGATTCTAATCTACGTTTCTTCACATTATTCATAGAACTACCAAAGAGCAATGATAAGATGCAGACATCTTACCTGAGCTGTAATTGAATTGAATTGCTGGAACGCCCAAAACTACCAGGTTGAGCGATCTCATTTTGGTGTTAGTCTCGGTTTCATGAGCGATTACTGCGACTCAGGTAATAAGTCTATGGCCAATGACCAATGGAATTATATTCGGATCTTTAAGAATGTGATGCACTGTACTACGGGTGTATTAAGGGTGTATTACGGGTATCACCGGTATTACCGGTGTATCACGTATAAAATCTATAGAGTCCATTTATATTTTTCATGAATGGCAAGCACTAAAGATGGCATACCAAGAACATTGATGGTATTTGAACCCAAGACTGCATGATCAGAGAGCCAACTTTGAGCTCAATTCTAAAGAGCCACATGAAATTGACGGGTAAATCTAGTCTTACAATACAGACCATGGCTCTCCTCCTATTTGGCTTTGTCTTTTGGCACTGCTATGTCTATAAGTACCTAACATATTCATAAATATATAATTTCTATTTTACAATCACAAAGTATGAATCCATTAAGATATAGATATGAGAAATCTATCTTCTATCTTTAGTATCTCTGATATCTATACGAGTAACTTAAAACAACAGTGTTGTAGAAGGTGAATTCATTAATGTTTAATAGTTATGACTGACAGCGGAACGGTTTTATCAAAGATCTTTTCACGAAACAAATGGCATGGCAGCGCACCCGTGTAGTAGGTGCAAAAGAGACTGTATTTTGAATCCTTCTTGAGCATCAAAGTGAAACGTTTTCACTTTGTGTCGAAAGGTTTCAACAAGATGGAAAACTACTGATAAGAATCATGCTTACTCCTTAGGTTAATCAAGCAAAATTGAATCATCATCATCATCATCAACATCATAAACGTCATCATCATCATCATCATCACCATCACCATCATCATCATCACCATCACCATCATCATCATCATCATCATCATCATCACCACCACCACCACCACCACCATCATCATCATCATCATCATCATCATCATCATCTTCAACACTTTCATCGTCGTAATCAAAATCATCATCATCATCATCATCATCACCATCATAATCATCATCAGCATCATCGTCATCATCATCATCATAGTCGTCATCATGATAATTAGCATCATCACCATCATCACCATGACCTGACTCTTAGTATTCACAATCTCATCATTATGGCTTTTAGAGGATTCTTTAGCATTTTCAGCTATCAGATATGTAATAAAGTTCTATGGGCAATGTTTTGTGACGTGGCAAACGGTCAAGCATTTGTTGTAAAGCAAATTTAAAATGTTTGACCAACAATGTTTGATCGTTTGGCCAGGGCGCGAGGGTAAGCACGTCATGCGTGAAGTTTTTACCGCGTGCGCAACTTGCAGGTGCGCAGATAATAAGAACAAGCGTTAAAGGCAGACTGTTTCACTTAAAATGTGCATAACATTAGGCATGGCCTTTTGTGCTTGTTTCATGTTTTGCAGCTCCTTATTAATAAAATGACATAGATGAGCAGTACTGACAGAAAGAATATATTCTAGAGATCTTTTGAACGCCATGTGCGGACGAATGAAGTATGCTGACGTTAACAAGCATCTGTAAAACTGCGACCATATGGAATTATGAAATAAGAGTTTATTTATATTGATGTAAATATTATATTGTGACCTGTGAGTTAGTTTCCTTGTTATTATAACCTTGTTCAAGCCTCCATGAATCTTTGATCATAAGGCTGGCCTTCTTTCCCCTGTCCATATCTATCTTTATCTACCTATGCTACCCACACGTTTTTTTGTAACCTTATGAAATTTTGCCCTGTTTTAACTTTAATCCACAAGGCTTGTAGCTATATATAAGTTTCGGATCACATCACTGAAAGCCATGCATTATCTGCAGGAGGTTTTATATCACTGCTAACAATATAGCAAAATGATTTCATTGGCAAAAATCATGAAAACTAGAGGATCAAGTACCGAGCCCTGAGGTACTCCAGATGACCCAGGTTTTCACTTGAAGGCAATGTTTGCAAAGCTTATTTTAGTATTATTTTGCCTTGCCATTTATATCTACGGGTATTTTTTATAAGGAGAACCTTTATAAGGAACTCGAGGCTGAAAATTCCCAAAAAATTAAGGAACTTTAAGGAACTGCCGAGGCTCGGATGAAAAACTAAGAAACACATTTTTTTCAAGAACAAGTAGCCTGCGCGCAGCCTGAAACGCTTCTTCAAGGAAGTGTACAGTCTGCGCATTAAAGTCAAAAAGCTTGTTCCAGCCTCCATTTCAGGTAGAATCTTCAAATTTGCCATTGTTAAACAATTGTTTAACAACCAATAAAATTCACCTCACAACTTTTCGTGAGGTAGCTCGATCATTGATTGGCTTCAAATACAAAGGCTTTGTTTTTGTTTTGCGCGTTTCTCAGGGAGTTCACCGCGCGGATTTTATTTAGCAAATGTCCAAGATTCCAAGATGGCGAATGAGGGATCTTGTTTGGAACGAAGAGAAGTTTTTAGAAGGCTTAGCTTAGACTTCGTTAAAATGTTATATGGAGTTGGAAAATATACGAAGATCAACTGAAGGATCTGAAGTAGTTTTTCCATGGGAAGAACCTGTATTTCAGTGTACCGACAGGATATGGAAAGTCTCTAATTTTCCAGGCCATCCCTTTTCTGTCGCTGATTACCTGATGGAGCAGTTTTCATTACCGACTTCTTGTGTCACCGCTGCAATCCTTAATGCTTGACCAAGTGTCCAAACTGAAGGAGATTGGAATCAATGCAGCAGCTATCTATGCAGATCAGTCGGAAGAGGTCTTGCTCTTGGAGATATCAAAGATGGAGATGGAGCATACAACATCATCTTCACTTCCCCAGACAATCAATGTTGGCCACTAGCAGATGGGGGAAATTTCTTTCCTCAGAGATATTGGTCAACAACTGTGTTTGTGTTGCATTTGCAAGGCTCATTGTATTGAACAATGGTAAGACTATTTTACTTCTCAGTAAATTGACAAAGATTTCAGTTTTGTTTTTAACAATCCTACTTCTGAAACAGCTGTGTTAACAGTAAGTCTTTTATTTTCAGGGTCTTGGCTTATCACAGAAGCCTGCCTTCAGAAAATGGTATGGTCAGGTTGATGAAATCAATCATTTCTGGATTCATCAGTGAAGATTGCTGTATTCACTGCAATGGCTTCAAGCGCAACAAAGGCAGCTATATTTTCAGTGCTCAATTTGGCCCATGTATCAACACATGTTATCAAGAAGAGCCCATTCAAGAACAGTATGTTGTTTCATTCCAAGTATGTTGGCAATGACACAAAGTTTGAAGCTATGTTTTCTTGAAGATCCCTGTTGTCAACTGGTGGAAATTTTTTATGCTGGTACACCATCCTTTGTTAAAGACTAGGTTCTCAAGGAAATAGGTAGTAGTAATAGTTCCTATGTGTGTTGCTTGCCACAGTTGCATTTGGAATGGGAGTGGATTGCAAGCAAGCGTACAGGATCATAAATTTTGGTCCCTCAAAAAATGTTGAATCATACCTTCAAGAATTTGGCCGAGCAGGTTGTGATGGTAAAACTAGTTGCTGCTACCTCTTGTACAATGGGTTTCTTAAAAGCCTTACCGAGGTCCTCAGATCTGATCTAGAACCCAAATTCTTTAATTTCTCTGTTTTAATAAGTCAGAGCCTTATCACAATTTATCTGTAGAATTGAAAGCATTCCTCATTGTCAATCTATGTATGCTAAAAATGTCTTTTTTCTTTATGACTATAATTCGTTATTCAATATTATTTCCATTTGTAATTTTGTGATTGTTTTACTGAATTAATTTTACTTGGCAAATTTGCTAATGATAGGCAGTAAAAAGTATAAAATGGGATGAAGGTTTCATCATATCAGTCTCACATTAAAACAATTCTACTGTATATATTGAATGAAAAATCAAAACATAATCAAAAGCAAAAGCTAATCATCATTCACATAAGGGAAATTTTGAATACTATTGAATATTGAGCACCAGGCAAAAGGCACACAGTAATAGGAACCAACATCTTTAGGAATGAAGACAAGTAAATACTAAAGAACCCCTCGGTCCTGGCTGCTCGACGATGTTGAGTTGAACGAAGAGGAAACATCGATGAAGGACACGGCACAAGGCCTAAGAAAGAACGTCAGACTTCGATGTGGATGCGCAGCTTCCCTGAAATATTTCCATCAATGAGATCAAAATATGATTTTTCTGTAAGAGATAATTTTCAAATGAAACACAGCACATTTCCTCTCCAAAATTGCAAACTCAATGTGCAAGTCAGATCTTTTTAGATGGAAGATTGAGTGGCCGGAGTACAGCAAGTAAGAATCCGCCATTGTCAACATGTTTGAGCGACTGGGCGTTGTGAGAGATTCGCCCGCGCGCGGTTTGAAGTTGGGAAAGAGGCTGCAATTTTTGCTGACTCAGGGAACAAGCTTTTGACTTTAATGCGCAGACTGTACACTTCCTTGAAGAAGCGTTTCAGGCTGCGCGCAGGCTAAGAACAAGACGATTTGTACGAATAAGTAACAGAATAACAACTCAGACCAAAGGCTCCTTATAAAAAAAAACGTGTATACAGTTGTTTTTGTTCTGCTTCGGTTTCTTACGATAGTGACATTACTTTAATGAAATTACACATCAACCTAGAGGCATTTAGCTTAAGCTTCGATCTTTTCTCCATCAAATATTTATGACACATTATAAGCCATAAAAGATTAATCTTAACATCTTGCGTTTAATGCCGTGTCGAAAAATTCACCAAACTGGTTTAAATTTGGCAGGATAAGCTTCCACGAAAACTCAGCACTCTTTTTTTGGTTAGTGAGATTAAAATGAAAAAGCTCGATTTTTGAAAGCACTGAATTATCAAAAAAACTGTAATCTGTTTGCTTAAGAGCAGATTTACGAACTTTTCTGTATTTGTCTAATTTGCAGTCAATGTAAGACTTTAGGATGGTTGTAGGAGCCTCGCCTAAGTCGCAGATCAACAGAAATTGCAGCAAATGCTAGAAACGTTTTTTACGAAGACGTCATATATCATTATGAAGTCAGTTTCGAAGTCAGTAAAAAAAATCAGCTGCTAACGTTGACTTTTCGAAAACGGGGTGTCTGGGATGATGAAGGCCCCTAATTATTCAAAAACAATAGAATGACTTCATCATAACATAACGTCATCATAACATGACGTCTGATGATGACATCATAATGACATTATGACGACATCATAACATGACATCATTATAACATGACGTCATTAGTATTTTATAATGTCCCCTTCTCATCGGAGATTCCTTTCAACGGCAGAAAACGGGAGCGAAACTTAGGGTAAAACAGTGAGCGAAAACACGGAATAAAGCTGAAGGATATTTAACTTCTGTAAAAATCTTTTAGACATTCAAAAATTTCTATAGACATGTATACATGAGGCTGATATACAAAATGTCGCTTATGCATCGTCAGAAAATTATTTTGGAAAAGAGAAGAGAAACATTAATACCATTTTAGCCTTGGAAAGACAATTAAACCACTCAGCTGCCTTTTAACTTGCTCCCTTTTAACTTGCAGCCTTCTGAACTTTGGCTAGAGTCCGGGAAGGTTAGCTCCACATGGCATCCCACAACCCCCCGGACTCCAGCAAAAGTTCTGAAGGCTGCAAGGTCAAAGGCAGCTGAGTGGTATCTTGTCTTTCTGGATTTTTCAATCTTGTCTGAATCCTGCAAGCAGCCAAATGTCAATTGTTTCGCCAAGAAATAAGAAAAACAAGACCCACATCAGACCTGCATCTGCTGCTAATCAGACAATACTACAAGCCTATGGTCTTAATTTCAAAGTGATAGATCTCCTACAAAGCTACAGAATACAGAAAGCAAAATCTTATAACTCTTGAATAACCTCATGAATAACCTTAGAGTGCCCCAGGGATCAAACTTGGGACCACTTCTTACGTTAGAAATTGATAGCATTATTTCAAATTGCGAAGGAAAAATGGAAGCAGGTTGTTTCCGCTTTCAATCATCATTTCGAAGCTTCGTACAGCTCAATGATATCTTTATTAATAGAATACGGTCAAGGCAAAAAAGTAGAAGGAAAGGTATTATAATTAAGAGAGCATATAAAACTTGTGTCTTCAGTTAATTCATGAACAAAGAAGTAATCACTGTTTTGAACCTATAAGCTAGACATCTTTGCTTTTCTCGTTGTAGAAATTGGGCGTAATGTATGGATAGTTGATGCAACCAAAACAGCAGTCGGTAGATGTCTTTAACGTTGAATTGATATCAGAATATAGACTTATTACATGATAATATAGCAAGCGATCCTCAGTCACAAAACCAAGACTATCACCTAACCGAGGTCGCTCAAACTGTTTGAATGCTTTGAAGTCAAAGCAATTCAATTCAATAGCCATAACTAGGAATCTTGTAATATGACAAGCAAGAATACAAGTAGGTTCTGCAGGTTTGAAAAGCCTTGAAAGCTGAACCCAACAGGTAGACGATTTCGAAATTCTCAGAGAATCTCCCTTATTTACTGAATTTAATTCGCAATAACATTGAAACAAATTTGAACCTGCTAAACCAATCAAGTGTCTAACTGGAAAACAACTTCTCTGCGAAGTCATAGGCGAAGTCTAATGAATTTTGCAGATTAGAACAAATGACAACACACCCAAATATCTAGTGAAATAGGTTATACCGCGAAGCAATATGCTGAAAAAGATTTTAGTATTAAGGGTTAATGATTTTCTGAAGTTTTCGAGATAAGGATCGTTTATATTAACCGCCTGGCCTATGAAACCTCGTCTTTCAATGTAGCAGATGTGAGCCAATTACAAAGGCTTAAAGAAGCCAAGCTGAGCATCTTTAATTAAAAGAAGTGCTTGAAAGAATATTACGACAAAAAGCAACGATTATTATATTTTCAAAACGTCTGGCAAAGCATATATATCATACAAGACTATTGTACCGTATGGTATTCTGCATTATACTATACTATACTACACTATACTACACTATACTACACTAAACCATACTATACTATGTTGTATCACACTATACTATAATGTACCATGATATTATATTCCACATTCACTATGAGTACTGTTTCACGTTATTGTCGTAAATGATATTCTGTATTCTGTACGACACTAGACTATATTATACTATATACTATAAAATTTAATATACTATACTATATATACTATTATGTATTTTCATACTATATTATACTATCTTATAGTTCCACCCTTCACTTAATTAAAGTTAGGTGAAGGTTAAAAGTAGACCTACTTTTTACCTGTACTTAAAGTTAGGTAAAGGTAAAAAGTAGATCTACCTTTGACCTGTACTAAAAGTAAGATGAAGGTTAAAAGTAGATCTACTTTTGACCTGTACTAAAAGTCACATGAAGGTTAAAAGTAGATCTACTTTTGACCTGTACTAAAAGTTAGATGAAGGTTAAAAGTAGATCTACTTTTGACCTGTACTAAAAGTTACATGAAGGTTAAAAGTAGATCTACTTTTGACCTGTACTAAAAGTTACATGAAGGTTAAAAGTAGATCTACTTTTGACCTGTACTAAAAGTTAGATGAAGGTTAAAAGTAGATCTACTTTTGACCTGTACTAAAAGTTAGATGAAGGTTAAAAGTAGATCTACTTTTGACCTGTACTAAAAGTTAGATGAAGGTTAAAAGTAGATCTACTTTTGACCTGTACTAAAAGTTAGATGAAGGTTAAAAGTAGATCTACTTTTGACCTGTACTAAAAGTTACATGAAGGTTAAAAGTAGATCTACTTTTGACCTGTACTAAAAGTTAGATGAAGGTTAAAAGTAGATCTACTTTTGACCTGTACTAAAAGTTAGATGAAGGTTAAAAGTAGATCTACTTTTGACCTGTACTAAAAGTTAGATGAAGGTTAAAAGTAGATCTACTTTTGACCTGTACTAAAAGTTACATGAAGGTTAAAAGTAGATCTACTTTTGACCTGTACTAAAAGTTACATGAAGGTTAAAAGTAGATCTACTTTTGACCTGTACTAAAAGTTAGATGAAGGTTAAAAGTAGATCTACTTTTGACCTGTACTAAAAGTTAGATGAAGGTTAAAAGTAGATCTACTTTTGACCTGTACTAAAAGTTAGATGAAGGTTAAAAGTAGATCTACTTTTGACCTGTACTAAAAGTTAGATGAAGGTTAAAAGTAGATCTACTTTTGACCTGTACTTAAAGTTAGATGAAGGTTAAAAGTAGATCTACTTTTGACCTGTACTTAAAGTTAGATGAAGGTTAAAAGTAGATCTACTTTTGACCTGTACTAAAAGTTAGATGAAGGTTAAAAGTAGATCTACTTTTGGCCTGTACTAAAAGTTAGATGAAGGTTAAAAGTAGATCTACGTACTTGAAGTTAGATGAAAGTTTAAAGTAGACCTACTTTTAACCTGTACTTAAAGTTAGATGAAGGTTAAAAATAGATCTACCTTTAACCTGTACTTAAAGTTAGGAGAAGGTTTAAAGTAGATCTACTTTTAACCTGTACTTAAAGTTAGATGAAGGTTAAAAGCCTGTACTTAAAGTTGGGAGAAGATTAAAAGTTTATCTACTTTTAACCTGTAATTTAAGTTAGATGAAGTTAGATGATTACTATACTACTTGTGACTTAAATTTACATATTATGCCACGAATGCCCTGTATTTAGGAGTCTTAAGCTCAATCGGCTTCACAACTTGAAATTTCAATACGTTTTGATATACACATTGAAGTAAACAAGCTTGCCGTTAAGTCAGTTCAACAAATCCCATAAATAATCATTTTACCGCGTCAAATGCTTTTCCGTCAATTTGTTTACGCGTTTGTTGAAATATCCGCGAAATCCAATTCAGACTTCTTTAATAGAAGACTGAAGGAGATTTTACACATCGACTGTTGGTTTATTAGAAACAGCTTATTATTCAACTGTCGGCTCAATTGTATTTTAAAAATAAAGTAATCCAGGAAAAGCCGTGCTATATGGATTAAAAAGTCGAAGAAACTTTGTAAAATGCAAGCACCAGTAATGTGTATTAATGTTTGGATTACCAAAAAATATTTTCAGAGCTTCAATTCGTCATATACAAGTTTTTTTAAGAAACTTAGCTCAAGGCCAAGTAGTTCTAAATCTTCTTTATTTTTCGACCCTATCTTAGTTCTGAAAGTTTCTTACGGGTTTCGTAAACGTTTTTTCGTTTTACGAAAAAACTGAATCATACCCAATGTGTCAATTCAAACATAGCATAGTCCAATATACAAAAGTATAGTATAACAAAGTGTAGTAACGGAAAGTACACTATAGTATAGTTTTGTATAGTATCGTATAGTATAGTTTGTTATTGTATAGTATAGTATAGTATAGTATAGTATAGTATAGTACAGTACAGTATAGTATACAATAGTTTAGTATTGTACAGCATAGTTTTGCTTAGTAAATTAAAGCATAGTATAGCAAAGTACAATGAAATATAATATACTTAAGCATAGTATGCTATGGTATAGAACAGTAAGGTAGAGTATAGTATAGTTAAGTTTATTATATCTAAATACTATAAAGTATAGTGCAGTGTAGTATAGTACATTATAGTATAGTAAAGTATAGTATAGTATAGTATAGTATATTATAGTACAGTATAGCATAGTATAGTATAGTGTTATAAAGTATCGTATGGTATATTATGGCAAAGTAACTTAAAAATTCAGAAGCTTAGATTAGCAAGGAAGTTTCGATCTAGCAAAATGTTTAAGCAATTGAGAAACTTGGACATAAAGGCACAAAAAGAACACAAAAATCTAAAGAAAAAGTTCCAAGGAAAAGGCTCTAAAACTAGGGAAACGGGATGCTAGCCCCCCCCCGTAACCCCGGAACAAAAGTCGCCTGAAATATACAGGTATATGTATTCTGTATTCACTAAAGGATATTCCGTATCTGGCTATAGAAAATTCCGCGATCGCGGAATCGTACTATACTATGTGGCTATAGTGAAGACAATAGTACCTGCAGGAACGTTGTTAACTTCTGAATTGGAAGAAACCCTGATAATTAATCGGTGGTTTTAACTAGTAAGCTATCAGAGACCACGAGAAAGGTTTGAAATAAACAACGAAATTTAGTAAAAGCTTCCAAATTAACAGGTCCTTGTGCAAATTATTTTGATTACATATGAAAATGTAGTGCATATGTGATGTTTTTGTATACCGGTGTTTAGATTGTTGATTATTTTTGAACAGCTAATAAACGGGATAAACATGAAGTAATAAAATAATAGCTTGGAACAACACAAGTGTTATTCCATCGAGATAAGTTCGATACCTTTATATTAATAGGATCTAGTAATAACAGCGAAATTTGCTCCATAGCTTTGCATGTACTTTTAGTATCGTCTCTCCTGGTTACGCGATCTCAGTTTCTCTGTTAGTTCATCGACAGAAGTTTGATATTTTTATATTAGTAGGATCTAGCTATCAACCAGCGAAATTTGCTCGATAGCTTTGTATGTACTTTTAGGATCGTGCCTCCTGGTTGCGCGTAAAATTAGCATCTCAGTTATTCTGTTAGTTCATCAACAAAAGTTTGATATCTTTATATGAATAGGATCTAGTAATAACAGCGAAATTTGCTCGATAGCTTTGCATGTACTTTTAGGATCGTCCCTCCTGGTTACGCGTAAAATTAACATCTCAGTTCAATGGCCTTACAAGATACGAAATTCTAAAATTGGATATCGATTCAGCGCTTTAATCTTTAGTAGATAAGACACGATCAAGATAGCATTGATTTTTGTACAGGTATTAAGACGACGAACTTGCAAGGTCAAAAGATCTCGAAATCACACAACTTATGACTTTTTCAACATCTATCTGGCTGTGTACTATGTACAGCTTCCCGATTTGATTTGAAATGCTAAGTTGATATTACTCATCTGACAATGTTAAAAATGAAAATATACATCGATGGACGATGTTCTTGAACAAATATATAGATAAAACTCATAAGTATATAAAACAATAAAAGTCCAAATTTATAGAAAGATTGTAAGGTATCTTTTTAGGTTAAACCTTTATCTATGCCTGTATCTATAACTCCATCAAAGTATATACAGAATATTAGAAATATACATTGATTAATAAAAAAATCGAATTTACAAAAGCCATATATATCTATAAAAATTATAAGGTATTTCTGGGCCAACACATATACCTATGCCTATAAGTATATATATTAGTAGTAAACAGATCTTAAGAAACTATATAACCTATATATATATATATATATTAACAAGAAAAATCAAAGTAATAAAAGCACTATATATCTATAAAGATTATAAGGTATTTCTAGCCCTACACAGTTACCTATATCTATAAAACATATATAAAGATCGTGAGACAAATTATATAACGTATATATATATGTATATGTTAATAAGAAAAGGCAGAGTAGTGAAAGGCCAATATATATATAGGAAGGCAAACAGAAAACGTCCTACCTTGGACAGAGTGCAAGAGTGTGGCTGATCCATAACCTGCCAAATTTTGTCCATTCTTTCTCTACATGTAAAGCCATCTTGACTATTAAAAGACGAAAATTTTCTTTGTTTCATAGATTTCAGATCCTCAAAACCTGGTCCTTCAAAGCTCTTTAAGTTTAACTCTGCTTCTCGATGTTTCGTGAAGCTTTCCCAGCAACACGGCTCCATTTGTTTTTCGTCGATTCCCCAGAAATTCAGCTCCTCTTCGAATAGCGGCCCGCAAATATCCGTTGGAGTATGCAGTTTTCCAGTTCGATAATAATTCAGAATATGCACGAAAACACCAGAATGACGATCAAAGAAGAACTCCTTGCGCATATTCGACTCTGGATCAAGACCTTCAGTAAGCCAAGCCAAGCGGGTATCTGGAATATTCTGTAAAGTACTGATATAAGTCTCAAAATTACACCTCCAACATTCAAGATGAGCCTATCTGACTCTTCACCCATTTCGAAATAATTATAAAAGTTTCTCAGACGAAGCAAGAGGATAAACACACAAATCGACAAATCCTATATTCCGTAAGGCTTCAAGTGACCGCGACGTCTTATGTTTGCATAAAATCTTCTCGAAATTAGAGCAGCCTTTTATACCAAAGACATAATCATGAACAGTAACACAGTGTCTCAGTAATCTATTATCTCGAATAAAATCATTGCAAAGCAGCACGGCTAGGATTGAAGCTTCTTCTGCTTACTGTTTTTCATTTCAATGAGCAACGATAGAAGCAATTAAGCGGTAAACATGGCCTTTCTTTTCAAGATCAATCTGATTGAAACAATAGTCGGTAACAGGTGCTCCTAGTATAATGAAAAAGCTAGCCGATAGTTTTACTGACTTACGTTTCTCTAACGCTTGCCATGACATTAAGCCTACATTCTCGATCTCAGAATCAACAAGACGTTTTACTAAACGTCCTTTTGAAAATAACTGGTAAACAAATAAAGGTTGAATATCAGGGCTTCGAAGGCCGCTTGTTTTAAATTTAAAGACACTGCAGATCTTGGACTGAGACTGACATTTGAATATTGCTATTAATTCCAGCTTACAGTATTCTTATAAAGATGATGTCATCGGTTAGCGAGCATTTCGAAACTAATGTTCGGCTGACGTAACCTAATTAAATTCTTCACACGGCAGTTAATAATTGCATACCCGTAGCTGTAGGTACAACATTGCAAAAGAAACTTTGAAAATATTGAAATTAAAAATATTATTGCATCGCATATAATAGCAAGCATACGTTGGTTAAGAAAAGTATAGTTTAGTATTAGGATAGTATAGTATAGTGTAGTATAGTATAGTATAGTATGTATATATGTATAGTATAGTAAAGTATAGTATGTATAGTATAGTATATAGTATAGTATATAGTATAGTATAGTATATAGTATAGTGTAGTATAGTATAGTATAGTACAGTATAGTATATAGTATAGTAAAGTATAGTATAGTATAGTATAGTAAAGTATAGTAAAGTATAGTATAGTATAGTATAGTATAGTATAGTATAGTAAAGTATAGTATAATATAGTATAGTATAGTAAGTATAGTATAGTATAGTATAATTCAGTATAGTTCAATATAGTAAAGTATAATATAGTGTAGTAAAGTATAGTATATAAAGAATGGTATAGAATAGTTTTGTATAGTACAGTACAGTAATGTGTGATACTACACTGTGCATTGGTATTGGTAAACTCAAAGTAAAGTAAAGAGTAGTATAGTAAAGTATAGTAAGTGCAGCACCACATGGCGAATTGTTGTTCTTATTGTGTAATATAGCATTGAAATGCACTGTATTGTATTGTGGGGTGTTGTATTGAACAGTATTGCAATATTTAGCATAGTACGTATACAGTAGTATTGTGTTCTACTGTATATCGTATATTATTGCATTGCATTGCATATTGCATATTGTGGTAGTTTTGTAGTCTATTATGCTCTGTACTATATTGTATTGTATTACATTGCATTGTATTGCATACTGTGTGTAGTATTGTGGTCTATTGTATTGTATTGTATTGCATATTGCATTGTATTGCATTGTATTGCATTGTGAGTGTACTGCATTGTATTGTATTGTATCGTGTTGTATTGTATTGTATTAATATTGCATTGTATTTTATTGATTGTATTACATTGCATTGTATTGCATTGTATTGCATACTGGTGTTGCATTGTGGTCTAATGTATTGTATTGCATTGTATTGCATTATATTGCATTGTATTGCAGGGTATTGTGTGTAGCATTTTCCTTCATTGTATTGCATTGTATTTTATTGTATTGTATCATATTGTAGTATTGGCTCTATCATATTGTATTGTATTGCATTGTTTTCATATTGTGTAGTTTTGTATTCTGTGATAACGTATTATTATTTATTATGTACTGTATAACATTGTCTTGAAATAGCGAAGAATATCTGAAGAAATGCACGTTTGCAAGATGGTCTTGGGGCGTAACCTCGCACCTCACACTAGTTCGCACTGCATAACATCAATCAGCCAGATTGTGGCTTTTAATGGAAAAGACATCATATGAAAAAAGTCTATGTAATGCACGTTTGCAAGATGGTCTTGGGGCGTAACCTCGCACCTCGCACTAGTTCGCAATGCATAACATCAATCAGCCAGATTGTGGCTTTCAATGGAAAAGACATCATAGGAAAAAACAGTCTATGTAAATACACACATATATCTATACACCGTTTAGATAAGGATCAATATATTGTCTGGAACAAGAAGACAGCTGCATAGCTAAAAACTACGCCGTATAGGTTGATACAAGTACAGTAACAGTGGGCTTACTTCAGATTCTATTAGCTTCAATCCACGAGGTCTGGTGTTCGTTTTAAGATGGAATGAAAAACTATTTTAATCACAATTGGCTTTGTTTTAATGTCATTTTTTAATATGTATTACAAACAACTCTATAGACAGCTTTAGGTCTAGAGGCTCCACCCAGAAAGAGAACTTGAATTAGAATTACAGCTCTGAATAGGGATTTTTCAAGCTTATCAAACTTTGATCACGAATGTACAAATTAATTCGGAAAGCATCGTCACAAATCAGCCAGTCTTAAGGACTGAACAAGCTGTTTTAACACGCGAGCATATCAAACATAACCATGTGCCCCAACTTCGTCCCCAGACCCCTAACGCGCTTCCTTGAATTCTCAACCATCAACCGATTTGGACCCTGGGTACCGGCCACAAAATATAGATTAACTCCAGGGGGTTTAATATCAGTTAATTACCCACGGAAGGGATTGCTATGGATCATGGGAAGGGCACATGTTTGAGGACAATGTCCCGGATGAGAAAGAAGAGATAACTTGGCAAGCACGAGACAGACCTTCCTTCCTCAGTCAATTTCAACAGTGCTTGTTTGACAGTGGTTTCCAAGTAGCCCTTCTTTCCCTCCCCGCGGATGGTGCTTATACTGTCCACCTGTCAGGTCAATTCCTCTGCAACCTTTGTACTACTCCTCTCGTTTGCCACTTCCTTCAGTGGTGAGCAAGGTGCATTAGCCACCGAATATAGTGTTTGCTGTGGTCAGGCAGTTAACGGGTAGCAGATGCTTGAGGGCCGGGGGCAGAAGGGGTGTAGGCTGTGGGCTGGAAATTCTTTCCTTGTCCCAGTCACTGACTTTAAGGGCCAGTTAGGGGCTTATAGGCTAGAGGACCAAGGACCAATTCTTTTTCTCGGTAACATTCTTTTTCGGAATGTGTTTTTCGAAGCCATTTTTCTGAAAACGGTTGTTTTTGGAGCTCTACTCCAAAACCTTCCGTCATCAAAACAGAAGGTTTCCGAGAGATCCACAGTTTTGAAGACCCGAAAGAGACTTCCATTCCATTTTACCAGTTGCCAGGATACATTCCACAAATAGGTCTGGGGCGATGCTGGAATTTTGGCGCGAAAGTTTTCACATTTCCAGAATTCGTGTTTTTTTGAAAATCATGGGCTCTGTTTTTGGAAACTTGCTGTTTTCGAAATTCGGAAGGTTTTGGAGGTTCAGAAGAACACACCCTAAGAATCATGCAGACCATGATGAGATATTAAAAAAACAACAGCAAAGGCCAATTATCACACGGTTAAATTTTTACATTTCCTCAAGCTTGTTTTTTTGGGCGAAAAGCACGTTTTTGGCCAAGAAAACGATGCTCGTGAACCAGACGGTGATGAGTGGGAGTCATATCTTTCAAACAAATATTCCTTCAAACAGAAACTTTCAAACAGAATATCAACACTCCTTGATAAAAACAGGCGTGAGAGCTCATTGACAAAACTTGATCAACTAGTTCAAATTCAAAATTCTCGTAAATAATTGAGCAAACAAGGCGATGATTCTATAGTTTGCTGCAGTCGGTCACACGTGTTCACTGTGAGGGAAATTTTGTTTTTTTCCTACTCAAACCGCTAAAGCTGGTAGCTATTCAAATAATACAAAATTGCCAGTGGAAATATACAGGGCGTGCAGCGTGCAATTTTAATGGTATTTAATAAACGTTTGGAAATAGCAGAATTTGATTTGATAAACAATCAGTAGGTCGCTACAAGTAGGCAGGGAATTCCATGTAAGTGACTGAATTTTTGCCTAACCTTAACTTTTATTACTGATTCCTACTAAATCGACCCTGTAGATTTCAAATCCAAGATGGGTCACTTTCGATTTTGACCGGAAGTGTCTTAATTTGATGACGTCATAAAACAACGAATTTCTCCATTCTACCTGCGATTTCTCGGTTTACTTACACCCATTTTCAAAAATACTTGCATATTAATTTGTGAAGGACGTGAAACAAGAGAACAACTTATCTTCGAAATATATACATAACGATAATATTAAACTATATACATAACTTGTTAATAACTGTGAATATCGAAACGATTGAATGAATACGTAAACGAAGCGAATAACGTGACGAACTGATAACAACGACTGAATAAGTGAACGGAAATACTTCTTAAATACTACTAAAAGAGTCTGGTAACTAGTTAAGAATAATTGACAACGTGGGCTATCGACTGATATACATTTTATCAATATTTACCGATGTGGCTATTTTTAGAAATGACGTCATCATGGCCTAAAACGATGCTTTGCTTTGATTTTACTTATTTTTGCTACCAAAATGGTTTTTTCTGATACAGAAATGTAATCCTTTGTGTGGAGGCATTGTTAAAGCTTGTTTTTAGGTGACTGGGTCTATCCTGATGTCAAACACGTGGTCGTAGCAATAAAATTCTAATTGCACTTTTCTAAATCTACCATACCAATCCGTATATACAAGTCTTGTGGTTTAAGACATCCAGTCAAACTCGTCGCTTTCCAAATCGCTATCACTGCTCGAGGAGTCACCAAGAAATATTAATCCAGCTCCTTGCTCTCTGCAGATATCTCAAAATCGAATTCTTCTTCACTTACTGCTTGTTGCTGCTCTTGTTTTCCGCGTTCGTTGCCGTTTCGGAGCGGGAGGGGCTGGTTGTCCCATTTCTTCATTTTCAGATGATAGGGCTGGAGACACTGCAATTGTTGATGGAATTTGTTCACCTAAATATAATGTCTCTGTAAGGTACGATACAAATGAATTTTTAAAAAATCTCGAATAGGAGTGATCAATTGACACAGAGATGCATTAATTAAAAAACCAACAACTCACCCGTGAACCAAACAGGCTCTACCAAACATTTTTCGACGTCAATAGTCCAACCGTTGTCCTCGAGAGATATGGATTGAACAGACTTTTCTGCAAACCTCAACCAATGATAGACTTGATAATGGACACGTCTGACTGCTTGCTGCATTGAGTCGGGGTCTGGAGGCAATGATTGCGATGATTTCGTTTCCATAGCTTTGTACAAGCGAACTCTTGTGTCAACATACGACTCATCTTTTCTCCCAGAATACATGACAGTTTGGACGAACACCATCACATCCTTGATACTCTGCATACTCAACTCTTTGGACTCTCCCAATGAACTTAATAGATCTAGTGAATCTTGATGTTTCATTATCTTCTTTAGAATCTTGACCTTCCCAACACCATAAAAGAAGGAGGTGGTGTCACACCCCGAGATTGCGTGAATATGAGGTAAATGCTTTGAAACATTTTCACCTAAGAAGTCGCACATTTTTCCAACGTCGACATATTTCTCGTGATCTATTTTCATAAACCACTTTGACGATGGTTTGACAATGGCATAAGCATGCACAAGTATAACTAGGACATCTGTGTCCTTGGCAACTACCACTACGACTGTATCTCTTTCACATGCCTGTAAAAGAAGTCTAGAGTCGGCTTCTTCATGGTTGCATTCAATGGACTCTGAAACACCATCACCAGTTATTTTCCATAGTTTTTCCTGCTCCGTGAAAACCAATGGCAATTTCAATTGTTGCCTACCTTCTTCACTTCTGAAAAATTTGCTAGTTAATCGTATCAAGTCCTTTTTATTCTCGATATGATTGAAGAAGCTTGACCATGAATTGCCTTGGAGCATTTTTTGGTCGATCGCCTGTATGTAGGTATGCTGTGGTATATTACCTCTTTTCAGCCTTGTCCCGTTTTTCGCACTTATACTACGGTAGGTATCATTCATGAGCTCAATCGACAAGGGGCTGGCATCTGAAGTTGGCGTAACAAAGTTTACTAGTGCAATAAGCCATTCACGGTAGGTCTCCTTTGCCTTAATAAAACGTATTGCGGCCATCCCATCAATTAGCCATCGTGCATTTTTTGGACATCGTGCATTTCTTACTGACTTTGATTCCTCCACCATAAAGTTTCTGAAAACATTTTTAGGAGACTGGCGGAGTTCGCCTTCTGGTGTTGCAATGCTAAGTGGAACAGCAGTTAGCGGGTACTTGAAGGCGATGTGAAGATCAACTGAATTGCTAAGCATTGTCTCAAACGCTTGTCTATCTTGCTTTGATACAGTCATTACTTTGGGAACTTTCTTTTCCTTCTTTAAACCTGTCGGTAGCATTACTTTCTTGATTGGCTGAAAAAAATTTACAGTTCCTTTTACAAGTCTTTCATCTACGAACTGCAAATACTTGTCATTTCCTATTGAAGGTGCATTTAGCAAACCTGCAACAACTTTTTTGTCAATTTCTGACCCAGTCGTTAGGTGCCATCTGCAGAGGCTGGACCATCTGCAAATGGATCTGTTTCATAGCTTGCGAGTTTATCTTTGAGCGCGTTAACATGGGCAACATGCATCTTCTTTCCAGATGGTGTTTGTTCCTTGTGAACGGAGGATGTGGACATATTGATCTTTTCTCTCAATGCTAACTGCAATTTGGCGTGTATGTGCCCCTCCCGCTCGGAAACGGTGACGAACGCGGAAAACAAGAGCAGCAACAAGCACCCGTGTGCGTATTTCAGAATATTCAGTAAGTGAAGAAGAACCCGATTTTGAGATATCTGCAGAGAGCAAGGAGCTGGATTATATATTTGTTGGTGACTCCTCGAGCAGTGATAGCGATTTGGAAAGCGACGAGCTTGACTGGATGTCTTAAACCACAATACTTGTATATACGGATTGGTATGGTAGATTTAGATAATGTAATTAGAATTTTATTGCTATGACCACGTGTTTGACAACAGGATAGACCCAGTCACCTAAAAACAAGCCTCCACACAAAGGAATACATTTCTGTATCAGAAAAAACCATGTTGGTAGCAAAAAATAAGTAAAATAAAAGCGAAACATCGTTTTAGGCCATTATGACGTCATTTCTAAAAATAGCAGCATCGGTAAATAATGATAAAATGTATATCGGTCGATAGCCCACGTTGGGCTGAATCTAAATATGCAAGTATTTTTGAAAATGGGTGTAAGTAAACCGAGAAATCGCAGGTAGAATGGAGAAATTCGTTGTTTTATGACGTCATCAAATTAAGACACTTCCGGTCAAAATCGAAAGTGACCCATCTTGGATTTGAAATCTACAGGGTCGATTTAGTAGGAATCAGCAATAAAAGTTGAGGTTAGGCAAAAATTCAGTCACTTACATGGAATTCCCTGCCTAAAGCAGTCGGCAGTTAATTAAGCATTTAAAGCCACAGAGGCGCCGTTGCGAGGCTCTCTATCAAAGTGAGGTAGCCCATACGAGATATTTTTCAGGAAGGAAAGTTTTCAAAGTATGCAAGGCCTCAGTTAGGCAAATCTAAATACAGTTCACAAGCTATCTTACTGTGGCTAAAAATTTCTTTTTGCGCACCAATTTGATGTTGAAGTCGACGAGCCTCCATCCAAAAGGTAGCAAAAACTCGTCACCCTGTTCTATGTCTCTAAATCAATAACGACTACTGCGGGTTTTTTATAACAACACTGAAATTGAAGAAAGCCATGCAGTGTTCTTAATTTTTCGATTTGAAGGCTTAAAATGTTCTTAACATGTTCTTAGTTTTCTTGCTTTTTAAAAAGCTGTTGTTCTTCAAATTAGGTGACAATTGCTACGAAAAGGGACGCACATGTAAAAATGTCACATAGTCACAATTATTGATAGTTTACCTGTTTTCTAGAGAGGAGAACAGGACAGCGCCAATAAAATTCTAATTTTTCTAGCTTCACAAAGCCTTGTTATGTTCTTAGCATGTTCTTAACTTTTCAGCCTCTGAAGCCTTATGTTCTTATATACTTTGTTCTTATAAAAAAAACGTGTAAGGAATGGAGACTGGCCAGGGTAGCAGATTAAGGCAGCAACAGGGTGCCTACAGCTCGGCGGAAGCCTTGATGCTAACCACTCCAGATGAAAGGTTTTTCACACAGAAGAAGTCGTGAAGCAATATGCCTGTCATGCTTAGATAAGAGACACAACATAATTAAAACCCAGAGTGCATACGAACCCATTTACTGGGATTTTCACATTTCGTCCATCCATTTGCAAACAGCAAGAGCAACAGCAACACAAACAACAAAAACAACAACAGCGGAATAACGGTTTGCTTCATGGGGATGTCTTGACTTGCTTCCCAAGTCCCAAACTTTCGCTCACATTGAATTGAATTGATGTTGTTGTTGTTCGCTTCAGTCAAGTAGTTCGCTAGTTTGAGCGTCAAGCAATCCAATTCAATATCGATAACTACGACTCGTGTAGTAAGTCTAGGGGATCGCTGCCAATCGAGTAACAAGTTTGGCCTTTAACGACGACATTTGGAGGTGGACTGGGCAGTAATTCAATGTCCCACCCTTAGTTTCAAAAGCTTTTCTACGTGATATTATCAGAATCCATTCTCAGTCAGAAATAAAGAATCTTTTACTAATTTTCCAGTAAAGCAATGAATAAAAATATACAATAATTACAATGAAATGAACCGTTTGAAAAACGGCAATTTCTATTTATGTGACGAACCTCTTTGACCTTTCTTAAATGTTTTAAGTTTTCGTAAGAACTTGGGGGTTGACTGCCCATTTGGTGCCAGTTAGAAATAAAAAAATCGGTACATCTAATGTCCACTCGAATGACGATAAATACGTAATACATAGACGCAGCATCGAGCAAGAACATATAAATGCCAGTAAGAGGAAAATTAGCAAGGAATTCTCGCAGAAAACTCGTAACTCTAACCTCACGACTTGAAGCCAATATTCGTGTCTTCTTCCAGTAGTCGATACAGGTCAGCCAGGCTGCAAAGAGAATGAATATATTGGAATTAAATAATAGCTATAGTAATCAAAGAGCATACGGCATAGAACAAAATAAGATTTACTAGTGGTAAAAAGATAAGAAAACCAGGGAAAAGATAAAGTTGATTACTGGAAAACAGAAGAAGCCATAAAGTTATGTCATAAATACAGTGATAGAAAATTTGCAGCTTTAACCCTAGAGGGGGTGTTTGGGGGGCTCTGGAAACCGTAAAACCGCTCCAAAATTTGGCAAAAACTGTGCGATATTTTAAACACATGACACCGATGTTAAGTCTCCGTTTTAATAAAAATTGCACAGAATCTATTACCTTATTGGTATATAATGTTTCTGGGGACAATTTACAAGGAACATGGGCACACAGATTGCAATTATTTCTGAATTAATAAACCTGTTTAAAAAATCAGGCTGAAATTCGTTTTATTTAATGGTTATAAAGTATATAATTTCAGGTTGTAACCTATTAGTAAATGCAGGCCTTTACTGTATTTAAGAGGTCTCTTTAATTAGCTTCCTTTTAAAAAGTTCCTTAAATAAACGTGTAAAGCCATCTGCAAGCAGAATCAATTGATTATGATTGGAAAGCTAAATGCTAAAAGCCAAACTCACTTAGTATTCTTGATAAGATCTAGAAACTTCTGGAATTGTCGAAATGATGCTTCGATATTATCCAAAACATTTTCATCTTCTAACGCATCTAGATTAAGGCGATCTAAAAACAAGGTAAAGAAGGTTTTGTGAAGTTATAAATGTTTTGACTATAAAAAACAAAAAGGCAGTTATCTGCAAAGAAACCTTCCGCAAAACTAGAGCTAAACGAAGAACATTAGTTTAAATAACTCCAGCTGCGCCAATTTAGTTTCAAAAAGGTAGTATATCTTGCTTGCTTAAAATGTAGTCGAGGTTCTTTCTCAGACAATGGGGTCATATGTGAAGCTAAACTGTCGAACTCGAACAACTGTCGCAATTGCGTCATTTGATTGTACAAATAAGGAAGTTTTAACAGACTTAAGTGCATATGCAATTGTCGAAAGTTTACATACTTGTCTGAATAAGGGAATTTTAACAGATTTCAACTCAAATGAAAAATTTGTGAGATGTGAGAATATTCCTTATAGTTAGCTATCTGATTAATAAGCTCGACAGCTTGTTATTTATTTCTTAATTAGTTAGTGAGTTAGTTATAAAGTTGGTTAGTTAGTTAGTTAGTTATTAAGTTTGTTACTTAGTTGGTTAGACAGTTACTTAGTTAATAAGCCCTAATTGGTTAGTTAGTTAGTTAGTTAGTTAGTAAGTTAACTAGTTAGTTTAGTTAGTTAGTTAATTAGTTAGTTAGTTAGTTAGTTAGTTAGGTAGTAAGTAAGTTAGTCAGTTAGCTAGTTACTAAGTTAGTTAGTTGGTTAGACAGTTACTTAGTTAATAAGCCCTAATTGGTTAGTTAGTTAGTAAGTTAGTTAGTTAGTAAGTTAACTAGTTAGTTTAGTTAGTTAGTTAATTAGTTAGTTAGTTAGTTAGGTAGTAAGTAAGTTAGTAAGTTAGTTTGTTAGTTAGTTAGTTTGCTAGTTGGTTAGTTAGTTGCCTAGTTAGTTAGTTAGTCCAATAGTCAGTTCGCTCGATAGAATAGCTGCCAACTGAGAATCACAGAGATTAGGGCCTGGGAACGACGGAGACTTTACCATCTGTTGACGACAGCCACCATTTGTTATGGAAAATGACATGACGTCAAAAAAACAAACTTATTGGGCACTGGGAACTATCCGTCTACTCTTCAGTTACGTATGCACATTCTTGGTACTAAAAACCAAACGAAGCTGAGAAAAAGTTTTCGCAGTAACAGAGCAATTCTTACGTCATTGCTCAATTCTATGATTATCAACTTGGCCTTGAGGGACACTTCACTGTTCGAAAAAGCGTACGATATTTCTGTTAAAACAAAGGGATTTTCAAGGGACTTCGTAGAAAACAATATGACTTCCAGCAAAGGTGTACGAGATTTCCAAGGAGTGAATTACCCCTCGCTTGACCTGATCTGAAGAAAAATAAATTTTGAAATTTATCAGGTATAAAAGAAAAGGCTTAGTTACCTTTCGTGAACTTTTGCGTTGGAGATCCCTGCGTTGGAGAAATGAAAAATATCTCATCAAAACAAGATCTGAAGAGGGAACTCAAGTTTTCGCTGGCGAAACGTTTTTCGAACACATGGCTGCTATATGTGATGGCCTCGAACAGACAAATAAACAAAGGCACTGTGCCATTGATTTCTTCACAACTGGCCTGTCTCCAAAACAGTTTTCAACTAGACAGTAAAACAGTGAGAAACAGGAAAGCAAAGCAAAGGAACTGCTGAAATATCCACGTGAAATAATAAATTACTGATAACACAGCTAGCCGAAAATGTTTATAAATGGAACCTTGGCTAGGACGAATTACTTAAATAGCCTTTTGCGGTAGAAAGGCTTTAGAATGGTGCAAATAATTTCACAATACAGGGCAGATGCTGTTTATAAGATCAATATCCTTCGCTACTACTAGCTACTACTTGTGATATTTATTGAAACGAGGCTTCATCAAACAGAGGCTGAACGAAAGTGAGGTTGAAACAACATGGCTTATGGACAAAATCAATAGAGTTAAGAATATAAAAACACATCACGTGTTTTTATATTTCTAATTCTATGAAGAAATCATACCTTTTCAGTCGTTTTCAAGAGTAATATTTCATTTCTCAGTTTTCGGTTTTCCATTTCCAGCTCTCTTATTCGTATGTCAGCCTTAGCTCTGTGCTCTATCTCATTTTCGTATCTCCTCTTGTAGTCAATCAACTGAATTTTCATTTCACGAAGTTCACCATTATCAGTTATAACGTTCTCTTCAAGATCTTCCAAAGACAGCCTATCCATTTCTGTAACAACATCCGGTGTTTTAGTCCGTGATTCTCGCGTTTTTCTGCGTGGAAGCTCCTCCCGCGGATTATCTGACGTTTTCAAGGGATTCTGGGATTTGTATTTATTTCTTTCTAAACGAGCAGCTGTTCTCCAAGGAAGATGTTTGTTGCTTTTATTTTGACTTGTTTCATATCCCGTACACTGTGCTTGACTTTTGCCGGCTTTCCGCTGTCTGTTAGACCTAGCAAAAAGAGGAAAAATATCAAAGAATTGAGGCTGTGATGCTTCCGTGGCTGGGGCTCGAAATCTGACCTTGCTAAGCTCTCAACACAATAAGGTATCAGGATTAGACTCCGTTGCGAAAACACCTCTTGTATTCACTACATGTTGATAGGGGCGGTGCCAGCCGCAAGATAGTGTGGTGGAAATGCGAGCGGAGTAAGCCAAATTTTTCGGTCTCCCCTGAAAAAAATTTTTTACACCCTCCAGTGTCTCGGAAAACGCCCTTTTAATTGCTAATTTAGACGAACTAGAAAATTGATCTTTAAAAAGTGCAGGGGACATGTGCGGGACCCGTGGCACCGCCCTAGACTCACTACATTAGTCAAACTAGTTCGTTCGATGTTGTTGTTGTTATTTTCTACAATCTCTCAGTGTAGAATAATAAATCAAAAGTAGGGGAGCGTAAACTCGAGACCCGTGTAGTAGCGCCGCCACAGCACTGTGAGAAATTCTAAGCTAAAAAGATCTGCTAGAGCTTAAGAAAGATCATTTAATGAGCAATATTAAATGTTACCTATTCTTCTGCCGCATTCCTTGAGCTCTTGTGAGGGATTTATTGAGAGTAAAGCGAACAGGTTTTCTTGAAATTTTGATTCTGCCGACGTCCTGTTGTTCTTTTACGCTTATCCAAGGATACTAAAACAAAGTATGACAGAGTAAGTAAAAGAAAATCAACATAAATTGAATAATGTAGAGCCTCGCAATTGAAGGAACTACACTAGACATGTCCCAAGTCCCTAACGTTCGCTCACATTGAATTGAATCGATATTGTTGCTGTCCAGTCCAGTTAGTTGTTTGCTTTAGTTTGAGCGTACGGCAAATCAATTCAATAGCAATAAATGAGACTCAGAAAATAGGTTTATGAAGAACTACACTTAAACAGGATTCAACGAAGAACAACAACGAGCTTTTACCAAAGATTTCTAACATTATTACTACTAACAGACCATTTATCAAGGAATCAATTAAAAAAACCTCTCTTAAATAATGACAAATCTTTGAGCAGTAGAAAATTTTGGAATAGCAAGTAACAGCGTTAACATTTTGGGACATAATAAAAAATCTTTTTCATCTGATACTCCTCATAGTATGAATGTCAGAAAAATACCGAAACAATCGAAAAAGGCGGAATTTATACCCATGTGCGGACAAAAAAGCATCGATCAGAATTTTTAGCTTCAAAGTTTTGGAATAGGTCTACAGCAATACCAAAAGGCCGGGTCTGTGTTGGCAGAAAGAGTTCGTTTTCTCACTTGGGCTTTTCGTTGTATCCCACAAACTGATCAGTGTTAAAAGACATTAATTCAGCATTACTTTTCTGATTGTGCATTTCGATCCGCACATGGGTATAAATTTCGCCTTTCTCGATTGTTTCGGTCTGTTTCTGACGTTTGTACTCTGCTGTTGAGAATTGGATAGAAAACGATAAAAGTAAACAAAATACCTCAGGGTCTTCTCCACCGGAATTCATCATAACCTTTTCCAGGACGGTTTTTGTAATTTTTCGGTCTGAAAAGAGGCATCAGGAAAGATTAAACAAACATATTCCTGGCCTGGGATACTGTATATAACTTGATTGATATATGGAGTTCAAAAAACTGACCTGATTATTTACGTTGCGTTAGCTCATGTACAGTTCATAAATTGAAGGGATATCATAGCAATTAAAAAACCTTCACTACAATAATAGGGATAAAAATGACATACCTAGTAGAGGATTCATTCGTATATCCAACACGCGAAGCGAACGATTGTATTCCAAGGCAGAAAGAAACGCGTCGGCTCCTTGTGATGACACACCGCATTGCTGCAGATCCAACGCTAAAAACAAAATACCTTGCAAATAATTTGGTATATAATAAACACGACTATCAATTAACTGGTAGGGTGAGATGATTTAAGCAAGATGTTATATTATCAAAATATAATATATCTATAATATATCGGACAAAATGTATCGAGACAGGGACCCAGATATACTGACGGGGTCCATGTCTTTGGCCACCCTCTCCCCAATTCAAAGATGATTGTCTATTGACGACTACATTTTATATGACTGCCTGCATCATAAAAACGCTCATATCGCTTTCAATTCAACAATTTACCAAATATTGAACTGGGAGAGGGGAAAAAGTTGGGGAATGGGGAAATGGGGGAACTGAAAGAGCAAATTTTAGTTTCATCTCAAAAATTTTGTCCATGATTGTAGATTTATGAATCAAAGAGCTTTCAAATTTTATTCCTTACAGCATGTTAAATTCTGCAAAGATTGGCTGCATATTAGTTCCATGAAGACTAATACAGGATTAAGAACTGCCCTATCAATTTCCTATCATTTCAAAAAAAAAGAAAGTATGCTAGTCTATAAAGGTGTGTAGATACTTTTTCATAAAAAAAAACTAAGAAAATCGGTAAATTTTGACAAAGGAAAAAGAAAAAATTTCATTGTTTTTCACAAACACGAGTTTCGTATTTAAGTGTGCTACTGAGATAGAGTTACAGACAATAACTCGTGCGTTGATTGGTTGGATTAGCTTCTCTGGTTTCGTAGAAAGCTGATTTGATTACATTTGGTTATAATTTTCAAACTTTATTAACATAAACAGAAGTTCTAAACGAACTTTTCAGCAATACAAGTAAGAGATTAATTAAACATAGCATATAAAATGTAAAACTTTTGCCACATGACGGTAGGTTATTTAACTGTAAGTCGTGGATATAAGACGGCGATATGTTTTAATCAAGTTCTGGATTTCCCAAGAGCTGATTCAATTAAAGGTCACTAAAATAGCTTATTTGGTTACTGAAGTAATTTGTGGACACGTTATCTGTTTAAGGAAGAAACCTACGAGTCATTGAATCAGAAAGCTGGTTAACAGACGGATGAAAAGATCGATTTAATAGCAATTTTCACGATAGCCAAAATCGAATTTCGCTTAATTCGTCTGAAAAGCTCGGGAATCTTAGTTCTTGGGGTATTTTTTCTTGATAAAATGCAGTTTGTTGACCTAACAATTTGTTGGGTAGCTAACTTTCCTGGAAAAAAAGCATTTTCTGCTTGAAGCAAGCAATAAAAGTTTGGCGAGCAATGTTTTTTGTTGCGGCCAAATAAAAATACAATTCGTTTGATAAACAACTTTCAAATGTTTGACAAACAATGTTTGATCGTTTTGGCAAAGGTCTTAGTTTTATGGTAAATAAGCATAAAAACTGCAAACCTGTTGTGATTTTCAACATTTAATTTCATTTAAGCTAATGTTGCAGCATTCAGATGGGTTGCCATGTGTTGCTAGGGGGCACTATCCCATGTCAGCATTCCTCCCGGAGACACAGGGTCCGATATCTTTTCCGTAACTTTCTATGTTCAATTGCGATTTGGCTGTCTTGTATTCTTCAGAACTTTAACAAGAACGGGGTGAGGTCTTATCGCGGTCATACTCCGCTTATTATTACTCCTAATATACAGTAGGGTCTGTGTCTGTATTATACTGTAAGTTCGTGGGTTTGTAAAATCTGGGTGGCACATCCCCGTCAGTCCATAAGTTAAGAACCTCTCTCGGTGTTAAAACAACTGTTGAATATCATGAACAAACTTACTAGCATTGCAAGGAACAGCGGAAACATTTTTGGACATTCTTAAAAGCTTTTTTCGTCTGACACTCCTCAGAGTATAAACGTCAGAAACAAACCGAAACACTCGATAAAGGCGGAATTTATATCCAGATGCGGATCGAAGTGCACCAATCAGAAAGTGAAGCCGAATTGGCATTGTGTTTTAAATACCAATCAGCTAGCCGGATACACAGTAAGATCAACAGGCTTAATTGAAGAGTCCAAGTAAGAACAAAACGAACTCTTTCTGTCCACATCAAAACCAAAAGGCCGGTTCTGTGTAGACAGAAAGAGTTTGTCTCCTCACCTGGACTCTTCAATTAAGTCTATTGATCTTCCCGCTGGTCCTTGCGAGAGTTAGGACCTCTCAGAGAATTTATTGCAAATCTGCAACGTTGCCCATGAAAGGGTTAAAACAACAGTTGAATATCATAAACAGACTTACTAACCTTTTATCCAAAGATCATCTTTCAAACAGTCCGCTAATATCTGTATTCCTTTATCACCAATAAGCGTATTCTGGCATAAATTAATCCGACGTAGGCCACACATTCCATTCAGGTCTGGTCTTCTGTATCTTAGGCTTTCTTGCCAAGCCTCGCCATGTCTTTTCGTTGCTTGATGCTAGGTGAAAGAGATCAAGACGATAAAGCTTATGAATCAAGTTTATGAAATATACTACAGACAATACAGTCTTCTTGTTGCTTGATGCTAGGTTAAAGATATATAAGATGGCCAAGTTTATGAATTAAGTTTACGAAAAATACTATAGGCTTATAGGCACAGCAGTTTTGTCATCAAAAGTATCATTTAGCAAAAGAGCAAATAAACAGGGGCGGTCCAGCGTCACTCAGGTACCCATTGGCTTGCCTTTTTCAGTTCGGATAAGGGGGAAGGCAACAATTGGAAAGTAAAGCTGTAAAGAAAATGACAGGTGCTTGGCTTGGTTGGTAGAATTTCATCAGCAGGGAATCTTCTTCACGATTTTGGTATAAGGAACGGTGTCAAAGTAGGTACGAGAAACGGTACTTATTTTTGAAATCTTGCTTTCTCTTTAAAGAACGGTGCTGGTTTCTGATATTGCAGGTGCTGTATTTCAATAATTTGATAGAGTTTTCCACCAGTGGCATACTACAATAGATTGGATTCGAACTTAGACTGCATGGCCAGAGAGCCAACAACATTTCCGTGAAGCTATAGAGCTCAATGAAATCACCCAGTAAATGAAGTCATCCAGAAAATATTTTAATAGATAGATAAAGTCAGGAATAATTTTTTGCCACTGGTATTAAGTCTGGTATACCTTTCAGCAAAATTGGTAGAAAACTGTTATGGTGATTAAGCTGGGGTGGAATGTCCATAACGATAATCACGTAAAGTGCCCCCCCCCTCCAGGTTGACGTTTCCTTTTCATACTCTTAGGAGTGTCATATGAAAAAGCATTTAGCAATACAAGCTTGAATTTCGAGTAATGCCTACGATTTTACCTTAATAATATCACCAATAACTTCAGCCCCTCTCCATGTTAGTCCACAACCACAAAAATTGACTGACTGAAGGCTAGTTGACTTTTTCAAGCTACTTGACAAGGCTAGAAGAATAAACTGCTAATGATAATCATCATATTTTAAAAATCGTAGCAATCAATCAGCTGATCACAATCATCAAATTGCTTAATAAACCAATCAAGCAATCAGTTAACGAATCAATGCATCGACCAACTATTCAAGTCATTTACAGCTTGTGTCAATCAATAAAACAAAACGTAATCAAGACTAATCAATACATTGATCATCCAATCATCTAAAAAATCAAATCACTGTCTAAAAGTCAATTTGAAAAATCATAGAAGCAAAATCAAACATACCATTCAGTCCACTGTCACCAAATCTGCAGTACTCAAATGAAAGATGTTTTAACGATCTGTTTTTGCTGATACCCTGAAGTAACAAAGCAACTCAGTTAGTTTACCCGTTAATAATAATGAATGAAAGAGTCTCTGGTTAAACTAAAGGCCCTGAGGCAGAGACAGCATGGCTAACAGGTCAAGGGGTGTGGCTCACAGTCAATAATCACAGACTCAAATCATATGAAGTTTTATTTCCACAAGCCATCAGTCAACTTAGCTATTTATCCTTAAGAGGCTGGTAAATGAGAACCAAGAATTTGTTCCAGTACATATATATCTATGGGCAAAAGCTGCAATTCAAAAACACTTAAAGCTGCCAGGACCTCTAAACGAACCATGTTCACGATAAATACTGCTTGCTTACAATTGGTACCTTAATAAGTATTAATTAAATACCTTGGCAAGGGAAGTTAGATCTTTCTCTCGAAATGGAATACCTTGCAGTATGAGGCATTCAATGCAACTTGATGCGCTTAGGCATTCTTTTAGAGACCTAAAAGTGCAAAGAGAAACAGAATAGGCCTCAAGAAATATGGCTCATGAAATATGAACTATAAAAAGAGAACAGAATCAATTCAATGCCTTGACATACTTGCATATGCTAAGAGTAATGTCCTTGCTTCTCACTGCAGGGATTCTTTTCCTTAGAATGAATGCTCGTTGTTGAGACATACCTGGAATGAAATTTTGAAAATCTAATCCAGTGTACATTCCCTACAGATTCCCCTTGAGAGTTTGAATGTGGAATTGAAAACTTTGGTGCATACTTGTATTGATCTATTAGAAAGACATACCCCCTAGCCTAAAAACCCTATAATCTCACCCTGCACTCTTATCTAAGAAACCCTTGCCCAAAAATACCTGCATGAGACCCTCACAAAGTCACATGCTCTAATGAACTAAATTTCAGCAAGGTAAGTTTAAAAAATACATGTCCACTAAAACTGCCCTCTTTCAACAAACTTTCTCGTTTCTGGTCTGGTGTGGGTCCATATTCCGATTCCTAGCATTATAGCACCACAACAAATGCTTCGTCAAATGATGAATGCATTCTTCTTTTGAGCACTGCACCATTTAGGGGCCATCGACAAAAGACTTTCGTCCCCGTTAACGGAATTTGTCCGTTAAGGGGGGAGGGGGTCTCACATGAATCCGTTAAAACTGTCACGTTGGGGACGAAAATCTTGATAAAGAAAAGTTGCAAAAAGGTCCTAATGAAAGTATGTAATATTGTAGAACAAGGCTGAATTTTGTTTTGGCCAACATCTACGACCCTCTGCTCTACTTAAAATCACCTCAACCTTCTTGACAAGCTAACAAAAGTCGAAATTCTTTTGTGGTAATTTCTGTTTCCTGCCCACAAGCTACATTTCTGTTGATCAGGCCACGGGCCATAGGGAGAGAAAAGCGGAGGAGGAAAAATTACATAAAGGAAAGAAAACCGATTGCATGCATACCAATCGCATTGAAATGGAAAAAGACGAAAAGAATGAGTGTTGCTTTTGTTGCAAAGAAAGAGTGAAATGACTGGAAGTTTGAAATATAAATATATGGTCTTCAGGTTTGAAAACTTCAAGCTCACACATCATCAAAATTTGTTTGCCTTGCGACACATGCTAGATAGGTAGGCCATCATCGTGCGAGTTTATGAAAACAAAGGCCTGCTTTAAGTGTATCCGGGCCACCATAAAATATGTGTCCGTTAACAAGGGGGGGAGGGGGTTCAGACTTTAACGGACAAAATCCGTTAACGGGGACGAAAGTCTTCTGTCGATGGTCCCTTACTCCAAACTTTTAAGAGCCGGGGGCGTCTATTAGAGGAAACCTCCACCTACTTGGCCTTCTATCTTATGGTCCAGATCTGATGGAAACCTGGATATTCTAATGGCCTATAATAATTAAAATTGGTTTTCGGATAATACTCTATACCCTGCTCTTGTTGGTTCATTTGTTGCCAGAAGCTCCTAAACGCCACGAATCTCAAAGAATTATTGACTTTCAGAGAGTTCAAAATCGGGTTCCAATCAGCATGGCGGATTCTATCAGCATTGCAATCAATGAATTCTTCTTGAAGGTTTGCTGTCACTGCAGCTAAAGGACAACTGTTCTGAAGAGCACATAACTGCTCGTAGATTTCTCTAAAGCTTTTTGAATTTTGTGGTGCTGAGTTCTTGGGATCTCCATTTTATTTCGACAAAAAATCCTTTCTCCTGCTCTGCAAGAACAAGCGGCCTAACTCTGAAAGTTTTTGTTTTCAACGGTTTTTCTTCACTTCCCGCCGATAACCAAATCGAGGCAAAGCGTTGTTGTTACAATCATAATCATCTTTTAAAGACGTCATTTTAGGTTGGCCAAGGAAATAATAATACTATAGACATCAAAATGGCAAACTAACCTCATTTTTTGAAACTAATATTTCACTCCGCCATTAACGGGGAGCATCATCAGAGATAATGCTCCCCGTTAATGGCGGAGTGAAATATTAGTTTCACAAAATGAGGTTAGTTTGCCATTTTGATGTCTATAGTATTATTACAATCATAATCATAATTAGATTTCGATCAATATGATTATCAACATAATCATAATGATCACAACAATTCTTGTTATCATAATCATTATCATGATCACTAATAATCATCAAGATCATCATCAACAAGATCATTATAATCGCCTTTATCATAATTATCATCATCATCAGAATGCAATCAACATCATCAAACTCCGGTGGTCTAAGCTGCCATGAAATTTTGATATCTAGTTTGTCTTTTTTCTCCAATGACCACCTTATTGATTGAGCAGCTTTAGCGTCTAACTATGTTCTCTGTGCTCACAAGACCACCGTGCGACAGCCCTCGATTGCCCCACATCCTTCCCTAACACTTTCATGCGTTAAAGAGGGCTGGATGTGTGCTTTTCACGGAGGTATAGCATAGAGGAAAGAACGTGCACATCATGAAGCTACTGGCCCTACCACCTATTCCAAAGCCGAATGGTGACAATGATTGAGATCCAGAAGTCTAAACTACTTCGGAAAGAAGAAAATTAGTAGGCAAAACAATTTTCTATTACAAATACGATCATTTATACTTAAAGTTAATAACACAAATAGAAATATAATAGGAATAGAACAACCATTCTTATTTGCCAGTTCTGAAGCTTTTAGCTTAAAAATACAATTCTAAATAAAACATATAGTATATATAACGCTACCAATGTATAGATAGTTCACTTTGATAATAAAAAAGCATGTCATACAAAGATCTTTGAAAAAATACTTTCAACCACGAATATTCAAACTAAGAGACTGACAAGATGTACTAGATACGAGGGGTCAAATGTTTCCTTTACCAAAACCCCACAAAGAGTATAACATCCCTGAAAATGTCGCCCTTGCTAAGACGTCATCAGAGTTTTAAAAATTAATAGAAAGAGCATCCAGAGTTTTATCGTTCTCTTATCTAAAAATAGAGCATTATTCCAGTGAGTATTACAGCTTCTTCGATATGGTATTATTAACGTTTAGGGTGGGGTACAAAAATTAATATAAATTTCCTTTTTATTGGTCCTACAGTCAATATTAGTAATCATAGTTTTCTTTATCTATTTCACTCATCATTCTCATTTCTCTTCTTAGTTTTATATAAAATCTCAAAACATCTGGATGGGCACGGATGCATTGTCTATTGAAATCAAGAACTCTTAGTCCTTCTAGTGTCTTTGCACGAGATAAGGCGACGTAAGCTTGACCATCTTCGAAAACTCTGGCAAGAGAAACTTCCACACAGTCTAGAGTGAGTCCCTATAAAAAAGAGTTGGTATTGAGAAGTGCTGTAAAGTGGGTGCATCAGCTATTGTCACATTAGAACATTAGCACACAAGCAAGAGGCAGTCTATAGCTATCTGCTACCATGGATACTAAATGCCACCATAAAATCGTCAAAGCTACTTACAAAGTTTCCTACTAATGTTCCGGGGGGGGGGGGTGCTTCATTGTTCAAGAGACTAGACGTGCCGCCCATTTTTTCCAAACCCACCCATGTCTACCCTTAAATTCTGTTACTTGTTGTACCCATGTATAGAAAAAACAATGAAAGTTTTGACCCATTTGTACAAATATCTCAAAGGTTTAAACCCAATTTAACGTCTGAGGGAACTGTAAATGCGGGGAAAAGGCCTTTGCGCTGAAAATTAAAACGCACTCTTTATCAGGCTTTTCAAAGCAATGCACGTCTAAAGGTTTTTATATATTTTATACCGATGTGTAGAGATTCTTTACGAAAAATCAACCATATGTAACCCATATGTATCAACCCCTACACAAGAAAGTGGTCATCATCTTATGATTTTTACTTTTTACATTAGCTATTAAATCTCCCTCCCCTGATTTTGAGCCAACTAACAACATAATTTTTCCAACACTGAAAGGGGGAGAGAGATGTGCGACGTTAAAGAAATCAATTCGAATAACTGATCAAGACTATGAGATTTTCACCGAAGAGGGTGCTACAATGGCACTGACAAAGAACTTTTCACTTTCATCTCACGAAAAAACAAAGAAAAGTAAAATTAAAGAAGATACATTCTTACCTGACTCTTGTGTATTGAAATCGCCCATGCTAATTTGATAGGATATTGCTGTCTAGTGACCATGCCACCTCCCGGTATACCATATACAAATCTTTCCATTTTTATTGATATTTCTGAGCCATGAACAAAACGTATCACGGGTGTACCTGAAAAGGAAGTTTTGTTGTTACTTGATGTCTTTCACCTAGCTACGTCTGATTCAAGACTGCAACAGAAAACTATGCTGTAGTAGAGCCCCCCTTTCTAGCTATTTACCAACTCTAAACCACTGTTCATGTGTACAGTAAGTCGTCAGGAGTTCAGACAAAAATCAACTGAATTTAAAAAAGATATTTTCTTACTTGCTCCGTTAGTTTCAAATCTTGTCACGACACCTCTGGCACCATTTACAAGACCGCGTTGTACATCAAGGTTCTTGGTTAGCATAACCTGTCGGAAAAAGAAATTATTTTGCTTAAGTATGGCCTGTGTATCTTCAGGAGTAGCAAGACATTTTACATTGCGTAAGACGGTTTTATTCGTTGACATCATCGATTGATGTACAGAGAGTGATAGGAGAAGATGCGTTTCTCTAACTATATGGCATTTTTATGGAAAACCCAGCGATCCGAAGGTTCCTTGAATGCTGTCCCATAGTGGATATTTAATGAAATGGGAATAAAGGACCTACAATCTTGGACAAGATATTACAAGCGAAAAAATCCGAGTAAAACATGAATTCCGTAACTTTGGCTTTGCTAGACAATAATTGACCCCCTTCCCCCTTCCATCAATGTTGAGTGGCAATGAAACAATTCTACGCCATCTAATCAACATTGAATCAGGGGAGGGGTAAATTGTGATAGTGATATTAACGAAGACTTAACGCGAGCTTAATGCGAGTCTCATAATTTTTGTCCAAGATTGTAGTTTTTGAGAGAGCATCCGCATAACGTCCATAAAAAATCAGAGGGATTGAGTAAAAATGTAACTGAACCTAGACATATTACATTAGTCCCAATATTGCATGCACAACCATGCAGCTGTCTGCTCAGTGTCTGAGCGTCTGAGCTTCCAGCAATTAATCTCACTAGTGATTACGACTCATGCAATAAGTCTAAACTGAACCTACCTGCGCACCGACTTTGAGCTCTAACCTCTGTTTAGCGGGGAGGTGTTTGTCCATCTGTGTTGAATAATATGAATCACTATCAATCGCTAGGTATATTTTTACATCTCCTTTCAAGTTGTTCATTCTAAGTTTATTCATTTCTTCTACGTCATCTTTATGCGTGCAAAGTTTAGTTGCTTGGATACCATGGCGTTCAATTGCATGTGAGGAGGACTTCTGTAGTTTCTGCTGAATGTGCTCTGGACATCTGAAAACGGTAAAAAACATGCTTTATAAGAAGCACAGGGCTATCTTTCGCTAAAAAGAATAGTATCATCTAATGAGATAAAACTTGAAGGCACTTAACTTGAAACACCGAAACACATTAAGTATAACGACTAGCTCATGCCCGTCTCTGACCACCACCTCAGAAGGACCTCCGCCTCAAGGTCCTCTGCTGAGAAGATAAAGAGAACGTTCTTTTGGGCGAGGGGCAACTCACTCCTTGGAATCTCGTACACCCTAAGCTGGAATCTCTATTGTTTTCATAGGAATCTTGTAAGAATCCTTTTGTTTTTAATTGGAATCTCGTACGCTTTTTCGACGAATGAAATGCCCCTCGCTTTTGGCACATTTTTGCGTCTTTCTTTTGTGGAGGCTTCCGAGAGACTCGAAAGCCCGTTCTTTTGGACAACTCTCGGGAAAATCAGTGACTTTGGAGTTTCCCTCGTCCCTCCAAACTCTCCTGACTCCAGAGCTGGAAGATTTCGCAGAGAAGTTGATTCCAAATCAACTTCACTGAAGTCTTTCAAGAAAGAGGGATTTTGGCATTTGGGATCGGAAGCCTCCTATGTCTACTTTTTCAGAATTCAGAATGGGATAAAAGTCCCAAAAGAACGCACCCAAACGATCGAAGGAATGGCCAAAATGAATACAGTATACGAGAATCTATACGTACTTGCCGACTCTTATGTGTTGTAATATGTTGATAAAATCTTGATCTGTTTGTCTTCGTACTTGAGTTAATTCAAAATTTGAATGAATACAACTTCTCCAACTATCAGCCTGTCCATGAGAATGAAGAAACATAAGATACATTGGGAAATAACGAAATAAGTACTAGATGATCCCATTGTCCTACTTGGGGATCCCTGTCACCCTCTTTAGCAGAGCAGTAGTGATTCCAAGTGATTTCCTCGACACCCAATTCCATCTTCTCGTTAATTTAAAAGACTCAAGTTACTGTTATTTTTCTGAAGAAATTGTAAATATGAAGGAAATAAGTCTACCTGAAAGCAAAACTTCTTCGTTATTTTCTGATCTTTAAGAACAGGGGGTAATTGCAAGAAATCTCCACAGAGGATCAACTGAATTCCACCAAATGGTTGTTGTGACTTTCTTACATATCTAGCAACTGCTTCAAGCTTATCAAAATATCCAGCTTCAATCATTGAGATCTCGTCTATTATCAAATGTTGGCATTTCTTCCATTGTTGCTTTACCGTTGGCCTTGAAGGCTAATTCGTAACATGTCTCCAAAGTGGCACTGCCACTACCAATGCCTGAAGCAGAGCAAAGGCATTGATTAAATTTAAGAATAATCAAGTATCATAAGAGCAAGCAATTAAGCAATTTTTTATTTGTAAATGCAGCCTGAGTTTTAGCTGGCCATATAACTGATACCGATCTACAACTCATGCTATGTGCTACTTAACTGATAATGAATACCCTGGGCAATGAAGAATCAATTGTTGAATGAAAGAGAGCTGACAAATTTCACTATAAGATTGTGCATAATGACACAGAGGATAGCAGCCACAGTAGTCATTTTGATCATAAGTCAAATGGCAGTGCAACTTGGCCATACCAGTGACTTAAACATGGTTTTATAAGAAAATGATTCTTTGAACTAAAAGAAATTCACTTGGTCTTCATTGATAAACCTCCCCCCCACCCCTCAGCATGGGGGAGACCTAGGTTGATCATAGGAAAGTGGAATGTGATCCTGGGGAATTTCAACCCAGGATCTTTTGATGAAGAGTTGAATCCCTTGATCACTCAGCCATAAATTTCATTTAAGAAAACAAGTACTGCACCTGCAAACGAATGCAAAGTCACTCCACCAATATGGCACGCTGCAACTCCAGTGCTTGCAGATGCCACAGTCGCCATAGGTGGCAATGCACCAAGGATCCGCTTCAACAAGTAAGACTTTCCAGTACCAGCACTGCCGGTAAAGAATACATTTTGCCCTCTCAGAACAGCTTGGAGTATCTGAGCTTGTTCCTTTGACAAGCTAGAGCTCCCAAATTTCTTAGATGTAGAAGTGGTTGGTAAAGTTTCTTGATTGATAGAGCTATTAATGCGCTTTCTAGGCATCACAGAGGCATCAGTTCTTTTTCTCTTGGGCGTTGCATCAGCCAGACATGACTTTCCAGCAGCTTTTTTCTCTGCATTCTTCCCTTGATTTCCTTCCTGATTATAGCTTAAAACATCTTTTTCTGTCAATGGACTGATAAACTGAAACTCTTTAGGCTTACAGCTATATAGCTTTGCTTTGTCACTGGCATGGGCTTTTCTAATTCCACTTTTCACAGCTAGAACTTTCAAGAAAACAGCTAGTTTATCTGGTGGACAATTTGATATCAAGATCTGGATTTTATCTTGAGTTCTAATCGTTGCTTTTCCTTCTCTTAGAAATTTCTTGAATAACTTTACATTTTTCATGACTATATCTTGCTGTTTGGAACTTTTTGTTGATGACACTTGAATGATGATATCCTTGAATTGATCTCGGCCTAACGTCAACATGCAATCTTGCAGCTTCTGTCTTTGGCTGACATGACCTGAAGCATTTATATTTTCGATGATTACCATACATTGTAGCTCACAAGATTCCATCATTTTATTGCAATATTATTATTAGACTAGATTAGAAGAATTATCAACTTTTGTTATGATCACAGCTGTGATCAACGCTAAGCTAGGCCTCCAAAGAAACTGATGAAAATAAAATTCATAATCTGTATCCTGGCGTCTTGGCCAATCGGAGAGCTCGTTTCAGGCCCCTGTCACAGGGAACCAAGAATCTTCCCTTTCTGAAATGGAACACGTCCACGTGTGGAGAACACACTTTTCAAGCTTTCAAATCTTCAACGCAAAGCGAAAAAAGCGAAAAAAGCGAATAGCGAAATGTCGGATTCACGATCAATTATGGTACAAGCTCCTTCAGGGCCCCGGCCTCGTTTCTCCTACCCCGCTGGACTCTCCTCTCGACGGTGTTGTGAGGTAAACTCGACACTGCGTGGGGGGTCATAGGGGGGGTCAAAAACCGTAAAACCGCAATTATTTTAGCCAAAAACCGTACAAGCGTACATGTGTTTTGTTAAAACCGTAAAACCGCACCGAAATTGCAGACCGAAAAACCGTAAAACCGTACTTTTTGATGGTCAAAAACCGTAAAACCGCTCTCAAAATGTCGAAAAACCGCAAACCGTTATGCCCAATGACCCCCTTACTACGGTTTGAGGACATACTGCAGGTCATGGTAAGAAGTTATTGGAATGAAACAAAAAAAAAAAAACCTATCATGTTGATTACTGTAATCTAGCAGAGAAATAAAAAAAAATATTCAGAAACTTTTTTTATAAATAACAATTTCTAAAAACATAATCAATTTAGCGACAGATTACAAGCCCGTAGCTATATTCCACAGAATTATTATTATTGTCTATATTTTTATCAAGTTGCATAAATCAGCAGTGACATTGACACGCAATAAACTAGGATGGCAGCAAATGCAATACACAAACAGATTTTAAGAACTTTGGAGTTTGGCTTCTTGATCTCACCATTGTCTTTTGTTAAAAATGCAAGTGTTTTAACCTGAAAATAAAAAAAAAACAGTCTGTGATTAGCTTGTCAGCTACCATACCAAATTTTAGGTTTTGTCGCTGTATCTCGCATGTAACTTTGTTAGATAGCCTATACAGAGTTTGCAGCATTTACCAAAACAGATTTCACGTGAAATATGATTACGGTAGAATAGCCGATCGATGTATGTTATAGCTCAGTTCTCATACCTTTTGCTGCAAACCATTAGCAACCTACCGGTGGCTTACAATGGCTATCATTGTAGCGGTAGTCTCAGATTTCATGACAACATTCAGCGTCGACTCCTGGACTGCTATCGTTATCGGAATCATACAAGAAAGTCGAGGCATGAGTCGAGTTAAGTTCAGCTTTTCCGTTCCGCTCCGCAGCAGCAGCGGCACCGTCGAAAATAATACGAGAATAGGAGAAGGCGGCACGCTGCCAGCCCATTTCAGTGAACTTACATGACAGCAAGGTTTCAACACAAAAGTGAACTTAGCTTTGAAATAAGCGCTGTTACATACTAGGGATCACACAAAAGTTTCTAGAACCTGAATGACTGTTATCTCTCTGACGAAGCTTTTCAAGAGAGGAAGGCCAATTCACTTTTGGAATATCGTACACCCTTTGCTGGGACTTCAATTGTTTTCAACGAATCTTGATTTACTGATATCCTCTGAAATCCGTTGGTAGCAAAATGAGTCTCGTACATCTTTTGAGGATTGAATCGCCCTTCGGGTTTTCATGCCCCATAAAATTCTAGATAAGAATTGCTGACTTAGCAATCATTGCAAAATGAACACTCACAGATTTGTCGAGCTTTTCTGTAAATTTTTCAAACGAAAAATTCTCCACAACATGTTGACGACCTGCATCACCAAACAATGTCTTCAGCTCTTTCTTCTCGGCAATCTTTTTCATAGCAGTCGAGAAAGCCAGCGGATTAGCATCACACAAAAAGCCAGTTACTTCATTTAAAACAGTCTCCAGTGGTCCTCCAGAGTTGCACGCAATGACGGGGCACTTCATGTACATGGCTTCAATTGGCACCAAACCAAAATGCTCTCCACTTGGAGTGTATAAAAGACAGCTTCCATATTTGAGCAGTGCCACTCTTTCTGTGTCACTGAAAGACCTGACAAATGTCACATGATTAGTCAGGTTGTTCTTTTCTGCATACTGTCTCAACTCAAGATAATGCTCTTTGTTCTCAATAACTCTCTCATCATACCCACCTTAAAGGCAAAAAAATACATCATAGCAAAAGCATTGTGGGCATAAGAGGTATCAGGGAGGCAACAATTCACCTCTCATCACAAAATCTTCTAATATTCTAGAATTGTGATAAACAGCGGATACAATTTTGGGCATACTTAAAAGCTTTTTTCGTCTGACACTCTTCAGAGTATAAATGTCAGAAACAGACTGAAAAAACATAATTCTCCGAAGATTGTCAGACAAAAAAAGCTATTAAGCATGCCCAAATATGTTTCTGCTGTTTATTACAATTCTAATATTTTAAAGGAAGAATATTTTGCAGGAAAAATTTGGAACAAGTCAAAGGTAACAGGTCAAAGGTCAAAAGTTGAACATCAAAGACCTGTCCTGTTTGCATTTTTCAACAACTTTTCAGCTATATAATTATAATAATAATATAATAATAATAATATAAGGAGTAAGGGGTAAAAGGCATTTAGCCTATAAAGCCCTGAGAGTCTAATTGAAAATGCAGTCATAAAGTATGCGTTTATTACTTAAGTCATATAGTTTTTCAAATTCTTTCATTGATTTCGCTATATTTATGAAAGGTAACCTAAAAAACATATAGATGGAAATAGATAGAGCATGTGAACTCTTTGAGATTCTGCGCAGCAGCAGCTTAATGTACAGTTAGTCTAACAAAAGGTCACAGGTCAAATGTCACTGGTCAAAGGTCAAAGGGCAAAGGTTCAAGACCTGTCCTAGCCATATCAAATCTCTTGCATTCTTTCAAAAACAACTAACCTGCCATTATAAGATGTGTTTGCTTCCAAGTGCCATCATCAACTTTTTTTCTAAACTCTGTAAGAGATTCTAGAGCTAGAACCAGATTCTTTTTTCTTTCATAACGATTGATTGACAAAAATATCGTCAAGGCTGTAGGAGGGACCATGTCATTTAGTAAGCTCCTGTCAACTGGAATGTCAAATCCTTTCATGTTGATCGATGGATACATGACAGAAACAGGACATTTTTTCAAGAGATTTAAATGTTTCTCTGAATGTTTTAGCTGTAAATTTGCTGTTTACCATGATGTAACTTGCCATACCTAGAAGAAATGGAATCAGAAGTAGGTAAATTTTTTCCCAAAACGACAAAGTGCAAATCAATCTTTATGAGTGACCCTGAGAATGTTGCAATGCAAACACTTAGATGAGTGACGTGCTTGTTGTTGAAGCTGAGGATTTTTTTGCAACTTAGAACTCTCATCTCATTCTGAGGATTAACAGCAAAGCATTTTAATGTACTGATCTAGGAACACACAAGTTGCATTGTCCTTAATAAAGCAAAAATTTCTAGTCTGTCATCCATAACTCTGTGCAGGAGTGCATGTAGTCCATGCAGTTAGTGGAAATAGTAGAAGCACAATAGGCCACATGATCTATCTTTTGTTTCTACGCAATGCAACACAAGTACAACATTGTTGAAGCCATCATAACTTGTGCTTGCAAGAAAAAAGGCAAACTTTCCAGTCTGGTATGAGTGGATGGACTCGAGCTGCACTTCTTGCAAGCAAGCAAGCAAACAAACAAGCAGACAAGCAAGCATTCTTTTTGTTATTCTATGCAGGTTGGAGGGTGTTACAGCTTCATGCTGATGTGGACATGCAGCTTATGCCCCCAGATTGATATTCTAGAATGAATACCCTGGGTACTCATTTACTGATCTTGGAAGGATGGACAGTTGAGTTGACTGTAAGGTTGTGGAGAGTGGTCCTGACGAGATTCGAACCCACAACCTTGTGATTGTGAGATGAGTACCTTGACCACTCAGCCACTCCACCTCTCTACTTGGATGCATGCAGTGAAAATACAGGTTCACCCCAGATAAATTACCTGTTGTCTTCTCCTCAAGCCAATCTAGTGGCTTTCTATAAAGTCTCTTCATAAGACTTCTGCCTTTGTGTCAGCAGTAGATCAGGGAAATGGCAATAAAACATGACTTTTGATTCCCTCCTCAATTTCAAAATTGGAATGCATGCAGATATTTGATCACAAAATATAATATCTGCATTAAAATTGGAAACAAATGTCAAGTAGAATGCAACATAAATCATTCTAATGTATGCAAACAAAGCATGCAGCCTGCCAAAAAGATGTCTTGGCAACCAATCTCCAACGGCAGTGACTTTCAGTGTTCCATCTCGTGTCTCTATAAAGCAATGTTTTTCATCATGATGCGAGGTGAAAATATGAACTTTATGGCCACTGTTCTTCAAAGCAACTGCTGCATCGACCACAAATCGTTCAGCTCCGCCGATTCCGAGGTCTGGATGCACAAAGGCCACAGCAACCATTTCTGAAAACTGAACAACAACTCTCCCAGAAAAACAGCTTCTTAAGGTAATTTAGATAATTTCGAAACGAGCAATGACTGTATAAAGCTTGCAGAAGTTGATAATTGTATCAATTTCTTGCAGAACATTTCCTTTGGTACTTTATTTTCATTTCAAACAGGAGCAGTACAACAGCAGCTCAATCTTGCAAAAGCAACAGTGGACTTTGACCTTGGCTAGGCCCATACGTTATCAAATGCCTCGTTTTGAAACGAAGATGGAACAGAATTAAAAGCTCCTCCGCACACGCGAATCTGTGTTCGGTGGACAAGAACGGACAAGGAGTTCCAATTGCCAGTAACTCCGGTCCCCAATTTTCAAATCCCCCAGGAACGAGGCAGCAAAGACAAAATTTCAACATAAATACAAAATTTGGATCATTCCCGTTAACGTGAAACATAATGTTTTGTTGTACGATGAAACAAATACAGGGGCGGACTGGCAGGAATACCAGGTTGCGATTGTTAGACAGAGGGTCTTTAACAAACTGTTTCTGCTGTTTTTTGAGCAAATCTTTTCGATTTCTGGGGATTTCAAAGAGATTTGGATTGGTTTCGCTCAGTCTGAAAACAGTTGGAAATCACAGAAATTGCTTCTCAATGCAAATAAATAGAAAGAAGTAAAATAAAAGATTATCAGCCTATGCAAGAGAATATGGAAGCAAGAAAATATAGAAGTGTGAAAATATGAAGAAAGGGAGACGATTTTGCCATCTAAATATTCAAAATAAGAAAATAAGTATTTTACATGAACAGTAGTCCTTGCCTGCAATTGATTTTTTACAGAGGGGCTCGCTGGAAACAACTAACAAAAAAATTGCTATAGTAAAAACAGGCCCCTATTACTGGAAATAGCTAACCTTGAGATTCGCTGCCAGTCCGCCTCTGAACAAGTAGGCATAGTCTTGCAATGCATAAAATTAGTTTTAAATATCAGCTTCTAATACAGGCGATTCGGACATACATATTCGTGCAAATGTACTGGAACAAGGCAGTCAAACTTTTGTCAAATCGTCCGCTCCATATAAGGCTGCATATTCCCCGATAATTAAGCGTATATAGCGAGGAAGCCAGGAAGGTATCTTAAGTCCTGATAGCCCTATACAGTAAAATCCGGCGAACAAGTTTATCAAATCCTGATATTCAGTAAACAACCACGAAAAAAACGCACTTTCCTTAAAACCAGACGGGAATATCTTTAACAAAGTCTGTAAATTTGTATTCTATATTCTCGTTTGCAGGCTTTTAAAGTAACGTTTCCGTACTTGCCGTAAATCCTCCCAATTAGCCCCCTGGGGGCTTAATTATTTTTTCATTATTTCGGAAGGGGGCTTATTCGAGGTGGGGACTTAAACAAGGGGGGGACTCATAGAATTATTCACAAAAGCATGATTTATCATCGACTTTGAGAATGTATTTTCTGTCATAACTCAATTAAGTACCAACATGGACTCAAAAGGCTAACACCAACTTATACTACTCGCTTGGGGGCTTACCAACAATTTCTCGCTCTAGGGTGGGGGCTAATGCAAGGGGAGGGCTTATTCGAGGGGGCAATTCGAAGATTTATGATATTGAATATATTTTCTCTCTTGTGAATATTGTTGAGATAGCTACATACACTTATAGACAGATATAAATATACAACGACATTTACGTACATTGTTTGCAAATACAGAAGAAAGTTCAGTTCCTAAATCACTTTATAATGGATTCTTCACATTCGAATTTGATTGGTTGTTTCGGTTTCTTTGGAACTAAATGGTCGACAATCTGAAAAGAGAGTGAACGGTTGATAGAAACACTGTGAAACAGGATTGACTCTGCATAAGTTAACTTTATCGCTAGGCCACGCATGGTTCTATGTCTGGAATCTATATATGGAATAAAAAGAAAATTTATCTGCAGAGTAAGATAACGTTAAAAATCAACTTGCCAGTCAAAATAAGTAGAAAATATTTGCAGTGAAATATTTAGACAAAACCTGAAAGCTGTAAGTGAAGACAGGACATTTAATTAGGCCGTTTCAAAGCTAAGACACTCGAACCGAAAACGGCCTTTAAAAGTGTGGAACTGTGGAACCCGGGGTACTAAGGGCAACTCACGAGTCGAGCGATGAAGGTTGAAACTGATTTCCGGCAATAAGGCCCCAGTTACACTATGCCGGCAATGATATCGTTGCGTTTTGATTTTCGTGCTGTCATAAGATTTTGCCAAGCAGTTACACGAGCGCGATTTCTGTGCTGACCATGATTTCTATGCTGATCACTGCAGTTACACTGACACGCCACGGCAGCTCTTCGCAGATTTGTTTCGCATTTCTTTTGTGAAACGATAGAAAAACAAGGTTTCGGAGCGTCATGTATCGGATTGGTCTGATTACACTGTGCCGCCGCGTCGCGTCTTCATTTTCATATCACCTCCAGAGCGCCATGATTTTCAAGGCGATTTGCGGAGCGTCTTATACCGGATTGGATTATAGTGTAGTGAAAGCCCAATCCGATACGAAATGCCGGCATAGTGTAACTGAGTCCAAATCTGACTTGACAGGCAAAAAGACAGGTGTTACTTAAACGACATACGCCTTAATTCGGCTCGATTCTGCGCTATAGCTGTCTGGTTTAGACAAGGTAATTGTAATTAACCATTTTACCTGAGTTTCTCTTGGATCCAAGTTACAGACGAAGTCAAGACTGGCTTGCTTGCTCAAGGCATTGATACTTCTGTTGCACATAAGTCTCACTCTGACAGAAACGTAAGTCTAGGAAATGAGAATCGCAAGTTAAAAACATCAGTTATTTCAAACGCCGATACGAAAATCAAGAAGCAACAATAGCCCTTCGGACTACAGTCAGAGAGGTAAAAATCATGCTCAGAATGGCTTTAAATCTAGTTTGCCATTTCATTTTAGAAGGTAACATATTGTGCAGTACTCTAATTGGAAAAGTAAAAACATTGCTCAGTGCTGCAGATGAATGCTCCCCACTTGCATCCACAATGCCGAGACAATGTGGCTGAGGCGTCGCATTTTACGGTGGTTCCCGTTACAGGAAATCGCTATTCTCCCGTGAATCTTCGGTCAGCCAAGGGGGTGAGACTATGCCGCCCCCAGACCATGTGCTTACGCTTGGATATCCCGCCAGCTTCCAAATCACACACTGAATCAATTATGTGATGATTCCGTCTTTATACTCACAGAATTTCTTCAAGTAATTCAGGCAATTGTGGGAAAAACTTTGTCGCGTTACTTTTTTGACTCGCGGATGTAAAAAAAATAAATTCCTTGCTCTACAGTGGTGCTAGAAGGCCAGAGTTTTCTGCATTTGGTTAACATTTTGGCGCAGTGATCAAACCAATGACTAATATTACCTTATTCTCAACAGCAATACTTTTCCTTGGTTCTGTTTCACCAACGTATATTAAAACATTCTTATTACTTCTGAAAGGGATCTTTGTAGAAGAGTTTTTAATCGACTCAATGAGGCAGTCTTCCAGAGGTTTTCCACCATTGCCAACACCGACTACCTCCAGTGCACAATCTCCTTTTCGTGTGAAAACTTCGATGTGGAAAGGAAACGCCTAGAATAACATGAGCTTATGTGAGTTATAAGATACATAAGATTCCTATGGAAATGCAGCGTCCGCAACCTGCACGTACAATGGAAATATTATTTGCAATATAAATAAATTCTTCTTAAATTTAGGACAGCGTGATCATGAATCAGGCCTTCCTTCCAAACTTTCTAATTGAATGTAATATCAAACATTAAGTGGGTGACACGTCTTTGGAAAATGCATTACGCACCATTACATGAGTCCCAGTTATAGCTCATAAAATAAAACCGAGACAAACACCAAACAGAGATTGCTCCAACTACATCAAAATCAAAAAGTTTCGGACGATCAAAATATCGGACAAGATTGTGTCCCTAAATTTAACCGTCCGAATGATATAAAATCTCCTATAAGCTTGTCTGAAAATTTTTTGACAATCTTTTTCATGGATATACTTTCTTTTGAAGTGTGTAACACTCCGTTTCCCTTTATAACTGGATGCAAAATTCCCAAACCAAGCTATGATAATACAGTGGAAAATATTGTTGTTTAACTGCAAAACAGAAGTTTCAGAAATGCTCTGAGAAAAGGGTCCGAAAGTCTTTGTGCAAAGTTATTTGTCCGAAATTTTCTGACCGTAAGAGTTTGAGCGTCCAGCAATTCAACGCAATAGCGAAAATTACGACTGATTGAGGTATTAGTCTAAGGCAGCTTTCATGCGTACCGTACCTTAACTAGTTCAAGTCCTTTGTTATAACCCATACTTTCAATGGATACCCATAATTCTTCAGTTCCTCCGTCGGGATCTTTGGCTTCCATCATGTTCAGATTCAAGAATCCATCGGGGGTCAGCTCTCCTTTATTGTTCATTTCGAAATTCTCTAAAAACAAATGAGCAGAATACATAAGGGATTTCCAAACCTCAGTAAGCAACCGAAACAAGCTTTTAAAACTAAATGCTGACGTCTTTGACATCTGTGGCAACTAGCTCTGCTTTTTTGTGCTGTGTAGATTTACATGTTTTATCACATGGTAAATGTACTGTAACGATGTTTTTCTGCAAATAAAACTGAATTAAACTGTATTGAATTGAACGAGACTTTTCTAAGTTATTATAAGATAAAAAGTGATGATCCAAAAACGCGGTTATAAAAAGTGTGAGCGTAGTATAGCAAAGAAAAGGTTTTCGGTAACAGAAAAGCTTTTATTTCGTAGAGAAGATCTAGACAAGGGGTATCATTTCAAAAAAGCTTAACAAAGTAGAAAGGTTTGACATACCTCTGACAACATCCCAAGCATCATCATCACAACCTTCACCACTAGTTATCATTTGAAAATGATTAAATTCATTTCGATTAAGAAATCCATTGCCATCCAAATCACACCGGTAGAATATTTCGTACAGCGTTTCTCTACAAGAAAAACAAAAAGCATAGATCACTATCAAATATTCAATTGCTTAGTCCGCTGTTTCGGTCTGTTTCTGATGTTTATACTTTAAGCAGTATCAGACAGAAAGCCTCAAGTATGACCAAGATGTTGTGCTGTGGCGTCGTAGAGTAATCCAGCTTCTTCGGGGTGTCAGGATCTCAGCGTGGTTAGGGTTCGAGCCAAGCCACGGTAGGGTCACAACAAGGGTCGGGGTCTCGATTTGTTAACCTACTACTGAGACCCTAGCGACTGGTGCTAAAACACTATATCACATTCATCCGATGATTCTGCTATTTTTCGCAATCTTGAAGTTTGTACAGCTCAAAGACTTTTCAGGAAAAGACCACGAAAGACCTTAAATAAACCAATAAAACATTGCACCTATGATGCCCAGGGACTCCTTGGTACAAGACAGGAAATCATAACATGCGTGTAGACACCCAGACGCGGACTGGCAGCGAATCTCAAGGGTTGCTATTTCCAGTATAAGGGGCCTGTTTTTACTATAGCAATTTTCTTTTTGCTTTTAGCGAGCTCCTCTGTAAAAAATCAATTCGAGGCAAGGGCCACTGCTCATGTAAAATACTTTTTTCTAATTTTCGACATTTCGATGGCAAAATCATCTCCCTTTATACAAATTTTCTTGCTTCTATATTTTCTTGCTTCTATATTTTCTTGCATATGCTGATTATCTTTCTATTTTACTTCTTCCCAATTATCTGCATCATAACAAGTATATATTTCTGTCATTTCCAACTGTTTTCAGACTGAGGAAACCAATCCAAATCTCTTCGAAATCCCAAGAAATCGAAGAGATTTGCTCAAAAAACAGCAGAAACAGTTTGTTAAAGACCCTCTGTCTAACAAGAAGTCCCGGGTTGCAATCACAACTTTGCATCCCTGCCAGTCCGCCCCTGTAGACACAAAAATTCTTAGGAATGGACTCTGTATGCAGGCCAGGACAATGTCGAATCGCTCTGCGAGAAATAATACCCAAATGAATAAAACTATCTACTTCACTCAATGTACCTGCAGGCTTTTGTAAACTTGGCATTATCATCTTCACCGATCACCAGTTTCGCAGGGCTTCTTGGCTCATCGACACTTTGGCACATGAGAACTCCACTAGAGAATGTTAACAGTTCATAAGAACCAGCTTCAACCGTTGCTCTCAGGCAAAATTTCTATAAAAGACAAAAATCTTGAAAACAAAGCTGAAGATACTTAACAGTAACAATTAATCATAATTCGGCATCAGAATGCTATAATATAATTAAATATTTGGTTGAACAGAGGAGGGAGGGTATACTTTTTGCATATCCCGAGTATGCTTACAGATGATGATGCTGATGATGATGATGACGATGATTATGATGATTATGATTACGATGATGATGACGACGATGGCAACGGTGATAGTGGCGATGGTGGTTGTCGCAGGCCGAATAGCGGAATTACAAAAGCAGACAGGAGAGATACTAAAGCTAAGCGATTTGAAGACATTGTAGTAAATTCAACGCTAAGCTCATCAGCAATCAATTGACTGGCTGCTCTTTGCCCAGGAAGTCAAAAATTAGAGCCCAGTCTCGCCATCGAAGGAACTTATGAGTGCCAAAGGCTTGCAGATTTAAGATAGCATAAAGATGAAATTTAACCTTGTCTACTCTGGATTCTGTGAATGAAATAAGCTTTCTATCTTTTCCTTCGCTCATCAAGAAAAGAGTTACATCACTCTCCAACAGATCCTTTCTGAATTTACCTACAAAAGTGAAATTTTCAGTCAAGAAGGCGACTTGAAAATAAAATGGGACGTCAAGAGGGGCTTGTGTAACAATCTGCGCCCAAGGCCCGCAAAAATTTGTTCCATAGAAATATGCCTAATGTTTTAGAATTCCAACAGTCAATAGAAAAAGTACTGTCTTTTCTATTTTCTATGGAATTTCAAACGATTTTGTTCAGATGAGAACAGTTGGTTCTATGGGGCACAATAAAACTACTTAATTTTGACAACGAAAATACGTGTTGACCTGGATTGGTTAAAATAAATTCTTCCAAGAACATTGCTCATTCCACATTGTTCTGAAAGAGCATCTCTTTCATTTTTCGGAGTCCAAAAGGCGTGGCCGGAAAGAAATTTACTTGGAAGCTTCATCTCAAAGCCCCCCCCCGCACAAGAGCCCACACAGATTACTTCATGACCCATGCTACATCTCCAGAGTCCTGTGATAGGAAATAAATTATCCAAAAAGAGTGCAAATTAATGTCATGATTTCACCTACCGTATTTTGGTGCCACTGCTTGGACTGTAATAAAGACCTCAGTTGCCTCAAGGATGAGCAGTCTATACTGATTACTCTGAATTGTCCCATCGCTTTCAAGATAGAAGGAACCTTTACTGTTACAATATCTCCATTTCTACAAAAAGAATACGCAAATTAACTCAATGTATTTTGTTCAAGAATGCGATAATTCTATTAGTTTTTCCATAAGCTTCAACAAAGGCTCGCATTGCCTACCTCTATCCATGCGGCAGAAAGCCCAATCTACAAACTGCTACATTATCAAGCATTAAATTGAATTGTATCGGGGTCACAACACGAGCACTGAAGTGCATTGCTGTAACGTCGAATATTTCTTTTGTATAACATATACAAAGATTGCTTTTAAATAAACTCTTTATACAAACTATACACAAATCATCGACGTTAAAGCAATTCATTTCATGGCTGGTAAATGTGACGCCGATACAATTCCGTTAAATGCTTTCTCAATTCATGTAGTGTGGATTGGGCTTCCTGTGTCCGAACATGCAGGGGGGTGCATCACGGCCAACTTTCACCCATTGAACTCTTTCACCACGCAAGGGCTGCAAGAGATATGACCTTCGAAACCAAAAAAGGTTCTCCGAGTCAACCAGCGAGAGAAAATCTGCTGAGAATTGAATCGCGATGGCAAGATTAAGAATACGTAAGTAGAGCGTAGAGAAAAAGTGAGAGTTTGATATGACCAGGACAGGGCTCGAGCCAGTTGTATCTACAAGACTGACACGATCAGTACATGTTTCAAGCATATTACTTCTACAGGGCTGATACGACCTGCTCGGGGCTCGAGCAGCCTATTACTTCTACAAGATTGATACAACCAGGACAGGGTTCGAGACTGCCACCCTTACAAGATTGTTACGGCAAGGACAGGGCTCCAGCCTATTACCTCTACTTTGTAACCGTTGGCTACATACGCCAATGCTCTATGGTTTAATCTTCAGTATCCTTTCAGCAGCTACTGGGACAGCATCACCGTGAAGAGTCAAAGCGCTGTAAAGGGATCTCTACGATTCAAATCGCACAAATCAATCACATTGCCCATCCCTATCCATATATCAGAGGGAACCATCACGGCTAATGATCACCACCATCTGGCAAAAGGTACAACTTCCTTAGCTGCCGGCGAGGAGGGCTTTTCGACGAATAACCGTTAGAAAGGGCACATATCTATCTTCCCTGAGATGTTAAACGCTTTATACACCAAAGTTTCTAAACCAAATAATAAGATCCGATAGAAACAAAAAATACACTACCGTTAAGTCTGTTGGCTCTCTCACTAACTTTGGTGTGTAGCTTTCTACTGGGTTCTGCTCATCATCTGACAAGCCATCGATTTCCTTTAATAACTGCTTTTTATTCGAGGATTTTCGTCGATTTTTATTAAATGATTCATTTAGTGATTCACTTTGTCTGCTTTCTTTAAGTCTCATACTGTTTTTCTTTTCAGTCTTTATCTCTCTTCTATCGATAATATGTTCTTTATTTCTTTCATTTCTCTCTTCTCTTCTTTTTGAATTGTCCACAACTTTCTTGCACTTTTCAGCAGTTGCCATCATCATGTCGCAAAACTATAAGAGAAGAGCCATATTTCTCATTGCCCAATAATAGGAGACGAAGACCTCCCGAAACGTTGCCCTGATTAGCTAATATTAAAGGCTTGAATATGAAAAGCGGTTATTATCATGTCTATTATAGCTAGTTCACAGTATTCCAATTTTACGTCATATTCATTATTTTCTCTTCAAAAGTGCTACCGTGATTTATCTGGGGTTGCAATTTTAAAATGTTTCGCTGTCATGTCGTGTCTCGGCAATAGCGCGCACGTGTTTGAAAGGGTCGAAATGGAACAGCGCGACATTTTATAAGTCGAACTTGGTCGTGCGGAGACGTACCGGACAAAAAGCTCTAGAAAATGGTTTGACTCAGTCTTACCGTGTCGAACCAAGTACAAAATTGGTTTTAATTGTCATGCCGTGCTGAAACAACAAGAAATGCATTGATTCAGCCCCGTTCGGCATGGTATGGCGCGACGCACTAAAAAGGCCTTTAGGAAAGACCACTATACCTATAAATTGACGCATTAAGGCAATTTTTAATGTTACCATAGACTTGCTTCCAAAGTCCCTAACTTTCGCTCACATTGAATTGAATTAAATTGATATTTTTGTTGTTTGTTTCAGTCAGGTAGTTCGCTTCAATGAAGTCAGATCGCTCTCGAACTGGTAGCTTTGAGCGTCTAGCTATTCAATTCAATAGCGACAACTGCGATTCATGTCACAAGTCTAATATTATCCTACCTCATAATAATCAAGTTTTCCATCACCGTTATAGTCTGCGTCGTCCATTAATTCTTTAACCTCAGCTTTCGTCATTCTTTCTCCATTCTAGTACAAGAGAAAATATTGTTTAAAAGCGTAGTTTGCATCGGGAAACATAATTACTGAATGAGCAATCGCTGACTCGGCTACTCTGCTAATTAAGGCCAGAATAAGTTCAAGACAGCGAAAAAGAACGGAAACATCTCTGGTTATACGTAAAGACTTTTTTCATCTGACACTCTTCAGAATAAAAAGGTCAGAAACAGAATGAAACAATCGACTAAGGCGGAATTTATACCCCGAGATGCGAATAAAAAATGCACAAGTCCCAAAATGAAGCCAAATTGGTAGTCTTTTCTGATTGGCACATTATGATCCCCAGCTTGGTAAAAGTCCTCTTCAGTCAATTGTTTCGGTCTGTCTCTTATGTTTATACTCCGAGGAGTATTGGAGAAAAAGTCTGATCCAAGATGTTTTTGCTCCTTTTTCGCTATCTTGAAGTTTGCACAACTCAAAGACGTAATGCTTAGAAAATTGCAGACCACATGAGAAAGTAGAAGATGCTATGGTGTTGGCTAATAGTTGAAATTACCTTAGTCAGGACATTCATAAGTTCATCATGAGTAATAAAGCCATCGTTATTAACATCAATCTTCTTGAACGACTTCAAAAGATCGGTCTTTGACACTGGGTTTTCTTGTTTCAATATGTTGCAGAACTGATAATATGAAAGGCTGTCTATAAATGGAAAAAAGAAGTTAGAAATGATACCAAGGTCCAGGGGCATTGTGGCTCCAAGAATAGGGCCCAGGCCTGATATAGATTCTATATCCTACCTTCACCTAACTTTAGGTACAAGCCCCAATTTAGATACTACATCCTACCTTCAATGCCTTAGCAAAGGTCTGTTGATGGATTTTCGTATGATGCTGATGACGGAAATGATAATGTGGATGATGATGATGATGATAATGATGATGATGATAATGATGATGATGATGATTTTGATTATGATGATGAAAGTGGTGACTTAGATGATGATAATGATGATGATGAAGATGGTTATGATAGCAATAATAATCAAACCTTTGTTGCAAAAAGAGAGATCTTACCTCTGCTGTCACCCCAGATTTTGTTGATCATTTTCCTTGTAGGGTTGCACCCTGCATATTGAAGCATAAACAATACAATTTGCAGAGTACCTATGGCTTTTTTCCAACAAGATCTCGGGTGTGCAAGAGCCCCTTTCTATTGTTCTATCCTATTGTTAGCCTATTGTTCTATTGAAAAACTCAGGTGTGCAAGTGCCCAACTCTGCAGTCTGGTCTGATTTCCTTTCAAATGAAGACTTGCTTGGTCTCTTGCCTGTTGTTGTTGCTGAACTGTAGGCTGAAGAAGGCCTGGCAGAGCTCGGTCTTTGTGAAGAGTTCCTTTTCTGGCTAGCTTTGAAAGATGCATCACTGTCTCTTTTGCTTGATGTGCTAGCTAAAGATTGTCGTTTTGACATATTTAATTCTCTGATTGACAGAGGATAACACGAATATTTTGTACTCAACAAAAGTATTACATACCAGAGCCTTGGAAACATACGTTTTGTTGTTTTGTATACAACAAGCTAGGACTATTGCTTTGGCCTCGCTCTGACAAAACCGAGACTCGACTCCAGATGTTACTCAGACTGACTCCGTGACTCAAAGGTAGACTGATTACCTGAGTCGTAGTTTCGCTATTGAATTGAATTGATGGACGCTCAAACTACGACTCATAAACTTTCACTGAGAAAACTGGCCTGAAATTTACTGCCTCGATTCCATTATTTTGTGCAGTGAAAATGTGGCGACCCCCCGACAAAAATCTCTCTCCTCTCACTTTTTGACTCGGCCAAGTCAGAAAGAAAAATCTCGAAATAGCTTCGGTGAAATAAAGGCGAAGGTTACAAAAAGCCTCTGACGGTGTTACCTATAGTTTTATCCTGAAGTTTGAAATAAGTACACCAGTTTTCAATTTAACAAAGTTACTGTTAGTTTGCAAAGCCATAGCTGAAGGGATATATTTATCAGTCAGTTCACCTGGTAACTGCAGCAACGAGCATCAGAACCCTCGGAGTCAAACAAATAACAACAAAGTTTAAAATTGTAATTTTCACATAAAACATGAATTCCAACGCATACCTATGTAACAGTTTTAAGATAAATATTTTATTGTAAATGAAGTAAAGAAGGGCAATGCTATCTTGTCTAAAAACAAGTCAATTAAAAAACTCACGAATGTCACGAATACCGAACCTTTCAAATTTTATTCAGCTTTCTGCTTCTCGGTGCTTTACCTAGGTACCTATTTCATGTTCTAGTACCGACATTAAAGGGGTGGAGATATTTACAGATAAAAAACTTCGTTAAGTTTAATTTGCTTACCGTTTTTTGATGAGCAAAGTCCGCATTTTCTCAAAATTATAAAGTTGAGCAAACAGCTTCAACTTCAAAATGAAACTTGAATTTATATTGCTGAATAAAATTTCACCTTTCCTGCTGTTTCCAAAAAAATTATCTGTAATTGTTCTGTGATACTTCAAATGCTGCCGAACCAAGTTCTAAAATATTATCTGTTGCATTTGTTTCGTTGTTTGCTGGTCCTTTCAATTTTTCTTTCCTTGCTGCGTATATTTGGAATGCAAATCCAAATTCAAGTGATTCGCAAAACTCTTCTTCACTTCTTGCTTGAACACACAGCCAAATTGCAGAAAGCATCCCAAACTTTCTGTTTTCAAAAGCCATTCTGGTAGCTCCCATTTTTTCCAGATTTCGGAAAAATTAACTTTGTTGGTTGTGCGAAGCTGTGAAGAAGTTTTCCTCCATTTTACCTACCCTGCTCTCTGATTGGTAACCCAAAAGTTGGGGTGGCAGGCCAGTTTTTCGCTTAAAGTTTATGAGTCCCAGTTTGAGCGATCTCCTTTTAGTGCTAGCCTCGGTATTGCGGTATTGGGACCCAGGTAAGTACTAACCTCATATAACGCTAACGCTCAACTCAAACGCTTCATCAACCCTTCAACGCTAGACTACAGGAAGGAAAGCAAGGAGGCCCGCAATCAGGTATCGATCAGGGAGATGCCCAGGAGATGCACATGTAATAGAAAGTACATTAAAAAAACCTGCCCTCGAAGTTGCAATGCTTCGCAAGGTTTCGCAGATATCGCAAAGAATTAAATCTGTAAAGTTTTGTTTGACAAATAAATTGTCATTTTGTTAAATATTGTATTTTAATTTTTTTTATCTTTTTCGTTGTTTCCCCGATTAACTTGTTAGCTAAATATTTTTGAGAAGTAATTAGAGATTTTGATTTGATTTGATCTCGTTCTAAACGGGTTGAAAACAACCTGAATTCTGCGCGTAAATGAGATTTACTTCACTCGACGCTAAACAGAATTTTAAAATAAAATGCAAGTGTCCAGTTATGGGTATGTTCCGATTATTGGGATAAAGCGAGCTTCTATTTAGTTCAATCGAAGGCAAGAAGCACAAAACAATAACCATACGCACTTAATTCAAAATAAAAATAGCTGTTTTAGAGAAACTCTTTAGTTACGAGACTAAGAATGAGAATTTTACAAGGTTAATCATTAGTGTGAAATACTGTATAACAGAAAAACTTACATAAAAACCAAGACATTACCTATTACTTGCATAGCTAAAATGGTATTAGCAAAATCAAAACTGAAAGCCAGAAAGCAAGCGCGTATACACCAAGGTGCATAACAGCTACACCAGTCAGAATAGAAATACAGGCTGCCAAAAAGTGGAAAACGAAACTAGATACAAGAATATTACTTACAGAAGATAGGTATACCTTATTGATAGCTATTGACAAAATCGTATAAAAACCAAGACAGAAATGCAGTACGGCTAGAAGAGCAAGTCGGAGAGGGAGTGGGCCTTTTTGGTTAAGCATAACTATTGCAATAATAAGAGTAAAGGCTAGACATATTAGGATTTTTAGCAGCCATTTTGAATAGCTGTAGTTGAATTTGATGGATATCAGCCTGGATATCGGTATGGAAGTTAGGCAGACAGCAACAACAACACATTGAGAAATGCCAGTGTATTTCAGGTCATCTTGCTCCATGTTGAAAATCACAACCCGAATGATGAACAAAGCGATGAATAAGGAATAGATTAGGCCGGTTTTTATGAGAAAGATACAGTTTTCTCGGCATCCAAATGTCAAAAAGACTTCGGTTTTGAATGACTGTTGTTGGTTCGAGTAATGAGTTGGGTTTGTTGCACGTCCTCCTATTATATAGTCTTCGAAATTCTGCTCTGGTGAAAGAGTATCGCCATTATTATTGCTTTGATATCGCTGGGTCTTGGTCTGTCTCTTCTCTTTGAGTGCGAATAGTATCAGTACAAGAACAGTACTAGAAATGACTGCCTTCCAGATAAACAACTTGTGAATTAACCATCCGAGCTCGGAAATCGATGTTGACATGAACGGTAGGGCAAAAACTGGCAAAATAATGCCCAAAATGCAGCCAAGCGAACCAGCAAGTAGTCCAAGGCAAAGCAAATAGTTGTTACTGATCTTCTTCTCTTTGCATAAAGCGATTGGGAAGCCAAACGCCAAAGCGATTGATACGTAAATAAATAACTGCCCAACACAAAGCGTCAGAAATTCGTCTCGATCTGTCCCATCGCATTTCGTCGCAGCACCAACTGCGTTAAGTAACGCTGAAAATATTAGCAACAGTATAGGATCTGCGGACTTTTGTATCAGCATGTATATTAACGGTAGCATTATGACAAAAACTATTGGAGCCGAGATGAACACAGAGCAAGCTTGGAGCAAGTTGATATTGTAGTAAGTCTGGATTATCGGTGTAGCTGTTGTGAACGTAAACCATGACCAAAAACCCAACAGTAATACCAGTAACCAAATCAAAATAGCGAACCTTTGCTTTGCAACCAAGACTTTCGGTGCGGTGCTCTGATTGGCCAACACGGGAGCCAATGGCTGCTCTTCAGGAGTGAGAGGCTTGGACCCAGATTCTTCAAATTCCTTCATAGCGCTTTCAACTGGATTGAGCATCATAATGACGACATAAGGTGGGCGAGCCATGTTTTCAAATGCTAGATGGAAAAATTGAGATTGCTATTAATTTCAATGAAAAACTTTTAGCGTAGTCAGACCTCTATATAATGGACAATCGAGGTGCCCGTCAAGTGGGTCGACCAGCAATTCACTCCTTGGAATCTCGTTTCTTAGGAATATTGCAAGAATCCTCAGGAATTTTAACAGGAATTTTGTACGATTTTGGAAAACCCTCGAAATGGGGGCACCCCTACGCAGGGGCGCAAATGAGGGGGGTGTGGGGGGTGTGACACCCCCCCAATAATTTTTCCAACCGGTCCCAGTAGCTACTTTATTGTGATAAAGTCGGTCCCGATCCGGCTCTGAACTAAATTATTTCTAATTTCAATAGTAATAAACAGAGTTGTACCCGAAACCCAAAGAAAAATCGGTAAAAAATTGCTCTCATGCAGATCATTGAACATTGAACTTAATTCACCACGCTGTTTTGCATAGCAGGAAATAGTGATAATGTTTCTTTGAAAGAACAAATTAGCAAACAAAAGGGCCAGAGCAGCTAGGCGGGACAACTTTCGGCCAGTTGCAACCCAATCCCTTCATGACAGTACAATGTATTGGTAGTCAATACTGCCGTTAGTCAGGAGATGCCTAGCTGTACAACAAAGACAAGTTGTGTCAGCCATTTCTGGTCTTATTTTTTATGTTTCTGGACAATTCCGGGCGCCAGGCGACAACGTCGACATAAATTTTGACAAAACTTGTTGTTTCTTAGGTTTTCTTCAACAGCTGGGCTGCGCAAAAATTACATTAAAGAGTCCTGAAATGGTCACCAGAGCGATTCTAGCAACCCAATTTTTCAAAATTTTCCGGGGGAGCATGCCCCCGAACCCCCCCTAGGTGGGTGCGCTTTTCGGCACACAAAGACCAATACCCTTCGGTCCCACTTCATGACACCCCCAATAATTTTTTCGATTTGCGCCCCTGCCCCTACGCAATGATTTATTAATAAGCAACAGCTACCTACTGAAATCTATGCTTGCAAAAGAGCTTGACAAAGCAAAAACACAGAAAAATTTTGGCAGAAAAAAGCAAAATGTGAGAACTTTGATTTACAGTCTTCAGAAAATAAAAACATTGCCAAGAAAGCCAGAGTAGGCTAGATATAATGATATAGGGAGCCCACGTGAACAATTTTATAACGCAAGTAATGCAATGAGCTGCAACATGGAGCCTCTATGGCCCTCCATGGTGCAAAAAACATTTGGTCTGAACGAGAAACTTGAATTACAGTAGATCCAATCATATTCTTGCATTTTGAATGTCTCTAAGTAAGGTGAGCATTTAGCTTCAACCAAAAATCCCGGCAAACTGACGTCTCAAACTGAAACTCAAATCAGAGATGAAACCAAACCAGTTTAAGCACAACATCTATGTACCTGAGCTGAAACATGCAGGATAAATCGAGCTTTCACCAGTAATTCTCTATTTTGAAAAGTGGCTATTCTATATCAACAAAAAAGAAAAGAAATAAAGTAAGTATCAATATAAACAAATTATTTACCTTCGCAAAAAGAATCAAGACAAAAAGGAGGGACGATCTTTCTTTGGGCTGTGAAAATAATAACCGAGTTCGAATTAAAATTTGAGAAAATGACACATGTATTATATTGTTGATGTCAAAAAGATCATTTGGGACATTTGTCAATTGAAACTCCGAACTGTAAGACTGTGAATTCAAAGGAACATAGTCACTAGAATAATTACCATCAAAGGAATAAGCTGACTATGACTCTTGGGAGATTTGGGTCTTGGAAGTATACGCATCATTACATCATAGATAAAAGCTCTGATATTCTTCCTGATTACAAAACAAATTTCAAGGAAGCCACCCATTGGTTGAAAATTTTGCAAGGCAAACGGTCTTAGAACGCAAATAGGTTGGGAGTGGAATGGAAACTTAATATAATTTGGGTCCGGGTATGTGCCACGCATATGGTTGAGTTTTGGGCCCCGAAATTGTATAAACACTCCTAGTGGGGCAATTCATTCCTTGGGAATCTCAAACGTCCTTGCTGTAGATTCTATTGGGTTTAAAAAAACTCATGGAGGTCCTTTTGCTTCAACAGAGACCTCGTAAGTCTCGTACATCTCGCGTCTTATAACATAAAAATAGACGTTTTACTCACCGTTCTAAGTTAGATAATTAGAAGGATCAGAAGATGGCATCATTCTTCAAAAACGCAACCTACATTCATTCCATGTAACTTCTTTAGCGCAAACAGAACAGATCGATAAGAAAACTAAGATGATTCTTACTTATGACCTTCCATTTGTAAACAAATCATGCCGAGCTACTCTTGCTGTTCTCAATACATTTGACCTACTTGTCCACGTACAGCCTCAATGACCTTGTATTTAGAAAATCCACTACCTAGTTTGGATACTTTATAAATTTAAAAAGCTCATTACAGTCAAAACAACACATAACATTATAAAATTTACACGATTGTCAGCCTCCTTCTCAAGACGAGGATAGCTTGAGGATACGCTGGTGTTCTTAAAAATAGTGCAGTGGGTTCAGATTGTACCAACGAGCTTTGCTACTTTTGCTTATTGCTATCGTTCTTACGTTCTCAATCCAAATCAATGACTATTGATTCATTTCTGTGAAGACCGCTGACCCAAATGTCCGGCGTAGGATGTGGACGAATTCCAGATTTAACAGAGCTTTGCGCTTTTCCAGAAGTTCGATCCAGCGAAGCTCCTTCAGAGAAATAACAAAAGATCAGTGTAAAATCTTTGGGTGGTGTAAAGGAAAGACTCGGTTTCAAAACGCATGCGTATTGGGTACGTCCCACGTGTAAGCTTACGACGTTTTTTGATATACTTTCAGTTAATAGATGGCAACTTTGTAATGACCTTCAAGGTTTTACAGGGGATGATGATTGGGCAATCACTGAATATCAGTGACACGTGCTACCACCATTGTTACGCATGTGCACGTGAGCCATCTGACCCTACTGCGATTCAAAGAGTCCAAAGACAGGCAACGAAATCAAACCAAAAGTGGATTGCTTTATTGAATCGTAATGGAGATCCTCAAAAGTTCACGACAATTGAGTGAGTGGTTCAATTCAAGCAGTATCTTCGGCCGAAATATTGCCAATATGTATCAAAGTGGAGCAAAATGAACAGGATAGTTGTGCCTAACTACAATGGACAAAGTTGATCAAACATAGAAACAATACTGCACTTCACAGATGCTGAGTCAAAAACAACAAGCTATAAAAAATGAAAGAGAATTTCATTAGAATAATCACCTGAATCAATCGCGGACGATGATTGCCGTCTTCGAAGACCTGAAGTAATGAAAAGCTTATTAGAAATAAATCTGATAATGGATTGCTGGAAGATTCGGGGGTTTAAGTACCAAAATGTCAATAAGACTTTCAAAGAAAAAGAAAATCATTTTGAAAATAATCCCCAAACCTGCTCCACTTGTTATAGCTCCAATCAAGATATTTGTATCCCCAACTGAAGGAGCAACAGGCCCTCTTTCACTGAAATAGGAATAATTTTTGGGTAGTGCAAAACTTCAAAATTTCGATATTCAATTCAATTCAATTCATTTTTTTCGTAGAAATACAATTTACAATGATAAAAAGTATTCTACACGGCCCAAGAAAAGCTGAGCTTATCTAGCTTGGGCCGTTAAAAACTAACAAATTAACAAAATATTAAATTCAGGAAATATTGATTATAAAGGTGAAAAACGAGCGTTGAAAATAATCGATAAACAGCGAAATCATTTTCGGGCATACTTAAAAGTTTTTTTCGTCTGACACTACTTAGAGTATGAACGTCAGAAACAGACCGAAACAATAAACAAAGGCAGAACTTATGCCCATATAAGTTCGACATGCACCAATCCGAAATAGAAGCTGAATCGACATTGTCTTTTAAACACCAATCAGCTTGCGGGATACAGCACGATGACCAATACAAACTTTATCGAAGAGCCCAAAAAATTGGTGTTTGAAGCCTAGGTGTTTCGAGAATAGGTGTTTGTATTTATAAACGAATGAAGACAACGAAAAGTTTGTGTTGTATCTCATTATAGCACAAACTGAAGGTTGTTTGATCGATTGACTGGGGAAAATAAAATGTAAACAACCAAAAAGTTTGATATTTGATATTTACTTGTGTTTTCCGATTCCCAGTCCTCTCTTGCTGTCGTTATCATGTCGAGCATGGTTGACGCCAAATCATTCAGATTATCAATCTGGTGCTGCGAAACAAGAAAATTAACATGAAATCATCTTGACCATGAAAATCATCAGTGGAATAATCACATACTCATAATAATAATGATCGTTATAATCATCTTTCATTGTTTCGACTATCATCATCATCATCATCGTCAACATCATCATCATCATCACCATCATCATCTTCATAATCATCAAAATCATAATCAAACTCATTATCGTAATCATAATCACAAGATGAATCATAAGATGAATCATAATCAAAATCATAATCGTAATCAATATGATCATCATCATAATCATAATCATAATCATCATCATCATCATCATCATCATCATCATCATCATCATCATCATCATCGCAAACCACCATCATAATCATCATAATCATCATCATCATCATCATCATCATTATCATCATATCATCACACCGTCATCATTGTTATATTCCTTCCTTGCTTTCATCATCATCGACGTCGTTATCTCTATCATCATCCTAATTTTCATCACCATCATTATAATCGCAATCAGAACTTTAATCACCATTGTCACAATTGTTTATCTTGTTAATACCTGTGCTTCTTCTTGTGAAAGTTCGATTGCTTTTTTCTCGCATCTTGCTTCTTCCTTTTCCACATCTGGTTCATATTTTGTTCTTAATGCATCAGGCACTAAAAGAAAGTGAAGGTATGCAAAATCTAAGGAACCAACCGTACTTTGAGAACGAGACTACACTGCTAAATCCTAGAACATCGCAGTTTTCTTCAAAGTTCTTTTCAAAGTAATTCCTGTTGCTTGAAACTACATTACCGATTACTACACAGAAAACGTTTTGCAAACCTTCCTAAATGTAATAAAAGGTAGAATCTATAAGCTACTTAACCATGGGAAAACTTACCAACTTCGTGACTAAATGCTTGAATTCTCCCTTCCGTTGCTTTCTGGAAAAAATTGAGAAATTGCATTCTTTAACTGAGATGAATTACTTCAATCCAGAAAGGTAATTTTACAAGTGAATAGCTGTGCGGTTCTCTAGATCGTACATAAAAGTAATATAAAACACGTGATTCCTGACGATCTAACGATCTGTGATTATCAAACGATTGGAGTGATCACGAGATCTATATAGATAGTGGTCGATCACTACAAGGTCATTAATGGAAGTGGAAAGCATTTAATCAAATACTGTTAATGCATTTAATATCAAAGCATTGACATCGTAAAGCATAAAGTAGGGCAGGATAACGCCACGACGTAACAGCACCTTGATCGTGCGCAAGCCGGAGCTAACAAAGATACCACTCGATCTTAACTCAGAGTGAATCCAATATTTCATGAAATATGGTATCTAATATCGAGGGGGGCATTTCACTTCTTGGAATGTTGTACAGCCTTAGCTGGATCTATTTTGTTTTCGTAGGAATCTTGAACGCTTCTGCGACTAGTGAAATGCTCCTCGTCTAATATACATTGAACCATTGAAAAAATTATTTGTATGTTTGATAGCCTTTATTGAAGGTAAAGATGACTTGCTTACTTCTAATGCCTCGTCTCTGTCAAGAGAAACCAAAATGGGAAACAGCACTAAGTTTCTAAATATTGGCATCCTTTCATCTTTCATTATCTTGTTCAACGTATTAATTTGACCTATGAAAATATTACAGCATAAAATTGTGACAGAAAACTTCCATACCAACAGGGTACTCTGCAAACTCCACAAGGTATTTTAGAATGATTTCATTAAACTGAGGATCAATGTCTCAAAGGGACATGGACTGTTATAACATTATGCAATGTTGTGTCACAGAAGATTGTTCTACATTCATATTCTAATACTAATGCACCTCTGGCATAGCCAAGGGGGCACAAGCAATCATTGCCAAAAAAGGTTTTGTATGTAGGAGAAAACTGATGCAAAAGTGTTGTAGAATATGACTTATTGAAGATTGAAGCACCTTCTATTGTCACGTTTTGGCAAGCTTATACTGATACTGACAATGAAGGTTACACCTTCAAACATTTATCTAGTAATACAAATTTCTTTTTATATTACCAGATAATACAGCAAAACTGTCTAACATCTGTGGCCTGTTGAAAAACAAGAAAACATGTAAAAAGTAACCGCAGTTAATGTTTTATAGGCATAATCTTTATCTTATTTATATATATGGAAAACCTTGAGTGAAATGTCAATCAATTTTATATGTGATATACTAACCATGAAGGATTTTCATGTTCTAGTTTAAAGATAAATGTTGTCAAGGAGTTCTTCAGATCTTGGACTCTTGTTATGAGCATATCAAGAGTGGTCTCAAGTAATTTCTCTTCCTGAAGAAAGATGAGAAAATATTAAGACATTTTAAGTTAGGCCGCCTAAACCAAAGATGGGCCGCCTGGCCTGCCTATGATGTTTTCGAAAATAACTCATCTCTGTAATAAAAATATCGGCAAAAACATGAATAGAAAATAATTATTAACCTGAATTTTATCATCCATATTTGTTTTGAAGAATGTCTAGTCAATCAAGGCTAAAAAAGAAAAGACATCGTGTTCTCACAGCAACTGCAGAAAAGCCGCCATTACGAACGTGAGGGTTCTCATCAAGTCTCGAGGGAGGAATGAGCATGCGTATTGAGCCGTTTCTGGTCAGAATCACAAGGAGTCGAGGGGTTTGATAATTGTTTTTGCATGTTTATTTCACCAGCATGAGATGGGTGAAGTTGCTGAAATTTGCTTGCATTTTTTATCTTATTTTCACACTATTTGCTGTCTTCATTCTATTCCAAAACAAGAAATCAGGTAAACCCAAAGGTAATGTATTAAAGAAGCCTAAAAATCAATATAAACAAAGAACCACAGAAAACTCCATAAAGGGCAAAAACAAAGAGACAATAGTGATATGGGGCAAAGCTGCAATAGGGTTGTACCTGTGGAAACACATATTTGAAGCCCCTTTAGAAAAAACAGAGGGACCTTGAACAATATGGTGAAATGCACTTTGATGACATCAATTTGGAGTTCAGGACGGGGCAATGATTACACCAGAGACAATTGATAAGGCAACAAAACATGCTGTTTTGGTCATCAATGGACGAGAGCAAAATAAGGTCAAATTTGCTAAGAATTGGTTAGATTCCTTAGGTAGAACAAACTTTTTGGAGAATCTTGGGGTTATTTTGTTAGGTAACGAACAATGTGATAATGACTGGTTCATGAAATACATGACAAAAAATGGTGGTTTTGTGAAGTTTGCATTTATTGTCTATGATATACCATATGTTGACAATGATTCATTTTTGCAATGGCCCCTTGGTGTGGCCACTTATAGGTCATTTCCAGTGGTTCAGAGTAACAAAATAGTTGATAAAGAAAGAAAATATATTTGCAATTTTATTGGAACGATTTACAAAATTCATCAAGAGAGAAACTTGTGAAGATTATCAATTCAAATAATGAGATAAAGAACAATTGCTTTACCCATTTGAGGTATGAGTGGCTGCCAAACGAGACAAAAGAGACAAGCAAGGTATACCGCGATGCATTGGAAAACAGTGACTTGACGCTTTGTGCTGTTGGTATCAATACTGAATGCTATCGAATATACGAAGCAATATCTTATGGCTCAGTGCCTGTAGTTGAGGATGTAATGACACCAGGAAAGTGTGGGGCTTCTTCTGGGCTTGCAGATGATCGTACACCTCTAAGGGTACTTAAGGAATTAAATGCACCATTAATCTATGTAAAAACATGGCATGAGCTCCCTGCCATTGTAAATCGTGAAAGGACACTAAGTAGGGATTTTATCATAACTAGAAGAAAAAATCTTTTGAAGTGGTATCAAAAGTTTAAATATGAGCTTAGAAACAGGTTTCTAAGTCAGCTTAGGAAAGGTTTTACACTTTAGAGCAGTTCTTAAGGACTGTTTCTCCAATAGAGGATCTCTATACAGCTTATATCTGCTTTGCAGTTGAAGCTCCTAGACGATTGAGGATTGCACAATTTCATATTTTGCAACAGCAAATGTGAAGAAGATTTTGTTCACAAAAAGTACCAAATTTGCAAAGAGAATCAGACAACACCACACTTTTACTAAAAAAATATGACTATAACAACTGTGCTATATTATAATATGTTATTTAAAAAGACTTTAAATTAGCAATACATTCAGTGTACTTGACTGAAAAGTACATTATCATGGGCATGAATGTTTTATTAGAATTAGTGTTAGTTACCACACTAAGGTCATTGTGTATATATATAGGCATTTTAACCACACAGTTTAGATTTTAACATCATGATAAATGGATTTCTGTTTATTTGTCAGTTTTTTGTTTGCAGGCTTCAAGTTTTGTGCTTTGCTGCTGTGAAAATGGCTTGAAGTTCAGGCTTTAAATGACTGTGTGCATCACTCCTTTTGGCAAAGGCATCTTGAACAATTACTCTGTCGGAGGTGATGTTGGTCGTTCTTCATTCATGCTCAGTTTGTCCCTAAGCTCTGCAATATCTTGCCGCAAGATTTTGATTTTCATCTATTAGCTCTTGATTTCTCGAAGAGAGAAAAATAGCATCTTGTATTGCATCTTCAAGAAGTGCTCTGTACCTTTGCTCAAGTGATGCTCTCTGCTCTTCATAAACTTCTCTGTAATTTCTAAAAGTCTGGAAATGTTGAAGCTGCTGTAATTCTTGATCTTCACTGTGTCTCTTGTAAACTTCTTCAAGATCTCGTTTCAGCCGTTTCTTTTCCCCTTCAATTGACTTCAACTTGATGGCCATTACTGCTTTCTCAGCACGCAAATCAATCACCTCCATCTCAATCTTTAATGACTGTTCTTCAGTGTATTCTTCACCTTGGGCTTTCTTCAGTTTCAAATCAGCTTTTTCATGCTCACTTTCAATTTTTATCCTGTCCATTTCATCTGCAAGTGTCACCTGATTTTCTTTTTCCATCTTCTCTCTTTGCTCTGTTTCTAACCTTTGCTGCAACTCCCAATTACCTTTTAACCCAGCTGTTTGAGATTTTGCTTCTTCTTTTTCAGCTTTTTGTTTTTCTTGAATTTCTTTCAATAAATTTTTAACCTTCTTCAATGCTTCACTCTCTTGTTTCAATTTTTCTTTTAATCCATGAATTTCTTGAACTTTCTTCTTCCCTTCTTCATCCCCTGCCTTTCCAGATTCAGTAAGTTTAGAATACTCCGTTATCATATTCTGCAAAACATCTTTCAGCTCATCTACTACTTTTCTCTTCTCCTTATAATCAATCATGAGTTTGTCTTTATCCTTTTGAAGTGAGGCCAATTTCTGCTGTATTTCCTTACTCTCCTTCTTCATGGAATCAAGAACCCAGTCAAGAATCCCCCTGTTTGAAAGATGATGCCTCCTTTCCTCTTCATACATCTCGGATAACCTTTCTTTCTCCTCCCATGTTTGTAATTTAGCAATCTGCAAATCTTTGACAAGATCCTCCATTTTCTCAACATCACCAGCACTTGGCGTCTCAGCTAACGTTCCACTTGTTCCAGCTAGTTTGTCTCGCAAGCGGTTGATTTTGTCCCTCAGCTCCGCAATGACTGCGGTGGTATCATTCACATTCTTCTTTGGCACTGTGATGATTTTCTGCATCTTATTAGCAAATTGCAAAGTTGACAAAGTCTCATAGAAATCAGCGTCTGAAGGTGAAATTGTTGCCAATAGCGTTGTAAATGAGTTTCCACTGAGTGCATCTTGCAAAAGCCTTGTCAATGAACAGTCTCTATACTGTGGAGTTGATTTATTTGAATCACTCAGTACTGAAACAACCGAAGATAGTGAAGTGATGCTTCTTGACAAGAACGGGCTATCTTCTGACTGGCTTGCATGATTAGAAAATGCAAGATCAACAAACGAGATTTTTGACAACAGTCCATTTGTGTTTTGTTTGCCTTTAGTTCCCTGCTCAAAGGTTATTGTAAAAATGGTTGTGGCTTTGGCTGAAGATGCTTGATAATCAGAGACTGTGAACTTGCTAACCCTAACCCCTTGTTCCTGCAGCCGGATCACATCATCATGTGTACTGACAGCTATTTCGGCAAGATCGTCAACATATATACCAAATTGTGGATGTTTTCGGACCTTAAGATCTCTACCACTAGGATTGAGAAGATCCCTTACTGCCTCATCTGATACCTCTGCAAAAGAAACTGTCAAAAAGAACTGTTTGTCTTTTGGAGCTTCTTCAACAATCTTTGCCAAAGCTTGACTCACTGAGGTTAATAACCTGGCTCTTCAAGTGTTCCAGTCAGTACATGAGTCTTCCCAGACCCAGCTTGCCCATATACAAGTATTGTTGAGTTGTAGCCTTCAAGAGTTCGTTTTATCAGGGCGTCTCCAATGTCCTTGTAGACATGGTCTGTTTTTGAGTCCCAGGAGTAGCAATGGTTGAAGGAAAAGTTGTGTTCTTTTAGTCCTGAAGATGGATAAGGATTGTGCAGCAAAATTTTATCCCCGTTTATCTTTACAACTCGAGTTGCTCCTCTTGACTTTTCTCCATCATTTATTGGTCTGCATCTCACAATAACTTCGACATCTTGTTGGTTTTCCATCGTCAAAAGCCGCACACAGACACCGGCCTTTCCAAATATGGGCCTAAGCTAAAATTTCATTTGACTGTTTCTGCAAGCTTTTATCATTAACTAATGCCTCCAACAGAACGAGAATCGTTAATTCTTAGTCCAAGGCTTAACTAAATAGAATCCAACAAATGAAAGAAATTAGAAAAGTACATACGAAGAAACTTTCCAGACTTGCTTTCTTGTTTGCTGTTGACTTTCGCACCGTCCTCCGCTCTATGACAACTCCAACAGCAACAAGAAACAAACTCGTGACGTCATTTGCAGCAAAACCGAACATAGCAACAACGCACCTCTAAATATTTATTTTGTAAACAACGAAATAAAAACAAACTTTATTTTTTCTGAGTTTTGTTGTTTTGATTAGTTGTTGCATGGCACTGCACAGGACGGGCCATGAGATCCGAAGATACTGTAGTACTGCACATATAAACTGCATCGTCGAAATTATTTAGATGAAAGGTGAAATGTTGCATTTTGCGCCAGTCGGTAGGATCTCACTAGTAGGTTAACTAATCGACACCTCGACCCTGGCTGTGACGCTACTGTAGCTGGGGCTTGAACCCCGACCTCGCTGCGCTTCTGACACCACGAGACTTCACAGCACCTTCAAGCCACACCATCTTCTAGATAGACTCAAACCCCTTTTAATTAGAGATTAGAGAGACCCGATCGCTGACCGAAAATCACTCGATAAAGAAACCCTGGAAGGTTTGAGTCTCGGTACCATAAAGTTTGGTCTTTATTCCCGTATATGTATTACCACCATTATAGGGAAAAATTCCCTAAGCTGCCTTATATAATCCTGCATTGATCAATTCAACCTTTACAGAACATGCAAAAGAGAAATTCAAAGTGATCTCCATCATTCCATAGATGCAAAATACATATTTCAAAATACTGCTTTTCTTGAAATTTTAACATATTAATAATAAATTAAGACGATGAATAAAATCTAATAACACAATGTTTGAATATATCAACTCAATTCAAAGCCAGCTTCCGATTCAATAGCATATAATAGTCTGGTTCTTAGTATATCTTTACTCGGATATTCAGGCAGTTTTAGAATGTTCATGCACGTGCTTGCACTTGGTAATCGATCTTCTGATCCACCGTAGTGAATACACATTTTTGGATAAAGTTCCTGCAAAAACACAGAAAGGTTATACAGTAGCTACCGTATACCGTACGTATCGTATCGTACCTTATGCAATCATATGGGAACAGGGGTAATAGCTACCATTGGAGCAGTGCATGAGTAGGCGCTACTGCAGTTCAATATGGTGTACTGATGCCCCTGGTACCACGGAACGACGTTGTCGGTTGCCGAAGGCGCACAGAGCACCTGAGTTGCAACCAGACAGGGGGATATGGAGAATGCTCCCCCACAAATTTTTCAAACAAACCACCTCTAGTTTGGCTTAGAACATGGCTATTTTTCACATTAGTTATCAAAAATACTTAGCCAAACTCAATGAATCAGAATATTTATATACCTTGAAACCAAGAAGAGGCGGCCTCGAGCAGCTAGTAACAAATTTCAAGAATTGTCGTCTCTGTTTATCATTCAATTCATGTAGTATTTCCCAAAGCGACTGGATGTATTCATGGTCCTCAGAGTATTCACCTAGAATACGGAAAGTGAATATACGTACTTAATCCATATGCAAAAACAGCTTTTCAAATTGAACTTCAATTACAGTATTATCATTTCCATGTTATCAGTAAGTGTTCATGAATTTTCGATCTCCCCCTTTTGCTCTGTTTCTGGCTACACGTTTAACAAGTTTCGTTAGCCAATTAAAAAGGTTAGTTATTTAATAAGTTACTTCGTTAGCTAGTCAGCTATTTAGTTAGTTAATCAGTTAGTTAGTAAGTTATACATTAGTTAGTTACCTAGTTAGTTACTTAGTCGTTACTTCGTTGGTTAGTTAGATAGTCAATTAGCTAGTTAGTTAGTTAGTTTAGTAGGTATTTTGCTAGTTGATAGTTAGCTTGCTATAGTTAGTTCGTTAGTTAGTTAGTTGGCAGAGGCGGACTGGAAGCGAATCTCAAGGGTTGCTATTTCCAGTAAAAGGGGCCTGTTTTTACTATAGCAATTTTTCTTGTTAGTTGCTTCTAGCGAGTTCCTCTGTAAAAAATTAATTGGAGGCAAGGGCTACTGTTCATGTAAAATACTTCTTTTCTTATTTGCGACATTTCGATGGCAAAATCGTCTCCCTTTATACAAATTTTCGCACTTCTATATTTTCTTGCTTCTATATTTTCTTGCATATGCTGATTATCTTTTTATTTTTACTTCTTTCCAATTATCTGCATCATGAAACAATTTCTGTTATTTCCAACTGTTTTCAGACTAACCAAAACAATCCAAATCTCTTCGAAATCCCAAGAAATCGAAGACATTGGCTCAAAAAATAACAGAAACAGTTTGTTAATGACCCTGTAACAAGAAGGCCTGGGTTGCAATCGCAACCTTGCATCCCTGCCAGTCCGCCCCTATAAGTTGGCTAGTTAGTTAATAAGTTAGTTAGCTCTTTGACTAGTTATTTACATAGAACATACAACAGTTAGTTAGCTATATCGGCTTAGGCCTACTTATCATTAGGTCTGAGGGCTGCAGAGGCGAAACTTTCCCACCCCCTTTCATTGCTACTAACCTGAATAATTAATATTGGCTCGGAGGTCTTCCAAATCAACTGGAACTGAAGCGCCTGATATGAGAACCTGAAGAGGAAATGAAACGTCATTTATCATATGATACTCGAAAATACGGCTGTTCGGACCGGCAACGGCATTGACCTCGCCATCGCTCAATAACCGCATAATATGTTCTGTTGCAAGTCTAATGAAATGAAGAATGCAAATAAGTATATTCAGCTAGAACCCTGTGATCGTTCAACGTTGCATAAGTAGAGTTAAGTTGTAAGTAACCCTGAATACAAGGCAAAACTTTCAGCTGATATTGTGTTATCATAGTTCTTGACAGTGCTGGCATACGGCAAAATTATCAACCATATTGCAAGGTAGACTGATTACCTGAGTCCCAGTTATCGCTCATGAAACCGAGGCTAGCACTAAAAGGAGATCGCTCAAACTGGATTCAATTCAATAGCGATACTACGACTCAGGTAATCAGTCTAATTGCAAGGTTAAATCTCAAACTCGCCTGCAGCTCTCTATGATCAAACATTTGCAACCATTCGATATTAATGACATCTGACAATCCAGCTCTGAATGCATTACATTGCGATCGTATCTGAAAAACAACAGAAGAGTTCAAATCATACAGGGGACAGACCTGTAAGGAATGATCATGGCTGCAGTAAATAAGGGTTGATCATTATGATCATAGTTACAGAGAGGCCATCATTGTAATAAAGGGACCTGATGATGAGGTATTGTATTGTAATCAAGATGATTAATAAGGGACAACAAGATTAGGATCAATGACTTGAATCACGAAAGGTAGCATAGACTTATTACATGAGTCGCAGTTATCGCTACTGAGTTGAATTGCGGGACACCCAAACTACAAAAGGGGGAAAGATAATCAACCGATCAGGTAAGCGGATTTCACCGTTCTGCAACGCGATTAGGACTCCACAAAGCTAGAGTCGCTGACCAATTTTTCACCTGAAAGGTATGAGTCCCACTCCGAGCAAACACCTGTAGAAACGGATGGACATGGGCTGCCAGCATTGAGAATCAAGACACAAAAAAGCGATTAAGAAAGAAATGGAATTACCTGTTTATTTAACCGATAATTAGCCATGAGGTGGATATATTCTATCCGATTTGAGCTTGTTACTGGAATATCTGCCCCACCAGGCTTGAGTTCTGCCACCTAGAAAAAGGAAGGAGTTTGCCACAAAGGAATGACAATCTTAGTACCTCTACGCTTCCCAGTTCTCCGTTGATAACAGTAAAATTCAAAGCAATATCCTCAAAATCACCGTCGTAATTTTTCAGCGATAACAGGTTTCTGGAAAAGCAGAATAAGATAATTAGATTAAACATTATCTTGATACATAAAAGGTATTAATGAAAGACCTTTTTGGAGTTGCGAAAAAATTCTCGGGAAATTCTCCGAAATCCTATAGAAAATTTCCTATTATTTTAAAAAACTGCAGCAGTTCCAGTTAGCTCTCTAGCACAAAGCTAATTCAAGCAGTAACACCACAGCCCCTCTTTTCGGTGCGGCCACAAATGGTGATTACTTTTGCTTAAAATTACTAAGAGCTAATGACTTCGCTCTCTATTTATGGTAGAAATCGAACCCACAGTCACAGATTGCAAGCAACCTTCATTGTTTAAGGCAGGTTAGGAGTTAAGTCAGTTATACAGTTTATGTAGCCCTGCAGCTTTTGCCCTGCCCCTTGACCGATATTCGATATTCTAGAACGAATACCCTTGGTACTCAATCCTTGGAAAGATGGACAACTGGGCTGACTGTAGGCCTGTGGAATGTGGTCCCGATGAGATTCTAACGCACATCCTGCCAATTGTGAGCCGAACGCCTTGACAACTCGGCCACACCAACTCTTAAGTAAGACTCATTCACCATTTCCCTATCCTCATCTGGATTCCACGACCATTTTTTTACTGTACCCTTGCTGTTCTTGCGACACAGCATATTTCAAAACATTTTGATAAAAAATAACACAGCTTGTTATTATGCACAGGAACGCAATAAAGAGTAATTTAATAAATACGCAGAATAAAGCAATAAATAGTTATGATATTAAATAAATTTCACCTGTAAAGATCTGGATCTAAAGATTCAAGATGATGAATATCAACATCAGCGCTATGTCTGTTCAGAAGTTTGCAAAGGAAAAATGGAGCAAACGGCATTTCAACCATCATATTCTCGTATATAACCTAAAATCGAAATTCTTCCTTTATAATTCACTATTTTTAGAAATTATTAGAAAAATTAAAGCAGACCATAGAATATTTAAAAGAATATTGCTTTCAAAAATATAAGAATATTAAAAATTGAAAATAAATCCAGAAAAAATACAAAAAGTGGATATTTAATTTTATACAATTAAATAATTTTATTATGAATATAAAAAGTAGAAGAATTTTCGTAGAGGTAGATAAATTGTTTCTATACTAATATTCCGAATCTGGTATTATAATAAAAAAAAGATATTTCAACCCTATGTTCAAGGGTCATCATCAGAAACTATATGGACAAATGCATAATTTCAAATAACTTTATATTTTTAAAATATTTACATAAATAGATCATTTTCTCAAATAAAATAAAATCCAATATCATAAATCATGAACTCAAATTCAATAAAAACAGTAAAAGAAAAAACTAAAAAATTAATAAAATGAAACGAAACAATAATACTTTATATAGAGAATACTTGATATAAATAATGTCTTATTTCTTAAAGTGTTAACCAGAAAAATATATTTAAAAAAATTTAAGTTATCAAAAAAGCTCAAATATGTGTATGATTGTTATTACTATATATGTCATAAATATTATGTTATTATTATTTATGTTATATACACGATAATTGATACTTATTACAATAATTGGTGCTCATTACAAAAGCTATTAGTATTGTATAATATTCAATAATATTAAATATTAAAAAAAAAGACTACAATAAATAAAAGAATATTCATATGAAATATAGAATAAAAATAAAATAAATAGAATAAAATTAAACCAACTTTAGATAAACTGCTGAAATTACCTTTCCAAGCATCCTTCCAAGAAAATGAAAATGTTTATGACAATCAGGTACAATTTTTTCTGCCTGCAAAATGCAAAATTCAAAAATTATTTGAATCAGGGTAAAAAATACAACACAAGAAACAATGATTTAAAAGCAAAAAAAACGAAAAATAAAATTAAATGTGAAATTGGAATTAATATTTCATGTGAGAAAATATAAAACAGTGTCGGACTGCGCAAGTGGAGTCAGGTGGATTCGAACCACCGTCCCAGATTTTGAAGAACTATGTTATAACCACTAAACGATGAACCCACTAAGCTAAGCCAACACGTTTATTTACTGTAGAAAAAGCCTATTTATTTCTAATAAAAACCATATCAAAACAAATAACAGTTCTGAACTCCACACTTGCTTTCTGAGTTGTTTATTTTTATAAAAAAAATTCGTGACAAAAGTGTCGGACAGCGCCGGTAGAGATGTGTATGGTTGTTCAAAGTATGCAAGTTTGAAAAGTTTCCGACGTATCCACCTGGCTAAGCCGACACGACATCAAAGTGTGGAAAAACAAGTTTTATCTTGAACCTACACTCTTTTTTTTTTATAAGAATACTATAAATTTTGCCCAGCCTCAATATTCTTAAAAAGTTTTCGTTTTGAGCCTGAAAATATTCTTAAAGTATTCTTATTTTTTCAAACATGATATGGTTTCAGGGGAACATAGTTAAAAGAAAAATTACGAGGAAATGGCGGAGCGAAAGAAAAATTCAACTATTATAACAATATGAATGTTGTTTAACAATCATGAAGTTCCGTTTTAACATTGCAAAACAGGCAACTGCTGAAAAATGAGGCACAAATATGCGAGCTGAGGCTGAGCATATTCTTACAATATTCTTAAAAATTGGATGATTCTGAGCCTCAATATTCTTATAAACTTTATTCTAAACTTTAAACTATTCTAAATTGTATACATAACGACGCTCCTGTATTGTGTAGCAAGTTATATTTTGATTGATTGATTGATTGATCTTATAAAAAAAAGAGTGTATGCGGCAAAAATTGATAAAATCAAATTTATTTTAAATGTAGAAACTTTAAATTTTTAACCTTGTAGCAAAAGCCTATTTATTAAAAAGAACATCGTCAAAACAAATAACATTTCTGAACCTCACACCTCTTTTCTCTTTTTTTTTACTTTTATAAAAAAAAGTGAAGAAAGTGTCGGACGGCGCCGGTAGTGATGTATAGGAAGTTCCGATGGTAGATACTACCTATGATAATTCAATTCACGGGTTTGAAAACTATGCGACGTATCCACCTGGCTAAGCCGACACGACATCTAAGTGTGGAAAAACAAGTTTTATCTTGAACCTCTGCGGCAAAAATTGATAAAATCAAATTTATTTTCAATGTAGAAACTTTAAATTTTAACCTTCAAGACCCTTTGGCTTCTGAACTAATTTTAATTATCAAAATGAAGCAAATTAAAGCAAAACATCACTTTAAAACATTTTTATCAGCTCTCTTCACCTAAATTTGTAATGATATTATCTTCTTCCTCCAAACTTTCTGTGCTGTGATGGCCGAGTGGTTAAGGCGTTAGACTTGAAATCTAATGGGTTATACCCGCGCAGGTTCGAACCCTGCTCGCAGCGAACTTTTAAGTTATATTTCAATTTGTAAGTCAATTTCGAAGTGAAGTTTCAGCCTTAATCTTTTTTGTTTTATTTTACCATTTTAACTTAATTAAAAAGAGTTATTTTCTTACCTGTGGATTTGGATAAAGTAGCTGTTCAGAGGTAGTTTTGAAAAATCCATAACTTGGATCGAATCCAGTTTTCAAAAGTTGGTTCATAAACTCTCGAAAAATTCCTCCACCATCTATTCCAGCTTCATCTAAGCCTTGAGCATTTATCATTTTCACTCGCACTTTTTTCTTTATATTTGGAGCTGAAAAAAGGAAAGATATTGCAAAACTTCCGCACGCAAGTTGAGAATTTATTTCAGTACCTATCAGTCTGTCAGTATCATCATAAAATTTTTTAGTTTTTTTATGAAGAAGCTTTTCTTTTCTGAAAACGCTTAAATTTTGGGCGGTAAAATTATTTTTAGTAGAAAATCTTTATCTTTATGAGACAGTTGCACAAGTATTTTTCTATATTTTTAATTTGGAATATAAGAAACTCTTTATAAGACAGATACCCAGACTCTTGAATACTGTAGCCAAAAAATTAAGAAACTCAATCAAATACTGGAACATTTTTGCTCAAGAAAATCTTTCGAATTTTTCTCCTCTCAGGACACGAAATATTTTCCTTTAATATTTCCGTTTTCGTCTGCAATGAAACATTTTCGCGACAAGCAGAAAAATAGGAAAGCCACATGCATTCAAATTTGCTTGCTGCTAGTATTTCCGTATAGTATTAGATTTAAGTTTTTTAAGCGTTTTTTACAGTTGGTTTGTATTAGCTGCTAAAATTAGCTATTTTTGTAACCAACTTTAAAGAAAGTGATAAAAAAAAATAAATAAAATTGACAATTGATAAACATCTAAAGAAACTTTCAATACTGAACGAAATACGATTAGATTAGATCAACAAAATAAGATTATATTTAAAATCTTAATAAATGAAAAGTTTCACGGAAAAATTATAAATGTGTCGGACTGCGCAAGTGGAATCAGGTGGAATCGAACCACCAACCTCAGTTGCCGAAAAACTATGTTCTACCATTAAACGATGAATCCACTAAGCTAAGCCAACACAGCAAATCGCGGTGCAAAAAACTTATTTATTTTGAAGACATGACGTCATTCATATTATTCATGAATGATGAAACTAGGAAAGATTTTGCCACAAATGGCATAACGCAGTAGTTAGTAATGGTATTCGTATCTCGATCGCATGTTCGGAGGAATCCAAAGCTGTTACCACTGAGCAAAATAGCTCAACGAAATCGCCGAGTAACTCTCCAAGTCAAACTGCCAGCCATTGGCTTTCCCATTAGTCAGACAAAAAACATAAAATCGAAAACAAGAAATCACAGAATCTGTATTCTTATATTTCGCAGACCAACAAAGTTTCTCAAGCAGATTTTTGTTTTGATCCGGGACGAACGATCAAACATTGTTTGCGAAACATTTGAAATTTGCTTCGTTTGGTGACGTCACAAAACACTGTCCGGAGGTCTGAAAAACTGAATGATGCAGTTTTCAACGTACCTCTTTCTTGCGAAAGTTGATCATATGCATCTTGATAGAGATATTTTCTGTTGACAGAAATCATCAATCCTTGTGCTGGTTGCATGAAATCTGCTGTAATGTCTTGGGTTTCTTGCTTATCTTGATCCAGAATACGTTGAAATATCTGAAGAAAAAGGAAAACATATCCATTATGAAAGTTTGGCCCTGGGGCTGAGGCGATTTGGCACACGAATGCATTTATTCGCGATGCCGTTTATTTACTGCATAGACGAGAAATTTTATCTGGGTGATCTGGGTGAAAATTTGGCAAAGCTCCGCGGAGGAGGACTTATTACAAAAATTTACGTTCAAGAAGAGGCATTTGGGAGGGGTCCCATTCAAAAGTAAATATCCTTCTTAAGGGGGCTCATGTATGCACAGAGTGTATCATGTTAGAATAACAATACAATGAACTTCAAATTCCAAGAGCTAGGCTTGAATGTACGAAATGAGTTTTCATTTTTCTCCCGCTTAAGTATGGAATGAGATCCCAGTCAGTCAGTATTAGAGCCAGTATTTTCCTAACTCGCTTCAAACAAGGTCTCAAAAACTTCCTTCTAAACACATAGTAACCAGAAAAGACCAATCGGAAGAGCAGCATCAGCTACTGTTAGGTTTAATTAGATAGCATTTATATGTATTAGCTATATGGTATATTTAGAACGTATTTTAAAAAAAGGCCAAATGCATGCACTATACAGTTTTTTGGGGAGAAACGCTTGAAGTAGCGTACACGTGAAAATTTTTATCGTGCGTTCGTGATTCGTCCAAAAATTGTGCGTTCGTGATTCGTCCACGTGATTGCGTGATTTTGCACACGCCTTAGGGGCTTCTAAAGAGTTTCGAACAGAGTAAATAATCCGACATAATATCATCATCTTACTTTCACTCTTTGCAGGAATGGAACAGAAAATGGGATATTGCGTAGAATGGCTAAGCTCCTTGCTGTCAATGCAGACATGCCAGGTTTAGCGGGTCCTTCTTCACTCTCTAGAAAAAGAACAAAAACATTTGGGTTAAGAAAGAAGTATCTAAAGCACAGAGAACATCAAATCAACAAACGAATGAGTGAGAAATAAGCACACATAAATCAAAATAGACGGAGATCGCTTCAGTCTTGCTAAAAGACCTGAAACTCTATTCCCCCGCACAAAATGTTTTCGCTGTATTTTTTCAAGTATAGGGTACACCCTTGTATATACGGAAATCTATAACAAACGCCTGGATGCTAGTCCCGATATTTGATATAGAAATTAATTTCTCGTATTTTTTGAAATTATTGTAGTAGCTAATTCAGCTTTAATTTTTTTTGTATTGTTCTGTTGTTAATGTAGACCATGTATCCTAGGATATTGTGTCGAATTATAAGAAGAAAAAAAAAGTATACAAGTGACCCCTTTTCATGATCCAAAGTCCAAACTCAAAAAGAAAACTTTTTAACTATTTAGATATTAAACCGTATACACGATTCATTCACAAAAAGCTCGAGTATGCTCGAGCTGCTCAAATTGATACGTTCACTTAATTTTCTCCACGGGGTTAAAAAAAAAACACTGTTTTCTTGGGTGTAAGGATGTACAATTTTTTCGAAGATATTTTGTCTACAAGTTTAAGGCTGTCTTAAAAAACTTAAAAGGTATAATTTAAAAGGCTAAGATCTATAAAATGCACTTCAAGTCACAAATGAACTTGCACAGAATTTTACCTGGGTCTTCGAAGTATCCTTCAATTGTTACCTAGGATGAAACAGGCAAAAACTATTACATAACCATGACACAGAAACAAATTGCTTGTATGACCAATGAGAGTGCATAATTTGCTAAAACTAGTTTAAAGTAAGACTAGTTCTCATATTTCGCAGACCATCGGTGGTCATAGTCCTGCGATTCTTGCAATTAATTTGAACATGAACTTTCAATAATCGGCGGCGATCGCCGAGCGCCGACCAGCGCTGATAAACCAAAAAGTTTGTTTCTTGCGACCATGGGCGATCATCACCGACAGGAAAATCCATAAGAGAACACCATCGGCGAACATCGGCGATCATTCTGCGTCATATCAAAACGAAGTTCTTAGTTTTCTAGGTCACATGTGGCAGCACAAGGGACGAGGATCATCGATCATCGCGGACAAGCAACATATATGAACACTTCGCTGGCGATAATCCCATACGGTCGCCGACTGTCTGACATCAGGTTTGCGACATATGAGAACCAGGCTTATGTGAATAAGGTAAGGTTGTGGAAGAGGAAATGCAACATTACACGAGCAAGAACGCTTAAAGGGACGCCGACAGATTGAGCATTCGTAGGGTGCCGAACAACTTCACAGGTGAAGGTGAAAGGTGAAATGGTTTTTTAGCGCCAGTCACTAGGATCTCAGTAGTAGGTTAACTAATCGAGACCTCGACCCTGGCTGTGACGCTACCCTGGCTGGGCTCGAGCCCTGACCACACTGAGCTTCTGAAACCACGAGTCATCTGGACTACACCACGATGCCACAGGCAAATCTAAAGAGAATTCTTTAAAAAAAGTTACTTGGTTAGGGTACTTGGGGATCAAAAATAGGCGGCGTGGATGTAATCAGTGACAAAAATGTCCACGTGCATTAGGTTCATTGCGAAATTAAGAAGTTTCAAACATCTTACTTGATCAGCATTGATAGCAATCCTCGGTGACAACCAGTGACCCTCAGGACAGAACTGGTGACGATTATCCCTTGAATGGAGTTGCTTTACGAGCTGTGTGACAACCTAATATATAAGAGAAAACGGTTTCAATATACACTTACGCATATGTATATACAATACACATTTACACGAGTTGCTTTACAAGCTGTGTGACAACCTAATATATAAGAGAAAACGGTTTCAATATACACTTACACATATGTATATACAATATACATATACACTTACACATATGTATATACAACACACATATACACTAACAATTTTGCAAATGCAAATACAAACGCAAAAGCTTCGTATTTCTATTACCTGAAAAAGATTGCTCCATGCATCAAATGCTGAATGCCCCAACGGTCCTGCACCAACACTTAGCATTGCCTTGCCATAAGCTGCAACAACATTAGCCCTTGTATCCGAGAACATCATCTGAACTAGGCCAATTATGACATCCAACAAGCATTTTGACATAATTACGAGTTCTTTCAAAGTAAATGGCATCATTGATTTGCTTGTTCCTGTGGAAGGAAGATCCATTGATCAGTTTACTATTACAAATTGTTGACAATTATAAATGCGTTTTCTCACTACCAATAATATATAACGCTTAATACAATCTGCAATGCCAGCCAAAACGTTTGGAACATTAGATTGCTTTTCCACTCCACGCATCCCACCTCCCCCATCTGTAAACAGTGTTGGTTAACTGAATGATAATATTTTCTTGCTGCAAAGGAACATTCAGATCACCCAAAAGCATTCTTCGACATAAAAAACATTGTTATCGGAGGGAGGGGGGATTGAATCATTGAGTGTTGGCTAGAATCGCAGCTATTTTCTATGTAAAAAAGCCTGAAAATGCGAGGGATGTTCCAAGTAATTCTGGCAGACAAGTAAGCAGTAAGCGTATATCTAACTTCAAGTAAACCAGGTTTATGTCCTTTCCCTTCCGCCAATATAATGAATTTGACTCGTTGAACGGACCAATTAGAATGCAACATTTGGTTAAAACTTGTTTCGCTTGCAAGTGTGAATGGAGTATTTAACGGGGCACTTTGTAGCTTTATGGATGGGTTATCTACCCCTTGAATGCCCAGCAAAAACAAAAGTTATCGAAGGCAAAACTACAAGTTAATGCCACTCCACCAATCAACTAAATTTGACTCATTGAACGGACTAATCAGAACGCAATACTTGTGCTCTGAGCTTTGCTTTAATTTGTTTAACTTATGAGTGTGGACGGCGTATTCAACTTAGAACTATGTAGCTTTATGGAGGGATTTTCAGGCCCTTGCATGCGCAGTAAAAACGAAACGTCTCCAACACAAAACTACAGGTTAATTCCTTTAGACATTGGTAAAAATTTCGTTAACGTTCAAGTTTCGTTAACGTTTAATGAGGTATTGAAGAGGGTACCCTGCGTGACCTATTTGGGATGTTATCTATCCCTTTGCAAGCTTAGATCAGAAACAAACTTAACAAATGCTCGATTCACCTGCATCCGAGCTGTAGAAATCAGTGTCGTAGATACAAAACAAAGCATGTCTGAATAACGAACAGAAAACTGACAATAATGGAATGATTCTATCTTTTTCATCTTCTGGCATGACTGATCCTCTCGATAACTGATGGATGAATAATACCTCCTTGCTGTTGAAAAACAAAATAATTCAATTCTTTTCTATGCTTATATGTTATACGTAAAATCAGTAATTCTACTCTATATTCAATTTTGCACCCGCACCCTTAGTTAATTTTTGGACTTTGTGACTAGGGGCGCCTATTCGAGGGGTCGCTTAATCGAGAGGGGCTTATCAAGGTATTGCGATAACATAGCAGGTTCAAGCCTTATGTTCTTTATACATTTGAAATATGATGTCTAAATAGAGAAGCTATGAATATTTATCATCTTTTGCCTTAAAGTTTAAAGTATTAACATATCATGAGTTTCAAAAACTGAATGAATTAATCCTACTTCTCTAAAATAGATGAAATAGAACGAACTGGACGATTTATTGAATTCGCTGTCGAAAACATTTCTAAGTTTGCCTTTAGTAAGAATTGAATGTTGTTTGTTCACGTCGTTGATCTACAAGTGTTTTGTTTAGCTGTGCATCTTAGATCTTTATTAGTCTAAATACACCAAAGCTGTCAATGTTGTTTATCTTTAAAGAAATTATTAATTACTTTTTATTTTCCCTTAGCTTTTTAGTTGGCGGCTCGAGCTAGATAGGCAATGCCTTCTCGAGTCGCGTATAATACAGTACTTATTTTATTAATCAGATTATGTAGCTTGCAAACTTAAGTTGTATTCTACAAAAAGTTGAATTGAATTGAATTGAATCAATAGTGCACCAATGTATCTCTTAATTCAATGTTTTGCGAGATTTCTTGTCGAACGGAGTATCAAGAGCGAGCACTTATTCGAATGCAAAATCACAAGATTGATAAAATGGCAGTGAACTTTGAATCGAGGGGAAGACTGTTATTGAAGGGCGGCGAAAGGTTTGGTGTAATGTTGGCGACGCTTGGCCAGACTTTGGATGGGTTGCTACACGCAGGCAAAACTCATTTTTTTATAAGAAAGTATGCTCTCAGGGTTTCTTAACTTTGAGAACAATTGGTATAGTAAAAGTTTCTTGCAGAGTTTCTTAACTTAAGAATTGAAATTTCGGAAACTTTGTGAAATAATGGTTTAATATGAAGTATCATGTTCTTAGCAGTCAAAATATGAACATTTTCCGGAGTATGATAGATTTTGGGGATTATTTTTACGTACAACATTACAAAATGTACGTCAGAAAATAGAAAGCTAAATTTAAAAGCGGAAATAGTTTCCTAATTTTTGCTTTACTTCTTAGTCCATATAGAAGAGTTTCTTGATTCTTTAGAAAAAGGCATATATAGTTTCTTATAGTCGGTTTCTTATAAAAAAAATGAGTGTACTCTTAAAATTTAAATAAAGCTCACCCAACAGCTGTTTTAGTTGTCATATTCGACAAAAGCAACCAACAGCCTCTGATAAAAGAATGGTTGAATGCAAGACACTGCAGCAAACTGCAAAAACAAAGAAAAAATAGATCAAACAATCTGCAGTCTAAAAGTTGCAGCCCATAATTTTCTTGAGAGTGGTGTAGGTAAACAAACAGGGTTACCAACGTATCCAGTAAGACTGAATGCAAAAGAGCTTGCATGAGAAATATATATATACATAGTACTTATAAATATGTATGGTGCTGAAGAAAGCACGATATAGCCGAAACACAAAAAGTCAAACGGGAGGACAGTCTTGGGCTGTATGACTTGGAGAGTTACTAGGTGACTTCATTGAGCTCTATAGCTAATAGAAACGTCGTTGGTTCTCTGGTAATGCAGTCCAGATTGGAATCTCACCTCTTATCGTATATGTTACTTGTGGAAAAATCTATCCTAGTGTTCGCCATTAAAGAGAAATAAATCCAGTAAGATTGTTTATTAATACCTTGTTTCGTGTAGCAGCAGCCTCTGTTTCGTAAGAAGGGCATATGAAATACAACAAAGAGCCTCAATGCAGTCGTTCTGAATGATCCGGTCCTCGTCTAGTACATAATGCATCCTGTGCGTAGAAAAAAATATATAAAATTTCACAAAACCTAAATCTATTATGGTTTAATCTTTGGCACGAGGGGTTAAGAGTTGCAGGATTTGTATAAGCATTACCTCTGCACTGCAGGCTGTTCCACAGAAGAAACAAGCTTCTGAACGTGTTCGTTTGAGTCCAATAGTTGCAAGCATTTGTCTCTTAATACCAGATTTCTCTCTGGTAAATTAGCCTGCATAGAGAAAACTATCATCGATCATTGATATTTAATCATTAATCATTAATCATTAATCATTAATCATTAATCATCAATTGTTAATCATAAATAAAAGGCATCAAGAGGTATCAGAAAGGGTATTGAAAAAAGTGTCAAACAAGGCATCAAAAAGGTATCAAAAAGGTATAAAAAGGTGTCATAAATGGTATCAAACAAGGCATCAAAAAAGGTATCGAAAAAGGTATCAAGAAAGGTTTCAAAAAGGCATCAAAAAGGTATCAAAAAAGGTACCAAAAAGGCATAAAAAAGATAACAAAAAGGCATCGAAAAAGGTATCAAAAAGCATTGAAAAACGCATCAAAAAAGATATCAAAAAAGGTATAAAAAAGGTATCAAAAAATTTATGAAAAAGGTATTGAGAAGGGATCAAAAGGGTATCAAAAAAGGTATAAGAAGACGTTAAACTAACATTATCTGATATCTCTACTTCCATTTCATTTTCTGAGTCTGAATCAGAATCTTGTCCGATATTTCCATTGCTGGTCGAAACTGTTCAAACAATAAAACAAAATATACAGCCTACATTATATTTGTGGATACTCATGTCTTAAAAATTGATAACCTAGATATATCAGAAAACGATAAGACCATAACTATAAGGAAATATTTCTAACCTTTCGGTTGATTTAAATGTGGAAGTAGGATTCTCAGTAACGTCAGGTATTTCACAAGGTCTCTTCTTGTGACGCTTGCTGTGAAAAGAAACAAAGAGCTTAAAATAAGTTGATCAAGTTAGACATAAAGTTCATTCATCAGTTTGCTTATCAAAAATCATACGAAAATTGATAAAACTAAAAAAATTTGAAAATATTGGAAATACCTTAAGTCCCACAGCCCCCCTCTATCTAGGCCCTTGGCTCATCAGTTTCCCTTGACTAATAGTTAGTAAACAAACTTCTTACCTAGCTGCTCTTTTCCAAATGTAAGCAACGAATATAACAGCCATGGTGAGGGTGCAACAACTAGCTCTCGTTTGTCATTTTCAATCTGTGATCCTTGCAATTTGCTACTTTCTTCCAAAGTATTTCGAGTTATTAACAGAGCATCCATCAAATCGGCGAGTGGAATTTCTGTGGCGATGCACGGAACGAAGAAAAAGAAGATCTGATCGGTCATCTCTTGACAAAGGAACTCCGTTGCGAAAGTTCGCAACACACTATGCCTACAAAAAGATTGACTATTTTAGTCAGTGAAAACCAGAAGTTTTATGGATCACGTAAGGACCATTTATTGGGGTTGATGTACTAATAAATCTGTCTACATATGCATTAAGGATTGTTTTTTCTAATTTTTCTTCTTTATATGCCAGAAGATTTTGCTTTTCATCAGTAAAAGATAATATGATGGACATTCCGAATCATTGATCCTGCTCAGGGACCCAGCTTGTAAATACATCCGATCCCTTAAAGTCTTAAAGGTGCTGCGGCGCTGTGAAGGTGTTATGGCGTCGAGAAAGTGTTGTGGCGTAAGGTGCAGTGGCGTAGTTAAGGCACTGTAGGGTCGTGAAGGTGCTGTAGCGTTGTAAAGGTGCTGTGGCACTGTGAAGGTGCTGTAGCGTCGTGAGGTGCTGTAGCGTCGTGAAGGCATTGTAGCGTCGTGAAGGCACTTTAGCGACGTTGTCTAATAAAGGTACCTCGTCGTTTCAAGGGCTTAGTGAGTTCGGGTTTCGAGCCCCAGCTACGGTAGCGCCACAGCCAGGGTCGAGGTCTCGTTAGCTCATCTACTTCTGAGATCTCAGCGACTTGCGCTTCACACACCGTTTCATCTTTAACTTCAACCATTATCTACACTATATCATCCCCCCCCCAAAAAAAAAAACAAAGCACATTCGTGACTTTATCTTTGCTCAATACATACCTTGTACTTTCATCAACAGAAGTCAGTTGCATAGTCGAGCTTACAGACTTGATCGGTCTAAGTGTAATATCTTTAACGGTAGCTGCAAAGGGTGTTGGTGGACGAGCAGACATCTCAAGGCTTGAAGGAACTTTGCTGTTGATTAGGGTTCGTAGGCATTTGAAGTAGCCTAAAAATGACCATTGGAAACATTACACTCTCAATCGAATTTAAGGTAAAATAATTCACCATATCTCTATCAAATAAACTTTTCTGAGCAACTAAGCCCTTTTTTAATGTTTTCTTTCTGAACATCATAAAGGAAATAATGCTGACCAAAATATAGCATGGAAATGCTCATATATACAGTATGAAGTATGAAATAACATGCTGATGGGTACAGTATGAAATGAACAGGCTACGAATACAGTATGAAATGAACATGGAGATGAATACAGAATGAAGTGAACATGCTGACGAATACAGTATGAAGCGAGCATGCTGATGAACACAGTATGAAATGAACATGCTGACGAATACAGTATGAAATGAACATGCTGACGAATACAGTATGAAATGAACATGCAGATGAATCCAGTATGAAGTGAGCATGCTGATGAATACAGAATGAAATAAAGATGCTGAAGAAGACAGTATGAAATCAAGAAGCTGACGAGTACAGCATGAAATGAACATAATGACGAATAAGAATGAAATGAAGATGCTGATTAATACTTTATGAAAAGACATGCTGACGAATACAGTACGAAATGAACAAGCGTATGAGTACAAAATGAAAAGGAAAGGTTGAAAATACTGTAGCTAATAAATATGCAGACAAGTGTAATATGAAATGAGTGTGACGTAGAATACAGAGTATGCCAACAAATCAATACAGTATGAAGTCAATATGCTGAAGAACGGGTGAAGAATACAGTAGGAAATGAACGAAAACCGAAATAAGAAGTGTTTCATAAACAGGACGTTTTAGGAAGTCTGGTATAAGATAAAAACAACGTCACCTCTCTGGATAAGAGGTACCATTATCGATTTTGAAAAACTTGGTCCTTGATCTTTTCTAAAGAATTCGCAGTTTTTATCGTCAGTAAATATCTCCAACATCCTCAGTGGGACAGCAAGAGGCATTGAATGATCTTTAGAATGTTCTAATGCCCTGAAAGGGGAAAAGATCATATAATATATACGAGTGAAACGAATTGATCGGAGACTGTTTAGGTTTGAAAACTTCATGGAAACTTTGTATTGCATTGTATCATTAGAGAGAGCTTACAGAAAATTGTTTGCTCCGTATGAAATATGGATTTATTGACAGGCCTAATGTTATACTAAGAAAGAAGCACAAATGGGTAACTGTCCATTGCTTCTATCATAGAGGGGTGACTTAATACCTGAAACTTTCGGGCCCCAAACAAATCAGCCGGGTTAATTTCATGGCCTAGATAAGTGATGCAAGAAAAGAGTGATGCAACCGATAAAACTATAAGAATGTAAGTATAAGAGTTACGATTTGAAACAAAACCTAAACGATGACTTATTTCTTAGTTTGACTCCTAGAGATATCGGGTTGTTACCGCTCATAAATTCCATACAATATTGGGGCCTAAAATGTTGAGAATATACCGTAGAAAATAGCATGAAAATAGATTGCAGCTAGAAAATAATACTTAGTGTGGGAAAATTACGACTAATAACTAAAAAATTAAAAGCAGAATACAGTAGCTGATTTTAACAGCGAAAGTCCAGAACAAGCAATATCGGACAGCTGCAAGCTATTTTAGCAAGGACGAGTACATAAACAAATTAAAAAAGACATTTCTAACGGAAAAAATAGATTGAGTTACGTGAGGGAAACATACATAACCAAAACAGTATTGTTTTACCATCATTACAATGTTCTATTTTTGACTACGCTCAAAACAACCAATTAACAAGACACCTATAACATATCTTGCTATATTGTAAACAAATTAATAACGTGCTCCCACTCAAAATGAAAAATACCATTTCAAACAAGACTGGGTCGTCGCGAAATTTTTCTGGGAAATGACGGACATCTTGAGTAAGAGAATCCTTTCCGCGTGCAACGACCGGGATCGCGGTCGCTTAAGTGCAGAAAATTTCGCTTCACTTTCATGAATAATGGAATAAAAAGAGAGAAAAGAATTTACGACAATAAATGTTGAAGCGAACTGACTGGAGTGAACAACAACAAAATCTATTCAAGTCAATGTGAGCCAAACTAAGGGACTTGGGAAGCATGTCTAGGGAGTTAGAAGACTTACTACACGAGTCTCTAGTTTACGCTCCCCACTTTTGATTTGCTACATCTAGCGTTTGTAGAAAATAACAACAACAATAACATCCAGCGAAATAGTGGGACTTATGTACTGAGTCTAGGGAAGGAGCGGGTAGAAATTGTGAAAAATTGTGTAACATTTAGCAGTAAGGATTGTACTTAAAAAAAACAAAAGATCTGAAAAGCTACCTGATACAGAGATGTAGCAATGATCTTATATGATGAAGCCAGTTTTCAACAGTTTCAAAACCATGTTTTTCTCTCGATGCGGAAAGTTTTATAACCATTTGACACAGAGTTATCTGAAAGAAGTAAGGATGATCATTAGATAAATTTTAAGACTATAAGAGATCGAGGAAATTTGGAACCTGGAGTTGGCCAAATATGAGGGTCGTTTAGGAAGGTTACATGTTGCACTGTTCCCCTGAGAAAAGAGAAAATCCCCCTGTTCCCTGGAGTTTTGCAGGATTAATATTTGGATTGATAGTCACGCGGATCGATAGGGAGGATTTTACCTGACGCTTGTTTCCCGACGTTCCATTGCTTACTTTTAATTTTGACCATGTTCTCTTGTTCCCTAGATACATTCTGCACGTTCCCATGTTCCTGGAACCCCTAAATGACCCTCAAATATAAACAGAATAACCACGATGCTTGCTATAATAAATCAGTTTATAGAGGTGCCCGTTTAATGGGGGTTTTATAGTTCGAGACACCTTTTCAACTAAGGGCCTCGTTTTCAAAAAAAATTGAAAACTGCCTTACAGGAACATCTCGACTTCAGATTCGAATTCAGCACCTTCGTTCTTAGTATTAAGCCAATTTTTCACACCTCTAGTCCTTAAAATGTTGATTTTATTAAAATTTAAAATCAAAAGTTCAACATCTTAAGGACTAGAGGCGTAAAAATGTCACTCAACACTAAAATGAAGGTGTCAATCTAAATCTGGGGTCAAAATTTCTGTACGAACAAATTTTCGTACATTTTGAAAACAAGATTCGTAGTTGAAAAGGCGTATACAGCTATACAGCTAACGTACCAGTCTATCGTGATCTTTGGCTGGGTTGTAAAAGAAGGAAATCAGCCTGATTAGTGACGGAACTCCCTGTGTTACCACTGCCAAGTCTTTGTGGTTGACTGATATAATTTCTTGATCAAATCTGAGCCGGAATTCTCTCGCCTAGAAAAGAGAAATAAGCCTATATAAATTGTGTAACCTATCATTTCAATTGCATATTCGTCAGTATGTCGTTATTCGTCATCTTATACAGCATTAGTCAGCATGTTAATTTCAGTCTGTATTCACCAACAATTTTAGTTCATATACTGTGTTCGTCAACTTTTTAAACAGCTTTCGTAAGCATGTTCATTTCATGCTGTATTCGTCAGCACGTTCATTTCAAATTACATATTCATCAGCATGTTTATTTCATATTGCATTCGTCAGCTTGTTCATTCACAATGATCATAGATTATATACCAGCATATCGATTTTATACCGCATTAACAGACATTTTCCACTTGCTTATTTGAATGGGGAACCGCGCAATATAAATAGAAAATAAATTACAAACCTCCCGTTTCCGACAAAGACATCCTCTGATAAATTTCTGAAGTCGAATCGAGGCTACCAGTTCGCTTTTGGCAATCTAAGAAAAAATAAAAAGAGGGTTAGTATAAAAGTATAGCTGTTTATTTATTATTTATTATTAATGTGTTTATTTTCACCGATAATCACAAAGCGCCACATATATAGGTCCATATAAATTTAGATATAAATATATAAATTTAGCCAAAGATATTCAGGAACATCAAGCTAAAAAAGTATCTGGGGGCGTATATGCTTGTCCCTAATGGCGTTTGGTACCAATATGTTGAGTCTGTTTGAAAGTTTAATAAATATGTAAGCAAGAAGAACACATTTTTTGCGATTCTTACTAGATACGTCTGCAGAATCTCAAATTTCTTAAATATTACAAAAATAACTGGTAGTACTAAGCTAGTAAAAGTAGTAGTAAAAAACCCAATAAACGAATAGTATCAAGCGCAATGGACAGAAATATAATACACGAGGTGTACAATTTAAACAATTTAGAAGCGAAAGCAACTCGAAATCTATTAATTCCAAGTCGAAAATCTAAAACAGATACCCAACGGTTTCAGCCCAGAGAATAAATAGTTTACAATCTACAGTCTATGCTGTCTACTTTGTAGGAAGTAGCCAACAGTCTACAGTTCATTCTCGATTATACAATCTACAAGCTATGGTAGACAGTCAGCAGCCTGCAACTTGTAGTTTACAATCTAGAGTCTATGCTGTCTACTTTGTAGGAAACAGCCAACAGTCTACAGTTCATGCTCGATTAAACAATCTACAAGCTACGGTAGACAGTCAGCAGTCTGCAACTTATAGTTTAAAATCTACAGTCTATGCTGTCTACTTTGTAGGAAGCAGTCAGCATTCTACAGTCGATGCTCGATAATACAGTCTACAAGCTATGGTAGACAGTCAGCAGCCTGTAAAACTTGTAGTTTACAATCTACAGTCTGCGCAATGTTAACAATTGGAGAAAGCAACCAACAGTCTACATACAGTTCATGCTTGGTTTACGGTTTACTAGTTAGTAGTTACGGTAGACAATCAGAAGCCTATGTTATCCCGTCTACAATCTACAACCAATAACTCTGAAAAGCCTTAGCGAGTTACAAATCCCTATCTCTATAATGGATTTATTATGAAAGTATCTTCTTCAGAGGGATGAAGCATATTTAAAGTTTAATTACAAACAACAAGCGTCCAAGTCCTAAGCTATTATATAAAACTACAAGTCAATGGAGTTCATTATATCTTCTTCTCTTGCAATATCCTCCTCATTCGCTTCATCTAGAGGGCCTAAATCAATAAATACAGTGTTCCTAGGCGTAGTACTTGTGGTACTCCCATTACGCTCACGGTGACAAGAACTACATAACAAATCAGATTCTTTCATGTTTGAAGACACAGTTGACTGCAAGTTTGTTTTGAATGAACCGTCACCGTCACCTTGTTTGTTTATCGCACGTTTAATAAGCTTTCTTTTGCTACATCTGAACTGCTTTTTAAGCCCACGACGATATGATTGGCTGAATGCAAAGTAGACAAAGGGATTCAAAGCGCTACTTAGATACTGGAAAAAGAATGAAACGAAGGTCAGCCATTTTGGAAAGGAGTACGGGCACTTCATGTACCATGGATTGAAATAATAAAGGAACTGACTAAGGAACACAGGGAACCAACCAACAGCGAAAATGACAACAACAACAATCAACATCATGATGGTCTTTTTCTTCTGACGCTGCGAACGGGATGTGCGCCTACAGGGAGCCTTTCTCCTCCACAGATGCCGGCAAATGATTGTATACAGCACAGCCATAGCAGATAGAGGTAATGCGTATAGCGATATAAAAAGGACAATGGTACATAATCTTGGGCTTTTCACTGGATCAAACGGCGATGACCATATCTCAGCACAGTATTCTTTGCCTGTGTTTTGGTCCCTCCATAGACGTTGTGCAAATAAAGTGGGCGTTGCCAAGAGGAAAGACAGCAGCCATATGGACAAGATCAAATATCTGTTAACTGCAGGCTTGCGAAGGATAGTTTTATAAGGCATCATTATAGTCATGTAGCGGTCTACTGATATAGCAGTCAAGCTTAGTATGGACGCAGCAACAGAGAGATAAACACACAAAAAAGTCGCAGTACACATGAAGCCACCCATCGGCCATGCGCCATCTCGAAAATGCCTCAGTTGGATGACCTCCCATGTCATCGGTAAGACTGTTATGAGTAAATCAGCAGCACTCGTGTTGCAAATGAGATAATTAGACAGCGTATGCATGGATTTGTTTCTAACGACGATTAGAATGATAAGTGAATTTCCAATCAGCGATAAGACGATAACAATGCTAAATAGAAATACTTGAAATGTCACTTGTAGTTCTTCGCTGACTGGGCAAGGTGAATAAATCGAATAAGGAGTGGTAATTGTTACTGGGTGATACAAATACGTTGTGTTATTCATTGTGATTGGGCGACAAGTAGAAAGCTCTCGATCCCACAGCGAAGTAGGTGAAAGGAACTGAAGTCTCGTAATTTATAAACAGTGAGACGACCTGAAACGACCTGAAACAAGATGAAATCACCTGAAACGACCTGAAACAACCTGAAACGAGCCGTTAAATTTGGAATCGAGGCTGAAACGACCTGAGACGACCTGCTATCTTAGCAACGAAGTGTTAAGGTCAAGGGATTTGTATTGTTCTTTACGCATTGTCACATTCTTTTCTTATCACAATAGGAACACGTGTCAGTATCAAAGCGGCCATCCTTTCATCAGACACCTAATTTTCTGCGAAAGACAGTCTATCCGATCCATAAGGGGTCATTGGGCATGAGGGGTCATGATGATGGGCGGTTTTCCGGGTTTTTCGACACTTCGAGAGCGGTTTTACCGAGGGGCATTTCACTCCTCAGAAAGGTGTAAGAGATTTTTATGAAAAAAAGGATCTCCAAGAGACTTTTGTGAAAACAATAGGTTTTCTAGCAAAGTTGTACGAGGTTTTCAAAGAATGAATCGCCCCTCGGGTTTTACGGTTTTACCTTCAAAAAGTACGGTTTTTCAATTTGTGATTTCCGAGGGGCAATTCACTCCTTGAAAGTCTCGTACACCTTTGCTGGAAGTCCTATTGTTTTCTCGGAAGTCCCTTGAAAGTCCTTTTGTTATAATGGAAGTCTCGTACGCCTTTTTGCAGAGTGAAATGCCCCTCGGTGATTTCGGTGTGGTTTAAAAGAGTTTTAACATGTAGGTCTACTATTTTGGCTAAAAAAATGTTTTACGGTTTTCAAACCTCCCCCCCCCCCCCCCCCCTATGCCACCATGATGGAGTTTCAGAACCGAAATGTCGATCTAAAGAATTTGGCGTTAAACACAAAATTCAGAATAAAAACAAAAAGAAAAGGCGAAAAAATTCAGAAAGCCCCTGGTTTTTATTTAAAAAAGGTACTACGCATAAAGCTTATACCGAGGGGCATTATTCACTCCTTGAAAATCTCGTACACCTTTACTGGAAGTCCTATTGTTTTCTTGGAAATCCCTTGAAAGTCCTTTTGTTTTAATGAAAATCTCGTACGCCTTTTTGCAGAGTGAAATGCCCCTCGGCTTATACAGTAATGGGAATTTGTGGGAGAACGACAACAACCAAATATCTTAATTGAAAACAGACTCCTCCTTTTGATAAGCAAATCATATGAAGTCAATCAATTTCAGCTCCAACAGTGATTTTTTTCAACAGATTAAGAACAATACCTTCCCAGAGGGATGGCTGCTTTGATACTGACACGTGTTCCTATTGTGATAAGGAAAGAATGCGACAATGCGTAAAGAACAATACAAATCCCTTGACCTTAACACTTCGTTGCTAAGATAGCAGGTCGTCTCAGGTCGTTTCAGCCTCGATTCCAAATTTGACGGCTCGTTTCAGGTTGTTTCAGGTTGTTTCAGGTGATTTCATCTCGTTTCAGGTCGTTTCAGGTCGTCTCACTGTTTATAAATTACGACTGAAGTCTACGTAATTCCTCTTGTCAATAGGATAAAGTACAGCTCAGCACAATCTGAGTTCTCCAAGCACACTTTTTTTACAATAATCTTTACACAGCAATATAGATATGTTCACCAGATCCACCCTTAATACCACGCCCAAGAAAAGTTGGTAAATCTGAAAGTAGAGGTCTTGTTGTACCAAGCGGTCTGGTTAAACTTTAAGTTAAACGACACAGAGACTAGATATATTCCTGCGACAGTTATACCGACTTCTTGCGAAAGCAGCGTAGTCATAAACACCAAGGCTATAGTCGCTTATAGGATAAGATGAAATGTAGTATAGTTTCCAACTCAACTTTCTTTATAATGTGTGCACACTTTACATCGCAAATACATGGATTGTAATCCCGATCGTAACACTGTGTATACTTTGGTCCCTCCTCTCTCTGATCCCTCTCTAATTTACCAAAGATAGAGGTTTGACCACTTGGCAAATCTGACGCATACAGCAGCCTTCTCGTTCTAGGAGGATAAGTTTGACCAAAGTGTTAGACACATAGACAAGTCATTTTTAAGATAAGTCTGGTCTCAGCAAATTATACGGCAGACTTGATGGAGTCCGTTCTAAGATTTGAGTTTATCAAATCCAAAAACACTTTGTTTCGTAGGTACTGTCACTTTTCCTACTGAAACTACAGCAAAAGTGAAAAAATCAAGGCTTTCAGACGACTGCTTGTTACTGCAGCACACGAAGTCAAATTTATTGAATATATTCGTTTTCCAGCTGCTATAGCTTGAGCAACACTTTCCGTTTGGAATTCACACACATAAAGATAGCAATTTTTCTTGCAAATTATGGCTGTGGGAAAAGACTTTCCAAGGAAAATTCCTCTTGATCTCTTCTTGATACACCAGCATAGGACGTGATCTACTGTCGTTTGGCTTTCCAGTTTCTAATGATAATTTTCTTACGATATCAACACTATTACACAGCAACCAAATTGCTATAAGGTCCCTGTAGTAAGACATACAAACGGAGGAAATTCCGATCTTCATACATCAGCTGAAATTACGTAAATGATAGAATCATAAACACATGATTTCGTGATGATTTTCACTACGAACACCCATCACAAAAGCCTAAGTATATTCCTCTTCAATACTTGTAGACTTTACACCCATGCAATTCAATGGATTACCTAGATTACTCCACTGAGGCTGGGTAGTGTTACGAAGCTGACAAAATCTTAATAACCTTTTATCCCAAGTAAAAAGGGTTCTGCAATAAGGATCATTGAAAATAAAGACATTAATTTGACTTTTCCAGACAAACGAATAGGAGAGAAAACGTGTGATTTCTTCGTTGCAAATGCATAGTCAATACACAAGGCTAACCAAAGTGCGCAAGTGTGACCGAGGTTCCGATGGTGATGGTGATTATAACTTTTTGATCATTGAAAGGAGAATACAACTCTCGAAAGTAAAAATCCACTTTGTCCACGCTATCTTAGGCTTCTAAAGTTGCTGTAACATTTGCCACTTTTGAGACAGCCCGAGTGGCCACTCCGGTCTTCGTCTGTCTCTTGCCAGCCTCGTTCTCGCTCGTGTACTTAGTGTTTTAAAAGGCTTATCCATGGCCTATCTCACGCTCCTCCGCAAGTCCCTTTCTGAATCCCTACGCCCTGCGTTGCGCAAGGACACTGCGAAGGAGAAGAAAATAAACGAGAGAGAAAGAGGCAGCCTGGGGCCTATCCTACGTCAAAAGCTTCAATCAGCATTCTCTGACGCCAAGTTATAAAGTCCGCCGAAAGAAATTACGGATCTTACGACGCTTTCACCAATTATTCAAAGTGTTTAGGCCTACACTTATTTTTTTTAATAAGCAACCGCTCAATAAGCAACTAGGACTGAACTGACCTTAACATTAAGCAACTTGAGGGCTCAATTGAATTACTGTAAGCAACTAAGAAGTCAAACAACCAAGCTTATTCTCTTTCTTGTGTTAGGAAATTGTTCTTCGTTCTTATGTTTTGCATGTTGAAGTTCGTTAGCTAACGTTTTTCCACTTACTGTCTCCCAAAAGTCATGTTGTAGGCCTAACAGATGTCGATTTTGACCCGCGAAGTCAGGGGTGGTTAGTAGGTACAAAAAATGTTAAGCAACGTTTAAGCAACTTTGGGGGCTGAAATGTCTAAAATTTTAAGCAACTTTGAGGGCTGGACGAAAGTCAAGTTACTTATTAAAAAAAAAGTGTATAGGCTAGCCATCGATATAGCCCATGGCAGGAAATCCCCTCAAAACGGTCATTTTCATTTCCCACGACCATTCGATGCCAGTTAGCAAACTTGTTCCTTGATTTCTTGAATAGGATGCCGAACCTCATTAGAACAAGCGAAAATTCGAAGAGCTATCATGGCAGTTTTTGGCGCAACAAACATGGCCTAAGTTTGATAAAGTGAAGCAGAATTGTCTAAAAGAAAAAACCGTATAGGTACACACACAAGTCCTCAGTTAATTTCTATTATACATACTTACAGTGAAGATTTGCATAAATAAAATATCTCTAATGCGTCACTCAGTGAATACGAAAGCTAAAGAAGTGTCCTTTATGAGAATATGAGATATTAATAACAGTAGGAATATACAAAAGGATAGTTTATCCATGGAAGTATCATGTCCGGTCATCAGTGCGATAGCTAAGAATCATTTTTACGAATCGTTTTGAAAAGGATGGCAGCTTATTGTTTATTGTACAGTACTATCAAGCTTCTACACAGCATTCTTCATTTTAATGGACAGTATTCTCAACTTACTGGACGGTATTTGCATTAACATCCTCCTTCGTGGCTTGGAATTCTGGAAATCCTGAGATCCTTCGAGTTGTAGCATGAGTCATGTTTATGGCTGGCGCAACTTGAGATTTTTGTCTCGCAGGGGCAACTTGAGACATTCTAACTTTTGTTCTTAGAGTACCGACACCATCGGACACAGCCAAGTGAGAGTGTGGCGACACGATGTTGTTGAATGCTGCCTTGAAACCGCGACGATATGATCCACTAAATGCAAAATAGATGTATGGGTTGACGGCACTGCTCATATACTGCAGGAAAAATGCCGAGAATGCAAAAGCTTCTGGAAATGCCTCTGGGCATTGGAGGAAGTAAGGACTGAAAAAGAACAAGAACTGCGCAAGGAAAATAGGAAACCAACAGATGGCAAATACCAGAACAACAGTGATGAGCATTTTGATGACTTTTTTCTTCTGTTTCAAAGCATATTGATCACTCTCGGCAGATCTATTGCCAGGGATGTTTCGCTTCCAAAGTTTCGTCCCAATTGCTGTATAAAGAGCTGCCATGATTAACAATGGTATAGCATACAGACTGACGAATAATATAATTGTATAGTGCTTTGGACTTTCGTTTGCATCAAATGGTTTATTCCATATCTCTAAACAGTATAGTTTGCCTTCAAAGTTGATTAACTTTTGTGCGTATATCGTCGGTGAAGCGAAAGCAGTAGATGCCAGCCAAATGGCGATCAGCAGAAATGGCAATAGCTTTTTGGTCATGATGGATTTCATTGGGAACATGATAGCAAAGAACCTGTCCAATGTGATGGTTGTAAGACTGAGAATTGAACACGAAACTGATAGATAAATACACATGAATACAAAAGAGCACATGAAACTACCCATTGGCCAAGTACCATCTGAATAGTGCATCAGTTTAACAATCTCCCATACCATTGGTAGAAATGTGATTAGCAAATCGGCAATGCTCATATTACAGATTAAGTAATTTGCAACAGTATGCATTCTCTTATTCTTAACAACCACATATATCACCAAAGTATTTCCAAATATCGACATGGCGATCAATAAACTGTAAAGCACAGCGCGGAAGGTCTTGTCCAGAGGTTGCGAGGCAACGCACGATGATGACGGTAGCGTGTTTGTCGCGTTGCTCAGTGTCGTGTTATTCATGGTGAAGCGATATCTTTGCCCTATCGAATGCTATCTCTTATGTTATCTTCTGTTAAAAGCTGCGAGTTTATTCAGCAATTAGAATGAAGCTGGATTGAAGCCCAGGCTTGGATGGTGAGATCTGTGAATCTGATTGTCTGAATGTAGTCCTGAATGTCAGAGTACGTAGTTGCAAGTTCAAGCCATTGATCAGAGTAGAAAAGCTGTAATTCCTATCTCTCCAGCACCTTAGTCAGTTCGTGCTATCAGTCAAATGTATTTTGCCACCGCAAGTAGAATATATATCTTTCAATTCAAAGCTAGTCCAGTCCACGAGTCCAGGTGAGTGGTTCACTGTCAAACTGTCTCAGATGTTTCTTTTATATGCGCATTAACTGTGATGGGTTTTGCCATATGTAAAAATTTCTTTTGATGACGTGAATCGCAGTGACAAGTTTAAAAAGAAAACCACGACGCGGTGTTAGCCTGGAAACTGCAGGCAGCTATACTGATTTATATAATTGCAGCAAGTATGAAGTTGAAATAACGCGTCGATATCGGGCAGCCACGCTGTTTACTGATCACACAAAACAGCCTTGTTTCTTTAGTTTCTTCAACTACTAGTGATTTCAAGTAATTTTGTTGCTATGAAGTCCTGTGAATTGGCTTCAAAACAAAGTACTAGGTGATCTGCTGCATCTAGATGAATTTTAGCGATGAAATATCTCACGTGTAGAACACCAGAGAACTTGTTCAAATAAACTCCATGCCCTTTCTGATGCGAAGCGAAAAGAAACGAAGAGTGAGTTACAAATTCTACGTAACTTCTTCAACTTAAGTGTACCTCTTGTTGCTAGTGAATAATTCGAGTTGTTAGCTACTATGCAGAGACGGCATCATTAAAAACTGAAAATCGCAATTACACCGCGAAATGTTCCCGCTAAAGTAGCATTTGTCTTACAAATGTGTAGAAGGTGTTCCAAAGACACAAAGGACTTCGCTAATGCAAGTTAACATGGGAAATTTCTAGAGTCCCAAAGGTGACGCCGAATTACATTCGATTACGACATGGCGAAATTTCTAGAGTCCCAAAGGTGACGCCGAATTACATTCCACTGACGAACATTTACATGTGATTTTCCTTATTATGCAACAAGAGAAATCTTTTGTTAAGATAGATTCTCTTAAGAGCAATTAATAAGACAAGACAATTCTCCTTTCTATGTATTATGGAAAGTCCGGAACGAAAGGAAAGTTCTTCCCGGAAAAATTACAAATTAATGCATCCGGATTCCGGAATCATACAAAACTGAAAAATCGTTTACAAGCTAAAAGGGCAACTCGCCCCACTGCCAACTCGCCGCAGTCAAGTCGCCGCAAATCCGGTCAACTCGCCTCTTGAAAAAGATGACTCGCCACACGTAATTGAATAATTCGACTCTATCAACGTGATCTCGAGAACGCCTTCATCGGTGACCGTCGCAAAGGCATATCTGCGACATCGCTTGCAATCATCATAAACCGTCGCAAAGCGTCATTCGAGGGAAGCGCTCTTTCGTGACAGGGCACTCCCTACAAACTTTTCATAATTTCACTCAGATGATATGTTATTTGTTGATATGTTAAAGATATATATTGAAACAAAAATATTTATCTAAATTTAAAATTTAAATTAAAAAGTTAGATACAGTGTTCAGGTTGCGTGAATATGGCCTAATAATTGGGGATCAGGTTGATTCGCCCAACCTCCGTTTTGCCCAACTTCCTTTCCCCCAATCTGGACTTTTCGCCCAACATTCTTGGTCGTTTTGCCCAACTAAAATACTTGCTATTTATCACTATTATTTTCACTAAAACAGTCACCAATGTCAAAATTGGAGGTTTGGGGGCAGAGCCCCAAATGTTATTAATCAAATAATTGATAAACTATGTGAAAGAAGTTGTCTGTGTCACATCTTTGCTTTACTATATAACATGCTTATATAACTATACAGTATTTTTACATACAGGGTGTTCCGAGCAAGGGTTTATCCATACAACAATTGCTTACTTTATGCAGAGGGTTTCAAAAATGAATGATTTAGACTGAGAAAATTGTTTAAAAATTGTTTATGGCGAGTTGTGCTTTTTTGGAGTATACATCTGACTGTTCTTTGTGTTGACTAAAAAATACTGTGTCAAAAGTTTTGTTTCTTCCTAGTGTTATTCATGAAGTAAAGCTTTATAAAGTGATGTCAGTATGATTATCATTCCTTCATAAACATGAGTACCAAATTTGATGCTTAAGAATTAAATTTTGACTTTGGTACAAAGGTTTCTTTACCGGGTTCCTTTTTTCAGAAACCTTGTAGTTCTCTTTATACATGCTTTATTATGCATATATCTTTATACATTTCTTGCCATATGTTAAGAATTTAAGATGGTAGTTTTGCTTGAAATAAAGTAATTGAAAAACCTCTCATAGCAAGATGTAAAGTTGAGTGGTCTATTTTAAGTGCAAACAATGAATTTATGACATAATCTTCTATTTAGGCTGCATGATGTAGTCCAGATTTGGAAAGCTACTAACTACACTGAACTACACTACTGGAAGCAAAGGCAAACTTACAATGAAGAACAAGGAGAGTTTCTACCAGCTCTCTGTGATTCAAGTACAAAGGCATGGTCACATTGAGTGGAAACACTGGGGAATAGCCCTGGGATGATTTGTTTGCAAAGTATTCATGGATGGGGAGTGCTTGGCTATTGTTTTCAAAACAATGACCCAATTGTTTTCCTTTGTTCTGGTTCTGCTTCATACTCTGCTTCATACTCCACAGATTGATCTATCAATTAATCAATCAATTGATGACCCAAGACTGGAATTCTTGCAGATTGCATGTGGAAGTGCACACATGAAAAAAATAGAAGCACACAAAGATTGCGCTGGGAGATCTTCTGGGCACAGTATATACTTTCCAGTCTAGTATGACCAATCAAATAACAGAAAATTTATACCTGTCTTTTTTGTCTTTCAATCATTTTCTTTTCCATGAATGCTGATTTTCCTTCCTGAAACAAAATGAAATAAAAATTGGAAAATAGCTAACTAATATGATAATAGCGATAATAGGAAACTACACCTTTACACCTACATATGATGGGTATCTTATCTCTATCATATCAGTTCTTATACCAACCACAGCGGAAAAACCGACAGGCCAACAAGGCAGTTCCTGAATCTAACAGAAACCGCAGCGGAAAAACTGACAGGCAGTGGCGTAATGATGAAATAAAGTAGAAAACTTTACACCTTAACAATTTTTCCTATTTTCAGTAATACAAATTATTCATATTTTGCAGTCTACAAGTTGTATCAACTTTGCTTTCATGGTGAATCTACAGAAATTGAGATACTCTCAAGATGGCTTCACTTCCCACTTGCACAGAACATTTCAGCATCACAGAAATATAGATTCTCTCAGATCGTACTGTTTATAGACTTCTCCAAATAGCTAGTTCAATGACTTTGGAAAAAAACTTACCTATAACATATATAGAATGTATTGCTTAGATAATGTATGGTAATTGGGACACTTTTAAACCAAAACAAGGACAGAAATTATAGTTCTGTAGTTAACCATGGACAATTAATTTATTATTCAAGGACAGGTGGAAATCGTGATAATTAGCTTTTTAGATTTTAATTTCACAACTTTATACCTAGTTAAGAGGTAAGATTTTATTCAACTGTATTTTACATAGCAGGCCCCAACAACATGACTTCTGCCCATAACTTGCCTGCTTAAACAAAGAAAACTGTATGCAAGTATGTATGTATTTAATGAGTATTTCAGACTGAAAACTTATAATTTGTTTCTGTTCAACTTATGAAGTGCTGCTGAATGTGCATAGTCTAATTACAAAGACATGTTCTTATTTATAAGAAACATGTGTATAAGAAACATGTGTATAAGTAATGTGAATGTACATAGAAACCCTCAGAGTTGAAGAAAGTTTTCAACAACACCAACACAATTACAAAACATCTATAATTAAGATCAACTCTTTTTACACCAGAGAAGAATTGTTGAAACAAAGTATTAGGAACTTATCTTCTAATATTCTCAGACCTACATATCATGACCTATTTCCTGACCTATTTGCTGTTTCCACCCTTTTGAAAGAATTAAATTTTTGGTGTTATAGATTGAGTTTGAAGGAAATTTCTAAGAACCCATTAAATAAGAAATTTTTAGTTCTAAATATGATACAAATATTCAGAAACTAGGTTTTTATCCAATGAACAACGTGATTTGTCAAATTGTCTTAAATGCAAGGATTCAATAATTAGCTTCAGTTATTTCATCAAACATAGAGCTTTTGCTGTATTGTAGATGTAAAATTTGTAAAATTTATCCTAAAGTTCTTTTTCACGAAGAATAAGTGCAATAAGGATGAGGTCTTAAATCTAAAAACCTAAAAACTAGAAGTAATGGTGCATTGGTAAGTGCGGGCAAACTTTGTTACCTGAGTTGGAGCAATGGAATGTTGACCATGGTTACTCACAAACACATCATAAAATACAGTGTACAAATGCTTAATATAGTTTATATTAGTGAAAAATTTAGTTATATTTTCATGCAAGTGCCACAGACGAAAGGTGACAAATCAGTTAAATTACTTTTGTGATCAGATAAACTACTTAAAGGCTTTGACCGCAAAAAATGAACTTGGTGATACGATTTATGCATCGAAAGATTGATATCTTGCAATTTCGAGAAATTTAAATTCTACCGAAATGATCTATAACTAACAATGTAAGGAGTTGCAGTTAAATTCATTGAACAACTATGGCATGCCAAACCAGTCAAAAGATATCAGAATTTTTTGTCAAGGGTAAAAAATGTTGTTTACCATCAGAACATATTGCTGACATCCAGAATTTGAATTAACTGACTGAATTTCTTGGTAACTGTCTAAAATTGTTGATCACAGTCTTTTTTAAAAATCAAAAATCGTTATCTTTAATATCAGAATTCTTAATTTTTTGATATCACAATTCTTGACTTTTGACATCACAATTCTTATTTTTGATATCACAATTCTTTATTTTTGATAACACAAATCTTGATTTTTTTATATCAGAATTATTTATTTTTGATATCACAAATCTTGATTTTTGCCAATTTTTGAAATTCGGTTATCTTTGATTTGATTGTCCAGATTGTCGTCACTGATGTCTGAGTAACATGATGTTAGCCTATTCCAAATTCATCACGTCTTCTTCTAATTGTGCTTTCACTAACTCCGAAAAACCTGGTCATGTCAACCCAATGAGAATCCCAACTCTTTCAAAGACGATATCATCTCTGAACCTATCTTATATCTATGCCGTCCACCTGTCGAACTTTCCTTCGGAGAGGCAAAATTATTGTCATCAGAGAGATCAGTACCTGCTTTGAACATGTTGCAATCATGTACCCAAGTCTGAGTGAAAATATGAGGTAAGATTTTCTTCTAGATTCTGCAAGAGTTGAGCAAAATCTATGGGTCCATTTGCTACCAAAAGGCTGATCATCGCTAATATAATTTGCACATATCTCTCTATGCGTCTGTGTCCATGTCCATAATTTCCACAGTGTTCATGTCACTCAATGGAACAGCTCTTTCAGTTCTCTCCAATAATCTACACTCTGCAGCGAAATAAAAAACTGCTGGAGGTCTTCCTGGCATCTACCTTCGTACAGAAGGCTTCCAAAAATGAGTACTTTCATCCACGTGGTCATGACTCTCACTTATTCGAATATGTCAGCATGTGCAGTCTGGCAGTGCAGTGCAGTGTCTTCCAAAGATGTGCTTGGCACCTCGAGCCCTCAAGTGCTTTAGTGCTTTGTGTAGAACTTCTTCAAACCTCGTAATCGAAATCGAAATCGAGGCGACGGAATTCAGAATTCTGATATAAAAACAAATAGCAACGCAACGCTATCCTAGAAATTAGAATTCTGATATAAAAAATCAAGATTTGTGTTATCAAAAATAAAGAATTGTGATATCAAAAATAAGAATTGTGATGTCAAAAGTCAAGAATTGTGATATCAAAAAATTAAGAATTCTGATATTAAAGATAACGATTTTTGATTTTTAAAAAAGACTGTGATCAACAATTTTAGACAGTTACCAAGAAATTCAGACAGTTAATTCAAATTCTGAATTTCAACAATATGTTCTGATGGTAAACAACATTTTTTACCCTTAACAAAAAATTCTGATACCGTTTGATCGGTTTGGCGTGCCATATGCCATAAACAAGAGAGTTCTGAATGCCACAATATGTGATAATGTGATAGTGGATACGTTGCGTGGCACGTGTTCATTTGAAATTTTTAAACGTTTTCATTGTCCTTAAACATCTTTTCACCTCTATCAGATTGGAGTTCCAAAATAAAGACATAACTTTTGATAAGTTGAATCTATATGAAATAGCATTAAGAACCACATTGTTATTGATTTCGCTTGTTTTTTTTATTACTCTTTCACTTCTCTTACCTACTTTTTTTCCTTGGTTGCTTCCATCAAGGAAAGTTTCGTTATGCTATAACGAGAAATGGGCCACTGTCTTTAATGCCATTTTTAATCTTCGGATCTTGAGAAGGTACACATATGTCAAATATTACTAATTTATAGATTTGATTGCAAATGCCTTGTCTTGTCTTGGGCTTTTCTCATTGAAGCAAAAAAAGAAATAAAAATGAAAATTTTAAGTTTAAAGTAAACGGCAATGAAAGAAAAACTTTTTTTTAAACCCTATCTGTCTCCGAAGACCACCTTTCTTTCCTTAAAACTCATATCAATGAATGAACATAGTGTTGATTAAATATACTGATTAAGCGTGGTATTTATTTGTCGCTGGGTTGCCACTTTGACCTGGCGGCTGATGAGACTTTTCCTGTTTCCACTTTAAGAACATAAAAATTGATGTATCGGAAATTTCGCCTTTTCGACGTTCAACGGTGCATTCAGTATTCTGTAAGCCATGGCCGCGTTCACAGGTTTATCATCAAATGCTACCAAACGTGGTTTTTCAACTTGTCCCTCGTGCAAGACCAGTTACCCGGCAAAAAAGAAGCCCAAGGTATGTGGATGTGGAACAGAACTTGGTGGCTCTTTCAAAGAGAAACAACCAACAGATGATGTGTCTGCGCACTGCGTTGTCGTTTTCAGATATGGTACCGACGATTCAGCAATTGAGTTGCTATCGTGTCGCACAACTGGACGTGATACGAGGGTTTTTGTCCTGTATAGTGATCGTGCGAACGAGAGGCTTTGCTATCAATCAGACTGTAAAGGTGTTCGTAGCAGTCTTCTAGCTAGTGGAAAGATAGACCAATTTACATGCAGACATCTAATGCTCGCCAAAAAGAGAGAGCAGCCTTTGTATTCATTGTCCTTTTCCGAGGAAGAAGTCGACCGCTTCAGTCCTGATCTGGGCATAAGAAATAGAATGAAACAACAGCAAAGACAGAATATGCCGACAGTTGTAAAAGTATCAAATAAATCTTATGCCGTCATGGGTGCAGACTCAGCAACTGATCCTATGGGGTATGTACATGTGGCCGTAAACGATAAGAAAAAAATTCTTCAATGCAACTCTGCGGCATGCAAGGGCAGGCGTGATCGTCTAAAACATGGGGGAACACTCTCAATGTGCCTCCACACTCATTATACTCTACTGGCAAGGCAATTAAAAGAAGGAATTTATCCCCAGGCGAGTAAAAGCAATGATGTCGTCAATACACCCAGCTCTGAAGAAACCAGAAATGAAGTTAAGAGTAAAGCTTATCAATTAAGTTGGGAGGAAGATTTGGAAGGCATAACCCTTCAGCGTTCATCTACTTTGAAGGTTTCTAGATATTTTGCTAGTCTCATTTCCAATCATTCTTCATTTCAAGACCACCATTCTGAATCTGTCAAGAATTTGTCATCTTATAACATCATTTGTTTTTTTAGCTCCAGATGAGAAGAAGTCTACCGTATGCTATACCAATTCGTTATCTAAAGTCAATATTGCAACCTCAGCATCCAGACATGATCTTGTGTTTTGCACCAGCCGAGACGCAGTGCCTTTTGTGTTATTCTCCTCTTGGTGATGCAGTTTTTCCAAGAGGGGTCGTTGCAAAAGAGGGAAATGGCATTCTGCTAAGTCAACAGAAACCATTTGAAAAATGTACCATCAAAGTAAAAATTTGCCAGAGTTCATCTTGCAAGGCTGTTAATCATGTCTTTCCATACGAAGCAGGTATTATCTGTAGTTTGTTTGCATTATCTTTTATGTCATTGCTGCATGCTTTAATGACACTCCTACCACTCCTACTGTCTTTTCTTACCGGTCCAAAATAGGTCAAATTTAACGGCAGGCTTGAAGCATATGTTAAATCACTAAATGCTGGTTTTGAACTGAAGTGATGAATTTTAATGGCAGAACATATCTTTTAAATATCCTGCAGGACTCTTCAATATCTGCAACAAGTTTCTCGTCGAGCTAGCTATTCTCATCGGATGGAGAGAATCATTAAAGAAAGGCATCCCAGTCGGTCATTTCATTGACATGACGCTCAAGACTCTGTCGCTAACAATAGATGAAGTGAGCATTGTTTTTTCCCCATTTTTGTGATTTCGATTTCAATTACTATCTTGACTATTGCAACTCCAGTGTTATTTACAATAAGAACTTTTATTCAGGAAAATAGACCTACCGATGAAGCCATCGAGTTGTATGGCAGAACATTATACAAAGGTTTTTTTGGTTTCGAATCAATGACAGAGCGAAGTATGGACGATGTTATATGTGGCATTTGTGGAGTAGTAGGTGAACTTTACCTTGGTGATGGAAATGAAAAAAACTGTTGCTCTTTAAACGAGGTATGTGATCAGGGAGCGTATCTAGGCCACACCCTTCTCCTAGTTCACCTTCGAGAGTTTTCCTTATTGTTAAATGAAATTAGGATGAATCGTAAAAAATGAGTCTGCATCTGAATCAGCTTCATCATCTAATATCTTTCACTTTCTAACTTCAACAAATTCAATTTCTTACAACTTCAGAGTGTTGGGTTTTTATATTTCTTTCATTATATTTTAAAAGACATTTTTACTCCCGTACTGCTGGTAAAAAGCACAATCCCAACTCATGCCTATTTCGTATAATCATTATTATAAGTAGTCTTTTTACCCTCACCCCACACGACGCCATAGAAGGGGCAAAAGTACTTGCAAATTCTTTGTAGTACTAGAAAGTAGAGACGCAGAAGGCGTCTCCCACAATTTGCGAACACCGTGCCCTCAAAAAATGAGATTATAAAAGAATGAACATAAAAAGTTATCAATTTAATGTGGAGCACAATTATATAATTGCTTAAACATCCGATTATTACCTACACAGGTAGACAAGAAGACGATAGCTCCATCTCTCCCCATTTCAGAGGACAGCAGACATCTCGAAAACATGCTTGACAAAGTGAAACTACGACTTGTAGAACAATGCTCATTCTCCAACAATTTGCTTTCTTTTGACATACGAGTCAACCAGGTACCTCCACTCATAGCTCCTGCGCTACGCAAATGTGAGATAAATACAGAAATGGATAAAAAGAGTGTGTATCTTCCAAAGGAAAGCGATGGAAAGGATGGTATGCATTGTCCACCAGATTAAGGTTTCTCATTAATGATATCTTTTCATTTTTATGGATTTTTTTTTCATGTAGTATTTCATTATTGCATCAGGTGATCCTGTTCTACTGGCACAACTTTTTGAGAGCAAGAAAATAAATCTTGCTTCCCTGGTGAAAATGGACAAGGATGCCTTGCTTGAAATTGCTAGTTATTGCAAAATGACAACAGCTTCAAAATCTAAGGTATGATGTAGGGGAATTCTAATTTTCAACTTCTCAATGGATTATTTCTCTTTCGCTAAGCATTTTGAGGAAGAAACTTATTAAATAAATGCTCTGTTTTTAGGAGATGATTCTTCAAAATCTACGTGCCCTGTATGCCACCATCATCGTTGGAAAATCGCCATGTCATGGGTTTAATTGTTCACCCGGCCACACTGGTGGCTTCTACCATTTTGTTTGCAGACACAATGTAAGATCCTTTACCGTAACAGTTATTGAAGCTGTTTCGTCTAATTTTTTACTGATTTCCCTTTTTCGACTTCTTCGCACAGTTGGTTGATTATCATTATCATTATACTTCTTTTGTTAGTGCACAGTAGCCTCAAAGTTTATGATACTGACTGAATCTGTGCGTGATGCTGCCGACCTTTACCTATCTCTGAAAGTTCCTCCTGTTTCATTTATATGCGATACTGCATGCACCTTTGTCCGTCATCTAAATATTCGCGAACCAGGTATTACAAGCAAGATTTGGGGAAATTTTGATGGATGCTTTGAGATCCCAAGTCAAGAAAAGAAACCTGGCACGGTAAATGTGATATACTTTCTTTCAGAATCAACCTATTACGGAGATTGATTTTATGCAGCTTGTAGCGTATGGTTGTCTCTGGTCTTCTTGCACTACATGTATTTTTTACAAGAAATCCTAAATGAATATATCATAAATCCAATCTAGCTAATGGCCAAAAATTAAAGAAACTCCAGTATACTGATATTTCTGTTCCTAGGAAACCCTTCACCTCAGATAGCGAACAGTTTTTCTGTGTTACTTCTTTATTCAAGCATTTCAGTACTACAATTCTGAAAAATTTAAGATATGTCCAGTGCTGGGTTCATTTTTTAGTTTCTTATATAAAATACGTTTATTCCGCGTTTAACACCCATTTAGGCCTACTATGCATGCCGCATCCAGGCATGGGACCCCTAGTTTAACGTCCTTCCGAAGGACGGCAGAATGAGTTGTTTAGTCATCCACCTGGAAAGTCACTAATCCCTATGCTGACCTCACACGACCAAGCTTAACTTCAGCTGTCTAACGAGAACTGGCTGAGAAGCTTGGCTATCCACTCCACGTTAGGGAATAAAGTCAAGAAAACCCCCAGCTGCCATATGCATGGCATAAAATGATTTTCAGAACATTTGCATCTCAAACAGTAGGACAAATACGCATTTTTGTTATAAAGGTTCTGCTGAAGAATGCTTTTGCCTTGGTACCATGAAATCTTTCACTGACAATCTCACGTAAAGTCAAAAGAACTAGGGTTTTTTTAAAACCGTTCACTCCTCGAAAATGATCCAAATATCTCCCCACACCAATTTTGTCACTCGATGTCACGTAAGCCTTACAATAATGAAGCCAAATAGATTCTCTTGCTAGTAAATAGTTGTAAAGCATAAAGGGTTTGCGAAAGAAGGAATGGCAGCAACTGAGGTACTTATTGGCAAAAGATTAAACACTTTGAAGGAAGAAAACACAGTACTGGAAAACATAAAATCATAGTAGCTTATCATATACAACCTTTGACAAACGACGTCAGCCTCCGACACTTAATTTTATTGTCTGGGTTGGAATTTTCTTTTAAGTCGTTTCATTTTTCTTGGTTTTATAATTTTTTAGTCATTCTATTTTTTTTTGGTTTGGAAATTTTGATTCATTCTATTTTTTGGGTAGATGAAATTTGTTCTCGGACGAGCATCCCTATCAAAGAAATGCTTCCCCCCCCCCCCCTGGGCAGCTAAGCAGCTATCTTTTGATTTAAATCAAGCATCTTGCCACTTGCCAATTATCACAGGCAGAAGAATGGATAAAGCGATGTAGCTCAATATATCGATTTCTTTACAGCGATAGACGGGGAAGATATTAGTTTCACACAGGCTGAGGAGAATAACGAGATTAGTGAAGAAGATGCGGGAAGCTAAGGAGATTTCAAAGAAGAGTTCGCCAAACGATTGAGGATGGTAGGCTACAAATACTATTGTTATCCTCATCATAAGCAACATCACCATGAGCATCATAAGCACCATGACAATTTAAAAATTCTAAGCACGTTGATTTGCAACTTTGAATTTCAGGTATGATTGATGACGATGAAAGAGAAGAAGTTGACGAGGATGTCCAAAAAGCTATAGATGTATGTTGCTTGTGTAATATCATACAACATCTTTTGTAATAAGCATTTATGACTGCTACATTTTGTAATTCAAATTTAAAAAAGCATGAAGTTTTCAATGTGTCAGCAAAATTTGTGTGAGTTTCGTTTCTTGTAGAGTCTGACCCCAAATTCCAAACTGAGTTATGAGAGTTACACACCACGAAAGAGAGAAATTTTCGCAATGGTAAGTTACGCAAATTAAAGTGGCTCTCAATATTCGGACAAGCTGCACACAATATACGGACGCAGATGTGATTAGAACGACCATTGTCTGTTAAAAATTGGCAAAATAACTCTTGTCGTTAATTTTGGAATAAAGAAGAGAAAACTATTTCATTTTTAGGGCGTTAAGGCTGGAAAGAGAATAAAATTCAATGATCTAAGCGACGACGACAATGATAACAGCAGCAGTGACGAGAGGGGTAAAAGGAGTACCTTCTAATTTCATATTTGTATCCTTATTCGTCTCAAATAAGATTATGATCCATAACATGTACATTCACTTTGTAGAGAGAGAACGATTCAGGAGGGATCTATTTGCTGAGGGATCGATTGGCATACTACCCAGAGGTAAAACAAACGAAAGGCAATAGCAAAAACAGCTCCAGTGTCTAATTGCTGGGAGGGTATCTAGAGTAACTCTTAATAGTCAGAATTGATTAGCAACGTGGGTTGAAACATTTAATTCGTTATTGCAACTTTTTCTATAATTTTACGCCAGTAGGTAAGAGTGGAAAAAATTTTCTTGCATGTTCCTCTCAGACAATTCAAGACCAAGACAATCCACCCCGAAGAAAGATGAAGAAGAAGATGCTGAAGAGGAAATCCCCGCCTCATACGAAAGCGGTAAGTGATAATGACTTCAAAGTAATTTTAAAAATAATTTCACAACACGAATAATAGTTTACCGATAGTGTTCCTATCTTGTTCTGTTCAGTTTTCTATCCAGTTAGCTAGCTATCATGCTATTAAGTGTACATATAAAGACGGTGCTCTTTGAAATTCCGTGGCGAAGTTATCATAAGAACGATTGATTGTTTGATTGATCGATTAATTAATTGATTGACAAGATGAGAAAATGTTTCTGCTAATCTCCATGACACGATAGCTATCTCATAGCCAAAACTCTTATCTTTCATTTCTGCCGAATGTAATTTAGCTATTCTTATCTCCTTTTCTAGCCTATCCAAAAAGCAATGTAAAAACATTGACAAGAAGAAACGGGTATTGTTACTGTAAAAAGGTAAGCCCAAAAATGGTATATCTCTCTCAATTCAAATAGCGAACAAATTGGTTTTCTCTATGATAATTTTCCCGGATATCTGTTCTTTTACCAGTTTCAATGTTTTTAGGTCTTCCCCGCTACTTACCTACAGAAATTAAAAAAAAATCGGCAAAAAAGTCATAATTTGCTTTTTATTTCAAACAGTACCAGACAGGAAAATTTGTAGGATGTGACTCAGGCAGAGCTGATGTAAGTACGCCAGATATAACGTATGATTTTAAGGCTTTATAATTATGTGAGATTCACGCATTAATTACGCATTATTTCATTGAACTCTAATTTGTTTTTTGGTGATTTTTTTACAACGAGATCGTATTTTTAGTGCCCGGGCTACAATCCTGTCACGAAAGAATCGTGGTTTCACGTGAAATGTGTTGGGTTGAAAGACATTCCTGATGGAGAGTGGTACACAGCATACATTGCATATAAATTCAAATTCTAAATATTTTAACCTTTACGAAAGGAAATATGAATAAAATTTTGAATATGATAATTTAGCAATATATTTTCCCTACAGGTACTGCAAAGAATGTTCACACAAAGCGTGCAGTGGATAAACACTTGCAACATTCAGTGCACTAAGCACTTGTTTCTATTTAATGTCACTATGTACCTAATATATAGCTACTAATTGTTTGTTCATGACTCTTTTACATTTGTTATAATAGATAATAATTATTAAAATGGCTACAAAATTATAAAGGAGCTAAGAAAAACCAATCATTGTATCAAAAATTAGAGCTTAAGAATAAAATTAGAGACAGTGAATAGTTTATATCGTTTAACAGACCTTAGCATTTTAGCCCCTTAGGTAAAAAAATAATATAGATCAATAAATAGCATTGGCAAAAATATAAATGTTTTTGGCCATAAGAAGCTACTACATGCCCTTTTTCATTGTTTCAAAGGGTATGCATTGAATGAAGAATATACAAATCTTAGGATATAAATATGAAGAAATAACTTTGCGAAAATATCATTATGAATTCCTGAAGAGTAAGTGTAGGGTATAGGTTGCCTTTACGAAATATTGCCAACAGTGCAAACTTTAACGCATTTATTTTACATTTATATTGCTTTCATTGTAGCGCAACGCTATTGTTATATCATACTTTAAAGGGAAAGGCCTAAGGCCATGAAGTTAAGTTTTGTTGTTATTAAAATACTTTGACTTGATAACATTGGTTAAAATTGTGTTCTTTTGCATTGGTTAAAATTGTGTTCTTTTGCTATTTACAGAAAATTTATATAAAATGTCCGTTTTCGATAGAGTAGAAGTATGCGTATCATTCGGAAATGTTTCTTGCATTTTTTGCTTGCATTCTTCATCTATCCTATTAAAAATCAGTTCTGCAATATTACTCTTTACGTTTTACCTCTGCCCGTGCGAATACAACGGAAATGACGCTCGAGACCCATGAGACACAGGTGTATATCACTCTGTGTGTCACTGTATATGGCTAAGTGTGTATGTGACGCTCGAGACCCATGAGACACAGGTGTATATCACTCTGTGTGTCACTGTATATGGCTAAGTGTGTATGTGACGCTCGAGACCCACGAGACGCAGGTATATATCACTCTGTGTGTCACTGTATATGGCTAAGTGTGTATGTGACGCTCGAGACCCATGAGACGCAGGTGTATATCACTCTGTATGTCACTGTATATGGCTAAGTGTGTATGTGACGCTCGAGACCCACGAGACGCAGGTATATATCACTCTGTGTGTCACTGTATATGGCTAAGTGTGTATGTGACGCTCGAGACCCACGAGACGCAGGTATATATCACTCTGTGTGTCACTGTATATGGCTAAGTGTGTATGTGACGCTCGAGACCCACGAGACGCAGGTATATATCACTCTGTATGTCACTGTATATGGCTAAGTGTGTATGTGACGCTCGAGACCCATGAGACGCAGGTATATATCACTCTGTGTGTCACTGTATATGGCTAAGTGTGTATGTGACGCTCGAGACCCATGAGACGCAGGTGTATATCACTCTGTATGTCACTGTATATGGCTAAGTGTGTATGTGACGCTCGAGACCCACGAGACGCAGGTATATATCACTCTGTGTGTCACTGTATATGGCTAAGTGTGTATGTGACGCTCGAGACCCACGAGACGCAGGTATATATCACTCTGTATGTCACTGTATATGGCTAAGTGTGTATGTGACGCTCGAGACCCATGAGACGCAGGTGTATATCACTATGTGTGTCACTGTATATGGCTAAGTGTGTATGTGACGCTCGAGACCCATGAGACGCAGGTATATATCACTCTGTATGTCACTGTATATGGCTAAGTGTGTATGTGACGCTCGAGACCCATGAGACACAGGTGTATATCACTCTGTGTGTCACTGTATATGGCTAAGTGTGTATGTGACGCTCGAGACCCATGAGACACAGGTGTATATCACTATGTGTGTCACTGTATATGGCTAAGTGTGTATGTGACGCTCGAGACCCACGAGACGCAGGTATATATCACTATGTGTGTCACTGTATATGGCTAAGTGTGTATGTGACGCTCGAGACCCACGAGACGCAGGTGTATATCACTCTGTGTGTCACTGTATATGGCTAAGTGTGTATGTGACGCTCGAGACCCACGAGACGCAGGTATATATCACTCTGTGTGTCACTGTATATGGCTAAGTGTGTATGTGACGCTCGAGACCCATGAGACGCAGGTGTATATCACTATGTGTGTCACTGTATATGGCTAAGTGTGTATGTGACGCTCGAGACCCACGAGACGCAGGTATATATCACTCTGTGTGTCACTGTATATGGCTAAGTGTGTATGTGACGCTCGAGACCCATGAGACGCAGGTGTATATCACTATGTGTGTCACTGTATATGGCTAAGTGTGTATGTGACGCTCGAGACCCATGAGACGCAGGTATATATCACTCTGTGTGTCACTGTATATGGCTAAGTGTGTATGTGATGCTCGAGACCCACGAGACGCAGGTGTATATCACTATGTGTGTCAGCGTATATGGCTAAGTGTGTATGTGACGCCGCTGTACTGAACATCCACCGCTGTACTGCACAACCACCCCTGTACTGCATGTACGTTATCCGGGGTGAGTATACATGGCTAAGTGTGTATGTATATGTTGATGCTGATGTGTGTTTCCTATAAACTATTGTTTAGTCTTCAAGTTCATTATATGTTATGTTATTGTAAGGTGCTTGTCTGTTTTTTATTTTTCATTTAAGTGTTCTATTGTATGCAAATTAGAAAATATGAGTTGACCAATGACAGACTCCGTTATATATCAGTTGGTCATGGCCCCAACAAGGCCAATCAATCTGACATTGCCTGGTGATCTGATCTCTCCAAACAGAACCAAAAAAGACGTTTGTCAAGTTAAATACACACCTTTTTGCTTGCACCACCGAGTGAGACCATTGGCTTTTGCCTGTGCTTGCCATCAAAGCTATACATTGTGGAAATTTGAATTCACATGCAGCAACACAAACCGCATCAACCATCAACTGTCGACTTAGGCCAATGCCAAAGCCAACTGCGATAGACAACAACAACAACAGGATAATTGCTGATTCAGCATCGGTCATCAACGTCATCGTGACGGAGTTGCACCGCAGAACTTTCTCGGTTTCAGGGGGTCTAGGGGGTTACACAGTAGCGGAGCCAAAGTTGGTGTAGAAAGTTGTTGTTTTAGAAAAGTCAATTTTTGCAATAAAATCAATGGGGAAGAGAAATTCTAACAACCGTTAAAACTGTTTGGCAAAAAATATTTCTAAATTATCTGTTTCTAATTGAAATCTACAATCCTGGACAAATATATTGGAACTCAACTACAAAAACCATATCTCCCTTGATTTTTATGAAATATTCCTTATTTTCACTCCTTACCCCTGAACAATGTTGTTTTGTTTTCGTATCAGGAACATTGTTTACCATCAGAAACAACATTGTACTATAGGGGAGAGGGGCAACATTTCATTTCGAGGGGACCACCCGGAGACCAGTAGATCGCTTTGGCTCCAATATATTTTTTCAAGATTACAAAACACTTAACAGTTCTGAAATCTGCTCATTTTTACAGTAAAACAAAATCACAAAAAAATGCACTTTTTTCTAACAAGTGGTTTTTTGTCCCCCCTCGCAAGACCAATTCATTCATGATAAGATGTCGCAGAAATAAACCGATGACTTCAGCAGAGGAAAGACCTTTTCAACCAATCAAATTGCGCGATTCTCTAAACATGGCTTCTGTCCGTTTCACATGACGACCGTTTTCAAATCGCTGAATTTTTTGTTCATGAATTTATTCGGACTTTCAGATTAAACTATTTGAAATTTTAAAGAAAAATAACCCAAAAACAAGTCATTTAAGAAGCATTGTAGATTAAAGACAAAATGGTTCACGAAATGTTCATTATTGGCAACAAGGTCGACATCCAGAGAAGCGATGGTGAGTTTGCTGTCTGACTTAGGCCAGGGCCTAGGCGAGGCGATGTAACGGTTATTTCATTCCAAAAGGGCGCCCTTTTTCTGTTTTGTTTAGGACTTTAATTTCAGCCTTACCGATTGCAAAAGCAAAATCGACTGCAATGTAAAATTTTTTTCCCAGGGCGTTAGTTTCGAAAAGAAATGCCCGTAAAATGAAAATTAATGCAACAAAATTACTCCTCTAATTAGAGGAAGATCTTACTTTCAGCTGCCTGGGCTGACACAGGTGAGGTGTGGTGTCGTTATTTTTCGTTTATGAGACCGAAACACCATCGGTAGAGAGGGGGGACAGCTGTTAGTGCAAATTTTTACCAAAGTTTATTAAATATTTAGATTATTATATTCAGAAAATGTGAGATTTGGAGGCATTGTTGACCCATGGTGCATCACCACATACAAAGATCTATGATCATCATCATGGATCTATGGATCACTTTGGTAGAAAAAAATTTTTCAAATCACAAGACATCAATTTTTTGCTGCGAAAATCACATAAAGCCCCCAAAAATTAGTCTAGGTGCAAAGTTAAACTATCTCAGTGCTCGTATTATTGATTTTACCAGCATTCAAAGTTTACGATGTTATAGATCACTTTGGTAGAGAGCCGACAGCACAAAAATTTTTCGAAATCGCAAGATACAAAGTTTTCAATGTAAAAATCGTGTAAAGCATCTAAAACTTAGTCTAGGTACAAGGTTTCAATGTCCTACTGCTTGTTTTCTTAATTTTATGAGCATTCAAAGTTTGCAATTTCATAAAGGCTTTGATCGCAAAAAATGAATGTGGTGAAACTTTTTGCCCCACACCGTCTAAGCCCTTATTAAATCGCAAACTTTGAATGCTCATAAAATCTATAATACAAGTGCTGAGATAGTAAAACTTTGCACCTAGACTAATTTATGGGTGCTTTGATTTTTTCAATGAAAAATTAATATCTTGCGATTTTGAAAACTTTGAAATTCTACCGAAGTGATCTATAAGGACTTAGAATCTGTGGGGTTAAGATTGACAAAGTTTAAGATTAAGACCAAGTTCCTTTTTTGTGGTCAAAGCCTTGTTTGAACTCAGGAACTTTGAATGCTCACAAAATGAAGAACGCAAGCCATAGGACAGAAGACTCAATATCTTGTGACTTCGAAAAATTTTAATGCTGTCAAGCTGTCTATGGAAGTTATCTATATTCTAGAATGTGACACACTGAAGGAAAATTATATTTAACACAAATCGATTTACATGGTTTTTCATTGTTCAAATGCTTTTCATGGTCAACTGTCCACAAGCCAACCCTGTCTCTTGGGTTATCATCTATTCTGGTAATCTGCATCTTTGTGTAAATTTCACTTTAGTGAATTGTTTCAGTTTATTGGTGACATTTATGCATTTATGCTCTGAGGAGGATCCAATGAAAAAACATTAAGCATGATCGATATTCTCTGTTTTGCTACTCTTAACTTATATGTTTAGATTTCAACTACTTAACTGTTCTTTTCTGCAATCAGGGAGGGTTCATTCAGCATATATATCTGGTGTGAATATGGATGCAAACAGTATAATGGTAGAATGGGATGAAATGGGTGAAGCTAAAGGAAAAGAGGTGAGTGAGGACTTTAAGAATTGTCAAGAATAAACCTGATTTCTTTTTATTTAAAAGAGTTTTTCCATTTTCATTTGATTAATACTTATTGTTCGTCATTTGTAAAAGTTTTGTTTTATATATAGTTATGTTTATTTGTAGGTCAGCATTGATCAAATATTGGCACTGAATCCAGATCTAAACAATGTGCCATCAAAGCCGCCAAGAATGCATGCCAGTAAAAGGCATCCAACACCATCTTACTCAAAGGTAAGGTTTATCAAACAACATTTAAGGCAAGCAGAGAAAAGGGCCTCAATTCTTTAGGATTTTGTGTGTAAGGTAATCTCTGCAAAATCCAATTAAGTAGATCTTTGAAAGATACCAGCAAGGCTGAGACTATACATTTTTGCACCAATGTAGAAATCCTAGGCAAGGTGCTGTGGCATTGTTGCCTAATCCAGCTGCCTCATGGTGTCAGAAGCTCAGCAAGGTTCTGGTTTGAGTCTCAGCTAGGGTAGCACGGGTTGGTGTCTCGATTAGTTAACCTATTACTGGGATCCCTTGCCCCTTGTTGATGCATTATCCCCTTGTTCCCAGTGTGTTGTTTCATTCTTATTTGTTCTCAGTCGATCACTATTAAAAGTTTTTTCATATGCATTCACATCCTTTATACTAGATCTTTTTATTTGTAGCCTGCAAAGCCAGAAATACAAGAGACTCCTCAGCCTAATGCAAAAGGTAAATCAAATAGGTTTACTTAAATATGATAAAATTAGCCTGATTAGAGTCAACAAACATCTGCTTGCATTGACTATTTTCCATTCCAAGGCTTTGCACTCAAAATTTCTGTATTTGCCATTTGTTATCAAGAACAACAATTGCAATGAGGTGATTTATGTCCTTGTTGTTGCAAAGTCTTCTGGGTACTTTTTTACTTTGACTTCAAATTCCTGGATCCTCCTTGGCTCACTGTCTTCTTCTCTACTTCTCATTTTGCAACATGCCATCTCAGTCTTCTAGCTCTTATCACTCCAGTCATTTCTTTGACATTGCACATTCTAAAAACTTCTCCCCTTAAAGTTCTGTCCCTAAGTCTCCACCAAGTTATACCTCCCTTCTACTATAAGATAATGGCAGTGTGATAGTCCAGAGTGGTGAGCTATCTAATGCTTCTGCAAAATTTGCTATTAGACTTGGATATGGATTGGGGTAAATTTGGGACTTTCTACTTGCTTCTTTCAGCCCATAAATTGGAGGAAGTGTGCAGAAGTTTCAAACTTTGCAAGGAAGTTCTTGCAACAACTACATAGTTCAGTTATATTTGCAGCTGTCTGATTAGCTCATTCCTTTTTTTTAGGTCGGAGATTGACAACAGTTGCACAAAAAGCTAAAAACCTACCTCCTCAGTCAAGAGGGTTGGATGGGGTTGAGGCATCAGATGAAAATATGCCACCAAGTAAACACCTGCAAGAAAAAGCTAATGCTGGTATGGTTTTTGCATTCTACACCATAGGTCTTTTTATGTTACAGACAGAATTTTACTGTTTCAGATAGACTTAGCAGAATAATGTTCTTGCAAAACTGCTATAACTGAATATTTGAGTTGAGAGCCAAAAAAATTCTCTTGATGTGATTATGACTTTTTTATCAATTGTAATATTTATCTTTAATCAACTTTACGTTTTATCAGTATATCTTTTTGCTTTTGAGCTATTTTTTAACTAGTTCTTGAATTTTAAACTATTTTGCCTTATGGTGATAGGAATAGACTATCAAAAAAGATCAGTTCAGGCACTAGCCATACTGTACAGATGTTTTTGTTGTGGCTGAGAACTCTTTTGTCAATGTTGCCTTTTTATATGTTATTTCAGCTTCAAGAAGGAGATCCAATTGTGTGAAAGAAGTTGAAAGATTGAAGAAAAATAGAGAAGAGAGAAGGTAGGATTAAGAGGAATATTCTTTCTTAATGCAGTGTCTGAAATTCTGAATAAATATAAATGGATATTAAATGTTGCATGTTTTTAGGCAGAAACAATCTGAAGCAAGAGAGCAAAGAGATAAATTACAATTAGAACTGGACCCTGGAAATCCAAACTGGGAATTCTTAAAAATGATAAGGTAAAGGAAAGCCAGTTTTTATAAACGACACCTTATTCATTAGCTTGGTGACACAGCCTTGGCAAGCTATTAAAACTCATCTATTGCAAGTCAAAGCAGAAGTGTGTTTTGCCATGAATAATGAAAGCTTGCAGTGCCTGCAAAAGTATTGGAACACTTGCACTATTTTCTCATAGGAAACAACAGCAGATCTCACTTCAAACGATTTTTATTAGTGGCGATTAAGAGTACTCCACAAATGTCTGCAATCTTCAAGCTAAGACTGTCAGCCAGCAAAACAACGTGTCAATGGGAAGGCGTTAACTCCTCGTGTTTTGTAGCTGAAAGGAACAGGATTCATATCTTAAAAATATACTGGTTGTTCCAGCAGCTTTTAGTGGGCGTTGTATTTGTGATAAAAAACTCGAAATTGTTATGAAGAGTAGAAGAAAAGTATTGCATATCTATCTTATTGTCGCATGCAAACATATATCATTAGCAGTGTTTTTGGAAAATAGACTCTATTGCAGAAAGTAAAACGTAGTTTTAGAAGTTTTATAGTGTGAAGCATGAGTTGAGTCTGACATACATATGTCTTGAAGTGGATAGTTTAAGACACGAAAGCTTTGATTAGATATGAAAATCTCGTATCTGCTGTGATGGGCAACCTGTAGTGCTTTCCTGTTCTGTTTTTCAAATATCTAAGAATTGTGCTTTTCTAATTGATCCAATATCTCTTTCAGAGAATTCCAGGCTGGTCTCAATAACAGCATGATTATGACAATGGATGACCCAGTAAGTTCAGTATATGGCTACTAATAAATGAAAAATCAATATGCAGTCAAGGTCTGAAGTTTCGAAGAGCAGTGTTATGCTAATCACTGATATATTTAACGAAACGTTTCTTCTTTAGATTGAGGACCACCAAATCTGTGTTTGTGTAAGAAAGCGACCATTGAACAAAAAAGGTGAATGTCATTCACGATTATAGATATTACTTTGCTAAATTGAAACGAGAGGCAATTCACTCCTTGGAATCTCTATTGTTTTCGTAGGAATCTTACGAGAATCCTTTAATGTTTCAATAAGAATCTCGTACGCTTTTTCAAGGAGTGAAATACCCTCGAATTAAAATCGGGCGAAACGAGTCTCTAGACTCTTCGCATCTCGATGACACATGCGATATTACATTGTTGCAGAAGACACATTTGAAGTTTGCATTAACTAAGCTTCATGACTGTGCTCATAATGTGTTCTATTAACAACAAAGTTTTGAATCCAATCAAGCTTTCCCCAGTTTCTTTTTACTGTCAGATTCGTCAAGGGCCCTAAAAACTTTATCAGATATATTACCAAATTTGTAATTTTTGTCATTTTTCGTTTCAGAACTTAACAAAAAGGATATTGATCTTTGCACTCCTATTGATAAACAGACCCTTGTGGTGAGTTGATTTCGAACTTTATATTTACTCACACCCAAACATTTCCGTTGTTCTATATTCTTTGCATACCATTTGCCTTTGCATACACGAAGGCAGAATTATGCGTTTGAAAAGTGAAACATCTGAGATTTGCTTGTGAAACAAAATGTTTGACTGTTTGGCTACGTCGCTAAACATTGCTCGTGAAACGATTTTGTTTATGAAAAGCATGAAATGTTTTTTGAAGTTTGCCTAAAACATTGCGAAGCAAGTTAGTGCTTGCAAATGGTAATGTTCTGCGACGTGCCTAAAATGAAAACAATGTTTGCGAAGCAAGTTTCAAATTTCTGGCAAAAAAATTCGATCTTTTGGCCAGGACCTGATTTTGTCTGTTCACTTGACAGGTTCACGAATGCAAGTTAAAGGTCGACCTGACAAAGTATCTGGAAAATCATAAATTTAGGTAAATGCTCAGTAACTCTGCATTTGGATCATCATCATTGAACCATCGCAGTATCATACCGTAGGTGCATCCATCGTCTGACATCTTTCTTCCATCTCCTTCAGTCCTCTGCTCTTCTACACAGCTCGCTAAGACTTTTCATAGACCATTCCTTCAAATCATCTGTCCAGTTTCTTTTTTGATCTTCCCCTTTGCCTAGTTTCATTAACACTTTCCCGGATTAAAACCTTCGTCATTCACCCAGCTCTTGTTCGGTGGCCAGAAAACTTAAATTTTCTTTTTTTGATGATCGTCATTAATCTTTCTGGTAAACTATCATAATTTTCTTTTATTATTCCCTTCTTTGCTTCCAGGTGATACCAAGGTTATGCATGCTTAGGTTTTTTTCTGATATTTTCCGCACTATAAATGTTGTTTAATTGGGTTTTCCACAAGTGGCATGCAAGTGGTTTTCCCACACAAGTATTGATCTGCGTTTCTATCTCTCTCAGGTTTGATTATATGTTTGACCAAGCTGCCAGTAACGAACTAGTTTACAGATATACAGCTAAGCCTCTTGTGGAAACAATATTCAATCAAGGAATGGCAACATGTTTTGCGTATGGGCAAACAGGGAGCGGGAAGACTCACGTAAGTCGAAGACAATTTCTAAACTTCATTTATAAGACTTTCATTTTCATTCCTTTCTGCTTTCTGCATTTTCTAATTGTAAAATTGTTTATAATAGAGTGACGATTTTTGAACATAATGTAATGTATGCAAAGTTAAGTGTAAACCTCTAAAACGTGTCGGACGATAGACTAATCCATTCTTAGCAGTTATAGACTTCCGAAATGCTATTTTTATACATTAAGTTAATTGTGTGAATAATGAAGTTAGATTTCAAGTATTGTGGTAGCATCTGCTATTTCGCTGAATGTTTGCTATTTCGAACGAATTTTCGCATGAATGATTCTATGCTAATTTCATGGTAAAATTGTAATTTGCTGAATATATTTTTCAGACTATGGGAGGAGACTTCAGTGGAAAAACACAAGGAATTTACGCCCTTGCTGGTCAGTAAATTATTTACCAGTCTATTATTTTTTACTTTTTATTTATGCTTTTTTCTAGCGATGCAGCTTGTCAAAAATGACTGCCTGAATGTAATTACCATAAAATCTCAATGCATATTAAAGGCATTACGCACTGACAGTTGGTGATTCTAAAGTTAGAGCAATACCTTTGTGAAACATTCCTGAAAGGCGGGAATTGATTGGTTAAAAGATGACAAACATTAAGCTAGAGTGTCTCAAGCCACTATTATATTGATGTAATGCCTTTAAGTAAAATCGAAAATGTTCTAGAGGACTTGCATGCTGAGTGAAGCTATGTTTTCTTTTTCAGCTAATGATGTTTTTAAATTACTGAAAAGCCCAAAACATCGATCGAAGGATCTTCTGGTCTCTTCTAGTTTCTTTGAGATTTACAGTGGGAAGGTGAGGCTCCTTTATTAGTGGGTCTTGATGTTAGCTAGGAGGAAGCAAAGCTAGTTGGGGAATTGGGTCAATGGGTGACTAAATTTCTGGAAATTTACTAGCTTGTAAGTATCGAGATGCCAAGGAGTGAATTGCCCCTCGATTTGAGCGCTCATGGCTGCAATTCATACAACACTGTTCTTTGACAGTGGGGTAGTATTAGGGAACTTGTAAAAAACCTATTGTTTCAATAGGAATTTCGTACGCTAGATAGGAATCTCGAAAAGATTGGCGAATGCCCTGCTGGTCAAATGAAGTTTTTTCAGGTCGGGCTACAAATGAAGACTTTTTCTCTCCTTTCGTGTGAAAAACGATATAATTTGAACATGTGACTTTAAGTATAAATTATTGAAAGAAAATTGAATAGAAGATAGGGTCTTTGATCTTTGTCTTAAGATGTTGCAACATTTACATGTCCTATCGTGACAGTTATCCGTTTCTTCATTTATTAACTGAGACCTTAACTGTAGTTCATGCGATCCTTAATATGTTGCTACTTCTTTACTAAGGTATTTGATTTACTGAACAAGAGAAAGAAGCTTAGAGTCTTAGAAGATGGACAAGGGCAAGTTCAGGTATTCCTCTGATATGAATTTTTTTAAAGAGTAAAGACTGAGGCAGGACCTATCTTTTCTATCGTTTTTATCAATCCTCCAAAATATGTAGCTTGTGTTATGAGAGGATTAGTAATGGTATTCGTAGCCGAAATCAATTTAACCGAAAGGTGTTTCTGCAATAGAAAACAAACGAGGGGAAACTTTCACGTTTGACGTTTTCGTTTTTGCTCAACAAAATGTCAATCAGATTGAGAATTGAATTTTTTTATTGATGTGAATGTTATTTTTTCTAGGTTGTAGATCTGCAAGAAATTATTGTGCATTCTGTGCAAGACGTCTTGAAGTTGATTGAACGTGGCATGAAAGTCAGGTATGCTACATAAGCTCTTTGCTGCCTTGTTATTGCCCCAATCATTTGTAGATGTTGAAAGTATGGTGTATAGGGTCATCTTTGAAATGGCAGGATTTTTGAAATCTTTGAAGCTTTTGCCTCTGATGCTTAAAGGTTTCACTGCATGTCAAAAATAGAGAGATAGCAGAGATAAGCTAAAATTAACTATTTATTGGCCTTGAGTTTTGCCAAAATGAAAAATCAGAAGGTTTCCTATAAGTACACACCCTATATCTTTATCTTCAGTCTTAGAAATCCTTTTTGTACTTACCCAGATATTCAGGGAGTCATTTATGAGTTTTTCCTTTTAATAGAACATCAGGTCAAACTTCTGCAAATCAAAATTCATCGAGGTCTCATGCTGTCTTTCAAATTGTTGTCAGAAAACGGTAAGAAAGTTCCTTAGTATCTGGGATTATTAAATCACGTTTTCAATTTATCGTTGTTCATTTGCTTCAATTTGATCCGATTTGATTGAAGTTATTTGTCTGATTCAGCGATGGGTGAGATACTCTATAGCACTATAGCTACATTAACACACTTAATGCTGCTATGAGGCAGGGTAAAAGATTGTATATACAATCGACATCTATACTCTTCTAGAGATCAAGTATTTTTATTTATTTTTGTAGTGGAGTTGGTCGTGATGGAAGCTTAGGACATTTGTATGGGAAATTCTCTCTCATTGATCTTGCTGGTGAATAATACTTTCTAAATACTTTCTATATTTCTGGTTTGTCTAAATACCAAATATTATATGTTTTCATAGCTTTAATAAAGCACAATAGAACACGCTTTAAGGTTCTTCTTAAGGTACATTTCATTCATAAAATCCAATTAGACTGCATCAATCTTCGATATCTCCTGGTTTCTTACTGTGCACTTTAACATTGAGTGGAGCTGTATATTGGACCCCGAGGTTGGGATTGGAAAACCAATGAAATAAAAAGCTCCAATAATTGTTTCGTTAAATTCCAGGTAATGAAAGAGGTGCAGATACATCAAGCTCTGATCGACAAACAAGAATGGAAGGAGCTGAAATTAACAAAAGTTTGCTTGCATTGAAAGAGTGCATTAGAGCTCTTGGAAGAAAAGGTGCCCACTTACCATTTAGAGCAAGCAAACTGACACAGGTAATGCTTCTCATAATACACATGTTTTCTTTGATCTTTTATTACTAGCTTTTGAAATATGGTTTGCTGAAATTCAGTTGCTGAAGCTTTTGAGATACGTTTCACTAGGACGGAGAGACGGCGATAACGATACAGTAAATTCACACTTTTAAGAAACCCAAAGTATGTCCAAAGATGCTTCCACTGTTTCTTGCAATTTTGAAACCCTACTTCTAACCTATTTCGGCCTATTGTTTTGCCGTAGATACCCTATTGTTTTCCTATTGCTCTTAAGATAATTCAGGGCCCGAGCTTTTCTTATAGATGGGTTCCTTTCTTCAAAGTGGGACTTTAGTGTAATTTATCCCATCAGAACATCAGCACCATCCTGTCCATTAGTAGAGGGACCCTTCCCCTTGTTTGCTGTTGGGTTAGTTAAGTATTAGTTAAGGGCCGATCCAGTGACTTACTTATCAGTTTGAGAAGCAATTCAAAGGCTTGTGTCTAACTAGTCAAGGCCGTTTCTTTCTTATGTATCTGTTCCTCACCGTTCCATTATAGCTGGTAAAACATTATTTCCCAATGAACCAATCTATCTTGCCGCATGCTTTAATCAGACCTTATCAAGCCACCTTTACCATCCCTGACGTTCAGTACGTCTCCCTTACTCTAGCTCTGTTTTGATGCAGTGAATGCCTATACGGTAAATAAAGCGTTCTGTCTTCCCTTATAGGTTCTCAGAGATTCTTTCATTGGCGAGAATGCTAAAACATGCATGGTACGTATCTATGACCTGACTTGACTATGTCGTATCTTGCTATATATGGTTATTTATAATTCATACGTTACTCTATTATGACTAACACTACTGTAACGTGACCGTTACTTGGAGGTGTGGTTGTTTTTATCCATGTTATAGCATATTACAATACATGTAATAATAGCAAGTGATCGTTTATTTACAGATTGCCACAGTATCTCCTGGTATGAGCTGCACAGAGCATACCCTTAATACTCTTAGATATGCAGACAGGTACGTTTCACAGCTGCATTTTTCGTTCTTTGCATAACATCAAACGTAATATTTGTATCATTCATGCTTCCAAACAACGTAAGTCTCCTCTTACGCCACCACACCAGTCATTAACTCACTTGTACACATCATATATCGATTATTCTGAGAAGTAAAGATACTGGTTGCAATTTGTTTATGGTTAAAGTTTATGGAAACAGAGGCAGAGGACCATAAACGAGACACAGTGACAACATGAAGAAGAGAGTGGAGAGAGCTTGAGAATCTGTCTCGCTCTGGAGAGAGCTGGTAGCAGATATCAACAGACTTGCACAAGACATCGACAAATAGAGAGCCACGGTGGTCAACTGTGTACCTTCATTGATGATAATGACGATGATGATGATGATGATGATGATGATGATGATGATGATGATGATGATGATGATAACGATGATGATGATGAAACATTATCTGAGAAAGTTTTGCCTCTGTCTCATAGCATTTCGTCATTATCAATTATTTGCCCTCGTGTATGTATCTCGTTTCTTTTTGAGTGAAACTGAACGTAAAACCTTATTTACCTTATGTTTAAATTTACAGAGTGAAAGAGCTGGGTCCTGACGATGCTCCTCCTCCGAAGAAAGCTAATGCAGGCGATGATGGATCTTCTAATGCTCATGGAAAAGATAAATACAGAAATGCTGAATTGGCAATGCTGTGCACAAACACTGTAAGCAACACATAGTTTGCTTATTTCCAACATAAGTCCCTTGCCAAGCTATCAAACATTGTTTGTCGAGCCAATTTTTTTAACTGTTTGGATGTGTTGTAGAACATATCTGGTCGAACATCTTTTGCTTGTGTCAAACATAAACTGTTCTTTAGCCTTTTCAAGAGTGTTGCACAACAAATTTGGCTTGTTTGTCAAGCAATGTTTTGTGATAAGATGAAACATTCAAACGCTTCATGATAAGAAAATTTCAAATGTTTAAAACAATGATCGTTTGAACGTTTGGTAGGCGCCAGACGTGATTTGATTTTGCTCATTTTAGTTCTTACTGATGTGTTTCTAGGCTTATTACATACCTCCCACTCTTTCGGAAACAGCTACTAACAGCTACAACAGCATAATTGTTTTTTGCTTCCTAGTTGAAGTGGGGTGGTGGAGTATGGAGGAGCATAGACAAGACGAATGGAATAAGTCTAATTTGTTAATTTGTTCTCTTTCAGAGCAGCGTTGGTGAATCTGAAGAGTTATACAATTTCCATGAAGCTGTTTCACTTCTCATTGAGACTGAAGAACAACTGATAGACCAGCACAAAACAAGCATAGAGGTAGCTATACTTTGTTGAGTATTATTTTCGTTTACAATCTCGAAAAAGCTCGTATTTCCAAATAGGCATCATCGAAAAATCTTTGCAATAAAGCCCAACCTCCAATCTAAGAAAGCTATATAGTCTGAACCATGTAACATTATAAGTCGAAACTTTAAAGAGAACCCCTGAAAAGTAAGCATGCTCCTTAGCGTGAATTTTTTCAAATACTAGCACACTTTTAATAGTAAAGACAGAATGCCAGCCATCGGATTCCGGTCGTTTTTGACTTGTTCTATCTGACAAAGGTCACCCCTGGCGTATGACGTACGAATACCGTGCTATTGCCCACCCAACATTGCAATGGTAAAACATATTTGACTTTTTCCGGGGGTTCCAAATAAACAGGAAGAAAAACAGATTATTTCCAAGTTTTTGACATTGCTGTTGATTTGAACAATAATTATTGGTTTCTTTGCTTGGTTTCAGGAGCATAAAGAAATGCTAGGAGAAGAAGAACAGATGCTTGATCGAATAAATTATGAAACAAATTATGATTTGGAAGGTAACGTTTTCTTTAGTTTTGTAGTTCTGATCTTCTTATTGCGGAACTTGCGTTCACGTCTGCTGCTATTTCTAGAAATACGGTTAAACTATCTGCAGAACATACCTTTTTGCCTCTGCTGAATTTATTTTTTTCCAGCAGTTCCCCTTAGTTGAAGATAAATACCTAGAAAACGATAATCATTTTTAAGAAAGTCCTATTGATTTATAGTGGTTAAATAGTGATAAAATTTTCGTTTTGGTCTTTCAGAATACGTGAAAAGATTGGATGATATACTGACTCAGAAAATCGAGAAGTTTACACAGTTGAAAGGTACGTGGTGCTTAAGAAATTAACACGAATAAACCATGTTTACCTATATATTTAGCCTTTCACGCCCTACGCCTTTGTAATTTCGCAAGGGAATTCAACAGAAGTAGTCATTATAGACGGGGGTCTCTTAGAGAATACAGGGCCTATGATGACATACTGACTCAGAAAATCGAGAAGTTTACACAGTTGAAAGGTACGTGGTGCTTGAGAACTTAATGCGAATAAACCATGTCTACCTATGTATTTAGCCTTTCACACCCTACACCTTTGTAATTTCGCAAGGAAATTCAACAGAAGTGGTAATTTAGACGGGGGTCTCTTAGAGAATACAGGGCCCATTAGACAGTGAAACGACTCTACTGGTCAAGGAAAACGTCTAGAATCCTAAACCTTAGGCCGCAAGTTAGTAAGCCTTAGGTCATATAAGAATTGCAGGGCCAAAAACAATGCGAGTAATTCTTTAATAAACTTGGAGAATACTTAAGCAAATAAGCAACTACTGTATAAAGGGTTGAAATCTCAGGCATTTTCAAGCAGCTTTAAGGGCTAGCATTAAGCAACTTGACTCAGAGCTGGCTAGAATGCTTAAGCTGGGTTGAATAGTACACGCCGTGCATAACTGCCCCATAAAATATTGATAAAATGTCTTTTGTTCTAGAAAAAGTGAAATTATTCAAGCAACAGTTATTTGAAGAAGAAAGAGCAAGCAGCAAAGTCAAGCGTTTACCGTTTGTCTAAAAACTGAAATCGAATAAAAAACAATTTGTATTTATGGTAACACATCTATTGCACTTTGGTACCTCGGTGTGTGTCTACTTGTTTGTATTGTTCATGTTGTGCAGTTCGAATGCAGTTTACTATTGAATCACCCTAGAATTAAGCCTACACGCTTTGAATTCTTACTTATTATAGGCCGTACTAAGAATTTGTAGTTATTTTATGTTGTACAAAGATAAAGACAAAAGTAACGAATTAGGTTCCTTTGTCAAAATCTAATTTTGATCGAAGCATAGTCAACAGAAAAACACGTGAAAACATGTTTTTCTATTTAATGTGATCGAAGTAACACGATATTTATAGTTATATTGTGCTGTTTTCATTGGAATAAATAGTTACTTAGTTCTGTAAAGTTGTTCAAGTGGATTATTTATTCTTCAATTTCTAGCAAGGTTCAACCTTTGCCAGGCCATCTTTTTACCCAAGGTAAAGTCAGGTTTCCATTTAATCGTAGAGAGATGAGACGAGTCACGATCGCCGATGGTCGTAATAATCGCGAGAGAAATTGTAGCAGCACCCATCCTCTTTACGTTAAATCTGGAAAGTAATGCAGGCAATCGCAGTCGGTGTCCGATCCTCTTATGATCCCTCTACAATTTTATGGAAACCAGGCTTGCAAACATCTGCTCGATAGATTCTCTTAACATGAACAAACAGCATCCACAACTTGTTTATGGGTAGCAGTGGGCTTCGTTATTTAGTTGAAATACTTAATAGAAAATAATGTTATGTTCTGTAGTTGAATGTTCTGTTATCTAAACTTTCTCGAATGTCACCGGAATTTGAAATACACGAAGTTGAAAATTTCCTTTGTATAGCCTATGTTTCTTTTCCTTGTTTCATTTTCTCTTGAATTTTTAGTGCTGCTGCTTGCTACTAAGACTACTACCATGGCTAAACTACTACTACTACTAAACTACTACTACTACTACTACTACTACTACTACTACTGCTACTACTACTACTACTACTACTACTACTACTACTACTACTACTACTTCTACAACTTACTACTACTTCTACTTCTAGATACTGCTACTACTGCTGCTGCTGCTGCTACTACTACTGCTGCTGCTGCTGCTGCTACTTCTACTTTTACTACTACAACTACTACTCACTACCCACTACTACCAACTATGCACTACTGCTGCTGCTGCTGCTACTACTTCTACTATTACTACTACTACTACTTCTACTACTAGTACTACTACTACTACTGCTACTACTACTACTACTACTACTGCTGCTGCTGGTGCTGCTGCTGCTACTTCTTTTATTGCTACTACTACTGCTGCTACTACTACTACTACTTCAACTACTACTGCTGCTGCTGCTGGTGCTGCTGCTGCTACTTCTTTTATTGCTACTACTACTGCTGCTACTACTACTACTACTTCAACTACTGCTGCTGCTGCTGATGCTGCTGCTACTGCTACTTCTACTATTGCTACTACTACTACAAGTAGTACTACTACTACTACTACTACTACTACTACTACTACTACTTCTACTACTACTACTACTACTACTACTACTACTACTACTACTACTACTACTACTACTACTACTACTATCACTACTATCACTACTACAACTAGTACAGCTACTACGGCTGCTACTATCAACATTACCAATCATTAACGTAACCAAGTACTGCTGCAGCTGCTGTTGCCACTACTAGAATTAACCGTGCTGCCGTTATTGCCTTGTTGGTGTTACTTCTATTGCTAACGCTGGTGATGCTGTTGCTAATTCTTTCACACCTACCAAAACTAACGCTACTGCTATGAATGCTGATATAATTGCTACCACAACTTATGCTGTTTTTACTGCGTGTACTACCACTTCTGCTGCCACTACAACGGAAACCTACTTCTTTGCTAACTTAGCTCCTAGTGTAAAAGTAAAGCTCTGGTAAATTTAACCCTAATCCTTTTTTATCTAATATATAGCCAGGGAAATTGCCTTCCTGTACAGCTAGAGTAGAAAAATGGAACTTGGCATAGGCATTGGTCATTGCATTGCAACCAGTAGTAAATGGGGTGTCTTCAACTTCTTTTCCTACTACAACGGAAAACTACTTCTCTGCTTACTTAGATCCTAGTGGAAAAGTAAAAAAGTCCTGGGCAAATTCAACGAAATTGCAGCTGAGTGATGCCTTAAAAAGAGAAATTCGCCTCATGCTGGCGAAAAACTGATAATATCCAGATTGTTTTCTGGGTTAGTCTTATAAACAAACAAAATAAGTACAGAAATCAATAAACGCGAACAAGAAACTATACACCTGTGCATTCATCTGAAATTCTGATTTTCAAAACAAATTTTGTAAGCGGAATTTGATAAAATCCTGTTGGCTTTTGCTTTTGTTTGCAAATTCACGATTGTTCAATTCGTGAGAAGCTGCTTTTGGTCGCTATATGGATGAGACGTGATTACAAACAACCCTTAGTGCAGGTTGTTTATTCACACCAGTAAGTGAAAGTTTGTATATTAAATAAATTGCAAAAGTCAGCAAATTTATCCCGGGGGTTGAGGCCTGACAGGGGGGGCCAAGTTGGTTTGAGGATCTTACTGAAGGCTACCGAATGGCTACCAAAGATCTGTGATAGAGAAAGAACTTAAATCACGGAACTTTACAACAGAGAGGGCCACAGAATTATCATATGACAGAAACGCATGGAGGAAGGTGGTGTGGAAAAACTAGACTAGGGCGCCATGTGCATGCACACTTCGTGCGTAACAGAAAAAGAAGAAACGGTATTAGAAATAATACGACCGCTTTATATTTTCCAAAGCTCTAGCAGTGACAAGAAATTTGTCATAGACGACCAAAACGGCATAAGATTTAGCTTCTTACATTGCCGTGTTACGCAAAAGAATACAGTTACTACCATTTGATTTGAGGGTACTTTTTAGATGTAAGCTTTAGTCCTCTTTAACTCTCACTGAACCCCCATGTCAAGCCTCAGTTGGAAAATCCCCCGGAAAACATATTCAATTCGCTCAGATTGATATTCAGAAAAGATTCACAGAGATGCTCATACATTCAGGCAAGATTCAATCGGACAGTCCGAATGGTCAAGAGTATAGAGCAGGAATTTATGAACAAACAGGACACGGCGGATGAGTATGCTTTTTACTAGATAAAGTTCTATAGTTTAAGAATTCTTTAAAAAGGGCTATAGGAGATACACCAAAGAATTACGATTATTCTGAAGTTTAATGGCCCTTGTTTTTCGCTACGATGCCACTCTGCCTATAAGATAGACTGAACGAAGATAACAGGAGACATTCAGCAATGTTTTTCGTTAACTCATAACGTCTAGTTCTGCTTATCTGCATATTAACCTTTTACACTTGATACGAAACTTGTGAATCTGAATCAGTCAAATTTATAGATCTAGACTGTGAAGATATTTGAGAGAGTTTATTTATTAGCGTCATAGGATGTGTTTGTTGTTATAAACATCGGAAACAAACAATCGGGAGAACAAAGCAAGTTGCTACACTACCAGTTAACGGCACCAAGAAGATAAAGCGATAAGTGAATGATCTAGAATATAAAGATACAATAAATTAGGTGATACATTGTTTGAAGAAGTTTGATAGCATCATAAAGTAGCAGAAATATAACGAATTAGAAAGACGAACAATATCTGACAGAAAAAAAGAGGAGTTTTAGTCACGAGTAACAATACACTTCGTCACGGCAAACCTTACAGGATAAGTCGAAAGGGGGTCCGAAACCGTTCTCAATTTGTAAGATTCTTGGTTTTATAAGGATTTACAGAAATATTGCTGTAAAGGCTCCACAGGATCTACGTGATTTTTTAACGAAAAGCATTACTGGTTAGTTTCGATTGGCAGCAGTTCTGTTAACGAGCTCCACTCTTGGATAGAGCGCATATAAAAGGGAATTCAAACTCAGTAAGTGAACTACTCATTGGAGATTGGACTGGACTAGCTGGATATTTTCGAGAATTCTTCCACTGGCTAAACACATTTGCCTGACACCACGAACTGACTAGGGCATTGAACAGACAGGAATTCCAGCTTTTCTAGTTTGATGAATGGATTTTACGTATGACATGTTGCTGTTCAAGAAAACCTTTCATAGTCAAAGCGCATGAAAAGAGAATTCAGAGACAGTTTGCAAAAGTGAACCATTCACTGGACTCGTGGATTGGACCAGCTTGGTTACTCTACTGGCAGTGGCTAAAGACATTTGCCTGATAGCACGAACATACTAGGGTGCTAAAAGATAGAAAAATCGCTTCAACTTGTAACTACGTACTCCTAAATTCAAGATTACATTCAGTCAATCAGATTTACAGATCTCAACATCAAAGCCTGGGCTTCGATCCCACTTTTTCAAATAGCTGGACAAACTCACAGCTTCCCGCAGAAGATAACAAAAGACAGTATTTGACAGGACAAATATATCGTTTCACCATGAATAACACGACACTGAGCAACACGACAAACACGCTACCATCAACATCGTGTGTTGTCTCGCAGCCTGTAAACAAGAACCTTCAAGTGGTGCTTTACAGTCTACTAATCGCAGTCTCCATATTTGGAAATACGTTAGTGATATACGTGGTCGTTAAGAATAAGAGAATGCATACTGTTGCGAATTATTTAATCTGCAATATGAGCATTGCCGATTTGCTTATTACATTTCTACCAATGGTATGGGAGATTGTTAAACTGATGCACTATTCAGATGGTACTTGGCCAATGGGTAGTTTCATGTGCTCTTTTGTATTCATGTGTATTTATCTATCAGTTTCGTGTTCAATTCTCAGTCTTACAACCATCACATTGGACAGGTTTTTCGCTATCATGTTCCCCATGAAATCCATCATGACAAAAAGACTATTGCCGTTTTTGCTGATTGCTATTTGGCTGCCATCTACTGCCTTCGCCTCACCAATGATATACGCACAAAAGCTAAAAAACATGGAAGGCAAGTTGTACTGCTCAGAGATGTGGGATAAACCATTTGATGCAAACGAAAGTCCAAAGCACTATACAATTATATTATTCGTCAGTCTGTATGCTTTACCATTGTTAATCATGGCAGTTCTTTATACAGCAATTGGGACGAAACTTTGGAAACGAAACATCCCTGGTAATAGATCCGCTGAGAGTGATCAACACGCTTTGAAACAGAAAAAGAAAGTCATCAAAATGCTCATTACTATTGTTCTACTTTTTGCTATCTGCTGGTTTCCTATTTTTCTTGCTCAGTTCCTGTACTTTTTCAATCCTCATTACCTCAAGTGCCCGGACGCATTTCCTCAGTGGTTCCAATTCTTCGCTTTATATCTTCAGTACCTAAGCAGCGCAGTCAACCCATATATATACTTTACGTACAGTCAGTCATTCCGTCGCGGAGCAGCGCAAGCATTCCGCAGAACGCGGTTGTTCACGCGAAGAGTAACCGGCGTGGAAAGTACAGGAGTATCGACCAGGGCAACTGATGCTTTTACGATGCAGACACGAAAAACAAGAGCGTCGAAATTGAGGCGTGCGGTAGCATTTGCCGAGCAAATTGAAAACTGAAAGGGAGAACGCAACAGCAAAAGAAAGCTTAGAAAACCATTGCAAAAGATTATAGGAACTGCAGCTTGGGTAAACAGAAAATTTCTTATCTCTTATGACCTTATAATAAGGCAGTTGAGTTGCAAAGTGAGAAAGACTTAGCATAAGAGATTGCTCCACAAGAGCTTCCATAATCTTCACGCTAGCGAATCTATAATCACTACTGTGGTGGATAATCACTACTGTGGTGGTACTATTTGCGTACTGTGGTGGTAGTTTCTGCGTACTGTGGTGGATAATCACTACTTGTGGTTGGTTACTATGCTTGCGGTGGTGGCCGTTTTGGCGTACTGTGGTGGATAATCACTACTGTGGTGGTACTATTTGCGTACTGTGGTGGTAGTTTTTGCGTACTGTGGTGGATAATCACTACTTGTGGTGGGTTATAATGCTTTATGTGGTGAATACGAAATCATAGCAAAACTCTATAGATCAAGCAAGAAAAAACCACAAAATCCACCACAGTACCCCAAAACTGCCACCACCGCAAGCATAGTAACCCACCACAAGTAGTGATTATCCACCACAGTACGCCAAAACTGCCACCACCGCAAGCATAGTAAACCACCACAAGTAGTGGTTATCCACCACAGTAGGCAGAAACTACCACCACAGTACGCAAATAGTACCACCACAGTAGTGATTATCCACCACAGTAGCGATTATAGATTCGCTAGCGTGATCTTCTAAGTTCTGCAGCATCGCAACAAAAACAAACAGATACAGGGCCTAGAATAGAACCTCTCCTTACGTTTACTAAGAAATCGTACCCAGTAGGAATAGGAGAATTATTAACATATTGAGATCATTTCAGCCTTAGAACAGGCGAAAGCTTAAGAACAGCCACCAGACGAAATTTACTGGTCCTTTAAAGAGTATCATCAAGTTCACATAGTGCGGTGCATGGTGGTGTAGGCTTTCCACTGACGTCAAACGATTTTGCACAGGACCCAGAAAACCTAATCCTTTATGATTGCTCATTTTAAATCCCTTTTTACTGCCAAAGAAAGTATTCATTCCTTTAAATGGGATTCTGCACGCCGCCATTTACACAAGCAACAAGATCTCATATTCGTATTATTCTTACAAGATTCAGATATCAGGTATACGGGATTTCGAAATCTATTGACCCACGCGAGAAGGGCGAGAGTATATTGCATTAAAATTTATTCTATGTTTTGATTGTAAATATTTTATCGGCTTTATCCATATCTCAATATCCAATTATTTTAAGAAGTAAATGTTTATATGTCCTGTAGATACAACTTTCTCGATAAGTCACTAATACAAAACGCTGCTACTGCTGCTACTATTACAACTACTACTACTGCTACTACAAACACTACAATTAACGATACTAATGCGGCAGCCACTATTACTTAAATCTTCTAAAACTACAAATATTGCTCTAGTTGGTGCTACGTCTACAAATATAAATGTTGCTCCTCCTTCTGGGTTTACAACTATGACTGCTACCGCTGCTGCTGCTACTACTTCTACCACCGCTTATGCTGTTAATATCTATCTCTACTCCTGCTACCTCTGCAACTAAAATGGAAACCTGCTCATCTGCCAACTCAGATCCTAATGGAAAAGTAAAATGGTCCTCGGCAAATAACAAAATTGCAGCTGAGTGATTGATGCCTGTTGAAAACGTAGAGGCAGGGCTGGGAACACGAAACATGAGATACACGCTTTTTTTATGTAGAACCACTTTATAAGGAACCTACATCTAGAAGGCCCGAAAATTTAAAGAGCTTATACTACTAAAGAGAAAATCATTAAGGAACTTTTGAATGTTGAATACTTTTATCACTGCAAATAATCAAGAATTAGAAAGCCGGTTCCATTCATTTGCAGTAGAAAATCACATAAATTGTACTTTACGCATGTACCAAATGAAGGAACTACCCTGGGTACCAGAGCCTCAAGATTGGAACCGCAGAACAAAATAAAAAAAATAATAAGTTGAGCAAAATACGAGGCTCTGGTTCCATCCAAACAGAGTCTCGTTCTGATTATGAAAGGCGCGATTCCATGTAATCATTAATCACCACATATCGACTGGAACGACAACTCTATTGTTCTGATGTCTGCACGTATGGATTTTCAGAAAAACAAGGCCTCTGTGCGTAAAATATGCATTCACATATTGCTCGATTTTGTGCACGAAAATTGGTTTAACCTAGTGGTTTTTGGGAGGAAAAATGAAAGAAATAGCTGCTGCAACTGAACATGGAGTTATAATTTCACAATTCATTTTTGAAACGAAGAACGGCTGTGTTGAACTTGCTGTAAACAAAGCTTAGGCCACCCAATTACTGATTTCAAAAAGCTCCAGAGTTAGAAGAACTTTATCATATAATATATTTTAACAAGGTTAAAGTTTCATGGAATAACAGAAATAAAGAAATTATGAAAGAACATCTGGACCGAGTAAATTAAGAATAAACTCCTGTACATATATGAAGTATAAGAGAAGGCTTCGTTCAGGTCGTTTCAGGTGACGATAAAATCCAAGCGTTATATTATTCAATATCAATGCGTTATATTTAAAGATATTTAGTATCATAACCATAACTATGTAAATTTGTTTCTTAAAATGTATAATTCGTATTTTTCTAGTGGTTTTCATCTCAGATCTAGTAGCTGGACTTGATATTTTGAAGGCGGCCTACCAGTCAATGCCGCGATTTGGAAAGGCGGCGATTTTCCATGTCCAGTTGGGAGAATGGCAAAAGTATCTTTTGATAGGCAAAGAATCGATCTTAAAATCTCGAACTGCTGAGTTTATAACTCGTGTATATGTGGGAAATGTTTCTGTAATACTTTTCCAGCAGCACCCTTTAACGCTTCCTCCATTTTTCTTTTCCCCACAAACTGGCATTGGAACTTCCTCCAACGATCAATTCAAGCATCAACCGTTGTGTTTCGCTTGAATCACTTGGGCGGCTGATTCGTATGTTTGATGGTCTAAGCCAATGAAAAACCACGTTCCATTTCGGGAACCTGCGCTTCTGATTGGTTAATTTTCATAATCAGAACGAGACTCTGTTTGGATGGAACCAGAGCCTCGTATTTTGCTCAACTTATTATTTTTTTATTTTGTTCTGCGGTTCCAATCTTGAGGCTCTGGTACCCAGGGTAATTTTGCTAGTGAATTTACTTGCGTAATACCTGTAAAGGTAACATACGTTAAGGTAATACGTAAAGTTAATACGTATATTCAACAATGGCTAGAAATGAATAACAAAAGAGGAACTCCTCTCATGCTGAAAATGCGTAGATTGCCTTCTGTGTTCACTCTGTGTTATTCTTATCAACAAACAAAATAAATGCAGAAATCAATAAACGCTAACAAATAAATAATCCATCTGTGTGGTTATCTGAAATTCTGATTTCTAAATTGGATAAAATCCTGTTGGCTTTTGCTTTTGTTGGTTCGCTACGGTATTTGGATAAGACGTGATTAGAAAACAACCCTTAGTGCATTTTGTTCATTCGCACCAGTAGTGACAAATTAATTGTGAAAGTCAGCTAATCTTACCGGGGGGTTGAGGGCTGCCAAGAGGGTCAAGTCGGTTCAAACGTCTTACCGAATGTCTTAGAAAAGTTTCCTACGTAAAAATTTCCAGTATTGGGGTTTCTTAATTTTTGGCCATTCGAGAGTCTGGGTTTCTTATAAAGAGTTTCTTATAAAAATACGTGTATGGCACTAGCAGTGACAAGGAATTACAGAAGTCAAAGAAGCACAAGGACGACCAAAATGACCAAGTTTCAGTTTCTTACACTGTCATTTGAATGAGTTATTACAGTCATCACAAGAGAATACACATTGGACATTTTTCAAAAAGCAACTAGACTTTTGGTCCAGATCTCATGTTTCTTAAAATATCAAGCACTTCAGCTCTCCTCACAGAATGACTAGTACCCCTAAAAGTCTAATGTTGGCTCTCTTCTTGCTTTTAAATGTAGATGACAAGATTTGTAATGATATACTGTACAAAAAGCTATCTTAACCAAAAGATTAAACAAAACTTATTAACCGGTTTCTTATTTAAAAAAGTGTATTACCATTTGACTTGCGACCTGTGGCTAATTTTTTAGATGCAGGCTTCACTCCTGTTTTACTCTGACTGAACCCCCTTGCCAAGGTGCCAAGCATCAGTCGGAAAACTTGAAAGACTCCCCAGGGAAACATATTCAATTCGCTCAGATTGATATTCAGATGCTACTCAGATTTATTGCTCATACATTCATTCACGATTCAAGCGGGTGGGTCAACGGTACAGAGCAGCAGATATAGGAAACAGGACATGGCGGATGAGTATGTTTTTTACCGAGGTAAGCTCTTTACTTTAAGAGGATTTGATATTATCTAAGTAACAGCAAAATCTGCCAAAAAAAGGCTATAGGCGATACACGAACGAATCAAGATTATTCTGAGGCTTAATGGGCCCTGTTTTTATGGCATGAACGAAGATAACAGGAGACATTCAGAAATGTTTTTGGTTATCTCATAACGTCTAGTTCTGCCTATCTCCAAAATATACTCCTACTTTTGATACGAAACGTCTGGATTCTAAATCGGTTAAATTCATAGACCTCGTCAGTGAAGATATTTCAGATATTTATTTATTTACACCAGGTTGTGTTTGCCGCACTGGAAACAAACAATTGGGAGAGCAAAGCAAGGCTGCCAAGTGCTAACAGACAGGGATTTAATCTTTTCTTGTTTGATAAACGGCCTAAACTTGCAAGCATCTACTCCTAGTTTAAAGACTCCATTCAGCCAATCAAATTCACAGATTAAAGCCTGGGCTTCGAGCACATTTAGTTCAAACAGCAGTAGATACAAACTCACAGATTACGTAGAAGCTAACGCAAGAACAAGTCACAGCATTTGATTGATAGGACAACGATATAGCTTCATCATGAATAACACGACAAACACGCTACCATCAACATCGTGCGTTGCCTCGCAGCCTGTAAACAAGAACCTTCAAGTGGTGCTTTACAGTCTACTGATTGCAATCTCGATATTTGGAAATACTTTGGTGATATACGTGGTTGTTAAGAATAAAAGAATGCATACTGTTGCGTATTATCTAATCTGCAATATGAGCATTGCGGATTTGCTTATTACATTTATACCAATGGTATGGGAGATTGTTAAACTAATGCACTATTCAGATGGTACTTGGCCAATGGGTAGTTTCATGTGCTCTTTTGTATTCATGTGTATTTATCTATCAGTTTCGTGTTCAATTCTCAGTCTTACAACCATCACATTGGACAGATTTTTCGCTATTATGTTCCCAATGAAATTCATCATGACCAAAAAGCTCTTGCCATTTTTGCTGATCGCCATTTGGCTGGCATCTGTTGCCTTCGCTTCACCGACGATATACGCACAGAAGCTAATCAACTTTTGTAGAGAATTATGGGATATGAACATTATGTAATGTTTAATTAGTCTTTTGTGTCGTGCTGTGTGTGCATGTTCAGTCTGTCTCCCTAGTCTGTCTTAGTGTGTTCTTGTCTTTTGTCGATCCGAATGATCGAAGCATCTATCTGAATTTATTCTTATGAAGATTTAATCTGAAGTCTAGAAATCTGAAGCCTATCTTGAAGAACTCAGGGAAGTGTATTTTGTTGTTATATTGTATATAGTCATTATATAAATTTATTTAGTATTGATAAAGAAGAACTCAAATCTTTGAATAAACATACAGTCCTCTTGAACTTAATAACCGAACCCAACCCACGGGTGATTCTAATCTATCCCGTTAACCTTGTGGCTCGAATCGAACTCTAAACGGGTGAATTTCTCTATATGGTCCATCTGCCGCACCGGATGGTGAAAAATGACTGAAGAGCAAGGTACTTCCACCGCCACAGCCCAAGGGGCTGAAAATGCCATGGCCGACCCTGATCAAATCACTCTCGCGAGGAAAAGACGAATAAGGGGAGGATATCGCGCCCATGTTAGTAAATTGATATCAGAATCTTCTAGCCTGTTTGATCACTCTGATCCTCCGGTTTTTGAAATTGAAAGATTAAACGTTTCTCTAAAAGAAAAACTAACTCTCTTAAGAAAAAGTGACGAAGAAATTTTTATGTTGACGAGGGAGGATGATATTGAAAGGGAAGTGCTGGAGTCCGAGGACTTGCAAACGAAAATACACGGCTGGATCACGAAACTTGATCATAAATTGAAAACCTCAAGCCAAATTTCTAGTTCTAATGTTTCTCAAGGATCTCAGTCTCAAGTGGGTAACTCTAACCCATCAATCGATAATTCAGCCAAGTTGCCTAAATTGCAGCTGCCCAAATTTTCTGGCGATCCTAAGAAATGGCAGGAGTGGTGGGATAATTTCGCAGCGGTTCATGAAAATGCTAATCTCTCGCCTGTAAATAAATTTCGCCATTTAAAATCTCTACTCGAAGGGGAAGCAGCAGCATCTATTTCCGGCATTCAAACTACGGGGGCTAATTACTCATCTGCAATCGAAATTCTACAAAACAGATTTGCTCAGAAACAAATTATTATCAACTCTCATATGGAAGTCCTCTTAAATTTGCCGCACGTTCAATCCACAAAGGATGTAAAGGCGCTGCGAAGGTTGTACGATAATCTTGAAATAAATGTGCGAAGTTTGCGTTCTCTCGGCATAGACTACAAACAGTATGGAGCTCTTCTCACCCCCATGATAACTTCTAAAATTCCTGAAGAAATTCGACTAGTTATTTCTAAGGAAATGCGCAAAAAAGATGAATGGGATTTGCAGAAACTGCTTGATCTTATCAAGGGAGAACTTGAAGCCAGAGAACAATGCGAAAAATTAGATCTAAACAAGAAGTCCAGCCCCACTCAAATATCTAAACAGAATCGTAATTTCTATACAACTTCGGCATTGCTGAGTGACAATGGGGGTAGAATCTCTTGTTCTTTTTGCAATAATGCTCATCCTTCTGTGAAATGCACTGTTGTCTCTAACGTCAATGCAAGAAAAGATATTTTGCGTAGGCAAGGCCGTTGTTTTGTTTGTCTTAAAAAGGGACATTTGATGAGAGATTGCAGAAGCAATATCAAATGTCATAACTGTAAATCTAGACATCATGTGAGCATTTGTGAACAAAATTCTCCTCGAATTTCTGAATCGTCTGCACAATGTCAATCAGCATTTAACCCTCCTACTGTTAATGCGTCAATAGAAACACAACCGATCCAAAACAGCGCGTCTTCAGGGCCTGCGGCTCAGATGTCCAGACCACCAACAACAACAATGTTTGTAGAGGCCAAGGGTGCCGTTTTGTTGCAAACGGCTAAAGCATATGTTTCAGCGGCTCACAACCCCCAGAATACGAACGTTGCTCGTCTTATTTTTGACTCAGGCAGTCAGAGAACCTACATCTCAGAGCGGCTCCGAGCCTCATTGAATCTTCCAACGATTTCAAGTGAATCTTTTGTGATAAATACCTTTGCTTCTGACGATGGGACAATTAAACAGTACGATGTTACACAATTATGTGTTCGAAGTCCTTATAACGATCTGACCATGTTCATTACAGCTTATGTTGTACCGATGGTATGCTCTCCGTTGAAAAATCAAGCCATCAAATACGCCGCAAATAACTACCCCCACATTTCGAACCTACCTCTTGCAGATTTCCCTGCAGAACAAGATGAAGATTTAGATGTGGACGTATTGGTGGGGTCTGATTTTTATTGGTTGTTTATGACAGGGAGAAACGTCAAGGGTGAAAGAGGAGGTCCCATTGCCCTAGAATCCACACTAGGCTGGATCCTGTCTGGTCCAGTTCCCGGTTGTCCAGAAACCTCCACACAAGCTAATCTTGCGCAAACGCATGTTTTGAGAGTCTCGGAAATCTTACCACCTGAAACAAATCTTGAAAGGGAAGTTTCGAAATTCTGGAAACTGGAAAGTCTAGGCATCTCTCCTGAAGAAAACTCTGTTTTTGAAACTTTTAACGATGACATTGAATTTAAGGAGGGTCGATATGAAGTAAAGCTACCCTGGAAACCAGAACATCCAATTCTTCCAGACAATTACCAATTGAGCGAAAACCGTCTAAAGTCCTTGCAATCTAAGCTTCAAGCAAAACCCAGCTTATGTAAGGAGTATGACACAATAATCAAGGAACAAGAAAGCAAGGAATTATTGAACGCGTCGAAGCAAATCAGTCTACCGAGGTGGGGAAAACTCATTACTTACCCCATCACCCTGTAATTCGACAAGACAAACAAACCACAAAGGTTCGTGTTGTATACGATGCTTCGGCAAAAAGTGGATCGGGAACATCCTTGAATAATTGTTTGTATCAGGGACCTTGTTTATTGAAAACTGTCGCTGAAATTCTCACAAGATTTCGCTTATATCCTTTCGCGGTAACATCTGATATTGAGAAAGCCTTTCTCATGGTTTCTATAAATCAAGAAGACAGAGATGTCTTACGATTTCTATGGTTCGATAATATATTTTCTGAGGATCCAACGTTGGTAATTTACCGTTTTTGTCGTGTGGTTTTCGGGGTTACATGCAGCCCATTTCTACTAAACGCAACTCTCAAGCAGCACATTGAAAGATATCGTGAGCTGTACCCAGATATCTGTTCGAAATTGATTCATTCCTTGTATGTTGATGATGTGAATGCTGGGGCGTACAGCATTGAAGAAGCAATGGAATTATACGAAGTTTCGAAACAAATCATGAAGGACGGAGGCTTCAACCTTCGAAAATGGAATTCAAACTCTCCCGAACTTGTTTCGCAAATAAATTCTGCAGAAATTAACTCTTGTGAAAAATCTAATGCTGACCTGCATTGCAATCCAACCATTGCCCTTGCCGAAGATGACATCTCTTTCGCAAAATCAACTGTAGGAAAGTTAGAAAATTCGATTTCAGAAGAACAGAAGGTCTTAGGACTTTGCTGGGATAACAAGGAGGACGGTTTTGTCTTTAAACTCTCCGAAATCGCTGATATTGCTAAGAGTCTTCCACCTACAAAACGAAATGTCTTACGAGTTGTGGCAAAAATTTTCGACCCATTGGGATTGATTTCGCCAGTAACATCTGCACTGAAGGTATTTCTCCAAAAGCTCTTCCAAAATAAATTGGATTGGGACGAAAACTCCCAGATGATCTTGAACTTGAGTGGTGCAACTATCTGAAAGAATTAGATCGTGTCAAGGAAATCAGTGTGCCCGATTCTGCTTTGACGATATAACCGAAAAACCAGAAAAAATTGAACTCTTTGGATTCTGTGATAGTTCGGAACTTGCTTATTCAGCTGTTGTTTATGGTAAAGTCACTGTTAACGGACATTCTTCAGTTCGTCTTCTTGCGTCGAAATCACGCGTTTCTCCGTTAACTAAGCACACAATACCTCGACTAGAGCTGTTATCTTGTCTCATTCTTGCAAGGTTGATCATAAGCGTACAAGAAACAATCAATCCTCTCTTTGAAACTGAAGTAGTAAAATGTTGGACAGATTCCATTACTGCTTATTACTGGATAAAGGGTGCAAGTAAAACGTGGAAAACATTCGTCGAAAATCGAGTGCAAGAGATAAGGAAGTTATTGGATATCAATTGTTGGGGTCATTGCCCAGGACGAGACAACCCGGCGGATATTCCAACTCGTTACATTTCACCAGTTCAATTCGCAAACAACTATGTTTGGCAGAAAGGTCCTACATGGTTAAAAGAGAATGAAATGAATTGGCCAAGGCAGCCTGAACATAATGCGATTCTTGAAAGTTGCCAAGAAGAGTTGAAGTCATCAGAGTCTCCAACATTGGTTTTGTCTGCTACTACTTGTGCTTCATCATTGCAGAATGTAATCGACGTCAGAAAATTCAGTAGCTACAGAAAATTACTACGCGTCACAGCTTATATTCTCACGTTTATCAAAAGAATACAACAAAAGGCCATCTCAGATGATCTAGAAATAACTGCAAGCGAAATTAACGAAGTAGAAACTCTCTGGATACGTGAAGCTCAATCTAGTTTCAGTAAAGAATCTTTGCGAAACCTCGAAAAGCAGTTTGGAACATTTGTTGATGATAGTGGAGTTATCAGATGTGGAGGAAGATTAGGACGCTCCAAGCTATTGTTTGACGCCAAACATCCGATTTTAATGCCTCGTGAGCATTATCTTACGAATCTACTTATCCGAGAAAGTCATGAAGCTGTCTTACACAACGGTGTGAAGGAAACCCTGCTAGAGTTGAGAACGAGATTTTGGATAGTCAAGGGTCGTCAAGCTGTGAAAAAAGTCTTGAGTACATGCGAAACATGCAAAAGAATTCAAGGTAAATCTTATTGCTCGCCGAATGTTAGTCAACTACCTGAATTTCGCGTGGTCGAAGAACATGCTTTTGCCTCAGTGGGAATTGACTTTGCGGGACCACTGTATCTGAAAACTGCCTCGAATGAAAATGAGAAGGTATATATCGCGTTGTTTACATGTGCCACGTCCAGAGCGGTACACCTTGAGTTAGTTTGTGATCTAACTACAGATGCTTTTCTACGGTGTTTCCGACGATTTTGCAGCCGACGAGGAATTCCGAAATTGGTTGTTACAGACAACGCAAAGACGTTCAAGAGTGCGACGAAAAGGATGATAAGTTTATTTAGCTCTAAGGACATTCAACAGTATTTTACGCAGAAATGTATTACTTGGAAATATATTGTTGCAAAGGCACCATGGATGGGTGGATTCTATGAACGACTTGTTCGATCTGTAAAGTCATGCTTGAAAAAATGTCTTGGCAAAGCACGATTGACATACGACGAATTGCATACTGTTCTCGTGGAAGTAGAAGGAGTGTTGAACTCGCGTCCACTTACATATATGTCTTCTGACGACGTAAAGGAACCGCTTACGCCATCGCATCTCATCGTTGGTCGCCGTATATTAAATCTACCGCAGTACTCTGAGATCGAAAAAGATTCTGACTTTGCATCTAATGAGGAAGATACATTGAAACGAGCGAAATATCTTTCTTCAGTTATACGTCATTGTTGGCGCAGGTGGAAATCTGAATATTTAATTGAACTACGCGAACAACATCGAAATTTGAACAAACAGAACAATGGAATCAGCATCGCTGAGGGACATATTGTCACAGTGGAAGATGAAAATAGAAAAATCGCGTTTGTTGGAAATTAGGAAAAGTCGAAACATTGATTGTTGGACAAGATAATGTTGTTCGTGCAGCTAAAGTAAGGCTTGGAAATGGACAACTGATTGAACGGTCCATAAAAAAGCTTTATCCGTTGGAGACGTCTCTGAAAGCAGTTAATGAAGAACGGAACAACATTGAAGAATCTGAAGAGGAAACTTACAATCGAAGACCACAGCGCAAGGCTGCTATTATAGCGAAGGAACGATTTGACATTATTGATCAGCTTGAAAACTTATCTTAAATTCGTATGTAGAATAAGCTGATCAAGGGGGGAGTGTAGAGAATTATGGGATATGAACATTATGTAATGTTTAATTAGTCTTTTGTGTCGTGCTGTGTGTGCATGTTCAGTCTGTCTCCCTAGTCTGTCTTAGTGTGTTCTTGTCTTTTGTCGATCCGAATGATCGAAGCATCTATCTGAATTTATTCTTATGAAGATTTAATCTGAAGTCTAGAAATCTGAAGCCTATCTTGAAGAACTCAGGGAAGTGTATTTTGTTGTTATATTGTATATAGTCATTATATAAATTTATTTAGTATTGATAAAGAAGAACTCAAATCTTTGAATAAACATACAGTCCTCTTGAACTTAATAACCGAACCCAACCCACGGGTGATTCTAATCTATCCCGTTAACCTTGTGGCTCGAATCGAACTCTAAACGGGTGAATTTCTCTATAACTTTGGAGGCAAACAATACTGCATAGAATTATGGGGCAAACCATTTGATGCAAACGAAAGTCCAAAGCACTATACAATTATATTATTCGTCGGTCTGTATGCTATACCCTTGTTAATCATGGCAGTTCTTTATACAGAAATTGGGACGAAACTTTGGAAACGAGACATCCAGGGCAATAGCTCTGCCGAGAGTGATCAATATGCTTTGGAACAGAAGAAAAACGTCATCAAAATGCTCATCACTGTTGTTCTGGTGTTTGCCATCTGTTGGTTTCCTATTTTCCTTTCGCAGTTCTTGTTCTTTTTCAGCCCTCATTACCTCAAGTGCCCAGCTGCGTTCCCTAAGTGGTTCCAATTCTTCGCTTTATTTCTTCAGTACCTAGGCAGCGCAGTCAACCCATATATATACCTTACATACAGTCAGTCATTCCGTCGCGGAGCAGTGCAAGCATTCGGCAGAACGCGGCTCTTAACGCAGAAAGACACCGGGGTTGAAAATACAGGAGTATCCACCACTGGTGCTTTTACGATGCACACACGAGAAACAAGAGCGGCGATGACCTATATGTAGTATCATTATCATTGCTAACTTTCTCTACTTTTTGAATACGTGTTACAATTTATGTTGCTGTTATTGTTGTTGTAATTAAAAAAAATGAAAAAAAAATCAAAAACATAAAAAATAAAAAAAAATTTAGATATATCCTGTTAGTCTTAGAGTTTATGCTAATTATCTTGTCTTACATAATGTTATTTTCCTTTTATCTTTTAGTTGCAGCCCAAGTTAGATAAGCCCTCCTTTCCTTGGGTCGTGTAAAATACGCACTTTTTTAGACCTTGTAATAATCAGAGGTATTTTACAAATAATATTTAAAATTGAATTGAATAGTCTTTGAGTGGTACAAAACTTCAAAATTGCGATAAAGAGAATGAGTATGAACGTCAGAAACAAACCGAAACAATGAACTAAGGCGGAATTTATACGCAGATGCGGCTCGAAATGCACCAGTCGGAAAGAGAAACTGAATTGGCATTGTGTTTTAAACATTAGGTGATAGGATAAAGCAGCATGTCCCTACCTTCACTGTCTCCTCCACAGCGCAATCATATTTCGGGCATGATGACTTTGTGTTCGGATAAGGAAAGATTTAAGTAGTTTGCGCATTAAGATTAAGAACTGAGAATAAATAACTTAGAAGATATGTACCTTTGTGTCGATATTTTCGAGGTATCTTTGTCTTTGTCAACCTTCCAAGCATCTGGCAAAGTTTACCTATGAGGAATTTGCGTTTTTCTGGGATACCATTTTTTTATGTCGGTATTTTCGAGGTAGCTTATTGTCTTTGTAAAGCTTCTAGCGAATCCGGCAACATCTATGAAGGTTTTCATACGTTTTTCCTGGATTACCATCAATGCTGAACCCAAATTTTCTCTCTGCATCGCGGAAAATTAGTGGTAGAAAACACGCGTTGCAATTTAGGCAAAAACTAAGCGAAGCCTTAGTGAAGCGATGGCGTAAGTCCCAAAGGACCTTAAATCTGCAGCAAAACTTTCCACTTGAACGAATCACGATGCGCAAAAAAGAAAAACAATTTAAAAAGTAAAAACGCACGAAATTCTTTCTGTTTTGAAATAAGAATTGAATTGGCTTTCTATCACGGCTGTTTGTCAATGTTTGACAAAATTTGAGACATTTTGTACGATTTTCTGCATGGTTAACTTTTCAACAAACATTGAAGACATCGCAAAATAGGCTGCGCTGATCGACCCAGAATTTAATTTAAAACTTTCTTTTTTGCTGTTTTGCGAGCGTTCTTGGGCATATCACGTTTTGGAATATTTTAGCGCATCTGCTGCTTTTCGGGGACTTCATAGTTTTCAAAAACGTATTTTTTCGGCATTTCTAAATGAAATGGCAGTTTTCGGATGATTCTGATCAAGCATAAGATCATTGCCAATAGATCAAATATTGTTTGCCAAACATTTGGAGTTTATCAAGCAATGTTTGAATTGAACAGGTATAAGTATATGTAACTTTGCTTCACAAGCTAATGCAAGCAAAATTTGTTGCTTGATGTTCTGAAAAAGTTCAAAACTCTTTTACTGGTCGCAAGCAAAGAATTTTTAACGAGAATTCGTGTGCAACGTGGCCAAACGGAAAACATTTTGCTTCACAAACAATTTCAAATGTTTAAGAAAACAGTGTTTCATCCGAGGGGCATTTTAATCCTTGAAAAAGCATACGCGATTCCTATTGAAACAAAGGATTCTTACAAGATTCTTCGAGATTCCAAGAGATTCGAGATTGTACGAGATTCCAAGGAGTGAATTGTCCCTCGGTTTGATTGTTTGGTAAGAGCCTTAAGTTGGGAGGTTTTGCAGAGAGCCTAATTTATATTTGGCAAAATTCTCTTTTCGTCTAAAATTAAGTGGTGATGTAATTGAACTAATTTCATAATATACAGCCTATTAGTATTGGATTTTTCAGAAGTCCCAGGCAAGCTAGAATTAAAAAATTTAGAAGTATTTGTTGAGTCCTTGCAAGTTAATACCTGCAAGCAGCAAATGCTACCATGACGCTGCCATGGGCTGGGGATTCTGTAGATATGACATCACAACTGCTGATACAGAAAGCCTACAAAGATAAAAGGAAAGAGCCTTTAGAAAAAGCAAAGTTGATGTTTTTGAATCTATTACTAGCCTAGGGCTGCTCAGTTGACTTTGCACTTTATTACCCCTGGTCTAGATGGGTATAGAATATAGCCGGTGCAGCCACACACGGTGCTCACAACTACCAACCAGGTTCCCATTAATAAACCTGGTTGGAGAGGCACATTTGTGTTTACTACTTGCCCAAGGCTGTAATCTCTCCAATCACAATCTCTCCAATCACAAGTGGCAAGACTGTGGTTTGAACCCAAAACATTTTCCTTGTGAGCCCTGCATGCTTTTCACTGCACAACAGAGACCACAAACAATAGTGCAAGATAGCTATATCTTTTGTATAATGATATTCTGTGGTGATAATCTTGCTTGATAATTTTTTGGAAATATACATAATTTTAAACACTGGGGCTCTATGGCACTTCTGTTCCATTTGATATGTACCATTTATGCTTTCAATAACAATAGCAATACTTACAAAAAGCTACTAAACATCTGTCTTGCATCTTCAGAGGCTCTTGCATTAGCAAAACTGATAAAAGAGCAATAGACTGCTGCCCACGCTGCCCACTTAATCTGCAATATAAAGAAATAACATTAAACTAGTTGTTGTAACTAGTTAAAGCATATAATTATCACAAAGGGGACCTTATATCATCTAATGTCACTAATGCATGCAAGCAAGCAATAGCCTATTTGTGAAGTTGTGAAGGAAGGTCAGAGTTGTCTGCAGCTGCCAGTCTGCAGAGTGCGCACCCTTTCAGCAAGATCTTGGGGACACCACCATTGCCAAGAAACTGCTGGTGGAGGTGCAAAATATTATTTGAACAAAGACTTTTTTGCACTGAAACAATAGAACAATGATGTATTGGCGCACAAAATGATTCAAGCAAATACATCTCGGGTGCACCACTCACACACTCTGCAGACTGGTACAGCTGTACACAGGTAATAGTGACTGACATCACCCAGACTGGAATTTTGCAGATTGCGGGTGGAAGTACGTGAAAGCAATAGAAGAACAATAGGGCCTATTGTTTACCCAAGGATTGCACCCACACGCAGTTACTACAAATTGGTTGTATTTTCCCCAAAATATTGCTTTTGAAATATAGCAGGAATATCTTATTTAGATTGATTTTGCAGATGTGAGGCTCTGGCAGTTGAATGTTATACTGCAAGGAAATCAATCATTTGCCTTTGAGGATTCCAGTTGTTCTAGTGATGGAACTGAATATGAGGATGTGTGAACTATGAAAAAACTATATAAACTTTTTTTTTACATAAGAGTGGTTTTAAACATTCTACCTTTTATGATGGAATTAAATAATGAAGTGCAATGTATCAGTTCTCTTTCTTACTCATTAGTTGGTGTGATTTTCTGCTGTATTTTCTGACTAGTGTCATTTTGCGCTATGGTATTTCACTCTGAATTTTAGGCAATAGTTCATTTAACATCTCATTTCGCTATGGTATTTCACGCTTGATTTCAAACGATATGTTATTTTCCTACTTATTTCACACTGTTTGGTATTTCACGGGCATTCCTCCCCTTGGGTGATTGCTGTTGGCATTTCATGATTGGTATTTCACGTTGACTTATTCGTTGTGGTATTTCACGCAGAATTGCTCACTGTGTCATTTTACATGAAATCTCCACCACAGTGAAATCCCACGTTGGTAACATCACGCACGTCATTTTCACAATTGTAGTATTTCATAAGGGGCTAGGATTTCACGTGGTATATCACGCGTCCTTTCCTGGGTTATTTCACGACATTTTTACCTGTGAAGTTAACAACATTAAATCAAGACTTGAAAAGTTCCTTTACAAAAGGTAGGAAAAATTTTAAAACTCTTTTAATATAAGAACTGATTTAGATTAATAGAATTTTTATATAATTGTGTGTTTTTTGTTATATGGCTAGCCTGATAATTCTTTTGGTAAACTAATATTGAGGTTTTTTTGACTGTTTATTTCAGGCAAAATTTCCAACAGCTGAAGTTGCTGCTTGCTAGAGTTTCATCATTCCTTGAATATTCCAAGTGAGTCATCTACAACAAGCTTGCTAAGCTTTCACTTTTTTTATCACCAGACTCTGATAAAAATGATGACTATATCTAATTGCCTTATATTTTTTTAGAATGCTTTGAAAGAATTGGTGTCACCAATCCTTCCAAAAAGGTAGGTATGTCTATTTATGTTCTATGAAACTTCTTTTAAAAGTCTTGATGATTTTATCACAATTCATTATGTTGTGTTAGCAAATATTGTGCTAATTGTAAACTATAATTCTCTTACATTTTAGCTTTGGAAAAAAGCAAGTTATACCTTCACTGCTTGAATACGAGGACATTGAATGAAACACAAGATACATTAACTGTTGTTTAATTTGTTTTATTATTGTTGCGATTGGAAAGATTGATTACAGAACTCTTACAACATTGTTATACTATGTTTAAATATGCAAACTTTCATTATTCTGTATTTCATTTGCGTGATTTTTGTAAGTAGTAAAGGATTTCTGATTTAAGTTCTATAAAGACAGTGCCTGTTGTGTTATTTGATCTTGAATTGCATTCATGTAGAATTACAGCGAAGTGGGTATTACACCACTTTGTCCTTACACATAGAATTACACAGTTTTGGCTTACACTAAATGGGAATTACACCTCCGTTGGATTTCACGTAGAATTACACGCCATTGGCTTGCACTAAATGGGAATTACACCTCCGCTGGATTTCACGTAGAATTACACGCCATTGGCTTACACCAAAGTAGAATTACACCTTTGTGTCATTACAAGGTATGTAGGATTTCACGATTAAGTCTAATCCTCGATGGATTACACGCGCGTAGAATTACACGACGTGAGTTATTACACAGGTGATTTCACGTCGCCTTTCACGTAGTATTACTCGGGCGTTTTACCTGTGACCAGTCTGGGGCATCACTTTGTACCCCTACCCTAGGTTGAAAGTGGAACCATAGTTACACATTGCAATCTTTACTAGTACCCCAATGCTCTGGTTATCAACAAAAGGTTGTTATTATCCTTAATCTTGTGCTCTTTTCTTAAATTTTGTTCAGTTTTTTTTACAATTTAGGCGGCTTAGGCCCTTTTTAACTTACCCTCATCATCAATCCACACATGCTGAAAATCATACCAAGTAAGTTTAGATAATCTGCAGAAGGATCATCTCCTGGCTTTCCACTGTTCGATGAAGGTTTATAACGATATATTCTGTTTGGTCTCTTCGGATCTGGGCCACTTTGGAGATTCATTGCTGCACTGTTTCTGGAAGCCATATTGCTTAAGTGGAAGAAGGAATACGCCGAACGAGGCTATTTTTAAATGGAGGACAGTAATAAAGGTAGGAGGAATTAAACCACATGACCTCTTGCTCTACTATGATTGGAGGAGAAGGGAAGATTGGGCCAAATGAAGCGAAGACAAAACATTGAACAGACCAGAATGGTCCCGGCGGTCCTCCCTTGGCCCAGTCAAATCAGGGAAAATGTGAAAACGTGGTAGCTGTAATCAAACGAAGGAAAAGAATCCTGGTAAGTATGGTAGAAACTTGCGAACTGACTGAAACAATGTAAATTTTAGTTTATTTCCTTACTCCAGATAGTCTCTCAGGACAGACTTGAGGCCCTTTAGGCCTACAACCTTTACACTTCACTAGACACTGGCACACTACATTACCAACAATTTCGATATAACAATAGGCTAACAATATGATGGAACAATAGAGAGTGGCTCTTGCACACTGGAGAAAACTGCCATACTCTGGCTCTGTAAACTGGCACTTACAGCCTTGTGCCTAAATAAGGCCTATCTAGGGGCTTTATTTACTAGTTAATTTGTTCCGTGTGGGGATATTGGGGTTTAGACAGAGTGGGGTAAAAAAGTTTCACCAAGTTCATTATTTGCAGTCAAGGTCTTAATGAAATCGGGAACTTTGAATGCTTATAGAATTAAGAACCAGTAGCGAGAGCTCATCGTAAGGTTTAATCTGATTGGCTGATTAGCTAGAAGGAGATATTCAGGGTGACAAGGGTGACAAGGAATTCTATTGATTTAGCAGGAATCACCAATCACGAACTACATTCTTATTGGACGTTGGGAACAATAGCACAGATGTTGCTTGTTTGTTGCAATGGAGTGTTGCCATGCTACAATTTCTTGTTGACAGTTAAGGGTGGATGTTGAGTTGAAGTTACATCTGTATCTGCTCGTGACGTCAAAATGGCCATGAAATCTAATCGTGGAAGCGGAATTTGCCATAAATGCGGGTCAACCTTTTCAAATAGATGGAAACCTGTCCATTGCAAAAGTTGTGGAATGCTTTTAAATGGTAATTTTGTACCAAAGAAGCCAAAAATATCGCCTGTGAACGTGGTCAAGGTTTGTGATCTTGATGCTGATGGTAAAGTATCTGTCTTTTCAGTCAGAACGTCAACCAGAGATCATCGATGTTTTGTCTTGTCCTCAAATGGCCAATATCTGTGTTATCACCAGAACTGTGTGCAGTCCAGAAGCGTTTTTTACCATTCAAACAATAAAGATTTCTAATGCTCGCATGTGGAAGCATTGAAAACAAACAATGTAAATGCCCCTCTTTATCTTATACTGTGTATATACTTATATATATATATGTGCTTGCCATCCTCGTCACCCTCATCACCCATATATACTGTATATATACTTATGTATATATATGCTTGCCACCCTCGTCACCCTCGTCACCCAAATATACTGTGTATATACCTATATATATATATGCTTGCCACCCTCGTCACCCTCGTCACCCAAATATACTGTGTATATACTTATATATATATATGCTTGCCACCCTCGTCACCCTCGTCACCCAAATATACTGTGTATATACTTATATATGTATATATGCTTGCCACCCTCGCCACCCTCGTCACCATATATACTGTGTATATACTTATATATCCATGCTTGCCACCCTCATCACCCTCGTCACCCAAATATACTGTGTATATACTTATATATATATATGCTTGCCACCCTCGTCACCCTCATCACCCATATATACTGTGTATATACTTATATATATCCATGCTTGCCACCCTCGTCACCCTCGTCACCCAAATATACTGTGTATATACTTATATATATATATGCTTGCCACCCTCGTCACCCTCACACCCATATATACTGTGTATTTACTTATATATATCCATGCTTGCCACCCTCACACCCAAATATACTGTGTATATACTTATATATATATAGTATATATATGCTTGCCACCCTCGTCACCCATATATACTGTGTATATACTTATGTATATCCATGCTTGCCACCCTCACACCCATATATACTGTATATATACTTATGTATATATATGCTTGCCACCCTCACACCCTCACACCCAAATATACTGTGTATATACTTATATATATATATGCTTGCCACCTCACACCCTCACACCCTCACACCCAAATATACTGTGTATATACTTATATATGTATATATGCTTGCCACCCTCACACCCTCGTCACCATATATACTGTGTATATACTTATATATCCATGCTTGCCACCCTCATCACCCTCGTCACCCAAATATACTGTGTATATACTTATATATATATATGCTTGCCACCCTCGTCACCCTCGTCACCCAAATATACTGTGTATAAGCTTATATATACATGCTTGCCACCCTCGTCACCCAAATATACTGTGTATAAACTTATATATACATGCTTGCCACCTCACACCCTCACACCCAAATATACTGTGTATATACTTATATATATATATGCTTGCCACCCTCGTCACCCTCGTCACCCATATATACTGTGTATTTACTTATATATATCCATGCTTGCCACCCTCGTCACCCATATATACTGTGTATATACTTATATATATATATATATGCTTGCCACCCTCGTCACCCTCATCACCCAACTATACTGTGTATATACTTATATATATCCATGCTTGCCACCCTCATCACCCATATATACTGTGATATACTTATATATCCATGCTTGCCACCCTCGTCACCCTCGTCACCCAAATATACTGTGTATATACTTATATATCTAAGTTTGCCATCTTTGTAATATTTGCAATATTTTGTATATGTATGTTAGATGTGTACCGGGTGTGTATGAAATTCACATATTATGTGTGTTTGTCTTTGTGGGAAAAAGAGAATATTTCACTATTGTTATAAAAATGAGAATTCCAGATCAACCAATCAGATTAGACCTTGCGACAAGCTCTACTTCACTCTTAAGAACACAAGTGCTAAGTTTTGGAATGCTGATGCTTGATGCTTAAATTCCAGGTTTCGATCACTTTGTACTTATCAAGATGGTTGTTTGGTGCAAATATTGCAGCCTGCCAGTTGATGTTACCAACTCTCTACAATGTCAAGATTGCAAAATGTACATACATTTAAGTTGCTTGAAGGAAGAGAAACCAAGCTCACTCAAAGGTGACATGCTGTTTGATTTATTATGCAAAAACTGTGGGGGTGAAAATGGAGAAGAATTATCTCGAATGAAGATCACTTGGGTCCAGGCTATACATTTGGCACTTTATAATTTAGCTGTAAGAGAAAGTGGACGGCAGGGCTTCTTTAAATGGAAAGATGATGTTTGTGGATTTATAAGTCAAAATTGGAATTGTTTATTTCCTTCAAAACCAATGACTAATAACTGGAGAAGTACAGTTGCAGGGACATTGTCAGTCTACAGTCAGAAGTTATTTAAATCTGGGCAAATGTTGTTTAATGAGACAGGATGGTGGTCGTTAATAGAGGTCAAGCCACCACCAAGGAGTTATGGGGAGAATATAAAAGCAAAAGGAAAGCCGAAATCCAAAGATAGTAGTGAAGCTGTGGAGAGTGTGTTATTGAAAAATGATACTAGTTTTGGAAGGGGAAAGAGAAAACAAAAACAGCCTTTTGAAGATGTTAAAAGATCAAAACAGCAAGAAGATGGGATTGTGTCAAAGGAAGATGAAATTCAAGGCAATTTGTTGAATATTGATTCATCAGAAGATAAAATTACTGATTTTTCTATGAGTGAAGATGTGGGTTCTGGAAATTCAGATGACATATTGAATAATGATCCTTTCTCTTTGATAAAAGTTGAGGAAATTGGGAATTCCATATCAAGAAGTCTCAGTGTTGAGACATTCAAAGAGGATACATGCGACTCAGTCTCGGAAAAATCAGGAAAAATCTCGGAAAAATCCGACGTTATTAAATCAGAAATCGTTACAAAAGACAACGATTCTCAAGAAACGACCCAAGACCAAGCGAAAACGAAAACTAAAGCTTCAAAGCCCCAAGTTCCAGCTGAACCGAGATTAGTGCCGATGAATCCGTCGCAAGAAAACGAACTTCTTTACAGACTGAATTGTTATCCAAAAGCAATAGCCGAAAATTCGGTAGCGAAGCGACTGCAAAGGAAATTGAAGTTACGAAAACTAAAACGAGAAATGGGGCTACCGATTTTCGATCTTGACGAATTTGTCCGGGAAAGAATTCGAAGATCTGCTCCGCCAGGGCTAAATGTTGTTTTCACCGATGAATATGGCCGAGAATTACCAAAAGCGAGCACCGATGATAAATCAAAACAACCGCATAAAAGTACTTCGTTACATCATCCAGCATTGCAGGGAGTAAACGTTTTAGAGCGATTTCAGACGAGTATGAAGGCACGAGACGAGCGAAAAGGCGAGCTTGTGGGATCGTTTTTGTCTCGGTTAGTCGGCCGTAAAGAAGACGAAGATTTGCGAACGATTGTTAGTCCGTACACACACCGGCTACTCAAACCGTACATTCGACGAGACTACGACACAAAACCGCTGAAATTAAGAGTTATGGATGAACTATTGTGTTACACTCACAGATTTGACCATCATTGGATCAAACCATGCCCTTCGCCTATTGACTATTGCTACGTACAACCGCATCATATACCTGCGGTTAATGCAATGTGTCAGGAGTTTTTCTGGCGTGGCATCGATCTATCCGAATGCCTACAATATCCTGACTTCAGTTGCGTTGTATTGTATAGAAAGCTTGTGATTGGCTTTGCGTTCATGGTCCCGGATGTCAAATACAATGAAGCGTATATATCCTTTGTTTTGGTGCATCCTGATTGGCAGAAAGCTGGCATCGGCACCTTTATGATTTATCATTTGATTCAAACTTGCATGGGAAAAGATGTTACGTTACATGTCTCTGCGTCCAATCCATCGATGTTACTTTATCAAAAATTCGGATTCAAGGCTGAGGAATACATTCTCGACTTTTATGATAAATATCTACCAGAACATAGTAATGAATGTAGACATGCTTTTTTTCTAAGGTTGCAAAGGTAATTCGTAAATTTTCGTATTAATTCGGTCGACTGTTCGTATTTTTCGATTTTTCCTTTAATTTATCGGAATCTATCAGGCGGCATTAACCCTCCCACTCCCCTAAAGGCCTGGCTACACTAGGAGACATGTCGCACACGACATTGATGTCCCCTCGGTGTCTCCCATTTTAGCCACCTCAGAAACTATGCAGCGCGCGGCAAAATTAGCGGGAGACACATGTTGCTCGCTTGTCGCTGGCATGTTTAGCCACCCTGGGAGACATGCCGGATACAGTGTCGCGCGCGACAAGTCTCCTGGTTTAGCCATAGCTTAACAGTTTTCGAAAATGGCCTAAAATCGTACATAATGCATGTCACATGTTAGTGCACAGTACACCGGTTCTGAAGCGCTTAAACTAAGTGATGATTTTATTGTTTCAGACAAAAAAACGTTTTTTCGCTACTCATAAAGATCTTAGTTCTGTTCCAGGAAAATACATCGAGTTTTAAAAAGAAGGGACACTACCTGAACCCAATAAATCTGAAATAAGGCTATTTTTCTAGCGTATTTCTTATCGGTTTTCAAACTGAAAGGCTGTCTCGAGGTTTTAATGATAACAGATCCTCGGATTCCGATTTCACTATTTATTCATCTTATCTAGAGTTTTGTGGCCAACCTAACTGGGAGAGTTCTAACCAGAATTTCATCGTAATTAAAAACAATTTCATTTGATCCTACAGTTGGGAGACCCAAGGTCGATGAAGAAGTAATTGATGAAATATAATAACATTGAAATGTTAGATAGGAGATGTTTTTATGTCTGGAGAATATCATCTAGAATCTCCGACTTATTGGACTCAACACTTTAAGTCTGAGAGTCAGTACGCTATCGCAGAGTTTTAAACGCCGCTGGAACTATAAGCATAGAATTGCGGTGGAATGTAGAACATTAATGTAACGGATCTCTGTGAAACAAAAGCTATTGTCCGCTATAGAGGTGTCCGCTATAGAGAGGTGTCCGCTGTATCGGGGTTTGTTTTACAAGGAGATGACCTATGGGACAATATATGTTTGTCCGTTGTTCACAGGTGTCCGTTGTCTAGAGATGTCCGTTAATAGAGGCTCCACTTTGTACTTGGTCATTAGGGGTGGCATTCGGACTTAGAGCGCTTTGGGGCCTTAATGTTTTTGAACCACGCCCTTGAGAAGCACAGAAAGTGATCGAACGCCCTCCAAGGAAGGTAATTGTAAGAAAGTGTATTGTTCAAAACAAGCACAGCACAGGTCCGTCGCAGGGATTTCTTTTGGCTTGGAAAGACTTGCATATGAACATAACACTATAGGAAGAATATGCCCCATAATGTTATGGAAAAAATACACAATGTTTATCGAAAAAAATTATTCCAGAAAATCTGAGATACGTTTTCTGCTTGGTCGTGCTATGTTAAATTAGCTAATTTTAATGGTAGAATATCTAATGATATAAAATCTACAAAGCTAAATATTGTAAATAACAACAATAGTAATAATAATTATATGCTAACAACAGTAAATTTAGCTTCATATTTATTGAAGATAACCTATTCGCTAATAATTATTACAGAAACTCCAAAACATTTTCGATTAATATTTTTGGATGGATGAGAACTGAGGAAAATGGAGGGGCTGGGAACGAGGTCGAGTCTGTGCATCGAGCAATTCACTTAAAAGCCATGCTCATGTCGACCTTATGCGATAGAACTAACGCAGACCACTAGTGGTAGTGTTAACATGTGCCGACATGTCAACAACTTATCAGAGCTTAAAGGATACAGTTGATCGCGGTCGCAAGATCCCTCAGGTCGGCATTTTGCTAGTTAAAATGCCTATGAAAGAAATCTGTCATTTACAAAATCTACAAACAAAAATTAGTCTTTAATTTTTAGAAATTTCAATAAAGTCATTCAGTAACAGTTGAGTGCTCCATGTACCTAAAATGACTTTGATAAAGTTAGGCCGTGCAGCTGTATACAAGATATATTTTTACAATATGAGCACTTTGACGACAGTATAGACATACACGTCCCCTTTGAGTCCCTTCACTGAAACAACGAGCTGGTCTGTGATGCCTTTAAAATGCGCGGCTTTTGGAGCAAAGTAATTGATCCTGAAATATCCTCGTCTCCAGATTCTTCTCTTCTTGAACGGCAGAATGGGTGTGCCTAACTTCGCGATGCAGTCAAACTTAAACGTAGCTGGTTTGCCACGGTTCAAAACCTCAAAAATCAAAAGCATCTTTTTACCTTGTAATACCGTATAATCACGGTCACCGTATAAAGAACGGACTAGAATTGGCTGTGCTTTGACGGTCTTCTCCGAGAGTCTCTGAAATATGTAGCCTTCGACTGTTCTGCCTCTCAGCCTGACTTTGAACGATTCTTTGAATGATTTGAAAGATGTGTTGAAAACTGTAGAGCCTTTTGAACGCTGAAGACGCAAACCAGCCTTCAGCTTACTGCCATCTTCACGTAGAAAGTCAACCCTCATGGTTGAAACTCGAACATTATCAAGACCACTGATTGAGAGGTACATGTGCACATTATCCCCTATGGAAGAAACAAGGTTAGGAAATTTATTTTATCTGATAGTTAGAATGCATTTGGTTAGCAGAACAAGCTAGGGTTCCTTCAGATAGTTTCAGTTGCTCTATGAAGCCTCCTTATTAAAAGAACTAGAATAAGCCCCCTTTTAGCCCAGTATTAATTACCACTGACTTCTGCTGATTACAGATAACTGGTCGAATCTGCTGTTTTCCGTTGATACTGACAATGATTGATAATGATAGCAATATTGAAGATGACGATGATGAAAATGGTTACGACGATCATGACGACAATGTTGATGATGATGATGATTATGATGAGACGCAGATGGTGATGATGATGATAATGCTGCTTATGATGATTACGATCAACATGACGATGATAGGGATGACGATAATGATGATCATAATGATCATCTGATGATCAGTTATGATGATGATGATGATGATGATATGATGATGTTGATGAAGAAGATGCTGATAATGATGACTGATTATGATGAAGCTGATTGCTGATGATAATGATGATGACGACGACGACGCGATCGTGAAAAATTTATAATGATGGTTTGACAATTTAGATGTTGATGATGACGACGACGATGATGATGATTATGCTGCTGATGATGATGGTGATAATGGTGATAATGATAACGATTGTGACAAAGACGATGATCAAGAAGATAATGATAATCACGACGATCATGATGATCACGACGATTACGATGATCACGACGATCATGATGATCACGACGATCAAGATAATCACGACGATCATGATGATCATAACGGTCACAATGATCATAATTTGCATTGTGATTGTCAAGATAATGATGATATTGATAATGATTAATGATGAGGAGGAGGAATAAAAACAAGTAGTAGTCATTGATAACAACAAAAACTTACCAAGTAACGGATGAGATGTCGGGATCAAAGTGTTTTTTCTTGCAAATTTATGGAAAAAGATGAATCCAAATTGAATCAGTTTCTTAGAGAGAGCCCTTGCAATATAATCATGTGAACCAACACGAGACGGAAACCTAAGCCTCCAAATGCCAGGTTTCGGATCGGCGATTTCGTAAACTTTTGCAAGAGATAAATTCACATTGGTCGGCCATTCCTCTCCTATTGGGGAGTACAAGGTAACATATCGAGCACTGTCCGTATTCTGTACTGTCACTGATACAATCAGAGTTCCAACGGTATCATCAACAGGAATTGAGTACGTTTTGCCATACTTCACAGCTCTCTTTGCACGCATAACAATCCTCCGTCCACTGCTAGCACTGGAGATGATAGTCGGGTTAAACAAACTGCTCTTCACAAGCACATTCAATCTTCTGAGCTCTGATGAATCAGCGAGTGAAAAACCTGTCCTGAAGTGAACGATGCCACGTCGTGGAAATGACTTATCGATCCAGCACAACTCTCTGTTTTGGCAAAGAAGTTCACAGTGGCACCGGAAGAGTATGCCGCTACCTTCACGGCATTTATATTGTCCGGTGTTGCATCTTTAGCACTGGCATCAGTAAACACAAACATTGGTGAACCAAACCTCGGTCCGGCATTTAATGCTTCCAAAATTCCAGTGAATGCTAGCTCCGGACAATCGCCACCACCTTTTGCCACTAAGTCATCGATGGCGTTGACAAATTCCTCGCGTTTTGAGTGGTTCTTATAAACAATCGGTCCATAAGCTAAACGCAAGTAGGACAATAGATCATTAAATGAAGTCTCTTTTGTATGAGCTAGGTTTAAAGGTTTAACTTCATAATTAACCGGCTATAGATCTTTCAAAGAGGTCTGGATCGGCATGACATTTTTCTGGAAAATGGTAGACATGTTGAGCAAGGGAATCCTCTCCACATTCAAAGACCAGAATCGCAGTCGTTTCAGGAGAGATATTGTATAAACCTATCCCTATACCTACGCATAAACATTCCAATACCTATACCTATACATGCCAATGCCTATACCTATCCCTATATATACGCATAAGAATGCTGATACCAATACTTAAATGCTGATACCAATACTTATCCCTGTACTTAAGCCGATGCCGACACTGATACCTACACATATACCTACGCGTATACATATCGATACCTGTTCCTACACATACTTAAAGGAGCATGCAGATGCAAGTTTTACCATATACAATGCTGCTTTAATAGCACCAAAAATAGATATCTCCTTTAAGATGTTCATAGATCTTTTTCAATGATTTTTGTTCTTCACAATAGAGGCCAGTGTGCACAGTGGCTTGAGAGCTTCACACTGGCTTGTATACATAATGTGGTAGACTAATACAGACGCCTAATTCATGCGTTTATATGTATCTAGGACGAATTGTCATTCTCATCGAAATTAATAGGTATCTCACCGAATATGGACACACATTTGCCGTCTCTCCAGAAAATTACCGACTTCGACCGTTTTTAAAAAATATTTGACAAACATCTGAACAATTTGCACCCTCAAAATCTAACTAACACCGCTGTCTGGAGTAATATGTATGTCCGTAGTGGCAGGTGCTTACCAATAGGTGCATAATGCTTATCTGTTTCCTTCATATTGCATACTTACTCGGGTCGTTAAAAGGAGAACGGGACAGTTAAGGCACGTCCCCGTAGGTCAAAACACATGAGGACATTTCTTCATGGGAATGCCTGTAGATGCGTAGTGGCAGGTTCATACTCATGCACATTATGCTTATTTGTATAGAATTCATACTTACTTGGGTCATTGAATGGGGACAAAATGTAATCCACATGGAAGTCTCTGGTCTCTGAAATGATAGTCTTAGCAATGGCTTTAGCGGCTGCAATTTCATCTTTCATGCTCCCAGTTGTATCGATAGCAAACATTAATGTTGCATCACCTCTCTTTGCAAACACTTCATCAAATGTATCACTGCCAATTGATGTCTTGATTCTAGACAGGAAATTTGTTGCTGCCTTTTCCATTTGAGCTGGTTTCATACCGATGTTCAACTTTGACTGAAAAGAGATGAACAATAAGAGTTAACGTGTTAGTTTGTTAGTTAGTTGATTAGTTGGTTAGATAAACAGTAGTTTAATTTGTTATTTGACTAGTTGGCTAGTTAGTTATTTAATAGCTTAGATAGTTAGCTAGTTAGTTAGTTATTTAGTAGCTTTGTTAATTGGTTAGTTAGTTAGTTAGTTAGCAAGTTAGTTAGTTAGTTAGTTAGTTATTTAGTAGCTTAGTTAATTAATAGCTTAGATAGTTAGTTAGTTAGTTAGTTAGTTAGGTAGGTAGGTAGTTAGTTAGTTAGTTAGTTATTTAATACGGTTAGTTAATTAGTTAGTTAGTTGGTAAGTTAGTTGGCCAGTTAATCACTTAGTTAATTTGTTAGTTAGTTAAGCCGTTAGATGGTAGGTTAATTGGTTAGTTAATTAGTTGGCTAGGTAGTTATTTAGTAGCGTATAGTTCGTTATTTAGTAGCTTAGTTAGTTAGTTAGTTAGTTCGTTACATACTTAGTTAGTTAGCTAGTTAGTTAGTAAGCTAGTTAGTTAGTTAGTTAGCTTGTTTGTTTGTTGATGGGTTGGCTAGTTAGTTAGCTAGGTAATTAGGTAGAAACATAGTTATTTGGTTAGTTAGTTAGTAAGTTGTTTGATTTGTTATAGTTACAGGTATAAATCAATGTATAATAATGGGTAACAATGGGCAGGTATAAAAGATACAAATAAAGCAACTATGTCAAAGTTTAACATAACTTCTCACCTTCATAAAGGCAAATAATGTTTTTCCGAACGTGACTCTGGCAAAATCAATGTCACCTCCTCTGCTGGCAACTTTAATGAAATGAAGAAGCTCTTGCTGTCTTTGTTCTGGCGTAAGCAAAAGAGCACGAGGATTCCGACTGACGATTTCATCCGTGATTGCTCTTTGAATCTGATATATCACATTGTAGAATTGAGCTGTAGGGAAAAACGAATGCAATGTTATCACAAGAGTTTACATACCTATATATACCGATCATGATCATACCTTTTTATACCAAACATCCAACTTAATTAGGTTAGGCCTGAATTTTTAAATCAATATAGTAAGACAACTTATACAGTATAGAATGAAATTTTCAGATAGAATGAAATAAAAATGCTGAAGAATACATACGTATGATTATAAATGCAGCGTTAAAGAACTTGATGAAGAGTTAAGAATAACTGAACAGCAGTGGAATGGAGTGTGAAATGAACATGCTGATGAATACAGAATGAAAAGAACATGCTGACGAATATAGTATGAAATGAACATTCTGACGAATGCAGTATGAAATAAGCATGCTGACGAATATAGTATGAAATGAACATTCTGACGAATACAGTATGAAATGAACATGCTGAAGAATGCAGTATGAAATAAGCATGCTGACGAATATATTATGAAATGAACATTCTGACGAATGCAGCATGAAATAAACATGCTGACGTATGAAAAGAACTGGCTGACGAATTCGGTATGAATTCAAGCTTATTTCATGCCATCATTGTCAGATTTCACAATCTTAATTAGTTTGTTACCGGAGTTTTGGGAAATTGCAGAAATTCAAACTTCAATTTACATACTGTAAGATAGTAAACAGTATATGAAATAAATCGACACAAACTTTTTACCAAAATTTAAAACCCGACAGGAGTGATCTAAATAATCTATGGGCGTGGATGGCAACATTTTTTCTGGAAAACCACGACATTAAGCATTAGACAGGATATAAATTTCAAAAGCAGCTAAAATTCTCTGATTTCAAGATTATTCTCAAATATGACAGGGCGTTTTTATCACCCTTTGCCACAAAAGCAAGAAAAACCGGATAAAATGTGTTCCGAGATTTATAGCGCTTGCGGCAAATTTAACCAGATATATAAGACTGGATCTTATGACCAGTAAATTCTTTCTAAATACTTAATTTCAATGATGTAACAAATAACCCAGACCTTAAGAAAATGATTTAATTACTGATAAATAGCCATTTACAGTCTATGTTTCATCTTTATAAAGTGATCAGCTCAAATTTACTAACCAAAGGTTTTGACTTTCGTGCCCTAACGTCTTAACTGACTGTGTTCTTGGCCACAATTAGCTATTTGATTTTAATATGATTTCTTTATTGAGAACCTTTTAGCAAATATAGGTATATGTTATAATAGCATCATATTTGTATATATCGAAGTGTACCGTACTTTCACGAATAAGCACCCCACTTTGGATTGAGCTGCTTGTCAAGCTCTTGATGGAATGAATCACCCTGGGTAATGTATGTGCAGTACAGTGAAATTAAATCCTTAAGTTTCCAAGTTTATCCTTAAGTTTATCTTAAGTTTATCCTTAAGTTCTCAACTATGAGATTAATCCTTAAGTTTGCAAGGGCCCAAAATCTGGAACTTTCTTCCAGCTGAAATTGAGTCAGCCCGAAATAACGAAGAATTTAAAAGCTTGATAAAGACATGGTTCCTGAATAAAAAATGCGCGTGTTCCTTTGTAATAAATGATTCCTTGATGCAATCTCTGGAATTGCTTTATGTTAGTGTGAATTAGTGTTTCTTCACTATTGTAAATACTAACATTAAATAATGTACAATTACAATTACAATTAGTGGAGGATGTGCTGTACAGTGGAGGATGCCATCAGTACAGTGGAGGGATATCATCAGTACGGTGGAGGGTTTTCAGTACAGACTGTACTGTACTGATTATATCCCTCCACAGTACTGAATATCCTCCACTGTACTGATGATATCCCTCCACGGTACTGATAATATCCCTCCACAGTACGGAATATCCTCCACCGTACTGTTGATATCCCTCCACCGTACTGATGATATCCCTCCATTATACTGAATATCCTCCACTGTACTGCACACCCTTCACTATACTCCACATACATTACCCGGGGTGTGAATCAAGAGACACCCTTCGCCAGTTGCTGCAAAACTTATTTTTTTGCCAGAACTTTAGTTTATTCATAAATTTTCAAATAACCCCTCTTGTTTTTGAAACGGTTTTTTAAGAAGAATCTTAAATCGAGGAAAAACGGCAAATTTGTGTGTTTCCATGAAGCCTGCAGACTTCAAACAACACACTAGCGCAAAAGTATGAAAATGTCGTAGCGGCGCTCCATGGTCGCAGCCGCTCGCTCTCCCCTGCTCCGCAGGCACAATTTTCGCAAAAGGGAAAGAATCGGCGATTCAAAACGCGCAGTTTTACATATTACATTTCTGCGTTCGTCGCATTGAACGATGTTTTTTTCGCAATAAAGCCTTTTCGCGGGAAGAATTTCATTTCGTGCGGGGACCTATCAAAATATAGCTAGAATTTCATTCATCAGCCCGATGATCTTATTTAACCAATCACTGCGAAGAAAAGAATAGCATGTGACGAGAATCGGCGATGTGATTGGCTATTTGAAAATGTAAACAGACGGGTTGAGTTGGTGAATGAATTACGAACGACCACGTCGCTGTGTCTGGCCTTCAAGCAATAGAAAACCACCACATTATTTACGTGCTAATGAACTATGAATCAGACTGGTTTTCGGTTGGTTTTTTGCTAAGCCACATTTTACTAAGAATATGATAACAAAACCGTTTGCGACAAAAATGATAACTCGGAGATTTTACGCCCTTTAAAGGCAGATACTTTGCCCTCCGAGGGGCTAATTGGAGTTGATCGCTTATCCCACCGAGGGGCAAATCACTTCCTAAGCGTCCCTGATCATTCATAATTTTTGTCATTCCTGAAGTCGGAAGAAATTTGATGTTACATATATAAACAAACAAATTTAGTGACTATACTATGTCGGATTTACAAGCCGTAACAGGTCCTGGCCGCCCTGGCAAAACTATCCAACACTGTTGATCAGACAAAATGTGTGACGTTTGATCATGTCACAAAACATTGCTCGATACATATGTTTCTGATTTTCTAAGCAGCATATGTTTTGAAGTTTCATAAACTTTAGCAAGGAATTCTGCTTCTGCTTGCCAAGCAATGATTTGTGACGTGGCCAAACGGTCAAAACATTGCTTGTAAAGGAAATCTCAATTGTTTGACTGTAAACGTTTGATCGTTTGGCAAGGGACTTAGAATGGGAGCATGGTTTGGCAAGGCAAGTGGAGCGCACCTATGTTTTATTGCGACTTCTAAAGAGAAAATCTCATGTGATCCGTATGAACTATTCCAAATACTTTAACAGTCAAAGACACGTCTAACGTCTAACATATAGTAGGAAAAATAACTTTTGCATTACACTATTATTTCTGTATTAGGTTCAAATCAGCCTAATGAACAATACTGACCGCAAAAATTGTGTACAGTATTTTAATGTAATAAAGTGAACACAGAGGTCTACCTGGCGGGTCCCTTCCTCCATTGTTTAGCCTGTAGAAAGACACCAATGTTCTCCATACAGTCTGCAATGTCTCGTTAATATCGATAGCATTCGCCTTATTGGTTTTGACCAATGCTGAGCCGGAGCACAATGCGATCAACAAGAACCACGATAGACTTGCATTATGTAGCAATTTAGGCAGCAACCATTAAGATACCCCTTGTATTACTGTATTCTGATATACTTCGTATGGCCTTTACAACATGAAGAGCGCAGCGATGTGCGGTACTGACGATTGAAACTGAACTCGAGTCAGGCGTTTCGGTAGTTTAAATTAATAGCACGGGGAATTAACAGACTTTGGGTCATGGTGTTAATGCCATAGAGGAGGAGCCTCGATTGATTAAATCCACCTCAAAAATCTGTCTCAGGTTTTGTTTAGCCTTTTTATCGATATTCCAAATGTGGAGAATCGAAAAAAACCAAGTCATAGACCACATGTGTGGGTATTGGGCAAAATCTCGTTAAAACTATAGCAGCAGGTTTTTTGGGATGCTTAATCGAAAACCTTTTCCCATATACAGCACGCCTTAGTGTAAGGTGAGGGCTGGTTCTGCAGCACACACAAAAGTGACGTCATCAAGGGAATAGAGAGGCATTTTTTTCTTCAAAAAGGCTTCAAAACAAAGGACTTCCAAGGGATTTCCATAAAAACGATGGGATTTCCAACAAAAGTTTACGAAGCTTCCAAGGAGTGCATTGCCCCTCAGAGGAAATCATACGTGAGACGCAAACCAAAAAAGGGGAAAGCATTTGACTACAATACTTCATTTCGATGCAAAGACACAAGATGCATGCACACAGCGCACCAGGAAAATCCACTTGGAAAATCAACAAGACTTTTTTTATCTCTTCGTTAAACAGACCTTATAGCCTATCTTTTCAATTTAAGTCACCTTTTGCCCATCTGTTTTCTAAGCCGCTATGATGGTACTCAATTATGCGACTATGTCGCGCGACATGTCTCCTAGTTTAGCCAGACCTAACTTACGAAAAAACAGGTCAACAATTTGATTAGACGAGTAGAAGACTAAAAATCGCGCATGACAAGCAAGGACCGAATATCTTGGATTAGTATTGATAAAGCGAGCAGTAAATAAGAAATTTAAACCTGTGAAACAATGGACGTAGACACTTGAATGAACAAATGTTGAATGAAACTGAGAACTTTGGATTAAAATGATTCATCGAGCTGTAGCCTCGTTGACGTGCGTACATTAGCGAGACATGCGTATCAATTTGTCATCAACCATTCAGTTTGTGATAAGTATTTATGATATTTATATGTTTTTAAGTTATAGATAAAAACAAGCGTTCATGGTCTATTTACGCACGTTTTTAGTGACGTAAAATTTCTTTACATGGGTATCATTACTCCAGACTTCTGCTCTGCCCAAAGAGTCGTCAAATGAGAACTGAAATGAAATCGTCGAGTATCAATTTTCTCAATTTTAAAACAAACGACACGACAACGAGGCTAGATTTCATGTTGCAATCAGCATTGATATTGGAGAGAAGATCAGTGGCGTAACGCAGGCGCCGTTAGTTCAAGAACCTAGGGCCCCTAGCCAAAAGGAGCCCGACAAATTTTTCGTATTGTGTCTTTTCTCGGCCATCCCATAAACGACCATTGATCCGAGGACATTTAACATGCATTTAAATGCATGAGAGGACAATTAATCTTCACAAAGTTTCCCACTACCCCAAGCCTTCTTCCCCCGCCCGTAGAGCTCGCTCTGTTCGCCTTCATCGCATGGGCCACATCTTACAAAATTGCAACGGGCCCCGAACGTCTCCGTTACGCAGAAAGTGCCTTGCACTGAACTTCATAATGTTACTACCTGTAGCTTTAACCTCATCTCTTAATTTCATTCCTGGACAGACCTCTGCCCCCTAACGCCTTAAGGTACAAAACCATTAAAAATCCATTTATGCAAAAGATTTCTTTCTCAAACGCCAGGCATATACATAATCATAGTTACAACGAAGTACCCCGGTTTAAAGATTCCCTATAGCATTTATAGTCCTCTTTCTGTCCCATAGGTTCCTTTTTAAAATGCCAGACAAAAGTTAAAGTCATGGTCACCCCGAGGTTCAAGCTTCCCTAAGGCCACTATAGTCCTCTCTCTGTATCTTAGTTATATATCATTCAAAATTAAAGCTTAAGATGTCAGATGACGCTCTGGCTCTCTCTACCAAGGGAGCAAGGCTTCTCTATGATATCATAAGCACAAATGGATGCGAAAGAAACCCGTCACAGCCAATCACGACGCTTTCTAAAGAACTCTAAAATACTTGAATGGAGAGAAGCATGGATGAATCGCGTGGGTCAAACCATGACTTGACAAAGGTGGAGTTCTGAAACCAAAAAATGGTAAATCTATCTGGTCTATCCATCTATTTGGATTGATTGCAATATCATATTCTGCGGCAAGTTGAATACATTTTAGTTATTACTCAAATACATCATATTGTCATCATTTCAAGAAATCGATTAAGTAAAGTTTGATCACGCTTCGCGTTCAACCTCTCATCTCCCGAACATGAAATAATCGTCTGCCTTCGTTATAGTGGTCCCTGGCTCCAACAATAACAGCAACAATTTTCACAACAACAACAACTTACTCAAAGATCGCTCAACACTTGCCTGGAAAAGTGGCCTGCAGATTAGACCTGTAGCTGGGGTTTTTAATAGTAGGCATTCGAGACGAGCCCCCTTAATACCCGTTACTACCCTTTACACCTAATTTCCTGGCGTTTCGAGCTTAGTTACCAACTTTTTGTGTATCGGAATATTGGCAAACTTTTCACAGAATATTTTATCGCTTGGATTGGATGCTATCAATAAGGCGTGATTTTTAGTTTCCTACATGCTTCTTACACTACCATTTGAGGGTTACTTTGAAAATATAAGTTTTGGCTTTCTCTTGCCCTGACTCAACCCCTTGTCAGGCCCCAATGGGTGTACCCCCGGAGATAAGCACTGAGCATATGCAACTATATCCATTACTAAACTACAACTGCAGACAAGGGAACGAACATTTAAACCTGAGACCCCAGGGGTACTCATTAACTTTCAATACGGGGGGTCCATGCCACTATTTCCTTGCAGACCCCCAAATATTGAGTTTAATGTTTTGGAGACCCCAAATATTGCTATCTATTTTTGGGCACCTAAAATGTTTTCTCGGGTTTGGCCATCAGTTTCATGACAATTTACAATTTATAAGCTCTTGGCAGTTGGATGGGTCATTGTAATGAATCGCACCAAATCGCAAGATTCTTCCTTCAGATTTGTGGACCCCAAATATTGAATTTTTTCCATGTTATAATTCACAGACCCCAAATATTGAATAAGCTTAAGATTCCGGACCCCAAATATTGGCATGGACCCCCCGTATTGAAAGTTAATGAGTACCCCCTGGGTTAAAGTGACAGAAAGGTTTCAAGTGGCAGTTTATCTCCTCTAGTAGACATTTAATAAAGTATTTTCCAACAACAGATCAACAACAACAGCAATTCGCAACACTGAATGTTTGAACAGCTTTCTAACAACAACAACAACTAAAAATAGAAGCTGCGATAACTGGGACCCGTGTAATAAGTCTAAGGTTTTAGCATCAAGGTGGTTTAAGCTAATGATGATCAAAATCCTTCATGACGTCATCCTGGCCTTGTAGTCTCGATTTTTGTTTTTATTATCGTTGCTGTTTTTCGCATATATCAAACCACATTTTGATGGAAGATCTCAATTATTTGAATGCTTAGATAAAGCTTAAACGACCAATAGATTCCATAAGGTATCGTCAAACCAATTTTAATATTTTCGCTTAGTTATAAAGGAGACGAGCTGAAGCTAACGCAACTAACACGTGCTTTGCGCAGCAGTTTCTGAATTCTAATGCGCACGAGTTATGCAATGAAGCGAGTGGTATTAAGCTAAAACACTATGTAGATGCACGACAGCACATTTATATTAATTGCAATAGTGCGAGTTGCAATCGTGCACGATGCACGAAGTAAATAGCCTAAATATTCTTAAGATTATCTGCAGACCCCCCTTTCCCTTTGTAGAGTTGTCTTGCTTGACCACCAACATTGTTTGAGGTAAAGGGGAGCACTGGAGTTATTAAAGCAGAAAGTCGTTGGAATATGTATATGGGTACAGAGGTATACTTGATAAGAAAATTTGGAAGGGTCCAAAAGGAAGTATACAAGGAATGGTGGTCGATGGAATGATGGAATGATACGATAATTTTGCCCAAGATCAAAAAGCAATCCAGACTGAAACCAAAGAAAGGTTCCCTTCAAAAGCGAATGAATGAAATTCTGAAAGTTACATCCATCAGGCATGCTACATTACTTTCAGTGGGGAAAGAAATCTTGGCGAGGATAGCCTCGGTGTCGTGTCATTTGTTTTAAGAAAATCGATACTCGACGATTTTATTTCAGTTCTCATTTGACGACTCTTTGGGCAGAGCAGAAGTCTGGAGTAATGATACCCATGTACAGAAGTTTTACGTCACCAAAAACGTGCGTAACTAGACCATCCAAAATCGGGGGGGGGGGGGCAAAAAGGCGTGATCAACAGCAATTAGGGCGTGGTTTTGAGAACGAATATCCAAGTCGTACCCTGCGACACTTTTACATCAGATTTAGCCTATGTACTTTGTTTTAATAAGCAACTGTTCAATAAGCAATTAGGGCTGGGATTTTGTTCAAATTTTTGGTACTTTGGCAGAAATCTAACTAGTGGGTATCTTATAAAGCATAGTTTCTTATAAAATAAAAAAAATTTACATCATTGCAAACTTGTCAATTACATCAAAAAGCAAGAAAGAGCCAAAAGCAAGAGATTTTAGGGGTACCATTTATTCTATGAGGGCTGAAAGACCAGATACATTAAGCAACTTTGAGGGCTGGACCAAAAGTCCAGTTGTTTATAAAAATCGTGTATACAAAACCTATCTTGGAGATGATGGGGGCGACTGTCCACATGCCCCCCCTTGGCTACGCTACTGATAACTTTCTTGTTTCTTTTGAATGAATTTTAGAGTTCTTTATAACAACTCTAACGAATGATGAATGTAGAGAAATTGAGAAACTGTTAAAGAACTGTCGCTCTTTCAAACGGCCAACACGTTACGAAACTCAGCAAGGTGGAAGCCGCCGATAGGCTAGCCACTCAAACATCAAGTGTGTTTCTTTATATTTCATAAATTTGCCCTCCATTCTTTGAGATATATTCATTCATATGATACTCATTGAAAATCTGTACGCAGTGAAAAAGCTTGGTGGCATACCTTATTTTTTTTAAATAAGGAACTGGACTTTTGTCCAGCCCTCAAAGTTGCTTAAAATTTTAGATATTTCAGCCCTCAAAGTTGCTTAAAAGTTGCTACCACCCCTGACTTCGCGGGTCAAAGTCATCAAATTTTAGTCCTAAAAGAGAGCTTTTGGGAGACAGTAAGTGGAAAAACGTTAGCTAAAGAACTTCACCATTCAAAACATAAGAACAAACAATTTCCTAACAACAAAAAAGCGTATAAGCTTAGTTGTTCGACTTCTTAGTTGCTTACATTAATTCAATTGAGCCCTCAAGTTGCTTAATGTTAAGGTCAGTTCAGCCCTAGTTGCTTATTGAGCAGTTGCTTATTAAAAAAGTGTAGTTTGATAGTTACAAAATGGTAATTCTTTTCAGGTTAGATGGGTGAATATTCAAGATATATTTCTGTAAGATTAATGAGTTTATAAATTAGGATTAAAGTTGCCATAAGAAAGTTTCTAGCACTGAAAAATGAAATTCATTATGAAAATCTATGAAAGTATCTTTATCCAAGACCCCAAGACACATTTCAAAAACAGTCGGAGAGTTCTGTTCAAACGGCTTAGTATAAACTCAACTACTATTGCGCCTAAGAAACAACAAACAATCTGAACCTCTGAGTCCAACAAAATGACGGCTTTCTTCGTTTCCAATAAGAAAACTAATTCACAATTTAAGATGGAGGTTAAAATATGAACAAGGCTCTCGTCAAAGCAAAAGTTACACATTTACCAAGTGTTCTCTAAATAGAAAATTCACTTGAACTTTGCTCATATAGAGGGCCCTTACTGACTTCCGAAGCCGACCCACTTCTACAGCTGCAAAGGCAGGACGAATGGATACTAAGAAATTCTTTGCGTTGAAGGAAGCGCGATATTTTGTGATTGTAGGTTCTGCAGGAAAAGTTGGCTTCCTAATTTATAAGGAATGGAGTTATTTAATTTTTCAACAAATGAGGCTGAAAGCTCCTATACAGCTATTCCTTTTCGTGATATATGTTTCAATATAAATTTTTATAGAAAATTCATTTAAACTTGCTTCGTTGTCTAACTTTGAATATAAATGGAGTGTTTTGGGGGTAGTGATGGGAGGTGGAACGATTTGGTATATAATGTTATTCGGTCATTTAGTTGTATAAACCGTCTTGTTCTTTGAAAAACGTATTCTTAGTTTTTCATCTCAGCCTCGAGAGTTCCTCGATAGTACTGTTTCGAACAGCCCCTAAATTACAAGCCTATGCATGTATTATATATCAATCGACAGGGAATAGCCTGCTGAGTCTTATTCTTATTATGTCAAGTAAAAGCATTTACAGCCTCGAGTTCCTGTAAAGGCGTTCCTCACAAAAAACGTGTATTAAGCGGAATACGAGTGGCTACGACCTGGCTACAACACATACAGATATGCCGCACAACTCAACGTGAATAATGAGAAAAACTAAACTTACGAGGTGGATTTTTCTCTGGAGATCGTTCTCGATACCATCTTACCAATGCATCCCAAACAAATTGTAACGTATCGCTGATATCCACGGCTTTGACTCCAACATTGATTTTAATTGCGTTCGCTGATAAAGCAAAAAACAGAATACAAGGTGAAAACACCAATAGTAAACGCATTCTCCTGCTAGATTAAACTGGGCGTAATAGGCCCTTCACAGGGATAATATCTTAACACAACTCTATACGTGTCTGCTTATTGGTCTGACCAACCAAGAATACGATTTCTGGTTAGCCGGCCTTTATATACTGGGCTATGCGTAATGCGATATAGGGTTGAACTGCGTAGCACACACAGGGTGCTAATACTCTTAATGAGGCGCGCAAGACGCTTCATACACACTCCGTATATTTCCGGAGAGATAAATGCAATGATTATTCCTAGTTCAAAAACAAAGGTTAAGACCTGCCCACGGGACGTGAAAACGCTAAGACGCTCAGGAAAGAGAGACATTGGAGATATTTAGAGTACTAATTTTGGACCGTCAGAAAAAATGAAGCCCCGGACTGAAATTCGGGACTTCGCGAGGTTTTCGATGAAATATGTATACTGGATAGCATGGGAGTTTCCCGACTTGAGGCTTTAGGGACACGCCCTGCCAATGAACGTGGAATGAATAGACGTAAGGCTTTTTATGTTGATGATTCTTTTGCCCAGCCCAGGCGTCGCTGTCTGATTGGCAAGACCACTTTTCTTTATAGAAAAACAGTAAAATTCCCAGCCCAGGAACGCTGTCTGATTGGCAGAAGGCCCGAAAATTTAAAGAACTTATACTACTAAAGAGAAAATCATCAAGGAACTTTTCAATGTTGAATGCTTTTATCATTGCAAATAATCAAGAATTAGAGAGTCGGTTCCATTCATTTGCAGTCGAAAATCACAACAGAGTTGTACGTTAAGCATGTCTCCGCAATGTTTCTTTGAGTAAACTTGAGCTTTGCTCAAATGCAAATAGTCTTCTCATGGGAGTTAAGACCACTGTATGTATAGCATGGTATGTAAGCCTTTGGTAAAAGCGGGAAAGGGGTGACAGCTTCCCGGTACGCCTGTACAGAGCACCCCGTACACGGTACAGCAGGCTAAAAATGGACCCCGTATGGTGCAAACGCAATCTGGTACATGGTACACTTGAAAAATCGAAGCTATAACATGCGCGTGCGTGTAAACCAGCACACTGGTACATTGTTACGAATACTGACCGGTACGCTTGCGAAAAAACCGGTAAACCGGTACGCTGATCATATAGCTGTCACGCCCCCACCCCCAACATATAGGGTGTCCACATTCCGCGATTTTTAAAGGAAGGTCCCATTGACATGCCAATGACAATGGGACATATACCAGTACTTTCTGACATGCAAAGTCTACAGTTAGACTTATTACCTGAGTCCAAATGATCGCTCGTGAAACCGATACCAAAATACGCTCGCTCAAACTGGTAATAAGTCTACCTTGCTATACGTTAAACGTACAGGAAGGAAAGAGTACAATGGTGGGATTTCCTAAAAATTTAGGCCCAATCTTCCGATGCATATTTCAAAAGGTGACTTCGTCCATTTTCACAAGAGATTGCGATAAAACGGAGGCATCTTTAATTCTACTTAAACGTTTTTCGTCAGAACTTCTTGAGAGTAGAACGTCAGAAATTGTCTGAAACAATTGACTACGACGGAATAAGATAACCAGCGGTGGATCGAAATAGGCCAGTCAGAAATGAAAAGCTGAATAGGTATTGTGTTTTGAACACCAATCAGCTTGCAGGATACATCAAGAAAACCGATAGAATTTAGTTGAAGAGTCCAATGAAAAAACGTTGATTTCGGGGGGTGGCGCATTTCTTTCTTCCGCAGGTGTACGATATCATTTTTGAAGTAAAAGGATGGGGTCATAAAAATCTAAAGAATCAGGCTATATACAGACCGAAAGAATGTAATCATTATCGAAAAGATTTTGTCTTCATCTAAAAGACCGCACCCATGGTTGATCTAATTAAAGCAGTTGATCACAGTTGCTCAAGGAAAGAAGGTCTTCCTTTTTCGATTTCCTAAGTCGCTTTATTAAGAGTAATGGGTTTATGTCTTTGGCTACTTTCCCGTGTTTTGCGGACAAACGTTATGTTACTTGTTGACCATTTTTCCTCAAAAATCAAATAACCGTTTTGTGATAGTACCCAAACTTTCTTCAAACATATAAGCTGTCCATGAATTTCAGTGGGGATTTACTTCTAGGCAATTTCGTGCATCTTTTCTTTCAATCCAATCAATTTTTTCAAATGAAGAAACCACACCAGCTTATTAAGCATTAGTGGAAATATCAATCCCAAAAGTTAAAATTGCTATCAACTACACGCATTTTTTTTTATAAGGAAGTTCGGCTCAGGGTCAGTACTGAAAATTCCTTAACTGATGGTGAAAATTGAGTACTCAATATTCCTTAGCAATTCCTTAACTTCTTACTTTGTGATTCTTAAAAACAACCAATGGTCAAGGAAATATAGGTCATAAAGGTTTCAGAAGACGAGTAGAAATGAATACTGATTGAAAACCATTGGCGATAAGTATTGCTTGCTCTGTTAATTCAAAACTTCATGCTTTTAATCGAAATGCTAAGTTAAAGAAAAAGTCAGATTCCTTAGTAGTCTCCGGTCCAGTACTAGAAATTCCTTAAGTTTTTGCCAGCCCGAGTACTACCTTCCTTATAAAGCACTTCCTTATAAAAAAAAATGCGTGTATACGTACTTAGTACGTTGGGTATCGGTATCATTAGCTTTTCTTATCCACAAGTCTGTGGTTTTCATAGTGTTTATGAGTTTCAACAAGGCGGCAATGAGTTTTGCATCATTTGTTTCTTCCGGCTTAAAAGCAACCTTCACAGCAATGCCGTTGTTTCTTAGGAATTCTATTTGCTTCTAGAAATTTCTCAGATTTTTATGTTAGTTAACTAGTTAGTTAGTCCCAACTCGTTACCCTAGTTCGCTAATTTGCTGTTCGTTGTTGTTTTGTTTTGTTTTTTTAATTAATTATTCTTAAATCGTACTTTTTTGCTACGTTTTTTCTTTATATGACGACGTAACTTTTAGTTTCAAGTCATTAATATAAAATTGAAATAAAATTGAAAATTGAAATTGAGTTAGTTAGTTAGCTAAGTAGACAGACAGTCAGTTACTCCGGCAGTTAGTCAGTCAGTTTGTGAGTTACATAGTTAGTTAGTTAGTTAGTTAGTTAGTTAGTTAGTTAGTTAGTTAGTTAGTTAGTTAGTTAGTTAGTTAGTTAGTTAGTAAGTAAGTTAGTTAGTTAGTTACTTAGTTATTAGGTTAGATAGTTAGTGAGTTAATTAGTCTAGCTAGATAAGTAGTTATTTAGTTGGTTAGACATTATTCTAGTGAGTTAGATAGCTAGTTAGTTAGTTACTTAGTCAGTTAGTTAGTTAGTTAGTTAGTTAGTTTGTTAGTTAGTTAGATAGTTAGTTAGTTAGATAGTTAGTTAGTTAGTTAGTAAGATAATGCAAGGACAAGGTCTACGATTATAAAGTCTAGGTTATTAATTTGGCTTATAACAATTATCCATCTTTCAGAAGGAGGGCGTATACCATAATAAATGCATAATAAATCATATAGCTTCTACAGTTTAAAGATCAAAACTCTGTATTATAAGCCGGTTTTGTTTTATCTTACGAAGAAATGAATTTGTTCCAAATCCAAAGTCTCTTATCCGGAAGGGCACCTGATTTGAGCTAGATTCGGAATTCTCTAAAAATTTCTTATTTCCTTCTGAGTCATGTACAGAAATGCTATTCAAAGGGTAAGCTACAAACTGTTGTCTAGAAAATGGATTTTTCTTGACGATCTTGATCCTAAGTACTTCCTTTGAAAGAAGTTTTGATCTATCGTGGCTCAAGTGTATAGTGTGAGAATAATCGATATAGTATGGATAGGCTTGAGAACGTCATTGCAAGGTGTTGTTAAAAGCATTAACGATGATGCATTCAGCTGAAATATCTTCACATTGCCACTAGGTAGTTGGTCATTCAAAAACAACAACAACAACAACAACAACAACAATTAACAGCAACAGCAACAACAACAAAAACAACAACAACAACTATACTGATTTCCATGACATCTCCAAAGCATTTTTCTATAGAGAACTCTATTCCTTAGACGCTAAGACGCTTGAATTAATAAGGGTTCCAGTAAGGGAGAGTAAGTCCCTCACCAAACAATCAAACGATTGTGTTTGACAAGCATTTTTCAAATGTTTGACAAACAATGTTTTATCATTTGGCCAGGCCTTAATGACAACTACAAAAATAATTTCAAAAGGATTTTCTTACCATTGTACCATTGCTATTTTCTACTTCATCTATGCGGTTTCTGACATGCACAACTACTGCAAGTAGCCACGTTCCAAGAATCTGACATGTTTGCTAGGTATTTCTTCCTTTCTCTCTCTGCTAATTTGAGTATATAACTCGAATCTCAGAGGTTGTTCTCTGTTTGTAAGTCGCATTTTTTTCAAGCAAATCACTTTTATCTGCAAAAGAAGTTCCATCTTACCATGAGTGAAGGAAGGCTTAAAAGCATAATCAAAAAATCATATACATTGGCTTGTCATTAACATGGTGTTTTCATGTCGGGATGGGCTTTCCTGAGCTTAAGGGTAGGACTGAATACAAAGCAGGGAAAGTTACCCCAGTATGGGCTTGCCTGTGCAGTTGAATGATCGCCCGTTGCTTTTTGGAAAGAATTAAATTCGTTCGTCGGAAAATTTTCAATACTCCCTGTGTGACTCTGCTATCAAAATATATATATTCTACAGAATTTCTTTTAGGAAAGGTACTTGCTTGTTGTAATGTTTTGTTTGGCAGAACCGTAGCCAGAGTATTCATAACCCAATTGTAAAACGGGTTACCTCTACGGCTACGGACATCATTGCAAAGTAAAATGCCTTCGTCAAATATTCGATGAAACACTCAAACGAGATATTCTTAGTCCACATTCAGAAAGGTTAGCCTAAAAGTTCAAATCTCAAACACAAATTCTCTTAGGTTCAACTCCATGTCATAAGCAATGCTAAAGATTAGACTTACTACACGAGTCTCTAGTTTACGCTCTCCAACATTTGATTGTTCTCTACAGCGAGCCAGTAAAACACAAAAGACAACGAGCGAAGTTGTGGGACATATGTATAGTGAGTCTAGCTCAAGATGTCACGATGGTTTTCGAATTAATAGAATAATGATTGTGGTCTTTTCGCTTTGATAGTCGGAGGAGGTTTCAAGATTGGGTGGAGAACAGTACTCTGTGTCAAGTGTATCTAAATATGTGTACTATGCATGCAATCAAATCAAATTCTAATGAAATTAATATGATGAAATCAGTTACTAGGAATAGTCGGTTATCCTGGAAGAAAATACAACTAGGTGGTCTGTATTTTGATAAAGTGCTATTGAGTCGGTTCAGCTTTACGGAAGAGCTGTAGTGATGGAGTTTTAGCCGGCAAAAGCAAAACAACGGGGGCCTGGAACTCATATCTGAAACAATCAAGTTTGTCGATAAAAGAGCTGATGAGCTGATGGAAAAGCTGACTGAAAATATCGGTACAAACCCGAGGGTTGGGGGATTGCAGAGCCAAGAAAAAGTTACGGTCGCACGGTCATTGACCGGAGGAAGGTCAACCAGAACAAAAGAAAATCTAATGCCACACCTAAGACACGCCTATTTTCATTGTTTAGTGAGGAATTTTCAGCTAGGGGTATTTTTGTCTGGAGGAAGGTTGGCCACTTTTCTGGACTCTGCCTGACTCATAATTCATGAGGCCTATATTATGACCAGAAAATACAAAAAAGTAGTTTTTTGAGAAACCGTTCTGTGAGTGCTTGGAATGCCGCTAAGACTGGACAACGATTGACAAAGATTAACACTTTGAAAGCGAGTTAGCACTGTGGTACAAGGATAAAAAATTTTGCCACAAATTAAGATTACTTGGAGCATTTCAAATTCTCCTGTCTTGCCACTTATGTTAACACGAAGACATAAGATAATAGTTATTTGTTAAAGAACGTATCAATTGACTGGAGCTTTTATATGTCGCGGAATATGTTTGAATAGCCTACTTCACTTTACAACAAATTCATTTAAAACTTGCTTGCAAAAACCGTCTTGTTCTTGAAAACTTTATCCTTAGTTTTCCATTCGAGCCTCGATAGTTGCTTAAAGTTCCTTGATTTTGGGAATCTTCAACCTCGAGTTTCTTATAAAGGTCCTTGAAGGACGTCAAGGTGCTCCTTATAAGAAAGCGTGTAGCTGTTGTATCTTGGATTTGACAGGAACGAAGAAATCACACCCCTCAGGGACACATCTGAAAACCCTTAAACAGGGAGCCTATCCAGAGATTTTCCAGTTTTTTCTGCTATGTACCAAATTCGCGAAATACGGAGCGAATTCCTCGCCAAAGGACAGTGATGATCTCATTAGATTAATTTCTATTTTCGCTGAGTTAATCGAAGATTACAATTGAATAAATCGCTCATTATTATTTAAGGAAGAGGACTGCGCAAGAATTAGAAGCTCAGACTTAAGATCCACTTATCAGCCTAAAAAGAAAGAATCGGCGGAAATTTCTATCTGCCTTTTGGCTGACTTCGACGCGTTCACCTGTGCAGTTAGCTCGTAAAGGGGTCAATGCAAGGAAATGACCACTCAGATTGGTCCAGACGATTACGTAATGAAGTGAAAGAACTATCTGAATGAGGACATCACTATCACGGGACACTGATACTGAAAGCCATGGGATAAGTTAGGATGCTATCTCTCCTCGCAGAGGGAAACGAGACCATCCTTATAAGGAGACTTACTTCCACACCCCTAGTTTTCACGCACATTGAACTGAATTCTTGTTGTTGTTGTTCGCTTTAGTCAGGTTGTTACACTGATCTACTGATCTTACTCTTTACTTTAAGATCAGTGGGTTGAGTGTCCAGCGATAACTCATGGAACTGTGATAACTTCAACTCATGAAATAAGTCTACTTTTCATGTAGAACTACAGAAAGACTTACTAAATGATTTGCAGTTATAGCAATTCTGTCAAATTCTGTTGCTCAAGTAGTTGCGAAGTGAGAGGTCTAAAACGGGAGGAATAAAAGGGCGTGGTCAAAGAGACTTTGGGCGTGATTTTGAGAAAATGGGCAAGTCACCCTTATCACAATAAGTATACAACAAAGTTGGGTTGTTGGGGACTTATTCTTTTGCCCTTTCTCTAACAGTCATGATTTCTGGCCTTGACATAGAAAGATCAAAACCCAAAAGCAAAATGGTGACTTTGCCTTCCCAATGACAGGACAGGGAATGGAAATGAAAATCTTTACCAAATTTAAATTCTTTTGCAAATCTTATTTTAAAAAGTTTTCATTATATAAACAACTTAGACAAAACTTTTTGTGAAGAATTTGGAGAATTTTCTTCAAATCCAAACAATTTAATTGGATCAAAATGAGCAAAATCCATTTTGCTTCAGGCCATTTGACTCTAGTTTTATCAGTTTCTTGGCAGTTATACTAAGTCCAAAAAACACCTTATCATAGTTTTATTACATTAACTCTATCAAGATTTAATAGAATAGAAATTGACAATAACAAAAAATGTGTCGATTTTTGGTTTTGACAAATTTGTAAATATTATATTTTGGAGAAGAATAAGAGACATTACCACTGTCTGGTCCCCTTTTAATGTTTCGGGGGGTTGAAATTATCAGGGGGTTCCTACAAATGTAGAGGCATAAAACAGGAGACTCATTAAAGAGTGGGGTGGGGCAAAAAAGGGACACTAGACATACTTTTCTTTTCTGATGTCTGTTTTCAGCAACTTTCATTATGCACCCGTCACACCTTTTTCATCGGATTTTACCCAGATGATTTTAAGAAAAGTTGGCAGCAAGCCAATGCCTAAAAAGTGGCCATTTTTGGGCCTGCAGTGAGGTATTATTTACTTATTAAATGATCCAGGGCTGTCCTGCCTAAAATATTTTATGTTTTTACTCTGAATGAACTTGAATTTTACCTGAAAATCATTCACCCCACAAACAAACAGCCATCTTGGTCGATTCTTTTCAAAATCAAGAGGGAAAATCAATGCGAGATTGCGAGATCACATTATAAAATCATTACGAGGCTGCTAAATCGCATCGGTGAGTTCATTTCATATCTTCTTACAACGTTGTTTTGGGTTAGATCTTTTAAAATAGTAGTAGATGAGGGACTTTCTTATTTTATTTGCTCTTTCCCATTACCATTAGGCCCTTTTTAGGCTCTCGCCTGAGGCCCCCTACAAAAATTTACAGTTCCGACCTTTCAGATTAAGATTGATACCACAGGAGCACAACTCAAACTCTCATTCTTGCAGGAAACATCCTTGAAGGACCATAAGTAGCTTTGTAAAACGTGAAAGCATAGATTTAGATGAAAAGATTTAACTAAAATATAATTCAACAATACTTTGTTTTGTTTTACAGGGAAATCTCAATGGATGCTTTTGTTATAAGAACAGAGAGGGCACCAAAAGAAAAGAAAACCTCATCTGCAAATAAGAAGAAACTAAAACAAGTAACAATAGAGGCATTACCTGTGAGTGTATAGAATTACAAAGCTAGCTAGCAATGTTATTTGCTAATGCAGGTTGGGGTTTGGGCAGCACAACTGATCCTATATTGGTCGAACAGTCCCCTGAGATTGGCCAAACCATCAGACAAGGTTGGACAAACCATCTGACAAGGTTGGCTGAGACGGTTGTTGGCTGAAAAGGAGGTTGGCCAAAACTTCTCAAAAACGATTAATGTACGGGGACAGCTGACGTGCCACCAAGAACAAATACACTGGGCACTTATTTACCAACCGCAGAAGGATAGACAGCTGAGTTGACTATAGGCTTGTGGAAAGTGGTCCCAACACCTACCAAGCTTAGCACCTACTAATTGTAATTTGTAAGCCAAGCATCTGAGCCACTTTTTGCCATAATAACCATAACCATGACCAGCCTAAGAGTTGAGAGACAAGAGGGAATGCAACTTTTGACTCCCAGGTCATGGACCGTAATAGTTCAAACACTAGACTACTGTCTTCAGAGAGGTCCCTCATCGATTTTCTGCCCAAGCAGCCAACCCAATAAATCCCTTCACTGACCTGTCGTTTCCTGACAAGCTCAAGTTTTTTGTCTGTCTCCTAGAGAAAGAAATTATCAACCAAAAATTCTCTTCATTCAAGACAGCCTTTAAACTCCAGATATCCTGTTTCTTAAACCTCAAATAATCTTTGAATTCTGGGACTTAAATAATTGGCATTAAAATTTAACCTATTTTCATAAAGAGGTTGATGACCTCCAATATGTCTTTGACTACTTAAATGTGGAATGAATTTCAGTGTCATGACTTTATTGGAACATTAAGACCTTAATATGGTAGTCTATACTGTGAGTTTCTTTTAGTCTTCATTTCACTTATCCATGAATCATTTTTACAGAATGAAATATTTTGTCAAGCATTTAGCTACTCTAAGCAAATTTATCATTGGACAATTAGGATTCTATTTCTTCACTGGCCATTAACTTGAAGGGGTAATTGTGTTGAAACCATTTCAGTGACAGGCACTTCATACTTAATTGAATATTGAGAGGACAAAGTGATTTCTAGATATATTTCCTGTTACTTTTTCTTGAAAGGAAATTTGTTGAGTTGCAAATCAATAGATGTCTAGAGACACATTTCCATATTATGGGTATCAGATCTAGTTCAGACTGCGAGACTGCCAGATTCGTGCCATACACTGCAATAGCATGATGTTTAAGTCTCAAGCAATTCCATTTCACAATCAACATGACAGTGGGTCATCACTAGCATGGAATGTTGTGCCCCAGATCCACTTATCAGGGACCAGAACTTGTCAAGTCAAATCTGAATGTGACTGCCAGGCAAAAGTCCCTTTTCTCATTTTCAAGCCTGATGGATAGAACTTGAAACTGGCCAAGCGTTAACAGAGAATAAGGCCTGGTTCAAACGTCGCTCAACTTCGGATCCGCAGAAATTTCCGAGCAGCGTGACTCAAAATCGGCGAGGTTTCAAACTTCGAACGCCACTCTCCTTGTTCACCGAATTAACACCAGAATACAGTACATGGCTGGGGTACGGCGTTTGAACCAATTCAGTGCCGCAAACTTCGTGAGGACTGAGGAGCCTCAAACAACTTTAGATCAGCAGAGCTTGCCGTGCGGCGCAACTCATCAAAAGCTACTTCATTTCAAACGTCGAACTTTTCATGTGCCGAACTCAATGCATGTAATGCTTATATTTGATTCATTGTCTTGGATTAATTTAGATACATCGTTTCACACTACTAAAGCAGGCTTTCAGCAAAAATCAGATCTTTTAGAAAACACCACCTTTCCTGACATCACGAGCTCTAGCTTGATTAACATCGATCCAAAAGCGATTGCTTCTGGAGACATTTAAATAAGTTGGGTACGGGTATATGGGTGGGTTTTCAGCCCTGCTTTCTTTATTGAGTCAAAAGTGCTATCATCGTGTCGAAGATGGTCGTTGTTGTGCGTTGAAGATGCTCGTAGTACAATTTAAAGTAGCAAAAGGCCTAGAAAGTCTTATCACTGTCATATTCCACTTGTTATTTTTCATATGTCTGTTTCTACTGTGTCTGTGTCGTGTGTAAAAGGTGGGTGGGTTTGTCATATCTGGGCAGCGCATCCCCGTGTCCCCGTCCATCCTTTAGTCATATATCCCCGAGCCCTAGCTTGAAAAATTGAGCTTTTATGAATGAATCTGACATGTGCCGATTTTCAGTTTTCTAACTGTAGACTAATAGTTCACGAACTATGTCTATGTTTTCTTTTCTAGAGAGTGGTTGTTGTTGAAGAGATAGAACGACTAACAGTCACTCTGAATGAAGAAAATCAGAATACCGGCTCAATCATCGCTGCATTACGCGAATTGAAAACGGTCAAGCCGTCAAAAGATATTCTCCTTGCCACGAAAATTGGACACAGAATCAACTCTCTGCGACGACACGAAAACGAAACTGTCAAAAGTCTTGCAAGAGAGGTTTTAAAGGACTGGAAAAGATTCTACAGGGAACAAAGGCAACGGCAAATGTTAGAAGTTCGTAGTGACGCGAGATCAGAAATGCTGCGGATGAAAGCAAGGAAATTGTTGGCTGATTCTATCAATAGAGAGGTTTGCTACTCATTGTAATTAAGGGGCAATTCACTCCTTGAAATCTCGTACACCCTTCGCTGGGATTTCTATTGTTTTCATAGAAACCCCTTGAAAATCCATTATTTCAAAGAGAATCGCCTTATAGTAGATTAATGAAATGCTCCTGGACTGGAATGAATTGATTCTTGCTATACGTTTTTTTATAAGAACAACCTTTATAAGAAACACCAGGCTGAAATTTTCACAAACTTTTTTGCTATCTCCGAAACTATTTCAGATACACACAAGCAAAGTTCACCAGCGTAATGCCTTTGCCCAGAAATGCATTTTAAACATGTTTTCGAGAAGGGTAGAGGGTGACAAGTTAGTGAAAAATCGCTTCAAAAATAAGAAACAGGCAGGCTGCTGAAATCAAAGCCAAGTGTTCTTATAAAAACGTGTACTTGATCTGATACTATAACCAAAGCCATACAGCCAAGCATACTGGTTATACGTGACGTTAAACCACGTTAAACTAGAAATACAGCCTGGTATACTGGTTATGACGTTAAACCACGTTAAACTGCCATACAACTTTGTATACTGGTTATAGGTGACGTTAAACAACGTTAAACTACAATACAGCCTGGTATACTGGTTAAAGTACAGGTTATACGTGCACATGCTCACTTGAGAAGGGGAAATATGCACCAAACATTGCTTGATAAGCAAATTTCCTTCAAATGGTTGACAAACAATGTTTGATCGTTTGGCCTCGTCATTTCCTTTTTTTTCTTTTTCTAACACTTATTTCTTTATCGTTATCGTAGGTAACAGATTCATTGCCTGAACTGATAGAAAGAAACATTTATCGTTTATGTGCCAGAAAACCAGATAATTCTTACAAAAAGAGAGTTAGAAAACTTTGCTTCAGTTTGAAGAATAATGAAGAAACTAGGTTAAAATTATGCACTGGAGAACTTAGTGTGGAAGACCTTTGTAGAACCGCGTCTTAATAAATAGTTCTTTCGTTTTAGAATAGTTGCATTACTAGATAAAAATTTGTAAAAAGTTAGTTGTTCACATGTTTGAACATTTTTATCTTAATCAGTAATAATTTGCAATTTCGTAATGTATATATAAGATCTTAGGGCGAATTTTTTTGGTCACATTCTATTTTCAGCAGACGCCTTCTCTTTTCGGCAGACGTCGAGACGTATTTTTTGGTACAGTCTTCTGAAAACGGCAGGTTTCGCAGGCCTCCAAAACCTCTGTCCCTGAAGCTGGAAGGTTTCGCAGGCATCGAAAGGAATCTCGTTCTCGCTTCAAAATGAATGGTTTAGTTCGAGTTCATTCTGATCTGCGTACCGTTTTCAGCAGCCGTGTTTTTCTTGGTTCAGGAAACTTTTTTCTGCTAAGTCTACCTTTTTCAGAATTAGGAAGATCTGTCAAAAACAGGTTACCAAAAAAAATACGCCCTTTACTTACAGATCATGTTTAAATGCAATATTTTACTTGTTGCCTACAAAATAATGAAATGATGTCTTTCCAGTCACAAATTTAAGACACAGGCGTTTCTTGGTTAGATGGTGTTTTAACTAGCGATAAACGAGCAAAAATGTAGTCAACTCAAACGTCTCTCGAGGATAGCGATAGTTCTTATCTTACCACAAAATACACTGAAGATACCTTGGGTCTTCATTGTGAACCTGATTTTTAACAATCCAGACACCCCCTTACCCCTCTCAAATCCGTTTAATGCGCGTTTTAGCGAAAGTTATTATTATTGATATTTATAACGATAATGGCTGACGGGGTTACCGTGTTTAAAGAATATAAAATGAATGAAAAATGAATAATAATAACTTTCCCTAAAACGCGCATTAAAACGGATTTGAGAGGGGCAAGTGTTTCATGTCAGCAGACTTCATGTGTATGACAAGGTGCAAGGGCGTGCAAAGGTTTCAGAAAAATGGACCCACATTTAGGTGGGATATATCGTTCTGTGCAAAGAGTTCCGTTACATATGTTGGTTAAAAAGCGCGTATCATGTCCAATGCGCACGCTGTACTTAAACCTGGTTCTTCCCTTTTAGCGTGCGACTGCTTCCAACACTGCAGTAGCCGCTGGCAAATTATCAGTTCGACAAACTTGAATGGGAACGCCTTGCTTGGAAAGTCGCAGGTTGCCCCAGGTAAAGGGTTTCAGGTTATCGCTGCCTGTGGTTGCCGCAGCTAGTTTCTTGTAGCTAAGGTGCCTGGGATAGCTGAAGTCATGTTGCCGCAGTATGGGAAGCAGGCTTCAGAGGGACCATACCCTTCCCTGTCCATTAGATCACAAAAATCAACACGAAAGACAACACAAATATCCTGACTAACAAATCATCGAAATGTCTAAAAATCTTTCCTAAAAATCTTTCTCTAAAGTCTAAATAACAAACGATAAAGAAATTTACAAAATCTATCATTTACGCAATAGCAAATCTAAAACGTTTTCCTGAGCAAAAGTTCTTTATTGATAAAATCCTCTACTTTACAAACGTAAAACATGAAGGGTTTGATTACAGTAGTTTTGGTCTGTTCACGTGAATCTGGCACAGCAAGCCGCACGCGGCAATCTATGCACTATGAAACCGTGACCGAAAATAAATCGGATGCAGTAGATGGATGTCGTGGCCGTGTCGTGTATTTTGCTTCCCAAGACCTCAGAAACAACTTATCGCGACGTCGGTACGATTGTCGTACAACGTTGTAAAATGATGGGCACGGCAATCAAGAACTTTGAAGAACTCTGGTTTTCATAACATCTCCCTACGATTATCGTACGACTGTCAGGAGCTTATGCGTCAGGCTTTACTGGAACTGATCTCATCTGAATCATTGTTGAAAGACTCAAAGACGAAACAAAATAAATGAAATTATTGAAACAGGTTCATGAGAAACTCTGGGTGGTCTGCAAAGACCACGACACCCTTCAATTCTAGAGTTACTACAAAAACAGTATAAATAAAGATAAATCTAATTTTATACCAGCAATTTCAAAACGAGAACAAAAAACAAAGTTGCCAGAAACGAAAAATTAAAGATATCTTTGAAGTTAATTAAAACACGAAACGAGCCGAGTATTTAAAATACGAAACTGACTTTCCGAATGTGAAATGTATTCTAAAAGACCGTTGCTAGCTTTGTAGTAAAACTAATACCAGTAGCTTTGCAGAAGCTTCAGATTCCCCAACCCGACGACGGTCGGGATAGAATCTGTCCGATCAAGTTAGTCGCCTTTAATCTGCCAGATGGAGTCTGTCGGATGACGTCTGTCAGATGGAATCTGTCGGATGGAGTTGGACTGTGTATCAAACGTAAACGTAGAAAACTTTCGGTTTTGTGACCATAATGCTGTAACAAGTATACGATATAACACAACGTACAAAACTACAAATCGTACAAATCTTCATACGACTATATACTGTACAGTGAAGTGTTATAAATTCATAATCACATACTGTAATTCAGAATACTATTAAATCTTATCGACACTGTCCTTGCGTATAAATTTTTAAGCCTTCTAAACGTTAGGCTTTGATTTACAAGACGAATACCTTTATTAAAATATTTAGCCCCAATATGGGGAATTAAACGCTTTCTCCGAAAAAAATCCGCAGAAATTTGACGACGACGCAGGCCAGATTCGGTGTGTGTGTAGCGGGCGAATCTTTATTCACGTTCTGAACGCCTGTAAACTCAATTCTCGGTGTATCATAGAAAGAGGCTAACAAGCTATTACAAGCTCTTATACCTGCTACTGTTCAATATACCACAGTTTAGTCCCTTTCAAGTACAACGTCTTCGATCTTTCAACACTGTTGTATCGACTTCAATGCAATATCTCTCTCTTTATAATTCAGAAGCCAAGAGAATGTCGGACTGAATCTCAGCCAGGTAGTATCCAAGTATACCACTATAACACCAGTTGGAAATTCTTGATAAAGCTTTCCACAGCTTCAAAGCAGAATATATACTGCTGTAAGTTCTGAATCATAAAAGCTCTTTCTAGTCTCAATGTTTTAACTGTCTGGTGAATGTCAATTATATCCTCAGTTTGAAGTCTTTCGAATATGATACTTAATGCAATGAAGATCCCAGTGCGACCAACTCCAGTGCTAAGAATAAAGAAACAGCTTGTTAGGAAAGGAAAAAGTTTGGTAAGACTTGACGTAATACTGCTAGGACAGGAATATAGCACCACCTAACAAGGGGGATTATGTATAAAAACCTGAGGTTCTAGCAGAGTGTCCTGTGAGAGGAAGAGTCCCTCGCAAACAACGCTAGAAATACGTCACATCTTTGACTAGTATCTGCCTTCATACTAAATGAAGCAAGGTTAATGAAGCCCACACTATGCTGTACTTATTCTAAAAGATTAGCCAACTAGCAAAGCTAGGACCATTTCTACGCTTCAGTGTAAACTAACATGATCTATCCAAGAAATTCCAATAAATATTCTCACATAGAGGCTTGTTTTGTTTAGCTAATGCCACACATTAATCTTCCTGGATTCCTAGACGAACTTGAGAATTAATGAGATTTTTGGAACAATTTAGAAAAGCTCCACAGAAACGAATTTCTGAATTTTGAAATCTTTCTATATAGGCGCAATACTGTCATACTAGTCACTGTTCTCAAGAATTATTAAAAGTATCTTACCTATACCCTAGTACCATAGCCATACCAAACTAAAGCGAAATACCCATACCCATACCAAAGTAGCTACTACCTATGTATTGCTTCATAAAAGCTTATTTATTACCTATTTTCTACATATTTATTAGACTTATTACCTGATTCCTAGTTATCGCTATTGAATTGGATGGCTGGACGCTCAAACTAACGAACAACAACAACAATGTGAGCGAAAGTTAGGGACTTTGGACAAGTCTACCTATTTATTGCTTCAGAAAAGCATGTGGTACTAAAAGATATTTCAATATAAATCAACGTCTACTTACTTGCTGTGAACCAGGATAGGACCAGAAGAGCCTCCTTGGTTCTTCATCTTGCTTACATGACCGATTAGCCGGATTATTCCCTCCGGTGAAACGGGAACCTCATTTTTGTGGAAATTGATATATTGAAACTGGGTAACTGTCCGCGTATCTCCGTCCTGAAAAAATTCACATCAAAACGTTCAAGCATCTTTGCACAGCGCGAGTGAAAAGAAAAACAATACACAGGCCCACCGTTAAAATCATTTGAAAGCAGTGGTATAACCCAAATTCAGGGACGCTGCAGGGGGTGGCATCAAACCAAAAGCGCTTGGTATTTTTATGACTGATAGTTTTCAACGATATAAGGTCAATGCTACGCAGGTAAATGAACGAAAAACAGGACTTTCACGCCCCTGGAGTCCTCGATTTTTTAAAAGTGACGAAAATTGATTTTTCAATTATAGTCTGTCTTACGAACTTGTGCCTGGTGGCTTAAGCTATAGGTAACTATAACTACCGTCACTATAGGTAAACAATAGTACAGTACTCAAGGTTTAAAACGCATGTGATTTGCAATTGGCTACTAAAAGTTGATAGAAAGCTTAAACATATCAACTTACCCTAGCATCTGTGACTTTGAATTCTCGTATGAAGAAGTTCGCCTCTCTCGCTTCAGTGCTTGGTTCTATTATATAGAAGTGGCATCGTTCTGATTTACCAGTGGGCCAGTATTTATGGCACATTTCCTGAAAAGATAAAACAGTAATCAGAAAAGTGAAGCTATTTAACTGGGTATTCAACACTACCAAGTTTGAGGAATACTGCGGGAAGACCAATAGAATTAACTGAAGAGTCCAAGTGAGAAAACAAACTCCTTCTGCATATACCGAACAGGCATTTTGGGTCTGATATAGATAGATATTAAATTTAAAACCCCTGCTATGGAAACATAACAGAAACAAGCAATAGTAGCATATCCATACTAGCATCTTTTGTTCTATAGTTGGCTACCTATTGGAGACATGGTGCCTACGCCTGTGGCTCCCTGTTCTTTTCTGATCCTCATAACTCGGATTCTTCTGTCACTCGAGCCTGCTTCCATCTTAACCTACCGCTTCTGTATTAGCTTATCCCGTGTACTGAGATTTCTGACTTATCTTATAACGTAGTTCTCGTGCAGCTATGTTCAAAGATGAAAAGACAGTAATACGGCTTAAGGCCTATTTCCACTACATTTGCATTCGCTGTTCGCCGTTCGCTAGCGGTCAGAAAAAGGCGAACGCAAAGCGATGTTCAAGTGAAGTTCAACCTTTCGTAAAGGTCTTACTTTGTTTATGGCCTAAAATTGATCGCAAGAGTTGTTTTCTGTTCAGTAGCGACTTGCGAACCAGGAAATTCGCTAGCGAACAGTAAATGCGAACGAAATGGAAATGGGAATTTTAAGCAAGCTAAAAATTTGGCAAGGGTGAATGGATCTATAAAAAAAATATTAAACAAGATGACCAATGACAGACTAATTACAAATGCTCACCTTGTCTCTGTCAACCAAATCAGTCAACATTACAATGATCGAACAACGTTGCTCCATAACCATACGCCAGAAATCTGCAGCGGTTTCCTTTGTTGGTCCTTGGGTGGCAATAAATGCACCACGCTCTTTGTAACCCTGTAAAAATAGTGGCATTGTGAAAACCATGAGACGTTGATGCAAACAGCAAAGGGTACAAAGGTCCAATCCGTTCTTGGGGCCTATACAAGTAGCGAGTGGAGTTATTAAGTTTCACTGGACAGTAATGAATCAGGGCACATAACCCAAAGCTTGCAGTCAGCGAAATAAAAGATTTGAATAAAGAACTTAGGATATCATTTAAAATTGCAATAAACAGCGGAAACATTGTCCGGACAACATTTATTAAATCACCCAGAGTGTGCGGAAAATTACAACGAGGATTGTTTTCGAATAATTGGCAGGGCTAGATCCTCATTTCATCTCAGCGATTTGGAATCTGTTCACATCAAAACCAAAAAGCCGATTCTGTGTAGACTTCGAAGAATGTCTGGTGAAAGAAGTTTTTAGGTATTGTTCAAAGTTGTTTCCGCTATTCATCGCAATCTTAAAATTATGTACGCTCAAAAACAGTATATACAATTGTATAAACATCTGAATACTTACGTCGACATGGCTAGCGTTAATGTAGTCTGATCCTTCTTGTCCTCTAACTGCCTCGAGACATACTCTGTTTGATTCAACTATACAAGAAAAACCTTGATTTAGAAACTGTATAATCTAAAACAATATTTTCAGCTTGTCAAACAACACGAGTGATAGGAATTAAGTATTAGAAAGATCAAATCAAAACAAAACGACTGTACTTACAAGGTAATATAGACGGCACCCTGTTCTTCGATTCGTTTCCTGGAACATTTGCTGCTAAATTCGCAGGATCTGGTACAGTGGCACAGATAATCACCTTTTGGGAAAAAGCAGAAAGTTTAATAGAGATTTCTACAAGAATATCTATGTGCAGCGGTATATAAGTTTTGTATACTGCTCTCATTCCATCCTTCTTTCATTTCATAACTATTCGATAAAGCAGGTTAAGAGCTACGTGTCAGCTGAAGATGACGTGGACCTGCTACTACTCTTACTCTAACGCTTTCGTAATGCTAATGTTAAATGATAAAGTTCAGTCCAGCTTCAAAAGGGGCTGTATGGATAGGTTAAACGTTTGGATAGCACAATATTCTAAGAAAGGAGGCAAAGGCACAACCAAGGTATAACACAGGTAGAACAACAACAAAGGTACAAAAAGTTACAACAAGACGATATAATGTAACATTATGAAAACTTTGGAGGGCTATAGCCTGGAATTAAGCTGTCTCGTAACAGCTTTGGACTTGGGAGAAGCTGAGAGTGGACAAGCTAGAACTGACACGCAGGAAGATGACAAGCTGAACACTCCTTGCCAAAAAGGCTGGAACACTTTGAATATTTTTCAACACTGCCACTTTTAAGAGGCATACCCCCTGACTGAGGTAAGGTAAAGCTTATTTATAACATAATGTCCCCCTATTTTTGAAAATGTATAATCCCAATTTGAGTAAGAATAAGAAAAGGAAGAGGGAATTTTCAATAGGGTATAGATACTTACTTAAACAAAACAGAATGTGAGAGGCTGCTTAAAATGATTAAACTCGCTGTTCTGATAATTGAGAATACAAGTTTAGTTTGAAAAAGGAGGTTTTGGGAGTGTTGTTTACTGAAAGACAAAGTGTAGTTTTCTTACGCTGTAGTCTCTTTCAATAAGCACATCACTGTGTTTGTTCAATTCACTCATCTTCTTGAAATAACTCGAGAATTCTGCAGCTGATACTGCCGTACTTCCTGACTGAATGGCATCCAAAATGGCATCATGAATGAAAATGTATTGATCCTAAGAGAAAAAATGAATATGAAATAAATGTCCAATAAACAGACATTCAGATGACGTAATGAAAAACACACTGAAATTACAAATAAAAAAAAAGGACAAATAAGGCCCATTTCCACTTCGTTCGCATTCGCTGTTCGCTGTTCGCTGGCCATCGAAAACTGGCGAGCGCGAAGCGATTTTGATTTCCGCTGCAAGTCAAGCTAAAGCTTTCGCAAAATTTTTACTTTTTTATCGCCTTAAATTGATCACGAAGGTTGTATTCTGTTCGCAAGCGAGCGGCGAACTGCAAATTCGCTAGCAAACAGCGAATGCGAACGAAATGGAAATAGGCCTTAATAGTCATCTCACAGTTTCCCACGAGCTAAGTGGTGTTCAAAATACAAAGCCGATTAAGCTAAGGATTATCTGATTGCTGCATCAGGTTATATATTCTGCCTAAGTAAATTGTTTCAGTCTGTGTTTGACGTACATAATTGATGAAAAAAGGTTTTAAGTGTGTTCAAAGATATCAAGTCTGTTTCAAGATGTTTCCAAAAGTTTGTATAGCTCAAAGATATACACTTATTAAAGGATCTACAAATATCAATGATACTCACATCATTTTGAACCATGAAGTTTCTCTGCGACCGCAGCATAGTTACATAGCCATAGATGTCTATAGTATGTTCATTCTTGATTCTTTCCAACATTGAGTACACAACAATAAAGCACCCAGTTCTTCCTACACCAGCACTACAAGAGAAATTGGCAAAACTCAATGGACAAGGAAAACGGAAGACAGTTTATTTTAGTTGAAAACTATCAAATGCAGCTCAAAAGTCATTCATCTCTTTGCTTTTTTATTCAGCAAAACTTTAATCGCAGAAACCAGTATGACAAAACTGAGTGTTAACATCTATTATACCAAACTAAGACATTCTTTGAAAGCTGAATGAAATAGCTGCTAGATGAAAAACTTATTCAAAAGCAGAGAAGAACATTCTGCTCACTCCCCCTTTTCCAGAAACGTTTCAAAATCTTGCTTAAGATCAAAAATTGCTTGGCATGCATATCGTAAAGGTTTCACACACAACCCTTATTTGTCAAAGCAGGGCCTGAGAAGCAATAGGGCCTAAAGATAAAAGGGCGTAGCGAATTTACAAGTAATCCGTCCTAGAAGCTGTGCTGTCACGAGTCGAATGGGCTTTGGTAGCTCACGCCAGTATCAACCTTACAAAATGACAATTAATAACGAAGTCATAATCTCGTTACCTGCAGTGAACCATAATAGGCCCAACATTTCCATCGACTTCTTTTCTGACTACTTCTGTAAACGACAGCAGTACGGCTGGATTTCGTGGCACACCTAAATCTGGCCAAGCGGTGAACTGGAATTGTTTCACAATGCGATTTTCAGTGCCATCGGCCTGCAAAAATTTATTTAATTTTTTAAAACTGGGAGATTGCTGGCCTCGTCTGCAAGACAACAGTGCGTAGACCTATTACAAGAGTCTCAGTTCCGCTCATAAAATCAAGACCATCAACCACATCGATTCCCCACACTGAGAACACGTTTCAGAGGCACAGAACTAGTCTGAGCATAACAGGTACTCGTGTAATAAGTCCAAAAAGTGCCAGAGAATAGAAGATAATTTCCATTTTTCATTCATGAAATTTATTGTGTATATATTGGTAATTTCTGGCACAGCAACGTTGGCTTAGTCACATGGTCATCGGTTTTCTACACCAGGTTGATCAGCAACGTACATTTATATAAACCTTAAAACTGGCAGAAAATTCCCAGATTTTCGATAAATGAAAAGCAACGGAATAGTTTGACTTACATGATTGATTTCAAACGTTCGCTTTGCATAATTAGCCAGCTCGACTTGTTCGATTTTCCGCACACGGATTTTTCCATACGTCGTGATTTCGGTATCCGGCCAATACTGATGGCATTTGCTCTGTGAAATCGGAAAAGAAAATATATTCAGAAGGCCTTGACTACTAGTCGTCTCTCTGCTGTTTCTTAAACAAAACGAAAGGGAAACGAAACTTGGTTTGAGGAAGCAGAACTCAACAATCAAGAAGTTAAGACCTCGTTTAGACGGCAACAGATCCGGGTGGATCCATTCCCAAAAAGGGCAAGGTAGGCTTTTCTTTTACAAGGGTACGCATGGATCCGTTTCTTTATGGGCACGGGATCGTATTGTTTCCGAGATGCTAGAACAGCGGATCCATTTAGATCCGTTTCCGGATCCATTTGTATCCGTTTCCGATCCGTTTAAACGCAATGAAATCGTACCCGAAAGGTATACCGGTCTTTTTGAATCCGTATCTTTTTCTCTCTAGTCAACGGGATTCCAGTACATCAGGTAGAATATCTAGGCCTTAGCGATACGGCATTTTTAATTAATCTTCACATAGTGAATTCTATACTTAAGTGTCTATACTGCCGATTACTTTAATAATTGCAACTGTAATTATACTTGGACAAATTTAGTTCAATATAAACTTCCTATAACATTTGTTTTCCTAATCGTAAACGGAAAGTAAATGCGAAGTTTCGATTCTTAGAGACCTCAGGTTGGGGAAAATAGAGGTGCACCTGAAGGGTAAAGAGTGTACTGACCCACTAACGAATCAATGGGACACGTAAATTATAAAATTATTTTAGACTCACCCTTCCTCTCTCTTCTAACTTTGTCATCATCACAATTGTTGTGCAGTTGTTCTCCCAACAGGCTTTCCAGAAATCATTGACAGTGTTCTGCATAGGGCCTTGCGTGGCTATGAAGGCTTTCTCTTTATTATAACCCTAAAAAATGTGTAAAATATCTCTATTTATCTATCTTTGTCATAATCGCCTACATTGATCTATATATATAGGTATCACGTACAGTGGTTAATATGCAAGTAAAAGGGAAAAAAGCTAAACAGTAAACTAAGGAAGAAATTCAGTATTTTAGAAGTGGGACCGCATGATCTATTACTTCAAAACATTAATTTAGCAGCCCAGGCTAGATAAGCTTTGCTTCTCTTTGGTCGCGTAGAATACAACGATTTTTATATTTAGACTTTTAGTTTTAAAGCTGTTACGAAAAAACCTGAATTGAATTGAACTGAATGGTAGAAAGAGACCATGGCCTGGCCAGACGATCAAACATTGTTTGTCAAACAAAATTTTGTAAGTATGGTCCAAAGTGTAATAAGAACTACTTACATCAATAAAGTTTCCATTGAAATAATCAGATCCAACTTCTCCATCATACTCTAATACAACTCTTGTATGGTCATCTAATGGGAACAAATCAACACATTATTGTTTATACCTTACTTGTAAATACAAAAATTCAAAGCGAGCGATCTCGATTTGGTGTAGTCTCGGTCTGATGAGCGATAATTGGGATTCAGGTAAAAAGTCTATATAAAGGCTAAAAAATAGATGTATGCTCATCTCTCCAGGTGGGTTAGTTTTAAAGCTAACCCAGGTTAGTGTTCGAAAATGTAGTCTAGGGCAACACTGGGGCAAACCCGTGTTTGAGATGAGCATGCTAACTCATGTTTAAAAAACCACAATCCCATTAAACTGTGCGCCTCGAAGTAAATAATTTGCTTCGTCTGCCATATATCATTTTGATGGTTGTACTACGCAAGCGTGTTATAATTAACCCAGTTTCGTCCCTGATCAACGCTTACACTACAAACCGAAAGTAACCCAGGTCAAACTAACCGGCTGAGTTTGTTGTAAATGTAGTTTAAATAGGACTCAGAGAACGTGACATAACACCTGTTGAAATTCAATAGGCCACTTTTACCCTTGTACAGACCAATCAAATCTTTAGAGACAAATAGGCATAGAATATTAAAGACAAAAATCATCAAAAACGTAAGCATGGATAACTGCTTTGAGAACTTACAAGCTAGAAGATTTGGGTATCGATTCTTGGCCTTGTTATGTGGTTGACTTGATGCTTCAGATGGATGGTTTTACCAGGATCGATCGACTAAATAAGGGGAAGAAGGTATTTTTACAACCTTAAACAATGATTTTAAGTGAAATCGAATGCAAAAGCTAATAAATATTTGGTTTCGAAAGGAAAAACGAGTGTAAATGACTCAAAGTTTCGGAGCAATACGTATCGTATAGCTCTAGCATGATATAACCCTTATCCGGTCTCAATCAAGATGCTCTGAAAGCTATCCAGTCTAGTTTAAACATGGCCCGGATCTGATTGATAAAAGATAAATGGACAGGTTTGAAAGTAGACCGGCTACAACAGTCCCTCTGACTCGATGTAATTGTTGTTGTTCAGGGCAGCTCGTGAATCTATTAGTGACCTATCAGTTCTCCGGAGCATAACAGAGATTTGTGTAGCGAGTCTAATTTGAATGTTAAAATAGAAAAAGAAATATAATTGGTAATAGTACCTCAAATTCTTCAACAATTTTTTCAGCATCATCATCCTTGCTAAGCATGACGTGGGCTGCAAAATCGGAAACAGGGATAGGCGGGTGGGTGATCATTTTTTCAGTAGGATATTTCATTCGATGCAATTCAATTAAATCCTTTGGTTTGTCATCTTTGACGACGGAGCCGTTCTTTCCTCGCAGCGGTTTCTTGCATTCCTCATCCGTCGGGTGATCTGATCTGCCGCAACGTCTCCTGAAAGTAGAATAAACCACGTGTAAATGAAGAGAAAAGAAAACAAAAGAGGGAGAGCCTTGGGCTGCATGACTTGAAGAGTAATTGGAGAGTCAGCTCAATAGCTCGGTGGAAGCGTCGTTGGCTCACAGGTCATGCATCCCAGGTTCAAAATCCAATCTATTATGGTATGTCACTTGGTAAAACAATTTAGCAAAAATTTATCGAGAAAAAAAACAAAGTCAACAATAAACAAAACAACATAATGAGGGCTACCTTTTGAAGTATATAGCCAGCACTACAACAACAACAACAAGGAGTAACGATACAATAATCCCTGCAATCAGCGCTCCATTTCCACCGCTCTTCTCCTTCGCAGAGGTATTGCTTGCACCCATTTTCGCAGTGGTTTTGTTATCATTATTGTCCTCCTTCTTTTCAACAGGCTTGTGATCAAGAGTAATCGCCCTGGTAAGGTTACTCGATTTGTAAATGTATTCAGAATCTTGCTTCACATATGATCTACTGAAAAATCGATACGTATGTCCAGGAGTGAGTCTCTTGTTTTCGTAATCGCCGATTTTGCTTCCATCGCCGACGATTATTTCTCTAGGCAACTCTTTGGGGAGAACTTCGGCTGTGACATAAACCTTCGGGTTTTCTGATGATCTTCGAATTCGTTTGTTTTTAAACATGCTGTCTGGAATTCTGTTCGTCAACTGAGAACCTTTATAGTTTGCTCCATAGTCAACAACATAGAGTTGGTAGAACCTAAATAGATGATAAATAGTTATACCCTGCACTTATAGTCAGTTACTTATAATTGGCTAGTAAGATAGTTTGTTATGGTTAATTAGTTAGTAAGCTAGTTAGTTAGTTAGTTAATTAGTTAGTTAATATTAGTTGATAAGTAAGTTATTTAACTTGTTAGTCATTTAGTAAGTCTACTCGTCAGCAAGTTAGTTAGGTAGTCGGATATAGTTAGTTAACAACAGGTTAGTAAGTTCCTTCGTGGATCCTTCGTTGGTTAGAAAGTTGGTTAGTTCTTGGTTAGTTAGTTAGATAGTTAGTTAGTTAGCTAGTCAGTTAGTTAGTTACTGGTTAGTTAGTTACATAGTTAGTTACTGGTTAGTTAGTTAGATAGTTAGCTACTTAGTTAGTTATTAGTTACTTAGTTAGATAGTTAATTAGTTAGTTAGTTAGTTAGTTAGTTAGTTGGTTTGTTAGTTTGGTTAAGGTTAGTTGGTTAGTTATTTGGTTGGCTGGTCAGTTAGTTTGTTTGTTGGTTAGAAAGTAAATGAGCTAGCTAGCTAGTAAGTTAGTTAGCTAGTAAGTTAGTTAGTTAGCTAGTTAGTTAGTTAGTTAGTCAGTCAGTTAGGGAGTTAGGTTAATCAGTTGGTTATTTAGTTAAACAGTGACTTATTTCGTTCGTTTATTTGATCAACAACCCCAAATAGCATATTTCAAAGGGCGTATAATGCCTACTTACTCTATATCACCGTTGATGACTGGTGACGGTGACATGATGAGCGAAACTTTGGTGCCATCTACGATTTTAACTCCTCTCGGTGGCTCAACTGAAGGTGGAGCTAAAAAAGAACAAAACATATGTTCATAGTATTGTAAAATAAAAATCTATGTTAAACCTTAATGGCAGAAGAGCAAAATAAATGCAATAGGAAATCTATCATACCAGATTTCTTAGTCCAGAACTGAATAACTTTTCTCTGACCAGTTCCTGACAAAGTCACAACCCATACTGAAACAGTATAGTAAAGAAATGGTTTCAGGTTGCCAAAGTAAGTAGAATTCATTCTTGCAGGAATAAGTTGCTCTTCACTGCTACGGACTCTTTGCTCATTTCCTGACGCGTCTTTGTATGATTTAGAGCCAGCAGCTGTCACCTGAATGAAATACAAGCAAATCAATTACAATATTACTCTCCTTTCATCATATCCCACTGTCTTCCTTATGATATCTGTTTTCCACAAGTGAGATAATATGTAATAACTCTACGATTTACTATTATTGCATTCAAAATAGAGAAAAATACCTTATAGCGAAGAATCGTGAATCCAGGTGTAGAAACTGGTGGCTCCCACTTTACGAGAACTGAATTACTTGTAATGCCAGACACGGAGACAGATTTGACGAATGGTAAGGCTGCAAAGAAAAACGAATATAGCTAAAATCGTAAAGCTGAAAATGGGGCTGGGGGTAAATCTACGACCTTTGCTGTGACACGTGCCAAGACGTGCAATAAAAACGTCTCAAGTCACTCACTTTGGTCATCTGTTTTCGATATGACGGCTACACTAGCCGGTCCATTCCCTGCTGATGTGTATGCTTTGATTCTGAATGAATACTCAGTTCTAACTTGCAATCCCCCGATTATCATTTCCAGCTTCGCACTCTCATCGGTAACTATGAATTCTTTGGTTCTCTTCTCCCCATTGGCAGTCATTTTATAGCTTATAACATACTTGGTTATCTTTCCACGTCTCAGCCACGGATCAGGAGACTCCCACGTAACTCTGATTGATGTAGCCGATTGAGTAATCGCACGGACGCCTTGCGGGGCCTCGCCTGGCTTACCATCGGGCATTTTGACCCAGACAGTAGCTTCCAGTGACCAGTCTTTAGGCAGCTGTGCGGAAACTTTAAAGCAGTACCAAACACCTCTATCCAACCCCTTGAAAATGTAATCTCGAGTCCAGACATCGACATACTTCGTCCTGATGCTGGCTAAATTGTCGTACTTCTTTAGACTTTTTCCATACACGACCTTGTATTGCATAACGCCGGGATAGTCGGGTCGCCATGCCAGACTAAGATCTGTTTTTGTCGGGTCGCGTAAAGTAGCCCAACGGATTTTCGGCGCAGCTGGTAGACGTTTTGGTGTCTTGACATAGAGTTTGACGCTCCTTGCTCCATCTCCTTTGAGAGTGTAAGCAGCAACCCTCACTTGGTATGTCGTTGCAGGTTCAACATGCTCTATGACTACTGCTTGCTAGAAATTAAATGCAAACGAGCTCAAGGAAATTCATTAAAGGAAATTCATTAGTGCATGGCATGTAGGTTTATTAGTTAGTCAGCCAGTTGGTAAGTTAAGTTGTTAGTTGGTTAGTTAGTTCGTTAGTTAGATAGTTAGTAAGGTAGTTAGTTAGTTAGTTAGTTACTTAGTTTATTAGTTGAGTAGTAAGCATAACTTGTAAGTTAGCCAATTAGCTAGCTACTTAGTTAACAATTTAGTTATTTAGTTATCAAGTTAGTTAGATAGATAGTTAGTTCGTTAGTTAGCTTATTAGTTGGTCAGTTAGTTAACTATTTAGATAGTTAGTTTAAGCCTGAGTTTATTAGTTAATTAGATAGTTATTTACTTAAAATACCTTTCCTACGCTTTTCTGTATCGTTTGAGATGACAGTCTATTTTGAATTTGCCATAATCGTCTTCATAACTCTTCATTTCATTAAGAAAAGGTTGTCTTACCCGATGATGTGCACCAAATGCATTGTAGCTGTACGGTAGAGTTTTGCCTGGTAAGATGTCATGATTATCAGCAACAGGAAGATAGTATACAAAGTAGCCTCTGATTCTTCCACTCTTCTCGATTGGTTCTTCCCAGACAACAGAGATTGCAGAGGCGTTAATGGCATAGGTATGGACGTTTCTAGGTGCACCTTCAGGAACTAGTGAAGAAAAAAGGTCATCAATAAAGCACCAAACAAAATCAAAAAATTGTTAGAGCCTGGAATTAAGGGCGTGTCCTTCTGAACCTCCAAAACCTTCCGAATTTCAAAAGAAGAAGTCTCGGAAACCTGCTTTTGATGGCAGAAGGTTTTGGAGAGGTCCAAAACCTGCCGTTTTCAGAAGAACGGCTTCGAAGAACACACATTCTGAAAAGAGAAGGCTACCGAAAAAAGAATTGGTTTAGAAAAACACGCCCAAAGAATCTGAGATATAAGAAACTGTATGGCCACAGTGTCTTTTATTTGTTCAGTCGAGTACTTCAGAGGAACAAAATCTAGCTTTGTCTATTACCCTAAATTCATTATGCACTCACTGAGTGGACTTGAGAACTCTCGAGCAAACCATTACATAAGCCGAGTTGAAAACCAACGGCATGTATACAATTGAAATTTGCTCACTAGAGCTCTTTTACGAGTAGCAAACATTCTTGGAGACAGTATCTCGGTGAAATAGAAGGCAAGATTTGCATAAACTGCCCTCCCTTGAATAAGCGCCCCGTTCGCATTAGGCTGCCCATCAGGTTGGTCCCTGAAACCTCCTTTGATACTACATGTGCAAGCTACTTTTGCCATCTGCAAGCTCCTTTTGCCAGTGTTGTAAAATTTCCTTGTTGTTAAAACGTTAGCTTATTCACAAATTTAAAAAAAATTGCTGCTCTTTGAAAAGTATTTTTACGGAGGAAAGATGAAATCAAAATTAATTCCCTAAAAAGTAATACGATACGAAACATAACCAAAGAAGCCCTTACCATCTTCATCTGTGAACAGTTCAAACTTGTAACTTGATGGACCTTCTCCAATAGAAGTCTTTGAAGAAACCCAGATAATATACTTAGTAAATTTCCTCAGGCCTGTTAACATAGCACTTCGTTTGCTACCATCCACAGACAATACAGATGGTGTCGAGTCTCGTACTGGTGTATACATGATATTATAGCCAGTAATGACACCGTTCTGAAGATGAGGCAACGGTGGATTCCAGAATACTTCAATTGATGTTGAACTTCTTGGTCGAGCTTTTGCGCCTTGAGGAGGGCCAGAAGGTACTAGAAAAAGAAAATAATATTGGCACTGAGTTATATTGTTGAACTGTGAAAAACCCTCAGTTACCTTGGACTCCATACTAGATTGTATTAAACGATCACCTTGTACAGCAATTTTTACTAGAAGCAGATCGCAACTGAGTCTCAGTCATAGCGAAATTCGAATATCACTGTAGTCGTTTAATGATTCTTTCGATCGCGGCACTATCTGTTGCTTAACGACACTAACAACAAGAATTCGGCGATTTTCAGTGACTTTAAGACCAAATAACACAGGCCAATAGAAAAAATGTTGCAGAAAAAGGCAAATCTTTTATTCCAGTTGGCTAATTTGATAAACATCTAGTTGTTTTAAAATTTCTTTTTTGTCGATTATTTTCGTCTATTCTTGAAGCAGCAATTTGCGTTTTAGAATGTTCGATACCGTGATTAAAGCAAACGAGCATTAGGAAATCGAGCACACCAGCTTCTATTACAAGTTGTTTACCCTTCAGGTCAGTGCCAAACAAACAGGGGGTCATAATAAATGGAGGGGGTCAGACTTTGTTCTCTTCAGTGCCAAATAAAGAGGGGGTTCTAAATAAACGGGGGGTTTAACTCGTGAGTGATAATGGTCCATCTTGAATAGAAATGAAGAATAAGGCTGTGAACAGGATTTTCTTGACAAGGAAGGATCTGGCCAAGGTCTCCGGGGGTTGGAAAATTTTCGGAAAATCAATGACATCCAGCTATCCGTTTATTTTGCACTGAAGAGTACACAAGGTAAACTCTTTCAAAACGCCGAGTTTTAACAACATCACTTTACACTAAGAAATATTCAAAGGCAACTTTTCATACAAATTACAGGTATCAACTCACCATCCTCCAAGGTCAGGCACTGAACTGACTCTGACGGTGGACCTAAACCAGAAAATGACTTTGCAAGAACATTAATCGTGTAATTCGTGAAGGGAGTAAGTCCTTGCAAAAGGCTTGATGTAGCACTAAACTCAGACGTCTTCTTGAAAGAGCCTCGGTTTGATCGATAATGAACCTCGAAGCCATCTAGACCATTTCCATGGTGAATAGGTCGTTTCCATTTAACATTTATCGAGCGAGTGCTTTTTGAGGTAATGGTGACATTTTCTGGCTGACCTGGAACTGAATAAGATATTCCATATATTAGACTCTTGATGACAATTTTTGCAATCTTTGCAGGATACGTTTACGTGATAAGTCGTAATTAGACTCGCTACAAAATCTCGGGTATGCTCCTTAGAACTGATAGGTCGCGGCGCTGCGCGCGCCTCGGGTCGGCTTTGAGCTCCGCGGGTCACTTTGGACCCCGCCTTGGAAGGGTTGTTTCTGAACGGGGTCATTGTAAATTACAAATCAATTTGATGAGAGGACACGATCACTGCTAGAAACGTATGAGGCAAAACAGTTTCAGTGGTGTCTCATGTTGCCCTTAGCGTAGAAGAAAGCCCCACTGTTATACGAAGTGGACGTGAATGTAGACGGGAAATTGAGTTTGATTGTATACATGGTTTGGGAAGTATTGTATCACCGAGGTATTGCATCAACTGTTTGAAGCTTTTAGACTGGTTAGTCTTAACTTAGCTTCAATGACTGTCTGCACGAATGGCTTAGTCTTGGAAGTGGAATGAAGCTTTAGCGTTTACAGTGCTTTAAGTGGAGAAGGTCGTTGGTGTCCGTGAATCATGGACGGACGCAGTCCTTTTACGTTCTATACATGGCAGGTAGAAGGCACTGTTAGTGACCGTAACGATACTACAGGGTGGCCCAAAAAAAGGGACCCCCTAACTAAATAATGTTTACTCGTAAGTTGGAATTTCATGAAATTAATATTACATGATATTCAACTTAAGTGAGATATATCATGTAAATATCATGAGGATATGGGTTAGTATCTCTGAATAAATTGACTTTAAAACTTTACAGTCCAAAAACGTACTGTAACAAAATATGCAACTTTATACTCTTACGTAATCCTTACGCAACAAAACAGAAAAATCAATAACTCATTCTTTCAGTGAAATAATATTCAAAGTGTCTTCAATCCTGCTCAATACACTTCTCTAATATGACTGACCATACATTAATGGTCGAGACAATTTTACTCTGGGATAATTATTCGCCTTCACGAACGATTGCAGTACAGTACGCAATGATGGAATATAAACAGCTGGTTTTGGACATCATGAATTTCATTTCCCATTGTGCCGAGATGGAAGCTCTTATCACTAACATATTTCTACACGATAGCGCACTTGACTTAAATATTGCCGTGTATAAATTTATTAAAATTACTCCTTGGGAAAATTTATTCAGAAACTATTTACCTAAGGGGTCTCTTTTTGGGCCACCCTGTACTTTTCAAGAGACCTTCGTATGGAAGGAGATTAGTGACAATGAGGTGACATGGCACCGGTAAATCTGCGACGCTGGAAAGTGCTGTTGATGTAGAGGAAACCTTCGTATTAGCTGCTCTGTGACCAGTAGGAATGTCAGAAATACTGATCTGGCAGGGGCATCATGGGGTGCGCCCACTCACTGTAGCAGGATGTTTTCGTTCAAAGAAACAAACTAAGATTTTTTCCTTCGAATATCGAGAAAACAAACAGAAATTATACACAACCAAGCTATACGAACAATTGACGAATTTGTTCGCCTAGGCTGACTGTTAACAGAACTATTGCCCTGCCTTTCTGTCCCGGAGAAGGGATAAAGAAAGGGTCCCCGAAAGTGTTCGTTCAAATAAACGAACCAAGAATTGTTTCTTCGAATATCGAAAAAAAGGGGGCATAAGTAATATTTGTAATTGCAATGTATTGCCCTGCCTTTCAGTTGTAGAGGAGGGATTAGGAAAGGAATCCAAATGTACAGAAATGTCAAAGTTTCGTGCAGCGAAGCAAGTCGTGAATTCTGTAGCAAGCCAAATGTAGGGAAGTGTCAAACGGGCAAAAGTAAAATTAGTAATTGCAATGTGATGTGAGATCGACATGCAATGTGGATATATGAATTCGAGCATTCTGTTCTGCTTGTCTTTTCGTCTTAATGAACAGAACAATTGTAGCCTTTGGCCATGAGGGCATGTTTTGCCTTTACTATTTTCATAAGCAGAGCTGTTGCCCAAACCCCCGAATGTGTTCTTTCAAAAAAAACCAAGAATGTATTCCTTTGAAAACAGAAAAAACAAACAGAAATTATACACAACCAAGCTACACGAATGATACGAAAAGTAAAAGAATTTTTTCGCTAAAGCTGACTGTAAACAGAACTATTGCCCTGCCTTTCAGTCCTGGGGAAGGGTTAAGGAAAGGGTCCCTGAATGTGTTCGTTCAAAGAAAAAACCAAGAATTTTCTCCTTTGAATATCGTAAAACGAACAGAAATTATACACAACCAAGCAAAAAGAATAATACTAATAGCTAAAGGACTTTTCGCTAAAGCTGATTGTAAAAACAGAACTAATGCCCTGTCTTTCAGTATTGAAGTAGGGATTAGGAAAGGGATTATTCCGCTGTGAAAACAACAGACCCATTGTTCTTCATGGCACGAAATTCTAGATCAAAGAAGGGTGAGCCCCAATTACCCTAGAAACGGGAGCACGTTTGCAAAAAATGACTTCAAACTCTACGCCTACCCCACAGGCGGCAACTTGAGGTGCAAGCGCCAGCACCGTAGCTTCTACGGTAAGAGAGGAGTTCGCGTGACAAAATGGTGTCATAATCCCCTTACTGTTTTAGTATATAAGATTTAACAGGCTTAAAGTTAAAAAGCTAGTCTTCTGAAATAAACATCATCAGTAAAATTAAAACAATCATTTATTTAAGGTACAAAACTGTTCGTAAAATTTGGATATTTTCTGTTGACTAAGGAGACCCAAGAAACTAATCTAACAAGTCCTGTTGTCCCATTTGTCTGAGCTGAAAAATTGTTTGTTGACCACAATCATCATTATCATCATCTTAATCATAATCACATCATCATCAGCAGCATCATCACAATCATCACAATCTTCATCATCATTTTCACCATACCATAGTGAGCAAGTGGTACTGTATTCATAGACGTGAGGGATATATCTGACTGTGTTCTGTGAACTTGAACTATAATGTCACAAAACTTTTATGACCTGTCTGCACTTAATTAAAATCCTATCTTATGCAAAGTTACTCCTGGGTAAATTCAATAGTCCTTCCTTTTCTCCTATCCGAGAGAAAACTCCAAAACTTCAATCTCAAATGTCCTTGATAAAAAACAAAAGATTCAATGTGCGTGTGGTGAAAGGAACATAATAGATGGCCGCCATCAAAATCAAAACTTTTTTGAGCCGAGAGAAAATCGAAATTTTAACCAACTTATAGGTTTCAAAACGCTTAGCAAAATCTTTAAACAGTGTCCGGCCAGAAACGGGATCGATTAAAGAAAAAAGCGCGCCTCTAGGTGGCCCGGGGAAAAAGCCTTTCTTGTTCAATCGAACAAGGGCCCATAACAATGGGGCATCTCATTTGCATAATAAGCATCTTAGTAATAGAGATTTACCTTGACACCCGCGATGCAGAAAATTTCTTAACAGAAACATTTTGACTACTCTTCAGAATTCAGGTGAACTTTCGCTAGAGTCCGGGAGGTTGTGGGATGCCATGAGGAGCTAACCTCCCGGACTCTAGCGAAAGTTCAGAAGGCTGCAAGTTAAAAGGCAGCAAGTTAAAAGGCAGCTGAGTGGTATCTTGTCTTCCCAAGGCTAAACTGGTATTAATATTCACCCCATCGTGGGTGTCATAGAAACTCACCCGCATCGCGGGTGTCAAGGTAAAAATGTCGCCCGCATCGCGAGCGTCAAGTTAGAATGCTAGTCTAATGCTAAACACATAAGTGAATTGATAAAAGGGTATTAAACTGTGGACAAAAAAAGAACATTATCATCATCATCATCATCATAGTTATCATCACCTTCAAATTTATCATTATCGCCATCATCAACTATAACATTATAATCACCATTAGAATCATCCTCATCCCCATCAGCATTACCATCATCATAATCATCATCATCATCATAATCATAATCATCATCAAATCATCATCAAATCATCATCATCATCATCATCATCATATCATCTTCATCATCATGCCATCAAAATCATAATAACAACAATAATCATCACCATCATCATTGCAATCATCATTATCTTCATGTCATCAAATAATAATCATCATCAACATTATAATATGAAAGCTGAAGGTCAGCCAGTGAGTCACGGAGGTTAAGGGTATCTCTGACTGTGTTTCATCCACTTGAATTCTAATGCAACGTTTCTATGCCCTGTCTGCACTCGAAAATCCGTTGGTAAATGCTTGATAAAATTTTTTGCCACCAAATTTCCAGATTTACTTACAATATTCCAAACACTTTTGTGTCAACTTAAGACGCAAAATTAGTAGCATGACCGCTGTGTGAATTCGAAAACCCTATCCCTATCTCGTCGCAGACTTTAATTTTAAATGTCCTTCATGAACAATAAATATCGCACTATATCGGAACGATTTTCATTTTGTTTGTTTGTGTTCTGAATTTTCAAAGGAACATTCAACTTGAAAACCAAAAGATTTATGGCCTCTTAGTAGTGTTTCATATGCATTGAAACAGTAAAACACAAACTTTAGTGTGGCGATTTATGGAAATAATCAAAGCAAGAACTCTTTTTGAAAACGGAAAGAATATGAGTAAAATTCCAAAATGAATTACAGTCTCCTAGTGTCCTTTGACGTCCTTTAACCCCTGAAAACGTGAAAACGTACTTACCAAAAACGCGAAACAATCCAAAATTGCCCAAAACCAGCCAACAGCGCTCAAAACGAACCATAACTTGATGAAAAGCACCCAAAACCACCCAGAAAAGTCCAATTCACCTGGAATCATCTATTAAGTGGCAGAAAATCCTTGAAAACTCCCCAGAAACTCTCATGTTCTTTGAAATGTCATTCTTTACTCTTAAAATTCTACTTTCGTCTTGGGACTTTTGTTGACATAAAAAGTTTTACATCGCTGTAGTCAGAAAAGCCCTTTTTGTTCACAACAGTACTGATGTATTGTATTTGAGCGTGAAGTTGAGAGATAAGACACAATCGCACGCTGCCAATAAATATACCGTTGGGGAAAGGTTCCATTGTCTGGAAAGCGTGTTTCATTTTCGTATCTCAAAATATCTTGAAAGAAAGACTACATCACAACTTAATCGTACTAATGTGATCGGGAAGGCTCTGCTACGACCAAAATTTTACAATTTGCATTTATGGTCGTGCGATAATCATGCAAAAAGAAAGTCTAACGTCTCACGAATGTGCGATAATCGTACGACAGTTAAGATTTTATGTGAAATCCAGGCTTTTAAAGCCGCAAGTGATTGAATAAACCCCTGAGAGTTGCACGCAAAGATTTAATCTGAAAGGAAGTAACAAAGCGCATTGTTCACGTTATTGGCCCAAAGGGAAAAGGTTATTTACTACACAGCGATCATATTTTGCTAGAATCTGAAAATTTTGAGGGTCTTCTTGCCCCTAATAAATGAAAATAACTATTTCTGGATAATTTTAGGTGGTTTTAGGTTGTTTTAATCCGTCTTTTGGTCGTTTTGGCTGATTTTGGCTGGTTTTGGGTTGTTTCGAGTGGTTCCGCGTTTTAGTAAGCACGACAAACTTCCGCACAACAAAAGATTCAATGATTCACTGTGCGTGTTGTGAAAAGAACATAATAGATGGCCGCCATTGAAAACAAAACTTTTCGAGGCCGAGATAAAATCGACATTTTCACCAACTTGTGGTTCTCAAAACATTTAGAAAAATACGGCATGCACTACCTGGGCAGAAAGGGCTTCGATCAAAAAACGAGTCGCGTTTCTAGGTGCCCCAGAACTGGAGCCTTTCGTGCACAATCGAACAATGGGCCATCACAATGGGTCAACCTGATTTGCATAACTGAATATTAGTAATAACAGATTCAGGCTTCCACAATCTTTGACCGAAACCTGTTGGCACAAACGGTAAGTTTTCAGATTTTTGTAGAAAAGACACCCAGACATCCCCTTAATCCTGGGGGAGCAGGGGTTTGCAGGCTTTCGTTGAAGTTTTGAGTGCTTCTTAAGTATGTCAATAGATTTGCCACTTTCAGAATAATGGCTTTGAAAAACACAAATTCCAAAGGAAGAAGGCTACCGATAAAGAACTGGTTTAGAAGAACGAGCCATAGGTTGAAAATCTGCAACAAGTCTGTAAGTTTTACATGACACAGGCTCGCATTGAGCTAGATGATAGCTAAGAGCCACCAAAGAGACTTTAAAAATTAAGCATATTATCGACATACCTCCCCGTTGTGTTTTAACAACTGCAAGCTCTGACATTGGTCCATCCCCCATTGTTCCAACTACCTGGACTTTAAAGTAATAAACTGTTCTGTATCGCAATAGCCTGATGATCTTCCAATTATATGCAGCATATTCAACATACCAATCAGAAAACGGTTCTGTAATATCATCCGTGTAAAACACGTTGAATCTGGTGATGCGACCATTAGGTATCAGAGGGTCATCCCATGAGGCATTAAAGGCATGATCGCTGACTCCTTTTCCAAGGATATTTCTTGCTGGTGTTTCTGGAACTAAAACATAACGATACATTTGTATTAAGAGACAATGAAGTAATGTAGTTATGCATGATACTGTGAAAAGCCCCGAGCAAATGATCAAACAGTACTATCCCTCCCATCAGGAGCTTGCACTGATTGCTTGAGTCGTTAGTTTCCGCTCCTCTACCACATCAACACTTCGCTACAACTACAGTTTGAGCGATCTCATTTGAGTGTTGGCCTCGATCTCATGAGCAATAACAGGGGACTCAGGTAATAAGTCTAGCTTGCACATACACTATCAAAGGAGTGTCTGTATGGGCAGCTAATTCAAAGGCATCGCTAATTCGAGGGACAGTATTTCGTTTTTCAGGCAAAATTTTTTACCGTTTGGCCTAATAACAAAACATTGTTCGTCGAACATATTTGCTTGTGCCAAGTTGAAAATGTTTTTGAACCTTTTAAAAGACATTTCAACAAATTTTGCTCGTTTCGCTCGTCAAGCAACATTGTCAAATGTGACGCAGGGAAACCTTTCGAAGATTTCTTGTTAAACGAATTTCAAATGGTTGAAAAACAGTCTTCACTCATTTGCTCAGGGACTTAAAGCATTACCCTGTCCTGTCAAAACATACTTGCTTATGATATACTAATTGCAGATATAGCCAACAGTTCAAATCAACCCTTGAGGCAAAGAAAAAAGACAGTACCCAATTTGAAATGTACTTTGCAGAGAAACGAGAGATCTGCAAAAAAGTGAAACGAGTCCATCCTAGATTTTGGTGTGAAGATTGCCGTTTTTCAGTGGCTTATCCTCCAACTCTCTGTATAGCAGTGATTAAAAGTTTCGACCCGCTAATTGAAGTCCGACAGCCGTCTAATCAAACATTTTCACATCTCTCGTCCTGGTTTTTTCTACAAGAGCAATGCCTTGTAAGTGCAACCCTGAATAAAGGACATCCTCAGAAATTCTAAAGAGTTAGCGACTACAATTAATAAAATAATAACGGTGTGTACCTGCTTCGCCATTAGGCCAGTACTGAATTTCACCTGGTTTACTTTCTCCAACATCATTAAAAGCAATGATCTGAAATTCCCAGAAAGTATATGGCTTCAGCCCAGTTAGAGTGAATTCCCTTGGAGCAACTGCAACTCTTGTTTGGTTCCATTTCTGTGTGCCTCTGCTGCGATACCTTACAATGTACCCAGTGATGGCCTTGTCTTCAAATGGACTGTTGTCCCACGTTATTGTTATTGAGCTGGCATTTCTTCGCACCAATGCTGGTATAGAAGGGGCCAGTGGTTTGGCTGTCAACAGAAAAATATATTTAATGAAAAAACTTATATTTAACTGTTTCTTTTTCTTAATCTGCTGGTTCTATGTAATTCCTGAAGTCAATAAAAAAGATACTCACGTCTAACGAAAAGCCTACAGGTGTGTTCCTCATGTCCAACACCATTCCAAGCACGACAAACATAAGTATATGGCTTTTTTATATTATCTAAATATAGGTGACCATTTGTTCCTGCTCCAATGAGAACTCCATTTCTGTACCAAGAGAACACTGGGCTTGGTTTGCCTGTAGCAGTGCAGACAAATGTATGTCTTGATTGAGGATCAACTGTTGCATCTTTGCATCTTCTTACAAGTGTTGGCTTGATTTTTATGACTAAAATAAAAATGCAGCAAAATTTCTCTTACTTGTGTAAGACACTACCCTAAATCTCCAATTTAAAATCTGTTGTTCTCTCAGTTTTCATTTTGGAACAAATGCCACCCCTGATAACCCTGCCCTCTATTACATGCCACACCCTAAAATTAGATTGTGTAATAAATGCCATGGTGTTTATTAGAAGAAATTCAGTAATTGCACCATCCTTGAGCGAGTGCTCAATCTGCCAAACAATTAGTGCTGGTTTTAAATAAAGTAAAAAAATAAAAAATCGAGTCAAAAAACCTTTTTAGCCCTAGCAAATATTCCAACTCTGTGAGATACCACTCTTCCAACAACATTTGAAGCTACACATTCAAACAATCCTCGGTCTGTCATTCTGACATCAATGACTTTGAGTGTGCCATCAGATAGGACAGAGAATCTTGGATATGAAATGTTAAGAGGTTGCCTTGACATGAACCAGCTGATATCTGGTTTCGGGTTGCCTTCAGCTTCACATTTGAATGTAACTGTATCTCCCTCAGTTGGGAATACGGACCTTGGTTGTAATTTGAATTTCGGAAACCCAGCTGGTAGGTCTTTTTCTGAAATAAAAAAGTTTGAATTTTAGAATTACCATATTTCGTTGATAAAGCACCTGGGAGGCTTATTTAAAATCTGTCTTAAAGAGGAGTAATTATTTTAAAGTTTATGATTAAACTAAGGTTCTGATGAAAACAAAGTTTTGAAACAACTTGCAAAAGGTATCCCTTAATTCCTTCCATCAAAAGCTTGTACATGCACTGTCAAAGGAGTGTCTGCACGGGCAGCAATCTAAAGGTGGCAATAATTCGAGGGACGGTACTAATTTGAGAAAATATGGTATTTTAAGATAAATTGTTAGATAGATAAAAGATATGCAGATAGGCAGATAGATGGATAGATAGATGGATATCAAGATAGAAGGACAAATAGATTTATTGGAACACATATGCTGGCTATCTGTGACAGGTATGGTTTCTGCACCAAGCACAGGGGAAGGGCTATTGCCAACCGTTAACACATTAAAAACCTGCATTAAATCAAAAAATGGTATAATAGTGCTTACCTTCTCTTATAGTAAGATGAAAACCCTTTCTAATAGTTGTTTTTCCATCTGTCGCAATGCATTCATACAATCCATTAGAACGTCCAACAAAAGGGTCGGATCATCAGTACTCCACCTCCTCTCCATTTTATATCATAAGGTGGTGGCTTTGTGATCAATCTCCCATTGACTGCCCATGTGAAAGTTACCTTTTTACTTTCAGTTTCATTAACTGTACACACAAGGTATACTCCATTGTATTTCTTTGCATAGGTATGGTTTGATGGAGTTATCTGCATCTTCATGCCTACAAGGTAAAAATAGAAGAATCATAATCAGTTTCAAGGATAAATGATAAGGGACTGCTATGAATTACGATGCAGAAATATTCAGTCAAGTACAATACAGTAATCAACTTTCATAAAACAGAACAATTAATTTCAGCTATATATTGTCCGTATTAAAAGGGGTTAATTCCAGTTCATCTGAAATGATCTGAACTTTGGGGCTTGATGAAACAAGCTTTATCTAATGACCAAATATAGCAAACATATACCTGATATCTGAAAAATGAGATGCTGAGCCACAAAGCTGTGTAACCTAAGATTCTGCATCTATGACCTGACAGATTTGTTAACCTAGCTCTAACAATCTGATGGATTAGAATATGAAAAGAAAATTTTAACTGTAAGTCTAATTTTCCAAAATGTTCAACAAAATTTAGTATCTAGGTCTTAGTATCAGGTCATTAATGAGATGACAGCATTAAAAAATAGAGAATCTTGAGGATACAATACTAATGGTAGAGCCAGAAAGTGAATTTTTGGTTTTTTCAAAATGCCTTTCCAAATCCCTGGTTTAGTTCCATGGTTGCCTGTGGTTTCAAACTTTCTATAAATAGCTTACTTCAGAGACCCCAAGGGCTCAAGAACTGGGTTGTCAAACTGTGGAACAGGGAGAATGTGAAACCCCCTTAGTCTGCAGGGTATGCACCATCTTAATGATATCTTGAGTAAACCATAAAAACGAAACTATTCAAGGGACAATTTACTCCTCGGATATCTCGTAGACTTTTGCTTAAAATCCTATTGTTTTCATGGAGATCCTTTGGAAATCTTTCCGCTTTAACGGAAATTTCATGTGCCTTTTGATGAATGAAATGCCCCACAAAATTACTGCTACATGGACACAAAAACGATTTTAACAAAGACTTTTCAGCACAACAATAGGTACTTCTTTTCACCACATCATTTCATAGAAAATATCTCTAACGTCCCGGTTGCACATTGGCCTCTTGCCTGCCATACGCAGTCTTTGCCGAATTTAGCATGAACTAGGTTGAAAAAAAGCTTTTGAGTGTGCCCGAAAATGTTTCCGCTGTTCATCGCAATTTTGAAGTTTTGTGCAACTCAAAAGGTACAGTATTCACAAACTAGGTCCATGACCCTTAAATGAAACATGTCTTTTAGCTCGTGGAAAGTGATGAAAGTTTAAAACATATCAAAATACAATAATTCTTAAGTCAATTATGGATTCTGCCTGGAATCTTTCAGGGCAAAGGTGGTGTCCTTAAGGTGCTGTGAGGTACTGAAATGACAAAGCAAGCCACAACATGATGATAATAGAACTTTCTTTCAAGTTTTTAAACTATTTTCGAGATCTAATTCATTGAAGAAAGCCTCCGTAGATTGATCTTTAGTAATCTTGAAATAGTGTTGACGAGTTAAAAGAACATTGTCTCGAAGCTGGTGTGTCATTTCCCGTTTTGGTTTGGTTTTGTTCCAAAGGATAAGTTGTCTGAGTGACAGAAGTACATATGACAATATCCAATCCGATTCAATATAGCAATGACGGCTTTCTGAGAAAGCCAGGGAACACCAGAAACACAAGGCTTTCCTAAAACCCTAAAACAACACTTTGAGCAGAGAGAGGGCCGACCATTGAGAACAGCAGAGGGGCTGAGATAATTGTGGTTTTAATAAGGGGGCAAGCAAATACCAGGTCCTAAGAAAATCTGGCGCGATTGGCCAACCCAATTCGTCAAAAAGTGGGGAAATATTAGCGATTCTCTAGAAAGTCGGCAAGATTTTTTATCTTTAGCAGGGTGACTCCTCTTTGCCCTCCCTCTCAGTTTATAAAGAAAGCAATTATGCTCGAAATTCTTTTGTTTTGCATGGACTTTATACTTGTCACGTGAGATGGCACTCCAGGAAAACAAAGCATCGGGGGGGCAAAATTTAAGTGTTCGGGTAATCGAAAGAGTAGTAAGGGATTTCAATGACTAAAAGACTTGGCAAACCTGGCAAACACTCAATTTACAAACATTTCCATATTCCTGCAAAATTAATCTCAATATTACCACGGAGTAAACAACTTTATCACTCAGACCGACCATTGTTCTCCTGAGCACACAGTTCTAAAAGCATTCGAGGTATTGGTCTGATGACAAGCACTGCCGCATTGTATGTCAATAACGGACCACAATATCTACAATTTTGTAATTCATCGAAAACACGCCAAATCTCCAAATTCCTTAATTGTGCAATGGAAATGGTAAATAATATTGTAAAAAACATCTTCAAAATATTTTCAGATTGTAAATCTTTTTCTAAAGCCCTGACTTTAACCAAAATGTATTTTGCGCTTTGAAGAAAAGTTGTTGATAATATTTTTTAGGTCCTGTGGTAGAGAAAATGCTGTTTGAAAGTCGAAAGTCGGGAAGGTGGGGCCAGTCGGGTCGGGCTTAAAACGCCAGGTTACCAATGAGGGTGAGGGGAGCCATGGGAGGGAGGGGAACTGGGGTTTATTGTTGGACTTCTGCCAAAGAGAAAATTCACTCAAAGCGATCCTCCTGGTTGTTACATGCCTTGCCTAGCAGATATTTTATCAACTTTTTACTGAGAGTTAATCCACTTTCAGCTTTGACGGAATTCTCATTTGTCGAAGGATGTTGCGGGTTCTCGACTTGATGAACCAAAAACAAGTCAAGGCATTTTGAACTCGAAGTTGTTTTCAACTAGGAAAGTTGTTTTTTAAAATCGATCAAAAAAGTTCTTGTTTGCTGAAAATTAACCTATTCATCAAGGAATTAACTTTTTGCAAAATATTAATCGCTTTTTCTCTGAGGATTTATCATTTGTGTGTGCTAAAATATGCTAAAATAAAATCCCAAGGTTGCACGACTGCACGACACCCGATTTCAAAATCACACAAAACACTTTATAAAACTAAACGGAAAAATATCAAGTAATTGTAATAAAAATAAAAACATTCGCATTACGAGTCTTTCAAGTTTTCGAACAATAATAATAACATCAGACTCATTCAGTTGACACCATACAGTTCGTATACAAAACAAACGCTTGCTCGGGGACCGTTACTGACGAAAATCGCCCACTCACTCGTGAAGAAGCAGGAGATTAAATTTGGTAGTATCGTAGGCCATCAACAAAAATTCAACTCACCTAAAACATTACTGCTTTGAAGGGCAATAACACCAAGAACAGCCAAAGAACGAGTAATTCTTCAACTCTGGCCATCTTCTCTTTGAAAATTGGTTATTTAACTGCTCAGAATCGCCAGGTTTCCAGTATCGAGCAGTCCAAACTGTCCTTCATGAAATCAACTTTTAAAACGGATATGATCGTCAAAAGATTTCCTGTCCACTCAACTTTAAGTTTATGATCAGCTGTAAAACAGAGAAATAAAGTTGAAATATATTGAAAATCTTCGAATATATACTATATTTAGTAGAAAACTACTTTAGGAATAGTGTTTTCACCTTCTCTTTACAACACAGCAAATACTTTTGTCTTGTACATCAAATCGATCAACCATGGACCTTCGGCCTCCGCCTTGTTGAAAACACGCATGCATCAATGATTAATTTGCATAAATTAATATTCGATCGAACTGACAAACAACATTCAATTCAATGAACAATGGAATGAATTGATGCAATTCAATTGGACACAGACATAAACAAAATTTTCTGGTTGTTTTTTCAATCGGTTTGCGCCAGATAAAAACCCCATAAAAACACTTGCCGAAATTTGCAACCTGTTAGTCAATATTATCAATTATTATTATTTTCAAGATATATTTCATTGACTGGCGACAGGAATTCAAACAAAAGCATTTCACTGGATTTTTAGTGATTTTCGTGAGAACAATAGGATTTCCAGCAAATGTACGGGATTCTAAGGAAGGGATTTTCCTTCGGTTAAGCATCTTGGATTTTTTGCAGATTTTGCACACAATTACACCTACACGCAGCATAAGGGCCCAAGCAAGGGGGCAACTCGATTAACCCCCTTCTGGACCCTCCTGCTTCAACCCCCAAATGAAATCCATTTGAACATAGATTTCTAGGGATTTCCAAGGATATCTTGTAGGGTTAAAACGGAGGACATCTTGTAGGGATTGAGGTTTGATCCAAAAATTATTCCTGATTCTTTTCCAGATGTACCAGACTGGACAATCAAAAGATGGGAATCTTGGTTTGGACCTGAAATTTTCTTTCCATTCCATGCCTTCCCCAGAGTGCAGTGTTAGGGGAGTATTATTTCGAAAATCTATAAAATCCTCTTATTTTGCTTTTAGATGAATAATATTGAAATGAAAGGAAAGAAACAAAGAGACTAAATGATCATCTTTTGGGGGATTTTGACTCACACTTGAAGAGAATAATCTTTGTACTTCATAACAAAGAAACAGAGTTCGAAATACATTCATAATCGAAGGCTCATCCCTTCACAAGGCACAAGGCTGAAGAAAGAAATGCAAAAAGTTACTCTGAGCTTTCTTACGTAATCGCGCTGTTGTTACAGCAAGGGCTGTGAGAGATTCAGATGATCTAAATAAAGGCAAAATAACGCTATGAACTTAGCAAGAGACGGAATTTGAACTGCGAGAATATCGAGGTCAATGTATTTTCAGAAATCTTTAACTGTGATGACAATGCTACAGAGAGCTTTCTGCACCGTCGTTTCGTTTTCAGGGGCAGTGATTTACCAGGTGGGGGTAGACATTGGTGTGCCAAATCCGAGGAACCGGGGGGCAATTTTTCAGAAATAAACACTCGGTTACAGTACATCTTTAAATACAGTAATTGTTTTTTTCTTCACTTTGCTACGACGGCTCTCAGATTGTGACTTTTAAACCAACTGCAGAAAACAACAGATTTTGGAAACACTTCCGACTTCCCCCTAAAGATTTTTATCCCATATATTTCTGGCCAAATTACTGTACGAGACCAATTCTTTCTCTTCAATTCTTGGAGAAGTGGGGTTCCCTTCCCCATGGTAACACTACTGGGGGTTGATAGTGGTACTGCTCTCATCAGACATACATAACTGTTAACTCCTTAAAAAGTAGCACACTTCGTTCTATTGATTGGACTTCTATTTTGCATTCATCTTTCAACTTCCACTACAATAGTACCATATAAGGAAGAAGCTGTCAATTCCTTCAAGTCCCGTTAGCTTTTCGTTTCCTTTTGAAGTCAACTCGAGGCTGGAGGTTAGTGTACCGGAGAAGATTACCAAATAAAGTATTTCACAAAAGATTAAATCCGTTATAAATCTAAAAATAATCATCCATTTATATTTATGTACACTTCCTCTATTTTTAGTATATATGAGCCATTCGACACAAATAAATATGCTATAAATAATACTGCTTACTTTATTGAGCAGATATTAGTTATGTCAAGGTTATCAGCACCCAATTTATGATCTAAAAGTGGCTTTTGCGTTTCGTGAGAATTTTTATATTTACAATTTCAATTTCAAAACTTAGCATGCCCTAATTAAATCAGCATTTCTTGCATTTTTTCATCTCAGACGGGAACAAATAAGACATTTTAATTAGAATGGTGTTGCGTGCAGAACTCGTGTGGCCAAAACAACAGAAAAGGCAGCTTCGAACAAGGAAAAGAAACCAAATGCAGAGCGTCCTCAAGGCCTCAGTGCAACCTGGTCCACCGAACTCGAAATTCGACCCCAAGATTGCCTTCCCTCATCCTCTCAAACGTAAAACCTGACTGACCTACCAAGACAACTTTTCGTTTGGTAGGCCTAGCTAATTCTAATATGATGTACAGTATTTACGTTTAAAATCTACAAAGTACTGTAAATGATTGAATTGAATTGAAAAATTAAACTGGTCTTGGGATAAACACAAATTTTTGACCGCCCTGGGTGGCAGAAATTTGAATGGGTGGCTAAAATGGCAAGGGAAACTAAATCGTTCGCACTTCTCCAAGAAAACTGCTCCAAAGCAAAGGCGCTTCTTGATACAAATGTGTAAAAGGATGTTTATTTTGGACAACAAGTATCCATTTCCTCGTGTACCGTTATGTTTTTAGCTAGGTAAACAACCGGACGTTGCACTGCTGTATACCTTTAATTTCTGAGCAAACTAAATCAATTAAAAGGAACAAATAATGCTTGTGCCAAGTGTTAGCACACAGTCACTACAAGAAAGCTATTCATTATCTTCTGTCGAGCAGCCAGGGTTTGACTCAACAGAAAATTACGACAGAGCTAAATATGGCCTCAAGCTCAACCTGTCCCTTACGAAATGGCCTAGCAAGTTCATTACTATTTACAGTGCACTTTTTTTAATAAGTAAACAAACTTGCCTCACCAAATAGCCCAAATAGCAAAGAGTAGGCTGTGTCAACCAAGGACAAGGCTAGTTCTAGCCCTAATAAGACCACCACCATCTAAAAACAACCCTTACCGTATTAACGGAGCGGAATTTCGCGCCTAAAAAGCCAAAATCTTTCTGTTTAAGGGTTAACCTTTTCACGCAGATCTCCTTCGCCATTTTGCATGTCCCGTTTATATAGCTATTAGTGGCGAATCTAGCCAGAAGAAACCCAGGTTCTTGAAGCAAATATTAACGGACAATGGTAAATGGAGTGCACCTTCAAATTAAGATATGAGCCAAAACATCATTTCATTAAAAATTTAGGATTGTCGCGCGAAGGCAGACCGAAAGGTGATTTGACAGTGAAAAATCAGTCGAGTTTTGATAGATAACTTTTCAGTGACAGCGTGATGAACGAAGGCATCGCCGCTTTTCCGCTTAACAAAGCCGGCGTTTGCTTTATTGCCCACCGCTCCATAGCAGCAACACTCTGCAGTTCAGTGTGATACCTTCTTACCGCAATTATCGTCAGAGCCTCTTTATTCATTCAGAATTATGTTATAATTTCATCAGATATGTGTTACATACTCATTGAGTTATTCCACTCTAGGCATAGATTTTCCTATGCCTCACGGAGATCGTAATTTGGTACACTCTTCGTAATGTTGTAAAAGATAAGGGTAAGAGGCCTGCTTGGCCTTGATACAGTACCTTGATATAAAAAAGTAAACAGTAACTTGTTGATCCGTTTCAAGTTTGTTAGAGAGCTGGGGCGGAGTGGAAGGAGAGAGGGAGACTGGAAGCTATCGACGAATGTTTATCACAGTAGTAGCGAAGGCCACACTTTTGATTCACGGCAAAAGTCGTAGATTCGTTTCCAGCCCTCCACACACCACACCACAGTATAGACTTACTACATGAGTCGTAGTTATCGCTATTGAATTGAATTGCTGGACGCACAAACTGACTGAAGCGAACCCCGAAATGTTTCAGTTAGCTCTTTCGACCAGTTAAGCAAAACAGCAAAGCACAATAAACCACCGAAACATGCAGCACTTAGGATAACATTAGATATCGTCAGTAAAGCACCCCAAAACACTTAAAAACCCATTTTGACTTGCTGATCTCAAAAAGAAAACAATGCAAATCCGTTGTTTTTCTCCCGTCAAGATAGAAGCTGTTTTCGCGGTCAATGGTTCGAAATTCGAATGTATTGTGCGGTGGCATTAATATTGTCAGCGATTTATGCCTTGTAATTAACTGAAATGCTTTGCCATATGTTTGTAGGTCAAAGAAATTATTAAACAGATAAATAGACAACAAGCTTGTAGCAATGTTCGACCACAGAGCACAGAACGTCAGCGAGTCACGTAACCGAGATAGCATTATTCAATGGTTTTAGAATATAGAGTCTATTAAGGGTGGAAGAATATTCAAATACATTGCAAACAAGATAACTACTGCTAAGCAACGTCAGTAATAGTCGGGGCCACACCGCTACAAGAATGTTTGTGTTACAAAATTTCCTATCAGAGAGCCAGCGAGAATTTCCACACCCCATAGCTAATAAGGTACAGAGCTCTGTTAAAAGTTTCCCCTCAAAGAGAATGGGAATCCTTCCTGCACCCTTACCAGAAGCCCTCCTCGAGTAGGTTAAGGGCCGCTTCATTCCCTATTGGTTGGAGGCACGACGACGTCCAAATGGCAGCAGTTTCTAATCTTGGCCATAGGTTCAAATCCATCATGAAATCGTAGGGGTCATAGGTTCAAAACCCATAATCTTAAGCATCCATTAAAAGATAAACTAATTAGAAAGACTGACGATAGATCTCTGCCCTGTGACTGCAGGCCAAGAAATCTAGATAATTTCAAACAAAAGAAAGGCAAAACGATCTTGGAAGGGGCTAAACCTTCACTTAGCAGTGTCCTTCAGCAATTTAGCTATCTCGAGTTTTAACAAACTCACCTTGCTACATAAGAAAACTTTTGTCCAGCCTTTAATCTCTTCTTCGCGTAATGGCAAAGTCTTCAGAATGTCCTACGAAGTCAAGAAAGCAGCATTAGCAACAATAACTAACTGTTCTTTTTCTTAAGCAATGTAGCTATAAGCTATTAGTAAGACTGGTAAAAAGAGCTCGGACATTTATAGAAACCCGACTTCTATGTACGTATATATTTTAATGTGCAGGGGGATACGTAACGTTTTTCCTGTATGGATTTGTGCCGGTGATATGGATGGGTTTGGAAGACAAAATTATCCATAATTTGTGATTGGATAATCTTTCAGGAACATACTCCCAGACCAAGCAAAAAGTGGTATCGTAACGCCCATCTTTAGCCAACTTCCCAGACAGAAACTTGTATCAGTGGTCACTCCTAGTAGGTTTCTGAGAGCCAAGCGACAGACCCACCATCAGTTTGCATATAAAGTACCCCCTTCACATATTTTGTTCGTTCGCTCTTGTGTATGCGTATGTATTGACTTCTATATAAGGCAGTAAACATTGAGCGCTATTGGTCTGGTCATAAGTCCTTCAAAACACGACGTCACAAAGTCCTTCAAAACACGACTTTCACACGACAAAATAACGGTCGAATTCAAAAGCCAAACCGCTACTGTGTTGTTTTTGGTGATAGCATGAAAAATAGTCATGCTTTCCCATGTAAAATCGGAAAAAAAAACGGTTTTTCAATAGAGCACAACAACCTCGTGAATGTACTGAAAAATTCCTCCCAGTAAGGACATTTTTTACGACCTTTTTTAAGTTGTTTTTCTCGTTAGGTCATGTCGCTATTTTGACAACTGTTATACGAATTGAAAAACAATTTTTAACCACCTGAGGTACTGAGTGCACAGTCTCTGAAAAACCTTTCAAACGATGGAGCAAGGAAGCGCAGCCGTTATCCTGGAAACGAAGTTAAACAAGTAAAAATCTAGGATGTACCTAGAACGGTACTCCCCAGCTTCCTCCACAATGTAGCTGAGGTGCTCATGTATCTTACCAGATGATTGCAACTACAGCCGACTGATATTCTTGAGTCTCCACAGCTAATCAGCTGAGGAAATGTCCGGACCGAACCGTCACCGAACAACTGCTGACACCGGAATCAAGGGCGCATGCATGCGCATGCCGACTTGGAAGTTGCTTTGAACAACAAGCACAACAAAGAAGGAAAAAGATTTTGTCATCAAAATATCAAAAATAAGAAAAGAAGTAGCTATTTACATGAACACAAGCGCTTGTCCCAAAGTGCGCTGCGCGAAATGGTCTTACAGAGGAGCTAGCACAAAGCTCCTTCTATTTTATATTAGCAAAAGTAGGAACTGGCCCCTTTTACTGGAAATAGCAACCTGGGAGATTGCCTAGGTTATACCACAGCCCATACCCTTGTGCCTGCCTTCAAAACCCATCGCAAAACACTATTCACAACTATCCCAAATCTCCACGACTGTTTAAGGGATCAATTTCGCTATCAAGCTCCTAAAGAGAAAGCGAATTTCGATTTAGACTGGTATTTACTTTAGTTTGTTTAGTTTAATGTTTCGAATCAAGATTCCTCACTGATCCAACCCGATCCCGACTCAATTCTTCAGCGGTTCTGATAAAGCCAGAATGTTCTTTGATGGAGCATGGGAAATTTTTCGATGAGTCAACTTAGTTTGCACTGAGATTTCATTCTGTGTAACATTTGGCGCATGTATTTGATACATCATGTGCATTGTGCTAAATATAGAATAATTGAAGCTCTCTTTACTTTAAATCATTATTCTCGTGAAATCTTCACCAAATACATAAAACACAACTATGAAGTGGGCGTTTCGTAAGAGACGGCCGAACACTACTTGCGCATTATACTTTACATGATTGTGTTTAGTGTTTGTTTTGGAGAAACAGCAATAGATTGTGGATAAACTAGGTTATGCTACGCTATAGACCTTACAGGAGTCCTGCTGGATCTTGAGCTCTACTGATATAGCTTGAGACATACTCTTGCCCGGAGGGCAAATGCTCCCTATCCCCCTGCCCCTACAATCTGAATTTGGGTGTAAGACAATGGAAAATTGGCAACTTTTCAAATAAGTCATGAATTTGATTCGGTTAGATGCCCCCTCCCCTCCTAGAAATCAAGTAAACAACTCATGCAAATGTCGTATTGGATAAGGGAGAGATTCCCCCTTTAGAGAACGCAATATTTGATCCAAGTATTCCTTAGCCAAACTATTATACCTCTGGTAATTCAACATTCTGAGATACGAGGTTGAGGCTCCTCCGGTATGGGGATGCTTGAAAAACCCCGGTCCGGATAAGAGAGTTGCTGGAAAAAGAATGGAAGAAGCCAGGAAAAAGCCTAGTCCGGACAAAGCTAAGAGGCCTAAGAGAGTTGCAATTGTACTGAATGGTTTTTAGCATTCGTTCCTTGTTTTGCAGAGCCTACATTGGTTCTTTTTATAAGAGCACCCGTTTTAAGAAACACAAGGTTGAGATCTGAGTCAAGTTGGTCTGAAATTCCAAAAGAGGAGTGTAGGAGACTCTGCTGTAAAATTGCCGATACCCTCCTTTCAAGAAATCTCTAATGGAAAGGGATAACACCAGGGGTAGGGGTAATCATGATAGATTTGTACTTTTATATAGCGCCGTTTTGCCTCTCATCTATCGCTGGACATATTCCACAGCGCTTTACAACTTCGACCTCCAGCTACCTTTTATATAGCGCCGTTACCTCAGGCCATTTTTTCATTTTCCATTTTTTGCTATACTCCTGGGGAGTATATATCGACTCGCTTGCAGCCATACAGTCGGCGCTACGAGGGTTTTAAGGCCTTCATCAGTAAGGTACCAATTTTACACCTTGGTGCGGTGTCAGAGAGAGCAAGGTTTTTACACCTTGTAAATTTGTGCTCCCTAGCCTGGATTTGAACCACAGACCTTGAGCCCAAATGGCGCAAGTGCTAACCACTACGCTACGCTGCTCTCCAATAACAGCGCTTACAGTATTCAACCTGTTGTCCCTCATAGTTGTCATGGCATTGTTTCTTATATTCAAGCGACGTTATATCAACCAGCGCTTGCTTATGTTTAAGCCAGTACCATCGAGAGGGGGGTCCTACGGGATAAAAGGTCCTGGGCCCGGATTCCGAAAGGGACGCGCAAAAATACGACTAGGTTGTTCTTCCTTGAAACCCCGCCCTAATTTTCTTTGACCACGCCCTTTTGCCCCTCCAATGTTTGAGCCTGGCTACTCCACTAATGCTGCAATGCTCTTAGCCTTGTGCAATGGTTTTTCAATTGTTGCAATAGTTCCAGCCTTTCCAACAGTCTGCCTCAATGTATCAAGCCTATGCAATGGGTTCGAATATTGGTTTTAGGCTTCGCTTCCTCGTCCCTGCACGTCCCTAAACGGTAGGATTCAAAATATGTAGTACACTGGTCGTCTAATATTTATACGTCAATATTCCCCGCTCCTTTAAAGTGCAATGGTTCATTTATAAGGATATCTTAAGAAGCCTCGTGTTTGATTATGTGATAAATCAAAGAAGCAAGAACTAACAATATCATTACTATTTGATAGCCGCGTAGTAATTTCAAATTAATCTAACCAAGCTTAATTAATTATGTTATTATCGGATAATTGAGATAAATTTAAAGTTGATATAGCATGTATAAGTATTTTTCCGGTCAATATATTAAAATAACAAGCCCTCTAGATGGAACCAATATCGGAATAATGAATAGTAAGAATCGTTTAACACGATGGAATCTAAACTCAACCAATTAGCGTACATTTATTACTGTATCTCTCTCTTCAAAGAGAGTCAATCAGACAGCACCAAAATGAGGCAGCTTTGAGAGAGAATCTGCTCGGATAAGTACGGAGGGCGGAAAACTGGGGACGGATCGTAATGGGAACAGTCTTATCACTCCCTTCCTAAAAGTCATCTGTGCTCTTGTGCTCCATTATCTGCGCTTCAAAACGAGGCTGGCTACCAGATCGAGACTGCTGGGACAGGTGCGGTTGAGCTGAAAAGTTTTGTGCGGAGGAATGGAGAATGGAAGGATAGATGGATCGATTTTGTTTGCAGCTCTAAAATGAGGCTGTCTCAAAGCAGAGGCAGCTTCAACATAGCGGCGGTCAGACTGGTGGTATCGGGCAGTGGTAGAACTACAATCTTGGACAAAATATATTGGAACGGCCTAAATAGTTTGGCTACTATCTATTGATTCCCCCTTCTCCCCCGTTACAATGTTGTTTCGTACAAAAGTTTCTTTGCTCTACTACCAACATTGTTTTGGGGGTAAAAGGGGGGAGAATTGGAGTTATGGAAGTAGAAAATCAATGGAATAGGCCTTATTCCTTGGAGAAAATGCCTTGTCCCAAATAT